>OU343224.1:8199293-8323133 GCA_910596185.1 Chrysanthemum makinoi
AAGATATAATGATGACACCTTGCAAATCCTGGGTCTACACCGAAGACTAGCGATCTCTGGTTTTCATGCATGTCCTACGTAAATAGAAGTTTGTTTCTATCCACCGACCTTCCCGCGATCCTACAAAGGCTTAATGGAGAAGATTTATACCTGGATCGGCCAAGAAGTGTTCCAAAGGGCTCCAGATTGAAAAACAAGAAAGTCACAGCAAATTAAGCACCCTTCTGAAGGGTTAAAAACGCATAACGTTTAGTGGGAATGGTTTGCTCCTACAACAAGAACATCAACCACACGGACTTGGCTAATCTCATCCAAACCAAGGGATATACTTGCTACGGAAAGGCTCCAAGCCTTCGATCCTCCCCTCGTTTGGCAAGTAGGGAAGAAGCAGATACCTCCAAATACCGCTATTCCATGATGATTACGGCACGACACCAACAATTGCAGAGAGCTCAAGAAATGAGATAGAAGAGGCCGCGGAAACCGGGTCAATTGGGACACTTAGTGAAGGGCATAAAGAAAGGTAAAGAGAAGGTCTCCCACACACGCTGAAAGCACTCCAAACCTGTCGGCACCCATCCTCTAGGTTTACAGGACGCTATTCGGGTTAAAAAGGAAAGCAGCTGAGGCATTATGCGGTAGAGACGTTACTTTCCTTCGACACCGAAAGGTTCTCTAATGACCGGTTGTCAAAGTCCTAATCTCCAACAGAGAAGCAAATGAGCTTACTTAGACTGTGGTAGCTCTTGCGAAGTGATCTACCTAACATTGTTTCTGAAGCCTCGCTTCTCGATAAGGTCGAAGAGGGTAGATTCAAAGCTACCTTTGGTGGGATTCTCAGGGGAACACTCATGGCCTCTGGGAGAAGTCCCTCTAGAGGTTACGATTGGAGAAGGAAGGCTAAAGGACAAAAACCCCTGTTTTCTAATCGTAGTTGTCCCAAATCTCTATAACTGTTAATAGGAGAACCGCAATGCGTAAAATGGGCATCGTTGTTCCACCATACATGAAGAATCAAATTCCAAACACCATTCGGTATTGGAACGGTTTTCCGCCATAACGTGCGAAAGAAGCTCAACGACGACGCAAAAGGGTCAAACAAATTCTGAAAGAACCTCCGAAAGATGTTTTAGCAACCGATGCCGGCGACAAAGACGGTAGTAAACGATCTCTACCCGATCGATAGTGGTAATTGGAAAGCAGCCCCTTACCTCCTTAAATGAATTGGAAAAGTTACTAAGGGCTAATGCAGATGTCTTCGCATGGACTTACTCGACATGACGGGTCCCCTAACTCTCATCATAGATCGAAAGCTCTTCTAATCGTTATGCTTTAATGAGTTCAAGAACATTGAACCTATCAAGCAAAGCGCAAGCCTTGCACCGAAAGGAATGCCGCAACATGCAAGGAAGTGGATGAGCTCAAAAGTAGGTATACTTAGGAGGTGAAGTATCAAACCTGGGTAGCCAATCCTGGTGATGGTTAAAGCGCCAGGAGGATATTTATGTGTAGACTTCACAAATATCAACAAAGCCTTCCGGGACCGCTATCCTCTACCATAAATCGATTGGAAAGTGGAATCCTTATCGGTTTCAATGAAATGTTTTTATGTACGCTTACAAGGGTTACACTCACGATACAGATGGCGAAGAGGACTAAGAAAACAGCCTTTTACAGGAAAGGGTGTGTATTGTTACAAGAAGATGCCCTTCGGTTTAAGAATGCAAGTATACCTACCAAAGGCTAGTGGATAAAGCCTTCAACAAGCAAATAGGTAGGAACCTGAAGCATACGTGACGATATGGTTATCAAGAGTAGAACGGAGGAGGACATGTTCTCCGACATAGAGGAAACCTTCGATCAAAGTCGCGCCATCAACATGAAGTTAAAATCCCAATATTCCGCATGGAATAGGCAACCCGGGACACCTCGATCAAAAGAAGGGTATTAACGCCAACCCTTCAAAGGTTAAGGCCATCACAGACTTGCAGCCTCCTAAATCCCTCAAGGATGTACAAAGTCTAAACGGAAAGTTAGTAGCCCTCAGCAGATTTCATCTAAGGGGTTGCATGAATCCTTGCCATTCTTCAAGACACTCAAAGGATGCACAGTATAAAAGACGTTTCAGTGGAGTGCGGATGCGAAGCCGCCTTCAAAAGCTCAAGGAATTCATGGCTATTCTACCTACACTTACCGCCCCAATCAAAGGCGAAGTGTTGTTTATGTACATCAGTGCTGTCTTATTAGCGGAAAGGGAAAAGAAGCAAATCCCTATCTACTTCGTTAGCAGGGTTCTACAGTGGAGTGAGCTAAATTATCCATAGTTGGAGAAGTTAATCTTGGCTTTGGTTCATGCTGCGAGGCGCCTTCGAAGGTACTTCCTATTAAGCAGATACTTTCGAAGGGATGTACAAAGACTAACAATACGTCTTGCTCATATGCATAACATCCATCTCAACTTCACATTAACTTTCCTATATGGCCTTAAGGTATTCCAAGCCTTTCGCTGCCTAAAGGATTAAGATGGAGTGGGTCGCAACCCTCTGTCAGCAATTAAATTATATGATTGCTATATTCTTGGTGAAGTAATTACACACAATGAGGCTATGCATCTACCATACACCTTAGGTTTTAAAAATTTTACGTGCAAATGAAACATAAAGAGAAGAATCACACATAGCAAAATACAAGCCCTAGTGGCCTTGATGTAGATATTCATTTATGACTAGTTTAACTAGTCCAATAGGCCATAGCCTTAACGATCAAACAAACAAAATATTGTCTTAGGCCAAGGCCTTTACCACATACATCAAATGTAAATTGTTTCATCAGGCATATAGCCTGGAAAGAGACACAGACATATTGTTTGAAGCAGGGTACATACCACCCTGAGGGATCAAATTACTACCACATGGTAGCCTTCATCAAACTTTAGAATGGGTCGGATCAGCAGAACCTTGGGAGATGGTGTTCTCTTCGAAGGAGAGGCAGGCTGGACTTGGCTTCTTGGCTAGCAGGTCCTCAATAGAGGCCGCTGGGTCCTTCGTCGCTTCGGCAAGGAAGGAGAACTCTGCAGTGGATAAGGCATTGCCTGCATCATCATATTCCTGCTCATGAGTTGCTCTGTAGTATGGAACATTTGCAAGCTTCACTGGTTCCCCTGTCTCAGCTATCTCCTCCAAAGTGGTACACTTGCCATGAAATATGGCTGCGTTCACCAATTTCCCAATCATAATACCCACATCATCGCTATGGTATAGTTCCATGGCAATGTAGGGAATGACCTTGGTTACCAAATCCACCTTATCCTTCTTGAGCATTTTCAAACGAAGGTCCAACCCATCCACCTTCTCCCTGAGCTTGATCTCCTGGTCAAATAGCTTAGCCCTCTCTTCTTCAAGGCCTCCACACTTGGATGTAAGAACGGATATTTGCTCTTTATAGCCTATGACCTTTGCGCCTTCAAGAGATAGCCTGCGGCACACAGCTTGGCTTGCAGCTAACTGACCCTTGAGCTTTTCCACATCTGCTCTGAGATCTTGAACCAAGGGATTTTTGACGAAGTCCTCCATAGCTTCTTCATACTTTGTCTGCAGGTATGCATATTTCTTGTCCCTAGCCTTCTCCCTGGCAAGCATGACGTCCATCTCTTCCCTAGCCTTGGTGACAGCACGAAGAAGCTCCCTTGTCCTGGTATTGAGCTGATTATCCAACATGCACTGCTCGACATAGCTCTGTCATGAAGACCACATAGCCTTTCCATAGACATGTTGTCCATCACCCCTTCCAACTGGGGTCATACGCTCCACAAGCAAATGACAAGCTATGGGGGACGGAAGCTCCTTCGTATCAGGGAGTCCTGCAGCATAAATAAACTTGTTAATATGTTATTATTTGCATCTAATTATTTGTAACAGGAAAGAATGTGCTGGGCCCTTCTATGGCTGGAAACACCACAGCTTTACCCTGGGCACTCTTCTACCGGGTAGTTCGAGAGGGAGGAGTAGGTAGGATAAGCTTCCTCTTTGATGCAGACTTAGTAGCCTTCACGCTCGTACCCTTCTTGCTTCGGACTCTCTCACCAATGCCGGAGGGTCCTACGATAGCTAACTGTTCCTCCGAGACAGGTTCATCAGAGTCTACCACATTCTCAACTAGCTGTTCTTCGACATCCAGAAGCTCTTTTTCTTTTGAAGGAGGAGCAGATGACATAGGCTCGATGGGCTGAGCATCAACGTCATTGTTGTTCACAGACACCGACGGAGAGCCCACACCATAGCTAGCCTCTTGGGGATCCTTCGGGATGAAGCTCACTTCCTTCGCACCACCAGCAACAATGAAATTCCTGAATGACATTTCTTCAAAAAGGAAGAAAAAAGATGAATATCAGAAAGATAAGTTCCTATCTCTTATTTTGATTAAAAATTTACATACTTTCTCCACAACAAATAATCTCAGGATGTAACGGAGATCCCTCCAAGCTTTCAGAAGACCAGCCATAAACAGTATTAGCTTAGGGAATGTTTGACAATCAGCTGGATGACGAGCTAGATGCTGGTACATGGGATTCCTCCTCACAGTATAAGGCAAGGGATCATCAAGCCTCTTTTCATCATATTGAAACTCTGGGTTTAGCAAAGCAGGGAATTGTAGAGGAACAATGGTATTTTGGATGTAAAAGAACTTTCCTTCCAATTTTGATATTCGTAAAAGGCCTATCATGAGAATGGGCACATCCCTTTCACCCCTTTTTGCCAATGTTAACCAGTCTCCTCCATGGTACAAATTCAAAAATCCTCTAAGCACAGTCAATGACGGTTCATACCCATAGGCTTTACACATTACTATGTATGTTGTGAGCTTGGCTAAGGCAAAAGGGTTAAACCTAGATATGTGTACTTCGTAGTACTGAAGGAGCTCTAAAATCAGAGGATGCAATGGTATCCTAAGGTTAGAGGTGGTGAATGCATGGGTGTATAAGCCTACATAGTTATGTGGGGCATAAAAAATACCTTGATTTTTGCAACATGACTTTGTATTCTTTGGGAATAGGATAATCAGTAAGGAACGCTTTAAGCTCCTCCCTAGTCAAGGTGCAACCTTGTTGCTTGATTACAAACTTCTTATTGGTAGACATGGTCCTTCTAATTGACAAAAAAGTATTGAAAACGTAGTAATACGAAGGAATACTTTACCTGTTTGCTCGAAAGCTCGCTCAGAAGGCAGTTTAGTAGGTGTAAAATTTGGGCGTGGGATAAAATTATGTTAGGGTTTTACTGTTTTTGATTTTAAATACCCTCTCACATGTTGAATCCTAGCCCTACACGTGTCCTAAGATATCACCTAACCTTCAGATTTCAAATCCCTTTTAAATTTTGAAGGGACGTTTTGAGTTTACCGAGAATGGGGTGGTTAGGATAAGTACATGCATTAATTACGGGTCAATATTTACTTGACTTTTTATCTTCGTTCGTTTTTGTGACGGAGGGGAGGTTTCGTATCTATGACGTACCCTCCGATCAGGTCGAAGGACACCCCTTCGACCTCAGTTGAATTTGTATTACGAAGACCCAATTCTTTCTTCATAAGTCATTGGTGGCGTAAAATCATTCATCATTGATATGGTTACTAGTTGGGGTACGCCACCGGCCTATGCCCTTCGGAGTCTTCTCTTGAAGGCACCAAGACAAAGGAGAACCTTGACTTGGTCTTCCCCACGCTCCCACTATCTACTTAGCTTCCCGCCAAGAGAGTGGGGATGAAGCCCCTAGGGTTACCTCAAATCATGGGACCCCCCATGATCTCTCTCAAACGCGGTGCTAACACTCTCCAATATTATTTCTTCATCTATAAATAGGTTGGACGAGTCATTTCAATGGTATGTTCACTCAACACAGTATTTCATTTACTATATACTACTTACAACACATATCACATACTTACTCTCACGCCGGAGGTGGTTCGCAGGGTCCAACCCCTGCGCAATCACTTAACGAAGTGTTTGCTATTTCTTATTGCAGATTGGCTACAAGTTTGGCGCAAGCATATCACCCCTCATACCCTTCGATCACCATCGAAGGCCTGGTCGTACGAATTATTGTACAATCATGAACCCTTCCAGTCAAGTATAGTTCATTGTAATGATACTTTATGTTTTCTATTGTTTGGCCTGCCGAAACGCGACACTTTTTTTTTTTTTTTTGTGTAGACAGTCTAGTGTATGCATATTTCGTTGTTTCAAAACTTTTTAGTGTTTTGCTATTAAATCTTCACACTGATGTGCCTATTATAATAGTCTTTTCTGAATACTTATGGGTTATTCGCCCGATACTGGACTTGCAACATCTCTTACGTATCTTGAGGTAATTTGGAGGCTACTCAGCCTTTTGTTATTCGGAATAACATTGTATGGGTCGTGCCCACATGTATGCGCGTCTTACTTACATATGTTAATATTTTTTGTTGTTTAAATTAAGTGATCAAGAATTTTTTAAAGTAAAAGCTAGTGAAGGTAGCTAAGCTCCACCTTTTTTTCATTCAATCATAAAAACATTACAATATAAAAAGATAGATTGTGACATTAACCCTCCTTCACGGAATCCGCGAGGAACGGGTTGCTTACACTTGATGTATGTAACATCTCTTAAGATTGCAAACATTCCATGTCCGTGGGATTGGATTTCCCACACGGTCTTTCAGCTTGTATGCGCCTTTTCCTAGAGCTTCTGTGACTTCGTAGGGTCCTTCCCATTTGGGTCCTAGCTTCCCTCCTTCCTCGGCATGGCTTGCATCGTTGTTTCGGTATACTAGGTCTCCTGGCTTGAAACTTGTATTGCGGACTCTTGAGTTATAATATTTCTCCATTTTTGCCTTGCTTTTTGCTTCGCGTATTGCCGCTTGTTCTCTTCTTTCTTCAATGAGGTCTAAGTTTATTTCCAGTGCTTCGCCGTTTTCTTCTATGTTAGCTTCACTGTCCTCCATGTGGGCATCCCTATCTCAGCTGGTATGACAGCTTCCGTTCCATATGTTAATGAGAATGGAGTGTCTCCGTTGCTAGATTTAATCATTGTCCGGTGTGCCCATAGGACGTGTGATAGTTCATCTAGCCAATTTTTTCTTTTTTCTTCCAACCGGGCCTTTATTCCTTCCCCTAGGCTTCTGTTTGCTCTTTCTACCTATCTGTTTACTTGTGGGTATTTGACTGAAGCAAAGTGTTGTTTTATATTCATTTTTTCACACCATTCTTTAAAGGGTTTTGTCCGTACAATAGCAACGTACTTTCAACTTTGTTCCATTTTAGTATAAATGCGGTACTTTTTTGTTCCACTTAATGTAACGTACTTTCGTGTTTTGTGCTACTTTAGTACATGCAAGTTTGTTTTACCGGATAATGAACATAAAGCAGCCTATTTTGTTTGATTTAATTACATGAATGGTCCCTGTGATTAGTGGAGTATCACGAATTTAGTCCTTAACAATTTTGTTAAATTTTTATATCGCTGGCCCGCTTTTATATACGTTGCTTGTTTTATACGTTTTCGTTTTTATATGTTTTCATCTTTTTGTCCGCTTTTACGCCATTTGTTTACGCTTACGCTCTAAGATTTTACGCTGCTGTTTTTTATTTTTTCCTTTTACGCTTTTGTCCGGTTTTTTACGCTGCCTCGTTTTTTTTGACGTTACGCTTTCCCGAGATTTTTTACCCTTTCTTCTCGTTTTGTTTTTTTCGTTTACGCTTTGCTTTTTTTACGTTTTCCCGGTTTTTAACGTTGCCTGGTACGCACGTCGCCGCTTTTTAATCGTTTTTGTTTTTACGCAGCTTTTTTTTCCTCGGTGATTTACGTTTTCGCTGCCCATTTTAACGCCATACGAAAGCTTAGAAAAACGGACTAAAATGGACAAAACGAAAACCTAAGCATTTAAAGCATAAAGAATCAAAGGAAAACGTAAAAAAACAGAGGAAAACGTAAAAAAAAATGGACGAAAACGTAAAAAAAAGGGACGAAAACGTAAAAAATAAGACGAAAATGTAAAAAGTCGGACGAAAACCTAAAAAAACAGATGAAAACATAAAAAAACTGACGAAAACGTAAAAAACGAAGAAAAACATAAAAAACCACAGACGAAAACGTTAAAAAATCTCAGGAAAACGTAAAAACCCAGATGAAAATGTAAAAAAACGGACGAAAACGTAAAAAAACGAAAAAAAAGTAAAAAAACAGACGAAAACGTAAAAAAAACCAGAAGAAAACGTAAAAAATCTCAGGAAAACGTAAAAAAAAATCGAAAACGTAAAAAACGGACGAAAACGTAAAAAACGGAGGAAATCGTAAAAAAAATATGAAAACGTAAAAAAACGGACAAAAATGACTTTTTATCTGGTAGCCCGTACTTTGAGGTACTATGGTAGCACAAAACTTGAAAGTACGTTGCATTAAGTCGACCATTTATGTGCTAAAACAAACCACGTAGACATTTAACCGGTAAAACTCATTTCTTAACCGGTAGCCTGTACTTTGACGTACTAAAATGGAACAAAACACAAAAACGCTATACATTATGGAACAAAAAAGTACACGTACTAAAATGGAACAAAGTTGAAAGTACGTTGTGTGACAACCCGTACTTTCAGGTCATTTCTCGACACAGTTCATGTCTCATTATTTCAACATTTATAGTAAACTTGGTTTACTTGTTTCAAATTCGCGTAACCTTGAAGGTTTAGTTTAGCGAATTCATGATCATAACATCACGAATATTTCATATGGACTATGATTAGTCTACATTTCATTGACATCATGTGCATCTCATTAGTTCATGCATGACATTTCATTTCACCTTCAACGCGTAAATTTTATATTTAATAATCTTTATCGCGTGAGTTATTATTTTAACATTTAACCCGTTACTTTCAAAAATGATCCCGGTGTATTTTAAACTTACATTTAGTTTATAAAAACTATATTTTTAGTTTTCCTAGTGTTTCAAATTCATTTGGTACTTAAATCATTAAAGTTTAATTATTACGTCGTTTTCTTAAAAAATTGTACGATAATTATTTTATCACCCGAATTTCACAAGGAAAGTATTTTTACAATTTTTATTATATCATTACATTCTATTTTGAACTATTAAAAACTTACTTGTACCAAAAAGTACCACTTACCTTTAATTATACATTTTTCTTACACATTACTTACACTTTTCTTGAAATTATTACAAGTAACTATTGTATACAAGTATAGAGAAGAAAAAAAAATACATAATTGAGAAACATAAGCCATGAAATCCGGCCCTATGGAGGGTGTGGTAATTAATATGGCATGGTTTGGGATTTCTTATGTCTTCACTCAATCATATAAGTTTACTTCTATTATAACTTTTTCTCATACATATCTCATTCACAAGTGTAAAAATTTCTTTCTCTTTTCTTTGGGTCTTCATAACCGGCCAAGCATCAAGAGAACCAAGGGATCAAGATTTTTATCAAGTTCAAGTGTTTTACAATCTAGTTATATCCTTTATTTGGTTTTGAAATAAAAACCAAGGATACTTAAGTTAATCCTTGTTACTTACACCTCTTCATTTTCACTAGTCCCGGTTAACGCATTACATTATACCTCGGTGTACTCACTTTTGCCATTATTCCAGTTTACCAAGTGAGTTCCATAGCCCCACTTTTCTTGTTTTAATGCTTTCATAACTGTTTTGGGGGAGATACATGCTCGACTATTTTTATTACATTCATGACTATTTGCAAATCATATGTTTAGCCGAACTGAATGCTTAGTCATGCGTAGTAACATTATTGCCATACTTAGAATTTCTATATCATATATTCATTGGTCTAACGGTCTTGGTATATTCATTGAACTAACGGTCTTGGTATATTCATTGGTCTAACGGTCTTGGTATATTCATTGGTCTAACGGTCTTGGTATATTCATTGAACTAACGGTCTTGGTATATTCATTGGTCTAACGGTCTTGGTATATTCATTGGTCTAACGGTCTTGGTATACGATTATGGACTAACGGTCTTGGAACGATTTGAACATACACTATATACATTTCGGCAATGGGTTGTGAACACACAGGTTGCAAGTTTTGTATGGGCGGGACTTGAACCGAAAGTGGATTCACAATGCCTTTGCTGCATAAACGATTTCGATACATTGAGCCATGCACTATTTTTGTGAATTCATTTGACGATCTCGTTGAACATAAACTATGCATATTCTGGCAGAGGGTTGTGAACACACAGGTTGCAAGTTTTGTATGGGCGGGACTTGGAACTGAGTGGATTTACAATGCCTTTGCTACATAATCGAAGTTTGAAAGTCTTTACAATTCAACGATTTACAATGCCTTTGCTGCATAAACGATTTCGAAAGGCTTTACATTTCAACACAAACTCTATGAACTCACTCAACCTTTGTGTTGACACTTTTTAGCATGTTTTATCTCAGGTATCTAAGGCATACACTTCATGGCATGCATTTGGACACCTCATGGAGTCGTGGTGACGACGCTGCCTCACTTGGGTTTTACATACTTTAAAACATCGTTTGAATTGTGACAAACTTATTTCCGCACAAGTTGATTTTCATTTGGGACCTATCTTTGTAAACTCTGATTGTTTTATTAAATCAAACGATGTATTTTCCAAACGACACTTTAGGTCGCTCAATATAACTGTGATTGTGATATGACAGCCAATCCCCGTGAATTCCATTCCGCCGCAAAAACGTAATTGGGGTGTGACAGATTAGTATCAGAGCTTCGGTTATAGAGAACTAGGTTGCATCATTGACCCTAGACTATAACTACATTATCATAGCATCTCATCATTTCATCATAAGTGCATGCTCACTTTACATGCGTTCATAATGTACATTTTTCAATTATTCACTTTCATTTCACATTGATTGTCACATGGATGCCTTTAAATTCCCATCCCATTATCATTTCCTCATACTCTAACGTGGAGAATTCCTTGTCATTCCCTATCACAAATTTTTTATATCAGCTGATTCATTATCGATAACGACTAATGCCGATGAACCTTTAAATAGGGCTAAGTCACTCACTCCTTTGTTTCATCACTAACATGTCGAAGTTACACGCTATTCACACTAAGTCACTAAACCATTATACATTTGAAGCACTTACGACACCTCATAACCCATCTTTTTCGAACCCGCCGATTATTTTGAAAAAAAAAAAAATAACCTCAAACTTACCATTTCTTATCACATCTCTTTGGAGTGTTTATTATTAACATCGGATTTTGCTACGCCTCACACTTCCTCTTGTTTTGAAGAAGATATGGCGCCGAAGAAAGCCACACCGGAAATGACCCAAGCAGCAATTCAAAAGTTGGTGAATGATAGCATTGCCGATGCTTTAAGGATTGAAAGGGAAACGGTGATCGCCAAGCTGCTGTCGAGCCACGGCCGCCGCCGGTCGCAAAACTTGCTGCCTGCCGCCGCAGTGAAATGTAAAGAGGGTCCGGTTAAAAGCCGCTCGTATAAGGATTTCAAGAGTGGAGATCCCACCAAGTTTAAAGGGATGGAAGGAGCCACCGCCATGGTTAGATGGTTCGAGAAATTGAGTCCGTGTTTTTGTTATGTAATTGCCCGATGATAGCAAGGTCAAGTTTGCTACGAAAGTACACTACTTGATGGAGCGCTGTCGGGGTGGAACTCATATGCTCAACCGATGGGAGTAGAGAATGCTTTCAAGCTTACTTGGGAGCAATTCAAGGGTTTGGTAACTAAGAAGTTTTGTCCTCGCATGGAAGTGAAAAAGTTGGAGACGTAATTCTATGAGTTGGTAACTATTGGGTATGACATTGATACTACATTCAAGATTTCAAGAATTGGCCGTGTTATGCCCATCTATGGTTTCGATAACGAAGTTACTAGAGGCTTTATCGGGGACTTCCGAGGTTATTCAAGGAGATGTGACTTCTTCCGACCAAGAAACCATCGACAGGAGGCTATTCGATTGACTCAAAAGCTCATGGCCCGTAGTGAAGAGAGAGCAAGTACACCAACACCAACCAAAACAACAACAACCCCAACAACTGCATCAACTACCACAATAACCAAAACAACAACTCGAACGACGATAACCAAGTTAACCACAACAAAAGAAAATGGGAAGACGACCAAGGAGATTATAACAACAACAACCAAAACCGCAACACTAACCATCATCAACAATGTAAAAGAGGGCAAGAAACGACCGTATATGTTGCCGCACCAATAGAAGGCAGTGGGTTATGCCGAACTTACCCACTATGTAATCGATGTAAGTATCATCACACGGGTCTTTGTCCTGCTAAGTGCTACAAGTGTCAACAATCGACACCTTGCCAGAATTGTAGAGGCAAGGACATGGTTACATGTTACAGATGCGGGGAGCAAGGACACTATCGAAATCAATGTCCTCAAAACCAAGGTCAACAAGACGAAGGTGCTCATGGGAATATATATATGTTAGAAGGAGGAGAGGAGCTCGCCAAGGTATCAACGACGCTGAAGACCAAGAAGTTCGAAACTAACAGCTCTTATTTCTCCTTATGTACTATGTCGTACTAAGTTTATGTCTAATCATCGTGATCCTAAACTTTTATAACTTAAAGATGTACCACTTTTGCTAAACCACCCGTTGTAACATATTCTCATCTATCGTACTTTTATTTTCTTTTTCCGATTTGTTATCATTTACGAGGATTTCAATTCTTTTTACTTTAACTATCATTCTAACGACACTTCTCCATGTCTTCTCTCCTCGATGTTCATCACAATTTTAACATCAGCTGACTCAACACCAAACAACATATGAGTCGATTAGTCCAAGCATGCTGTATAGTTACTCCTAATTATACATAGCCTGATCACCTATGTCTAATTCAGGAAGAATCATGCAATGAAGGGAGTAGTAGGCTTATATGTGCAAGCAATTCCATAATCGAGCCAAATTTTCAAAAGATTTTCTTCAAACCACTTGTTTCCAGCTTGATCCGCTGATGTTCTTGTTTGATGAGTTGCGAAGATCGAGCTAGAGACAAGTTGTTACCTAAACCGATTTAGCCTAATCGTATGATGCTTCTGTTTGATGAGTTGTTGGATTAAGTAAAAATCGGTTACCTAAAAGTCTTTTGAGGGTTTTGCTCGAAAATGGGAAAGTTTGCCACATCAAACCCTAAACCCGTTAGACCTAACAACGATTGAATTCGGGATCAATTCCTTTTGGATGGGCTTAATGTGACAACCCGTACTTTCGTGTCATTTCTACACAGCTCATGTCTCATTATTTCAACATTTATAGTAAACTTGGTTTACTGTTTCAAATTCGCAACCTTGAAGGTTTAGCTTAATTCATGATCATAACATCACCTAATATTTCATATGGACTATGATTAGTCTACATTTCATTGACATCATGTGCATCTCATTAGTTCATGCATGACATTTCATTTCACCTTCAACGCGAAATTTTTATATTTAATAATCTTTATCGCGTGAGTTATTATTTTAACATTTAACCCGTTACTTTCAAAAATGATCCCGGGGTATTTTTAAACTTACATTTAGTTTATAAAAACTATATTTTTAGTTTTCCTAGTGTTTCAAATTCATTTGGTACTTAAATCATTAAAGTTTAATTATTACGTCGTTTTCTTAAAAAATTGTACGATAATTATTTTATCACCCGAATTTCACAAGGAAAGTATTTTTACAATTTTTATTATATCATTACATTCTATTTTGAACTATTAAAAACTTACTTGTACCAAAAAGTACCACTTACCTTTAATTATACATTTTTCTTACACATTACTTACACTTTTCTTGAAATTATTACAAGTAACTATTGTATACAAGTATAGAGAAGAAAAAAAAATACATAATTGAGAAACATAAGCCATGAAATCCGGCCCTATGGAGGGTGTGGTAATTAATATGGCATGGTTTGGGATTTCTTATGTCTTCACTCAATCATATAAGTTTACTTCTATTATAACTTTTTCTCATACATATCTCATTCACAAGTGTAAAAATTTCTTTCTCTTTTCTTTGGGTCTTCATAACCGGCCAAGCATCAAGAGAACCAAGGGATCAAGATTTTTATCAAGTTCAAGTGTTTTACAATCTAGTTATATCCTTTATTTGGTTTTGAAATAAAAACCAAGGATACTTAAGTTAATCCTTGTTACTAGCACCTCTTCATTTTCACTAGTCCCGGTTAACGCATCACATTAAACCTCGGTGTACTCACTTTTGCCATTATTCCAGTTTACCAAGTGAGTTCCATAGCCCCACTTTTCTTGTTTTAATGCTTTCATAACTGCTTTTGGGGGAGATACAGGCTCGACTATTTTTATTACATTCATGACTATTTGCAAATCATATGTTTAAATCAATGCTTAGTCATGTAGTAACATTATTGCCATACTTAGAATTTCTATATCATATATTCATTGGTCTAACGGTCTTGGTATATTCATTGAACTAACGGTCTTGGTATATTCATTGGTCTAACGGTCTTGGTATATTCATTGGTCTAACGGTCTTGGTATATTCATTGGTCTAACGGTCTTGGTATATTCATTGGTCTAACGGCCTTGGTATATTCATTGGTCTAACGGTCTTGGTATAATGATTATGGACTAACGGGCTTGGAACGATTTGAACATACACTATATACATTTCGGCAATGGGTTGTGAACACACAGGTTGCAAGTTTTGTATGACTTGAATTTCGAAAGTGGATTCACAATGCCTTTGCCGCATAAACGATTTCGATACATTGAGCCATGCACTATTTTGTGAATTCATTTGACGATCTCTGTTTGAACATAAACTATGCATATTCTGGGTTGTGAACACACAGTGTTGCAAGTTTTGTATGGGCTGGACTTGAACCGAAAGTGGATTTACAATGCCTTTGCTACATAATCGAAGTTTGATAGTCTTACATTTCAACGATTTACAATGCCTTTGCAGCATAAACGATTTCGAAAGGCTTTACATTTCAAAACAAACTCTATGAACTCACTCAACCTTTGTGTTGACACTTTAGCATGTTTTATCTCAGGTATCTAAGGCATACACTTCATGGCATGCATTTGGACACCTCATGGAGTCGTGTGACGACGCTGCCTCACTGGGTTTTACATACTTTAAAACATCGCTTGAATTGTGACAAACTTATTTCCTCGACAAGTTGATTTTCAATTGGGACCTATCTTTGTAAACTCTGATTGTTTTATTAAATCAAACGATGTATTTTCCAAACGACACTTTAGGTCGCTCAATATAATCATGATTGTGATGCTATGACAAATAATCCTCGTGAATTCCATTCACAAAAAACGTAATTTGGGGGTGTGACACGTTGCTATTGTACGGACAAAACCCTTCTTTAAATGGGTTGTCTCGAATTGTTTTCTCGTTGTCGGATATTATTTCTCCCGGGAGTCCGAACCTACATACTAATTTTTGATCCGTTTCCTATTATGGTGGCTACCGCTTTGCTTCTATCCATTTTGTGAAGTAGTCTATTGTTACTATGAGGAATTCGACTCTCCCGTGCCCTTCTCGCAAAGGTCCCGCGATGTCAATTCCCCATTTATGGAACGGCCATGGAGAAGTAATAGGCGTAGCTTCTTTGCGGATGTTTTGGAACCGCCTATGCACCTACATCTTTGCATGCTTGATTTGCTTCCGGCATCGCCAGCATGGTAGGCCAAGAGTATCCAAGACGCAGGGCTCGCCACCACGACCTTGTCCCTCGCGCATGCCGCAAGACCCTTCATGAATTTCCCTTAACACATAGTTAGCTTGAAGGGGCCCGACGCACCGTAACCATGGTCCAAGAAAAGATTTCTTGTAAAGTATCCCATTGACTACCGCAAATCTTTGTGATTTTCTTTTAACTTCTCGTGCTCTCTCTTTCTCGGCCGGGAGTGTCTCTTTTGCAAGGTATTCATATATCGGTGTCATCCATGTGTACTCTTCTTCTTCCGTGATTGCCACGAGTGGTGTCTCTTCTATTGACTTTTGACTAAGCTCTTCCACTAATACTTGCTTTTTTAGATGTGCGAAGCTAGTAGAAGCCATTTTGCTTAGGGCGTTTGCCTTTTTGTTTTCGCTCCTAGGCACTTGTTTGATTGAGAACATCCAGAAGTTTTTTAGAAGTTCCTTTACTTTCTCCAGGTATTGAATGATTCCTGATTCTTTTGCAATGTACGTTCCATTGACTTGATTTGCCACCGCTTTTGAGTCTATGTTTGCTTGCAAATTCTGACTCCATTTTTCATGCTATCCGAACCCGCCTATCAAGGCTTCATATCCGCCTTCGTTGTTTGTTGTGTTGAAGCCGAACCTTAAAGCGTAAGTAAACTCCGCTCCTCGATGGTCTGTCAAGATGAGGCCTCGCCCGCAACCGCCTATGCATAATGAGCCGCCTGTGAACAGATCCATGGTCGTGGAAGTTCCTCTTCTTCCATTGGTTCATCTTCTCCATCATCCTTTGGACGCTCTACTATGAAGTCCGCTAGAATCTGTCCTTTGATGGATGTTGTTGGTATGTATTGTATGTCATACTCCCCCAACTCAATGCTCCATTTTGTAATCTACCCGCAACTCTCGCCTTGATAGTATTTGCTTGATTGGTTGGTCCGTGATGACTACTCACCGATGTGCTTGAAAATACCTCTTCAGCGAGAGCGCGGCACCGAGAGAAAATACTAGCTTTTCCATTGGTGTGTAATTTATTTCCGCCTCGCAGGCTCGCCTCACAAAGTATAATGGTGTCTATTTTCCTTCCCTTTCGTCATCAAGACCGCGACTGACCGCTTCTTTAATCTGCCGCCAGTATATTATGAGTTCTTATTTTTCATGAGGTGCAGTTAGGGTGGGGAGGTTTGCTATCATCTTCTTCATCTGTTTAAAAGCTTCCTCCGCCTCTTTCTTCCATTGAAAGTCACTCTTTTTTGAACACTTTTTGAGTGTTTTAAAGAATTGTAGTGACTTTTCAGCGGATTTAGCCAAGAATCTATTCAAACTTGCTAGCTTCCCATTCAGTATTTGAACGTCTTTGAGGCATTTCGGAGATGGGAGATTTAGTACGGCCTTCGCTTTGTCTGGGCATACTTTTATTCCTTTAGTGTTTACTGTATACCCTAATAACATTCCTTCTTCCATTCCGAAAGTGCACTTCTTGGGATTTAGCTTCATGTTTATTTCCCTTAACATTTTCAAAGTTTTCAGCTATGTCCCTTAGTATTTCTTCCTCCGAGCGGCTTTTGATTACTAAGTCATCGACATATACTTCTAGGTTTCTACCAATTTGTTTGTGGAAAGCTTTTTCTACTTGCCGCTGGTATGTCGCTCTTGCATTTTTTAGTCCGAATGGCATCTTAGTGTAGCAAAATATTCCTTGATTTGTGATGAAGGTCATTTTCCTCATCTTCTTTTGCCACCTAGATTTGGTGATAGCCTTTGTATGCGTCCAGGAAACATTTGAAAGGGTATCCGCAGAGTGACTCAACTATGTCACTCTATCTCTGATAACGGGTAACCATCTTTCGGACAGGCTTTATTAACGTCCTTGAAGTCAACGCGCATTCTCCAAATTCCGCCATGCTTTGCTACCATTACCGGGTTGGCTAACCAGCTGTGATAATGTACTTCCTTCATGATTCCTGCATCCACAAGTTTCTCTACTTCTTCTTGTATCGCCTTGTTCCTTTCTTGCTTGACCTCTTTTCTTTTGCCTTATTGGAGTATACCCTTCCCGTATGTTTAAGTTATGTTCTGCTATGTGTCTTGGGACACCCGTCATGTCTTGGACACCAGCGTAATATATCCAAGTTCTCGCTTAGCGGTCACATAGCTTTTTCATCCTTCAAATGATAGGGTTGACCGAATGGCTATTGTTTGTTCCGGATGTATTTCCACGCGTATCCGCTTTTCAATTTGCTTTTCCATCACGGGTGGGCGCTGGTTCGGAAACCATAGTACATTCTAACAAGACCATTCGCTATCGCGAATCGTGAGCACTCCGCCTTCTACCGGGATCTTTATCATTCCGTGCGCCATTGAAGGCACAGCCTGTAGCTTTCACGCCCCCGACCTTCCTATAATCCCATTATATGGCGATTGGGACCTTACCACTACGAAGTTTATCCATTCTGATGCCGAATGCTCGTCGTCCCCGATTTTAGTTAACAACGATATTCCAATCGCCATATTATTTCTCCATCAATCCCATAAGGTTGTGGCGTGCACTATTTGCCTTTTATTTCGGCCGGAGCCTTTCAAGCAATGCTCAGATAGGACTTCTAATGCGAGCCTCCGCCGACACACATTCGTGTATAAAGTGTCCACCTATCTCTGCCTCGATGACCATTGGTCCGTCATTCCCTTCTTCTTCCGTAAGTAATGGGAACGAAATGTTCTGGTTTGGGGAAAAACTTTGTGTAATTTTTTATGTTATCACCCATTGATGAGATTGCACCATCAGGATTGCAAGAGGCTTATCTTTTCCTTATGTTTCCCCTTTTTAGGTGCTTTGGACTGATCCTTGCCACTATTTTGTTTAAGTTCCTTTATCACTTTTGAAAGCTTTCCGGTTCTCAACAATTCTTCTATTTGTCTGTTTAGGTGCATGCATTCGTCCGTGTTGTGTCCTACTTCTCCGTCGAACTCACAATATTTGTTACGCTTTTCTCAATCGTAAGCATTGGTGGAGGGGTTTTGAATTTCGCCTTTTCCAACGCCAATATTTCTTTTGGTGTTTTGGAAAGAAGGGTGAACCTGTCTTGCTTCCGGTCCGTCCAGAGTTGATTTATGTACCCTCTCTTGAAGCCTTGCTTCTGTCCGGACTCATGTGGCTTCCATTGCACTTGGGGTAGTGTCCTCCTTTTTTCGTGATTGCCAGCGGCTACTTCCCCACGGAGGAAAGATGCGGTTACCCTCATCATCTCGTCCACCGATTTGGGTATATTATCATGTAGCCTCTTAATTAACTCGGGGTTAGTGATTCCATGCATGAAGCTGGAAACCTTCATGACTTCCGGAGCTCTTTTGACATCCCTACATTCCACCTTGAACCTTTTCACGAAGTCTTCTGTGGTTTCTCCTTCCTTCGCTTGATATGATGAAGTTCCACCGGATCCTTTATGCACTTTTTGCTGAAGGAAGTTTGACAGAAAACTTCATTCGCCGTCATAACGCTCACCGATTCCGTGGGAGATCGCCGAACCACACCCTAGCGGATCCGGTGAGGGTAGAGTTGAACATGTGGCACCATGTTGGCATAGCCCAGCGTTCTACCTTTGCCGCTGCTTGAAAAATTTCGTGTGGTCCTCGTGGTCTTCGCCTCGTCGTATGTCTTCACATTGGTAGGCATTCACGCCTTCTTAGGCATGTCAAAATAGCGGATGCGTGGAGTGAACGGGTCGGTCTCCTTGCACACCCATGGCCTAGCTAAGTCGTCGTTCTTGACATCTGACTTTTGCCTCTTTGACCCGGAGCTCCAGTGTTCGCTGCTGTCTTCGCCTGCAGTGCCGACGGTCCTCCGCGAGTATGTTCGACTACCTTCGTAGATCCTCCGAGTAGGTTTCCGTTCTTTGCGAAGAAGAATGGTGGTGAGTGCCTCGCCTCTTCTTCGGATCTGCGACGGTTAGTTCTCTTTGTGCTTCCGGAACACATGGAGATACTTTTCTCTCTGTTTCTAAGCCTTTAGAACGCGCTTTTGCGCAACCTTCTGAACACTTCTTTCTTTTCAGCGGTTTTCATCCGCGGTGATCCGATCGGCTGTGTCCTAGCTCGGAGTTTTCCCTCATGTTCCGGCGCTTTCGAGATTCGATCTTCTTTCTCAGATCTTTCCTTTGCGCTTGCTTTCCGGATTCGGATTGCTGTGATGCTTTGCTAAAGTCTAATCGGGTTTTCACCGTTTCTCTAGCCTTGATTCTTCCTTCCTCGCTTCCGAACTTTCTCGTCACAATGGGTAAGATCTGTTCAGTAGTATTTGTCGCAAGATTCTTGATGGTTGTACCGGATGCGACCCATCGATCCTTCCGTGATCTATCGCTTTTCTTTCCTCCCTTGTTCCGCACCACAAATACAGGGGCGGGGGTAGGATCAGAACGAGCTCTTTTGGTAAGCATTTTTTCTTTACGGAACGCAGTTGTGTACTAGGTCCCACGGATGGCGCCAACTTGTTAGTACAATTTGTGTGACGGGTGGTAACGGATGTGAATACAGCTTATCGGATTGGGCCAACAAGCTTCTAATGGGCTGATCTTGTACTAATCCAAGTAGTTTGAATGAGATCCCTGCACAAGAAAGGTAAACCGTTAGTCCTACCGTGGGGACGGACCCCACGATTAGACTCCGGCGTGAGAGTAAGTACGCATTCTTGAGAGGGGAACGAGAGTATGTGTGTGTAATTATGAGAGAGAAAGTTGTACCTTGTATGGGGATTAGAGCCCCTTTCATAGGCGATGTTTACCGCTAGGGTTCCCTAGATTCTGCATGTAGTAGTTAGTCACCGACGGACCCTTTGGCGACAAGGTTTCGTATAATTGCGGACGCGGACATAAGAGGTCTAACGTTGAAGGTTCACCCGTTATGTATCTTGCGTGCGTCTTGAGGTCTGCACCATAGCCAATTTCGTCATTGGGCTTACTGTAGGCCCACGGTTTATAATCGTTGGGCCAGAGCCCAGTGTGTGTATAGTATGTATTGGGTCTAGTAGGCCTGTTATACGTACTATACGTCATCAGTAAAAGATTAGAAGCGCGTAGAGGAACTACACCAATCCATCCTGAACTTGGTGATTAAACTCTACTGGGGTGACGATACTGTAGGGGAGGTCCTGCGGATGAGCATGTAACTGTAAGGTGCAGTTTGGATTAGGGTTATGGAATGAAAAGAATGGAAGACAACGATTGTTTATGTTTGATTACTTGTATGGGTTTGATGATATTCAAATATGAGGGTTTCCTTATTGAAGGCTAAGTTAGTACTTTTGGTCAAACCATTCTCTCGGGCTCACATTATTTTGAGTGTGCAATCATTTATTGTTGTTCTTTTTAAATTTTTAGAACAATTTAAATAATAAAACACATACCTTATAAATCAATCCAAACAACAAGTATAGAATTAATACATTCATTATCATTCCATCATATAGCTATACACATACTCATTATTATTCATGACAACAAACCGAATGCCTCCTAAAATTTCAACAGGAGTTGAATGTTGGAAGTGTAATAATCAAATTCACGTGAATTGAATTCTTTAATTGATTTCTTTAATACAAATAAATAAAAAATAAAAAATATCTCACTTTCATTTTTGACGAGCATGACCCACCTCTCTTTTAAAGATTATCTTGCAAATATTTCTCCGTCTTTAGCAAAGTGTTATGTTATATATACCTCTTTTAGCCTACCAAAAAAGTATAAAAAAAAAATACAAAAGTACGTTTTTTGTCTCACAGTTTAATATATAACACAGTTTTTTGTTAAAACTTTATATTTTTTATTAACTTTTCGTTTCACAGTTTTATAATATAAACAAAATATAAAAAAATAATAAAAAAGAAAAAACCCCAAAAACATAAGGGTATAAACTGTAAAAGAAGGATCCTCATAACCTACCCTTATCTCACCTTCTAAATATTAGTATCAAGTACATATTCAATTTAAGTCTTTTGAAATGCGAGTAAACTAATGGTGTGGTTGGTTCAAACTAAGGAAAGAGAAGGGAAAGACAATGATAATAGTGGAGAAAATAAAAAGGAAAGAAAAGCATTTCTTCCAATTTGTTAAATAATAAGTCTGTGCATTATCCTCTACCAAGCACATTTTTTTATTTTATTTTTTTCATTTCTTACCCTTTATAACTCACTACCAAGCATGCCCTAAATATCATATTCCAATAATCTTAGTTTCTTTTTCTATTTTGTTGTCAAAATTATATCTCAATAAAAAAAAAGTTGATTTTGCTAAATGTTATAAATCTTCACTAGAAATAAATCACAGATGCAAACTTAAAACTATACCTTGTTACCAAATGAATTATGTGCGTGTCGCACCGGAATGAATATAGTGATAGTCGTTGGGATTAAGTCGTAGAATAGCAACGTATTTTCTAAATTGTATTATTTTGGTACGTGTTTTTTTTAAGTTGTAGAATAGCAAATACTTTTATAAATGTTTCAATTTAGTACGTGACGATGAAGTGTCATACCCGAAATTCTTACATGTGTCACTATTTATAGCGTGACACGTTATCGTCACGTACCAAATTGCAACATTTATGAAAGTACGTCGTTATGTTACAACTTTAAAAAATACACGTACTAAAACGGTATACTTTAAAAAATAAATGGCTATTTTATGACTTAATCCCGATATTCATGGGTTAAGTTTACACCAATCTTGTTTTTTCATTAGATATAAACCACGTGATATTTATATCAACCATGTGGATATTTGCCAACCATAAAAAAACAAACACCGTCCATGAAGTATTCGAATCCAAGTTGGGTCTTGATGAATTGAATGTATTTAGCATCGTTATCTATGTTTTCAACTTCTTTGTTTTTTATAATCAAAGAGAAACCATATGATTGCTCACAACTTCTACTCAAAATTGACATTTGGCTTAACTCAACGTTAGTGTTACATCATCTTTTTCTCACTCAGTCACCACCGTAACCATAATTTAACATATACTTATGCCTCATTTTCTTATTATACACACAACCCAATCATCACATACACATACATCTTCACCATGAGTATACGTCAATTTGCACAGGTTTAATAATTTTGGTTGGACACATGACCATGAAGCTAAAAGAAAATGTTTTGTAAGTTCTTATTAGGTCGCACAATATCTAAAATTGGCCTTAAATTCCCTAACCTGATAATTACAATCATCATGTTACATAATACACACGACTAATAAATAAATCATGAAGCTGCTATACCACTTGTCCCAAACTCCCAATAAGAAATGAGATTATTCGAGTTGGTGTTGCTTTCTATAGGCAACTCGATATTTTTTATTTTTTATTTTTTGGGTAAAGGGGATTACCATAGCCACTCGAATATTTGATTTTAGCATAACGTAAAGTGAATATTGGATCTACTGAACACGACCTTGGGTGTTTTGGGAGAAATAAAATGGTAATTTTTTCATTAGTATTGTTAAATTCAAGATTCTATAAAGTATATTCTTTTTTTTGTCACAAATTAAGTAAAAATAAAACAAAAAACCACACATTATTAGAACTCTAGAAGCAATAACAGTGAGCGCAATAGAGATGTAGAAGTTGGGTAAATTATGATATCGGAGCTTGTCGTTTGTTCGCAGCTAATTGTAGCAAAGGACTTGTATAAAATCGAGACTTAATATTGTTTGCTAATTTATATAAATACTAATAGGCGAGCGTATTCCGGCACAATTCTTTTTTTTATCCGATTTTATTCACGGGTCGTGTGCTTTCTTTTGGGCTATTCTAACGCTGGCCTGTTTGAGGTCCATTTATCCGACCCGGACCCGGTTGCTCTCCACCTCCTGCTTCCAGATGATACATCTATCAGCCTATTGCATGCCTGCCATCTGTTTGATTCCTCCCTCTTATCTTTCGGTCCTTCCTATTCACTCAAAATTGGTTTCTCAAAAATTTACTCTTGCTAACCGGAACTTACCCGAGATCGATTTTTGGTTGTATGGGTAACGGGTAAATTTAGATCAAACCAATAACGGTGTTCAAAAGTTTCAGGGATTTGGTTGTTTTAATGCTTTTTTTTCGCAATTTAACTTTTGCGTTATTTTATATTATGCAATATGAAACCCTAAATTTGTTTTTGGGTTTTTGCAGGAATCGACTGGCTCAAGGGTAGAAACGGTTGGGTGGATTATTAGCTGGGATTGTTTAATTTTTCCGAGTAAGTGTTTATGTTTGTTTTTATGTGGTTTTCGTATTTTTATTTCTATTTTTGTTTTTGTTTTTATGATCTTTTAAGATTGTGTTGTTCACTGTTTATGCTAAGTAATAGTAAAAAAAAGTGATTAAAAATTGTTTTCTTGATTGTTCATTTCTTATATTTCTGTTTTGTTATAGTTTTGTTGTTAGAAATTGTAGTCAAGAAAAAAATGGATGTTAGGTTAGATATTAGAATAAATGTTGGTTTCGACTTGCGAGGGGATGTTTCAGTTTATGGTGTAAGATTTTTTTTATCCACCTTATGGCTTAGTTGGTTCTGGGTTTATGTTTCTTAACTGAAAATGAAAAACCTTATTACATGGATAAATATCCTATTGATGATCGATGGATGGATTTTTTTTCGTGTCAGGTTTTACAGCGACGAACGGTTTGGTTCCGATTGTGTTTAGAGCGAGTATGCAGGTATATATGTGGATGCATAATTGATTCAAAGTAAACTTTTTATAGAGGTTTATAATTTTCCTTACTGGTGTTTGTTTAACTGCAGTTTTCAGTTCCAATTATAAGTGGCCTCTTCCCAATTTGATTAAAGATACTTAAATTTGGTAAGCGAGAGCCTTTATTAGAGGTGTAATGATAAATATTTTTAGTTAATTGTACATAAGAATAACTCATAACTTACGGTTTGTGTGCACCACCACTGGTCAGCCAGTGATTAGGACCACCACACATTTGACCGAGCCAGATATGTTTCTAATTGCGCTTTGACCTGACTCTTTGTAAGATCTTAATTTTCGCCAAAAGCCTCGGTTTATGGTGGTTCTCTTACCACAACTATAGCATAGTCAAAATTTTGGACTTGAAATACTCACTGTTGGGATTCTCGGATAACACTATTGAATCCTAAAAAGCGTCTATTAAGTGAATATGAAACTTTTATTGGATTATCGTTGTCATTTTAGGTTGTTCTACGGAAACATCTGTTTTATCCAGCACTTTACATATTCGTTGATCACATCTGTTAATAAAAGTTATGGGTTAAGATTTCTGGTAATAAAATTGACGGGTTAAGATTTCTGGTGTTTACACATTCGTTGATCACATCTCATTCTTCAATATATTTGACCAACTTTTTCGGGAATGACAATCACTTGAAGTTGGTTAGTCAATATTTGATTCACAAATCTTCTAAACTTTATTTTGCAGCAACCTAGATTAGTATCGATTCAATAATCAAACCATTTTTGGGTGGAAGCAGCTATTCCTGACCCTTTTTCACTGCCCCAAATTTACCCTTACGCGACAAACTCATTTGTCGATTTGAGTAATGATGAGAACTTTTGATACTATGACATGCTGTAATTGATCATCGTTTTCTTTTTATAGGTTTATCAGACACACAACGAATGCTGCAGATGAGAGCAAATGTGGTGTGCCCAATTGGATCAGAGGAGACAGATCCGCAAAGAGGTGGAGCATATGGGTCTGCAACTTAGGACGCACCCAGTGGTAAGCCATATGTGATGAGTTGCGTCGCTTTCATGTGGCTTCCTATTAATTTCTCTTATAATAGTTAAATTACTGATATTAGATTTTTTATGCCAACCTAATTATAGGTGTGTCGGAAACATCGGATGAACGTAAATTAAAACAAATGTGTGTCGCGCTATGGGACCCACCAATGGAAGGTCCACAGAGAGGTGCAACAAACAGCTTTGGAACGCTGCCTGTACACATAGGTATGACAAATGCACCGAGGAGTGTTGTTTTCCTTCTATTCTCTGCTTATTTGTTTTACAATATGTCACTTGCTGATGGTGGATTTATTATGTGAACATGATTGCTGGTGTATCAGAAATGCAATATGCGCCATAGACCAGCCCAAGTGTGATGCGCGCAAGTGGACCACACGGGCGCCAGCATTGTACAGAAATGCATCCGCAACACGTACCGTGACAGACGACGTATTATGGATCGGATCACCTATAGTTTTAATCTATTTATCATCGCTTTCTCTTACAGTATGTCACATTAGTGTTGCCCATTGCAGTCAACCCCGTTTATTTACTGTTTTATTTCTAGGACATGTATGCAATTCTCATCTGTTCAGTTTGGTATTTGCGCTTACAGGATATTACTTGCTCAATTAGAGTACTTTCTAGAGAGTGCCCAGACTAAAGAGGGGAACTTTAGACTTTTTGCAACATTTTGAGAGCAGATATTAAGGTAATACATTTGACAGATCACATAATTTTTCCTGCTAAAGCGAAAGTGGCGACCTTTTTTTCTTACTTTGGTGTATGGTATAGGTTTTCTTTCAGGGCTACTCCCATGCCAAGTTTACTCCTCGAGCAATTGCTAGGATAATGCATGGCATAGCCAGTCCAACATTTATTTCTTCAACTTGGTCTAGAACTCATTTTTGGTAAGCTTTCAGATTATGTCACTGCTCATATAATGGGTCAAATCGGGTTCTAGTTGAAGAGGGTTTTTTTTATTAATTTTTGTCATGCAAAGGGCTGACTTTCCCGCGAACACTTTAGAGCGAAAGAGCATGCAGAGAAGCTATTTTTGGTAAATTATTGCATGAGTGCGAAACAGTACGCTATAAAGGCTAAAGCTTTATGCCTGCAGCTCGAGGGCGGGTCTCAAATGTTCACGGTATCGGAAATCCCGCCACGGAGTGGCGGGTATCGAACACTTGTTGCTACAATGCAAGGCTGAAATGAGCATTATTCGTCTTGGATGGTGATTTATTAAAGCATTCAACAATATAGTTGTAGTTCAATAGAAATAAAAGAAGAAACCATTATATTTGGGCTTCCGAATATATAGCTAATGGACCTAATTACTTGGGAGATGCCCATTAAATTTTGGTTTAATATTTTGGGTTGGGTTATTTTAAATCATAATTCGCGTAATACTAATACCCATAGGAACCAAAAACCAAAACTAAATTGAACAAAAGTAAAACCAAATCAAATTTGTATATCGGTTTTCAGGTCAAAATCAAAATGAATCGAATTAAATATTCGATTTTCCGTTCAGTTTTGGTTTTGAAAAACTTCAACTCACCGAAAATCAAAAACTAAAAATCGAATTCGTATAAATGGATATTCTTATATATATTAATATAAATAAAAAAGTTAAACTAAACATTTTTCCTAATATATACTTAAAAAAAGTAAAAGTTTGTAAATCTTACTTTTTGTTAGTATTGTATCTCCTTCATTAAGTATCTAAGTATATATTAACTAGCGATGAGCATGGTTTAGTTTGGCTCGGTTTTAGGTTAAAACCGAAATCGAATCGAAAGTTTCGTTTTTTTTTTTTAAATTCGTTCGGTTTCGGTTTTAAATGAGTTTGGTTTTTCGGTTCTTTTTTGGTTTATTTTTCGGTTTTTCGGTTTCTGTTTGGTTATCAACATATGGTCTTTCCAAGGTCGAATTATTTTCTGTACGTCATAAATTAACATTTTCAAATTACAACAATAAAGAAACACACATTAATAAGAATAAAAAACTAATGGCAATATGGGCTTATGTACATTCGATTTTATCTTACTAGCTTATTAGGGTTTAAGATGTACTTATCTACTCTATAAGTTCTACACACTTGTAACTTCTTGTGATTATAACGCACGCCTAATACTCATAGAGCCCAAATAATAAATATTTTTAAACACTATTTAAATATTTATTAAACACATTTTTACTTAATAAATACACAAAGTATACTTAATTAAAATATCTAGACATTTTAATTAAGTTATTTAATTAAATAAAAACTAAATTTAATTAGTCATTTTGTGTCCAAGTAAATCTAGAAAATTGGAATTTAAAAACATTTATAGTACAAACATGCTAAAAATCAATAGACAAAAGAGCTGTCTCAATACGCTCCGCGGATCCATATTTTATACGGGGGGAGTCGTATTTTGCGGATCCGCAGATCCGCCGGAAGCTGAAATTAAGACAGAAAGTTGAACTATAAATAGCAACCATTTTCTAACTTTTCCAACTAATGAAACACAACCATTTAAAGAATACTACTACTATTTCTTTCATCTTATGACATCATTTTAACACTATTTGATCATTCCACATGACCTATAACACATTCAAAGTGATCCAACGATTCCTACTTTGAATTCAAGTGAAGAACACAAGAAGCTTTCCAAGCCTTCAAGTATTATAGTTAGTAGTGTGTCATCATATACTTAGCTGTATAACTTTGTATATCATTTTTGTGTCATTGTACTTCACCATCATCTACCAACTTGGGTAGTGATCATCATACAAGAACCTAGAGAGTTCGGACGTTGAGTGATAAGTTTGGTCTTGCCTTGTGAAAGACTAGATATCTAGCTTAGTATCGGTAAATAAGTGAAGCGACGTTATAAGGTTTTCTCCGCCACAAAGGAGCTAGTTGATATAGTGCTTATGAACGCTCGTAGTGGGTACTCGGAGAGTGGAGTAGGGCGAGGAAGAGAGCTTCGTGCCGAACCACTATTGTTAGGAATTGGAAATTCAATGAGAAAGTGTCGGTCACCCCAATTATGGTCTAGCATATATTAGCTCGTAGACATGTCGCTATTTACGTTAATTAGTAGTTAATTAGTCAGTTAGTAGCGTAGATTAGTTTAGAGTAACACCATGGAGGAAGGACGGCCTTACCCATCAGATGCCTGATCCACACTGACAGAGGACATAGTGTCTAAGATAAATACCCCTTCCATCCTTGGAAGGGGTGGTGCTTCATTCTTAATCTAACCTTTCTTTTTGTTTATCTCTAGTTTTCACCCTCTCATCTCTCTTTCTCTAAACCATGGCATACTTGATTCATCATCATCCAAGACCACCCGAATCATCAAACACAATATATGAATGATCCTACAATTGGTATCAGAGCCAAGGTTATTGTGTTTTGATGATTTATTGTGGTTTTGTATCATGTTTTAAACTGTTTTTAGTACTATTTTGTGGTCGCAAATTTTTTTTCCTTATCTTTTGGTAAAACAGTTTACTCATGTTTTTAGTATCCTTTTTGGTCCAAAAGTCCTGTGCTTTTAAACAGTTGCATATGTCTGTTTTGTGTCACTTATCCAAACAGATTTATCTCATATCATTTTTTTAGACTTTTGGTACCATTTTAGTGAAAGTTGTGGTCAAAATGGTCCATATTCGTGGTCAAGTTATGGTTAAACATTGGTAAAAAGTGGTCATAAGTCAGTTTCTGAGTGGTCAAACTGTGGTAAAAAGGGGCAAAAATGAAGAGTTTTTAGTAACTTTTTCTAGGTTTTTATGAAGATTGACGGAATATTGGTCGGAATATCTTGCCGAAAAAAAAGTCAAAGGGTCAAAACCCTAGTTTTACGCCTAAGGAGCCATCTTCAGAGATATTTACGCATAACTGTGAAGTTATGCGTAAGAAAAGTTACGCGTATGATGTTTACGCATAACCTCGACCAAGCTTACGCCTAAGACATGCTTTACGCGTATAATGTTATGCGTATGATTATGTTTACGCATTAGCAAGGCTTACGCCTAAGCAAAGAAAGTTACGCATAAGGAAGAAGGGCTTACGCGTAAACTAAAAAGAAAGAATGGGTTACGCATAAGATTTCTACGCTTAAGTATACGCGTAACAAAGACCTATGCATAAGGTTTCAAGTAAAACTTTACGCGTAAGACATTTTTTACAAGCTAGAACTGAAAAGAAAATGTTATGCGTAAACTAAAAACACCACAACAAGCCTCTCGACCACAACAACACCATATACCATAATACAACTCTCGACCTCAGGTTCAACATCCCAATCATCAGTCCGAGAAATCCAAAACCAAAAACCAAAAACCAACTAATCCTAATCTAGACTCATCAATAAATCCTCACTATCACTCCCCATCTCTCATTCAAATCCAAGACTCAAAAATGAAAAAGTTACATGATAGATCTCAGATGCAGTTTCAAATTTTTTTTTGCAATCTTTTAAGATTGTTTTAACTGAACAATCATCCTCACCGATCTATGATAATATACGAACAATTAAAGAGACTAAATAACAAATATGTTATTTGTTCTATTTGGTTCGTTCAAAACTCAAAAATAAAAACAAATGCAACTCAAATATTACAACCTATCTGTGGCCCCAAGAAGGACCTTGAAGCTTCTAATTGGTTCGGATTATGCAGAAATTAATGATGTAGGCTTGGTTCGTATTTGTTGCATCTCAATGGCTCTTGTTAACAAATTTGAGACGAGTTTATTTTTCGGTTTGATGGTTAGATGAGACTGAGCTGAGATCAGATAGAAGATTTGATATGAGATGTGAGAGATTATTTGGCAGGGAGAAAGTTTAGAGGTGGTAGGCGTTTTTATCCAAGTGACATTTAGGTTCAGGTTAAATGTACTTTTACATTTGATTTATAACCGGATGAGGATGTATTAGTTTTATTGGATCGTAGGCCTCACACATATAACCGGATACAAAGCTGAATGTGGATTGGGTTTGCTTGGTTATTGGATCGGGTTAGGATGCTTGGGCTTTAACTCGACTTTTTGGGCTGAAATAAATTGGGTGACGATGGACTATATTATGAGTTGTGATGATGGACTTTTGTGTTATCCGTATTTTTTCTTGGAACAAATTGAAAAAAAATTTAGGATACAAATTATTTTCCCTAAGAATGGTATTTTGGTCTTGATAAATTTCACGGGGGATACATCATTCACGGCTTGAACAAAGATCTGAAAAAATGACTACGGGGTTTTTGTACGGTATTATTGATGCGAAATTGAAATGACATTTCACAGGTGATCTTCGTTATCGTTGAGACGATGGTTGGTTGGATGCATGTCTCAAGATAACTTGTTGGGGCATAACTATCACTTTAAGTGATTATGAATTGACAATATGGTTATAACTGATGTAAGGAGTTACGTTGTCGTGCTCACAGTGTATAACTATCACCTTAAGGAAGTTGTAGTACTTAGTGTCACACGACGTTGTGGATTGATCAAAAATTTAGAACAAGCAGCAAGTCACAAAGTTGGGATGTTTACTTCCTTTTCAAGTTAGTCGTATCGGGTTTTCTCCAGATGTGGTCATTACTATTAGCCGATGAATCAATGGAGGTTCAATTTCAGCAATTCCCATGAGATATTCGACACCACGAATCGTTTACTTATACTTCACGCCTAAGCAAAATCTTTCAAGAATCTTCGCGTCATTCCATGACTTTTCAAGATGTTTGCTTATGACAAAAACTTCTCGTGCAGATGGTCGTACACGTTATGATGCTTCCGAAAGTTTGAAACCATCATGGGGGAGAAACGTGTACTTTAATGTTTTACGGTCAACCTTCAGGGGAAAGTAGTGTATAATACTTGTTAGGAACATGTTTTATTATAAAGTGTAGGTCATCTCATTTGTAATAGGTCGTTAACAATTATGGTTTATAAATGTTTGTATTTAGTTTTACAGCTCATGTAGTAAACCCATGAGCTGTGATAAGAGGTTCTTCTAGAACCAAGGGGAAATACCCCTACTTATGTAAACACTATAAATACCCCCTCCCTTGAAGGGAGAGGGTGTTGGTTCTAATTGCAATTATCATTTTCATTAATACTTCATTAGTTCCTTCCACTTTCTCTCTCTAAAACTTTCTCTATCTAGAAATACATATTGATGCGATAGAATGGTGACCTAACAAGTGGTATCAGAGCCAAGGGATAGTTTAGGTTAATATTGATTAGTTTTAATAGAAATGCGTACTTAAAAACGTGTTTTAGATTGAAATTTATGGACTTATTCGACTGAAATACGTGTTTCTGCGAGTTTGGCGAGTTAGCCTTGAATTCTTGCGAGTTTCTCTTGAATTCCTGAGAGTTTCTCTTGAATTCCTCGAAGTTTCTCTTGAATTCTTGAGTTTCTTCAATTTCGCGAGTTTGGAAATTTTTTGAAGTTCTCGAAGTTTGTTTTTGAAGTTCATGAGTTTCTATTTGAATTCTCGGAAGTTTGAGAGTTGAAGTTCTCATGAGTTTGTTTTTGAATTTCGCGAAGTTTGCGAGTTGAAGTTCTCGAGTTTCTTCGCAAGTTTCTTCTTCCGAATTTCTTCATGAGTTTCTTCTCGCTGAATTTCTTCTGCAAGTTTCTTTTGCGAGTTTCTTCTGCAAGTTTCTTTTGCGAGTTTCTTCTGCAAGTTTCTTCTGCAAGTTTCTTTTCCGCAAGTTTGGATTTCTGCTACTAATCTACCTAAATCTAAACAACCTCAACCTTAATTATCCTTAACGATCCACATCATTCATCAATCAAAAATTATGTCTCAATCACCATATCCGAATTACCCTTACCCCTATTATCCTCAACAAGCTCCTCCACAACAACCTCCTCAACAAGTTCAACAACGAATGTCAATGGTTCCACAAATCCCTCAACAACAAACTTGGTTTTCTCAAATGTGTGAAGCTGTTACAAGTCAGCAATCAATTCATGAAGCCGGTTCGGATACTCGTCCTCCAATGCTTACACCAGGCAATTATGTGCAATGGGCAAGTCGATTTCTAAGGTATATGGAACTCAAGAAACCTCATGGTAAGTATCTAAAGAAGGTGATACTAGAAGGACCATTTCAAATGCCAACTGAAACTGTTCCCGGAGATCCTACAACTGTTCCACCAAGACCCGATACTATCTCAATTGTTCCACTGAGTCGTTTAACACGAGAACAACTACTTCATCTTGAAGTCGATGAGCTTGCTATGCAACAAATACTTCTTGGAATTCCTAATCCGATCTACAAAAGTATTGATGCACGCATTAACAAAAAAGCTATGTGGGAACAAATTCATCTTTTGATGGAAGGCAACCGAATCAATAAGGTCGATATGGAGTCTAAACTGTATCATAACTTTGATGTGTTTACCATTGAGCCTGGGGAATCACTTGAATCATATTATCATCGTTTCACAAATGTGGTCAATGATTTACACCGACATAAGATTGATCTTCCAACCATTGCTATTAACACAAAGTTTCTAAACTCATTAGGACCAGATTGGCATAAGTATGTTACTTTTGTTCGACAAGTCAAGGATCTTCATGAAGTAAAGCACGGGTTGTTGTATGATTATCTGAAACATCATCAGTATGAGGTTCTCAAAGATAAAGAAGCTCGTGGCACACACGGTTTCCCTCCACCACCAATTGCTGATCAGATTGCTCTCATGGCACATGGTTATCTGAATCCGTACCCAAAGTCCAATCATGCTTTTGATCAACAACAACGTCATTTTTCTTATGCTCCACCCACACATTCTCATCAAGTTCTTCCCGAAGGTGATCCTAATACTGCATACTATGCTCAAACCAATGATGATCAAGATGATGCTTTTGAAGCATTGAATCATGGAATGGCATTTATTGCTAAAGCCTTCTCTAAGTTCCCTACTCAGTCAAACAATCGTCTTCGTTCATCATCAAATCCCAAAAGTCACGTAGTTATACAAGGTGGCAAAGTTGAAGTTCAGAACAAAACTAGTGGTCGTCGAATGATTACAAGTGGGTATTCTTGTAATTCTGGGAATGGTCACACATCAGCACGGGGATCTGGTAGTAATAACTTCAAGAGAAATGTTCAAGTTGTGGAAACAGGGAATTCACCGGCTTCAGGATCTACTATTCGTTGCTATAATTGCAAAAAGCAAGGACATCTTGCTAATGCTTGTCCTGAACCACGAACCAGAGGAGGAGATTACTATAAACAAGTCATGCTGATGGCATACAAGGATGAAGCAGAGGAGAACTCAAGAAACTCAGCAAGGTTTTATGGCGTATACTCTCGATGATGAATATGAAGATTTGGAAGCAAATGTTGCAGTTGTTTTGATGGCAAATATGCAGGAACATCCTATTCGTCAAACGAGAATGGACCAGCCTATGACACAGACGGTCTATCTCGTACCGACACTAATATATGCCTCATAAATGCAATTGTGTCTGCATCTGCATCTGATGAGCAGAAATCTGTTCAACATGAATCATTATTTAATCATATTGAAGTCGATCAAATTAACCCCGTGGTTGCATTTGATGACCTAAGTGATGATGAAAATAATGAACATATTGAACAGAGTGAAGCAATTCATGGTCTAGATTCAGAATATCTTAATTCATTACTTCTGCCAATGCAAACCCAAACTGCAAAATGTAATGAGATGAACCAAAACCTTAGGGCTGAGATTACCTCCTTGACTCGAAACTTGAGAGTTGTCAAAAACGGATAAATGATTTTGAAACTAAAACCACCCGAGAAACAAGTTTTGAAGTGGCCTTTCAAAAATCTTACGTTAACGAACAAAATCTTCAACATCGATGGACGAAATTGTTGCGTCAAATAACGAAAAGATTTCTAAAATTGAACAAGAAAAGTCTGAACTTCAGAAAAACATTGAAAATCTTAAAAAGGAACTTTCCAATACTAAACAAGATTTTTCAACAAGTCGGTCAAAATTTTCTAAATTCAAAAAGAAATCTAAGAAACGCATTGATGATCAAATCGAGGAAATTCTTCGATTGGAAAGACGGTTAAAAGATTTTGGCACTGTTGTATATAAGATTGGCCACTCAAGAAACAGATTGAAATGTCAACCTTACTCGCGGTGTCTGATGACTCAAAACGCTTTTGCTCTTCGGTATAATCACCCACGCTTTTCACACGCTCTTCAAGGAAATGCCCAAATTATATAGTGCTCAATGTCTTTTAGATCCAAGCATGCAATTTGTTGTATTTGATTGTGAGGAACAATGGGCACAAGATGATCGAAGTCGTTTAAAAATGCGACAAAATGGACTTTTACCATATGATTACACAAGAGAAAATGCTTCTTACAAACTGAATGTCATTTCAACACCATCGTGATAATCTTTCTCGAATTAACCGAGGCATCTTGCGTGGAAGGTCCGTTCACGCAGTGTTGCACAAATAGATGGTCCTTACCGTCCTCTTTGTAAAAGCAACTCGTTGCCAAAAACTCCTAAACCTTGTTTAGTATTACGGTACTTTCAAACATTTATGGAAGATATTTCATTTTTAGAAACGGCAATTGAGAAAAAATTCTGAGTTAAAAGCATCTAATTTTCAATCTGCTTATGCAAGAGAGCAAAGACAAATGTTTCAAACCCAAATTTCACCTCACGTCAAGCACATTTGCGTATGTGTGCAACACACTGGGAAAGGGAACTTCAACAAGAGGTGACTTCAATGATTGAAGCTTTTAACACACTTGAAAACTCGGCTTCCATAAGAACAATGCAAAAACCAAGATCTTCAAAATGCCTTTGATCAATTGTTAGAAGATGCTCTTTACGCTAATATTGCTTCGTGGTTATATATTGTGAATTTGCTTCGTGAATGATCTGTGTTAATCGCTGAGAATCTCAATATGGTTCAAACGTTGGAAATGGACAATCAACTGTTAAGGCATGAAATTGAGAAATTAAAAGAGGAAAATGAGAAAATGTTTTCACAAAATGACGATGTCCAATCTAAACTTTCAATGGAGATTTCTGAACTTAAACGAAGACTTCAATGGTGTCAGTCTAAGACAATTGAATCTGAACTTGCTTTACAAAATCACAAGGAAAAGGTGTCGTTGGATCAGTCGCGAATTTCAAAAGTCGAATTTCTTGATGGTGAAAATGCATCGTTAAAATGTCAAATTTTCAAATATGAACAAGAGATTGCAAAAGTCAAATGATTCTCTTAAAACTGTTCGTTCTGAAGCGTCAAAAGAACTTGATCACCATGTTGAATACACTCGACAAATGTTGGATGAACAAGGAAGATTAAATTCCATCATTCAGGATAAAAAACACATCATCATTGAGCTTAACGAAAAGCTAGATAAACAAGCCTCTAGAAAGTCTAGTAACACCAATGTGATTGCTCCTGACATGTATATAATTGACAAAACTCAGGAAACTAATTTGATTTCTTCCACTTCTACAGTAATAGTTGCGTCTACTAATGTTAGAAGATCCGAGAAAAAGAGACAAAAAGAAAATACTAGGATCTCGCAACATAGGAAGAGCACTCGTCCGACATCAGAAGTAGAAGTTCATCTTAGGAAATCGAGTAAAATTCATGTTGCATCTGCTTTAGATTCAAATTTGGAAACTTGTAATTCTAATATAAGTGTAACGAATGATAAGTCTGTAAACGTTTCAAACGTTAATGCTTCTTGTGTTTTTTGTCGTAAGAATATGATGTCTGGTAATCATGGAAAATGTGTTGCAAATTCTCTGTTAGCTCGTTCTAAGAAATCTATAACTGGCCCTCCCTCTAGGTCCCCCATAGTAGCAAAATTGAATTTAGGGAAGCTACACAGTGTAGTTTCTGAAAATTCTGTAGACACACCCATTGCTGTAAAAACATCTTCTAAGCAAGAATACTCACCTAGTGACTTCACTAAGACCAAAGAGAAAACTAATTGGTTGTGGCAACAATGGTTGCAGCGTACCTCAAGTTTTAAATGGATTCCTAAATGTGCAAATGTGTGTAACACTAACATAATGGAACCCACTAACTCTTTGGGTTCCACTGCTTCTATCATACCACCCTCGTTGTCTTTGTGTGTTGCGGGTGATTCAACTCGCTCTACGGATTGTTGATAGCGGATGTAGGCATAGGACAGGGCAATCTAAAGTTTGTTAGTAAATTTTATTTCAAAGTTCATCTAGACGCCGTGATTCGGAATGATCATTTTGCTGCAATAATGGGATATGGAGATTATGTTAATGGAAACATCGAGATCACAGTTTATTATGTTGAACGTCATGGACACAATCTTTTCTCAGCTTGGACAATTGTGATGATGATTTGGAAGTTGCATTTCGCTCCAAAACGTGTTACGTGCACGGATTTGGAAGGACATGACTTACTCACCAATCGAGCACAAATATTTATACAATTCCTATGTCCGATATGATTGCATCTTCACCGATTTGTCTTCTCTCAAAAGCAACTTCGACAAAATCATGGTTATGGAACAAAAGGCTTTCCCATTTAAACTTCAAAACCATGACTGAACTCGCTCGTCATAAGTTAGTTGATGGTCTTCCAAGGTTCCGGTACACCAAAGATCATTTATGTTCGCTTGAACAAGGCAAGATCAAGAGATCTAACTTTCCTTCAAAACCTGAACCAAGTTCTCAACATGTTCTTCACTTGCTTCATATGGACTTATGTGGCCCCATGCGTGCAGGCCAAAGTGTGAATGGACAACGACATCATGGGATATGAAAGTGCCGGGTCAAGATATCAAAGTGCTTGAAGATATAAAAGTCTGTAGTACGCAGTACCGAAGAAGTCAAAGACTCAAAGTACCGTTAAAGACAAAGTCAAAGTACTCGCAATATGAAGTCAAAGTACTGCAAGAACAAAAGAACTGTTATATTAGTTTATGGAAAGTATTGTATTCTATGTTTAGATTACTTGTCGTACAAGGTTATCAATTGTAAACCGACTAGGATATCCTTGAGCCTATAAAAGGACTCCTAGATTGGCATTAGAGGTATGCGATTTTAGAAAAAGAGTTTTAGAGTTTACGAATTAGTGTTTTAGAGAAAAGTTCGATTATCTTAGAGTTGTATTAGAGTATCTGCATAATAAGCGGATTTAGAGTTTATAATAAAAGGTTATTCTTCTTAGCTTTGTTAAGTAAATTCCGCTGTCACTTAATAAAGATTGTTTAGTGTTTCTTTGTTAATAACTTAGGATTTATCCGAGGTTATTAAACCTTAACAAGGTAGTTAAGATAGTTTGATTAAAGTATATCGATCCAACAAGTGGTATCAGAGCTTGTGTGGAAACTCGACTAGGAAGAAACTCTACTTCAACTATATTCAAGATGTCGTGAAGTCGCATTCCACCACCCTCAATCACCTCACTCAGAATTCCAATAATCAAGAAGGGAGAATATGATCTCTCGTGCATGAAGATGAGGCAAGATATACATTGCCATTCATGCATCATGCTCTTTGGAATGTTATTGTAAATGGGAATGAAGTTGTAGCACTTCATTGATATTCCCCGACAACCAAAGGCACCTAAACCAAAGATACTACAAAGAACCTTAAGGAATCAAGAGAAGGCACTCAATATTCTCTTATCCGCCATTCCAGATGGTCATCTTCTCAAATTTCATGATGCTAAAGATGCTAAGCGACTCTGGGCGCTCTCAAGACCAGATTTGAGGAATGAAGCCTCTAAAAGATGCACGTAAATTTGCTAAAGCACAGTTTGAAACTTTCACAGCTTGGTGAAGAGAGAGTCTTGATGTCTTTGCATATGATAGGTTTCAGAATCTCGCGAACATGTTGGAGCTACAAGCGAGAAGTATCGCTTGAAGATGCTAATTTGAAGTTTCTAAGGAGTTTGTCATCTTCATGGCATGTGATTGCTACAATGATCAGAGGACAACAAGGTTTGAATGTCATGGACTTTGATGATCTATATCATCAACTTAAGGTGTATGAGCATGAGATGAGTGGTCAAACAAGTTCTAAGTCTCACAATATTGCTTTTCTATCATCAGAAGAAGGCCAAGACTTCCAAAAGTCTTTGCTTCTCCTCAAAGTACCTTCTTGCTGCTATACACCCCTCATATGTTCAACAGGCCCCACCAACTACCACTATGGCCGTGATGAAGTTATGTGCTCTTCTTTGCACAACAAGCTAGTTTAATTGCCACTTATGAAGAAGATCTAGCACGATTGAAGAAGATACACTTGAAGAAATTGATATCGGTGTGGCAGTTGCTATGATCACCAAGAATCAAAAAAAGTACATGAAGAAGACAAGCAAAAGCATTGATTTCAAACCAAAACAGGGCATAACTTTTGACAAATCTAAAATTGAATGCTTCAATTGTCAAAAAGAGGTCACTTTGTAAGGAGTGCAGTTTGCTAAGTATCAAGCAAACAGACATCAAAAGCCAAAACTTGAGCTTAAGGAAATTCCCATTCTTGAAACAAAGGCTTTGGTTTATCAAGAGAAGTTATCGAGTTGACGGAGTGAAGAGTTTGATGATGAACCAAGAACTTATTGCATGATAGCAAAGTGGAAGAAGAAATTGAAGATTCGATAGAAGCATTGGATTGGAGCACCGTTTTTTTGAGAAGAACTTGAACATGCCGCTTTTGGAATCTCGATGATGGCTTTGGAGGATTTGATCGAGCAAGGAAAGTGATTATGATCCTGTTCAACTAGCATTGGTGGCTACTTCACCAAATCAATCTCCTATCTCTGAGGTATGCTCAAATTGCTATGATTTTTATCATAAATTGCTTAGCAATTATGTGATTGAGAGAGATAATTGTGTTAAGGCTAGGTCCGAGGTAGCGAGGTTATCAAATAAACTTAGAATCCATGGAAGCCAAAATCTTAGCACATGAAACTAATGAAGTAGCACGAAAATATGCACAACAGGATTACCGCTAAAGCTTAGTGAATGGAAATTAAACTATAAAATTGTTGAAATTGAGAAATTAACTAAGGAAAGAGATGATTTGTTAGCTAAGTTTGTCGCTTGGCTTGGGGTGAAGCTCATTCACATGTTTCTTATGTTCAAAAACAACAAAGAGCCTATCTTAAAACTGGATTAGGTTTTGGTATGGATTTTAGTAAGATAGAAGAAAACCAATCTAGTAATCGGGATGAAGGTGAGTATGAGGATATAACCACTAGTGATGAAGAACTCATTAATTATGTAGATACATCTAGTAATGATGGTTCATAAGTGACTCACCCCTCTGCATATAAGAAAGCTAATGATTATCATGCTATTCCACATCCTACTGGAATTCATCAACCCCTTAGGCCTGATGTTTCTCGTTTTGGGTGATAGACAGTCTAGAGTTTAGTAAAAGCTAGTTGCTAAATCTAGGTCGAAAACCCAAAGAATCGTTTGAAAGATGTTCAAAATCAAGCGGTACCTTTAAATCAAAGTCTGCTCCACAAGATACCTTCTTCAAACCTTTTCAAAGCGATGCTTGCTAAACCTTTTTGGGATAATTTTGGTCAAACAGGTTTAATCACTCACCAAGAAGGCAAAATAATTTTGGGCATAGACATAGAAGATGTCACTTTTGACAGTATGGGTGGCTGTGTTTTGTGTGTTTTGATCCTACTAATCTAATTAAGGATTGTGAACATCACTCAAAATACCTTAGAAAATTTCAAGAACAGGAAACCAACCAAAAGCCTAGAGAGTACAAACCAGTTTGGAATAATTCAAATAGGGTCAATCACAGAAATTTCTCACCGGATCATAAATACCCACACCAGCGAAAACCTTTTTCAAAACCTTTAGTATCTCACGTTACTTTCCAAAGTCTTTGTTAACTCCTGCCGATACTTTCACAAAGTCTTTGCTTTCGACAAAACAAGGTGCTGATCACAATACTTGGTATAGAAATTCTAGAGCAATCTCACTAAACCTAGAAGGTATTCCAATTCACATAGGAGATTTAGATCGGAGGAACCAAGTGTTAAAGAATGGGTTAAAGGAAAGTATGAGAGGGACATACGGTACTTTCAACCAAAAGTGAATCGATGTTTTTGTGCTACAAGAAAAGAGATTTGTGTTGAAAACCCAGAAAGTTTTGAAAATCCATGTTTTGAATAACAAGATATCTTTGGATCATGCTTTAGAAAACGTGGAGATTATGTACTCAAGAATGTGTATGTCACTCCACAAAGGGAACACAAGTCATAATGGCTTGGGTTCCTCAAAGCCTAACTTTTCATCTTATTAGGCAGGGGCAACCCGGAAGAGAAGCTTAAAGATCATTTTTGATAGTGGTTGTTCTTGTGAGCATGACAGACAAGGAGTTTGTCGGTGTTTTTTAGTATATTTAGCTACTAAGCTATGTTTGAGGGGACTATAAGGTGTTAGTATAGTCCTCATGTATTCTAACAAGGGGAGGATGCTTGTTTATACTTAGTTTATATAAAGGAATTTGGAAATCGCATTTTTCTGAAAGTGCTGCTTGGAAAGTCTTGCTTATGTGGAAATACTTGTTTGTCGTATTAAAGTCTTGTTCCAATGGTAATATTGATGGGTAATTGATAGTAACGGTAACTTTGTTATTATAGGTTGTGATTTTTCAAATCCTACCTATAAATAACTACTTCCCGATTTTCCCTCTCATATTATTACTATACATCTTTTCCATACTTATCTCCCAATCACCATCTCTTTATTCTTCGATAAAATCTTTATTGTGCTCACTTATTCAACAATGGCGAATCGTTAAGCGTTTCAAAGCACAATATAGTGGCTAATTTGGACAAGACTTGAGGAATATGGCTTTTATGATATTGTTGATTATCTTCTTGGGTCGCCTATTAGTTATGCTCTTTTAGTTGAACGGATATTATTGAACCATGGATTCAAATTTTGGGCTAATGCTAGAATAACTTGGAGGAGGATGAATATTATATTAGATCTGATTTGTTGGACGGACTATCAAGCTTACAGAAGCCTCTATTCGAGAAGATTTATTATTTGGAGATGAAGATGGGGCTATTCGATTTGACAAGCAACGGATTTGGGATACTTTTAGGAATCTTGGTTATGAAGGATCTTTAACAGAACAAACATTCAAGAAAGCATTATTCTGTCCTCAATGGAAGTTCTTGATTCATGTCCTGCTTCATTGCATAAGTTCTAAAAGTACTTCTTGAAGTTTGGGTCAATATAAGCGTCTGCGTGGTTGGACTACTCTTGACGAGTGTTTAATTTTTCAAAGCTTATTTTGGATGGGATGCTATCACATATATCCTCACGGGTCAAAATGGTGATGTACCCAAGGTTTTATCAGGTTTTCTTAAACAGACAATGGTTGATGTTCCAAAACCTACGCTTTGTTACCATTCATTGTGCAACAAGCCAAAATCTTTACATTTATGGCTAGGCGAAGTGATTTGTTTAGAGGTGGAGATATTCCATTAACTACTACAATGATGGAAGTTGTTCAAGGCATGCAATAATTTGGAGAGGATGAAGAAAGTGAAGGTCCGATTCTATACAGTAGTGCTTTGCTTCACAAGTGCTGCCTCTCAAAGTTCATTTCTCAAGATCTGTTTCACAAAGTCTTTGCCTCGCAAGGTCTTGCATCTGCAAGTCTTATTGAAGATACTGCATCTTCACGAGATACTTGTTTCTCAAGCCCGAGGTTCAGCGGAGATTGAAAGAACACCTACTACATCTCCACAACATTCATTCTCTTTTAGGAGGAACATTCACATCTTCAAGGTTACGATCATACTATACCTCGTGAAGGTTTGACTTTGGATAATTATGCTTTGACAAGGGAGCTCGTTAGGTTGAACAAAACTTATTGAGTTTCAAGCTAAAGCGCTTAGGAAATGAAAGCGTAAGTATATATGGTTGAGGAATTTTATTAAACCATATATTCAAGGTTTCAACTTATGGGTTAAAGAGGAAAACAAACATCGTAAAACAACTTCAAAAGAATTAAAACGAAGAAGGTTCCTAAATCATCTTACGTAACTTGGGAGGAATTTAGAAAAGGAAAATTTGAAAGAAGATGTTGCGAAAGAAGAAAGAATCATGAAATGCTACTTGAAAAGATTATTTCAGATTCGAGGAAAGAAGTGCAAGTTCAAGGCTGATGATCAAGATGCGAACATCAAAGTAATTTTTCATGATACATCTAGGCAAGTGATAACACCAAGGGTATTGAATTTTGAAGAAGATCTGGTCCTTCACAATTGTTATAGAAGAAGAGGAGAAGCTACATTCAAACCTATTCATTCGCAAGTGATGATGAATGAATTGCTACAATATTAGATTTGTCACAACCAAGAGGAGGAGTTACTATTAGAGATGTACAAGAAGAAGAACAACCAAGAATATCTCAACCTGCAATTGATCCAAAAGATAAAGGAAAGGTATTACGGTTGAAACAAAGAAAAAGAAACTTACTTTGGCAGAACTTAGAGCAATTGAAGTTGCTAGGAATGAAAATCACTGCTAGAAAAGTTCAAGAAGAGTTAGATGCTAAAAGATAGAGAAGAGCAGAAGCTCGAAGCTCGAATAGAAGCGACTCAAAGGTGCAAGATAAATTAGATCTTTGAAGCCTCTTGAACCTTTATAGTCCCCTACACCTTTTAGATATATGCCAAAGAAGACCTAATTTAGCTAAGGGCAGGAATCTATGTTAAGCATTTAAAGGTGAGGATATAAGGTTGCGAAGTTAAACTATGTTGATATGAAAGACTCTATGATCTTTGAAACAGAAGCTTATAAGAAGAGTGTTGCGATATTAAAGACTTTAGAAGAAGCTCATTGGGTGAATGCGAAAGGAAGAAAGAGCTTAAAGAGAAAAGAAAAGCTGAAGTTCTGGTGTTCGTTTTCAAAGAAAGAATAGGTTGAATTAAGATCTGAGACTAGAGATGAATTGAAGAATTATCTCAGAGTGATAGATTTTGATTATACAAAGGAAGATGATGACATGAAGATGATCAATAACTGGTATGAATTTTATTTGAATAAATACTTTTTGATATATCAGTACTTTTATTCAAAGTCTTTGTTGATGAAACGATACTTTCATCAAAATCTTGTTTCGCAATAAACCAGTTAAATAAATTTTAGAAGAAACCTTTTGCTAATTAATAAATATTTTGAAATAAAGGTTCAATAAATGGTTTTTGTGATGATAACATCAATAGGTTATCAATCCACCATGGTTAGAAAAGGATTGACTAATCCATGAGCAAAAGCGGCTCTGTAAAGATATATCAAATCAGTTTTTAGTTGACAACTTGCTAATAAGTTGGATGGTATTCAACTCATATATCGGTAATGTGAAGAGTTGGCTAGCCCACAAGAAAATGGCTTGTGGTAAGGAAATCGGAAAAACCATTATTGGTAATTAGTTCACCATTAGATAGAAGAACTAACTAGTCCAGAAGGTGCACTTTTGGTAAAGACAAAACAAATCATTGATAGCGGTGGTTTGCTAAAAATCATTTGGTTATCAATGTACCATGGTCTTAAACACCAAAACATTTGGCTACTCCAGAGATAATGGCTTTGGTAAAGAGATCTAAATCCATTAATTTTTCAATGATTCACTTGGAAGTGATGAGAATAGTATGCAACTTAAACTGAATTAAATGTACAAATTGTCATATGTTCTATGTGTTCTTTGAAAGATGGAGCTTGTTGGATCTGCGTAAGAGAACAATTCTAAGAGATACTTTGACAAGAACGGATGTTCTGAGATAAAAAGCTTGAAGACTAAGAAACAATCCGTTTTAAAAAGATGAAGCTGTTAAAGATATATTCATAAAGGAACTTGAAGTCAAGCAAGTAGAATTCAAGTTAGGGGAGGATTGTTGGGATATGAAAGTCTTTGAAGATATCAAGTCTTGAAGATATAAAAAAGTCTGTAGTACGCAAGTACTAGAAGAAGTCAAAGACTCAAAGTACTTGTTAAAGACAAAGTCAAAGTCTTGCAATATGAAGTCAAAAGTACTGCAATATGAAGTCAAAGAACTCTGCAAGAACAAAAGGTATATTAGTTTATGGAAAGAATTGTATTCTATGTTTAGATTACTTGTCGTACAAGGTTATCATTGTAAACGGAACTAGGATATCCTTGAGCCTATAAAGGACTCCTAGATTGGCATTAGAGTGCGATTTCAAAAAAAGAGTTTTAGAGTTTACGAATTAGTGTTTTAGAGAAAAGTTCGATTATCTTAGAGTTGTATTACAGAGTATCGCATAATAAAGAGTTTAGAGTTTATAATATAAGGTTATTCTTCTTAGCTTTGTTAAGTAAATTCCGCGTACTTAATAAAGATTACTCAGTGTTTCTTTGTTAATAACTTAGGATTTATCCGAGGTTATTAAACCTTAACAAGGTAGTTAAGATAGTTTGATTAAAGTATATCGATCCAACAGATACATTCTGGTTATTGTTGATGATTATTCACGATGGACTTGGGTCTATTTTCTTCGAACTAAAGATCAAGCTCAAACAATGATTATCACCTTTCTCACAAAGATTCAGGTTCAACTCAAAAACACTGTTCGAATTGTAAGAACAAACAATGGAACTGAATTCAAGAATCAAACACTTTGTGCTTACTTTGAGAAAGTTGGAATCACACATCAGACCTCGATTGCTCGTACTCCCGAACAAAATGGTGTTGTTGAAAGAAGAAACCGAACGTTAGTGGAGGCTGCTCGAACAATGTTGATTTTCTCACAATTACCGGATATCTTTGTGGTGAAGCTATCTCAACCGCATGTTTTACTCAAAATTGTTCCATCATTCATACGCGCCATAATAAAACTCCATATGAGATTGTTCACAACGCAAACCGATATCGATATTTTCATGTATTCTGCCTGTGTTATCTGAAAAATGATCGTGATGATATTGGTAAACTTCACCGAAAGTGACATTGGAGTGTTCATGGTTCTTGTGAAAATTGAGAGGATTTAGAATTTGGAATCGTCGAACTCGACAAATAATGGAAACCATTCATGTCAACTTTGATGAGCTTACAGAAATGGCTTCTGAGCAAAACCGCTTAGGACCTGCATCCAACCGTCTAAACTTTCCCTCTTCATCAGCTGTTCCACCCATGGAATTTACTCGTCAATAATTGGAAACTTTGTTTGCTCCTCTGTTTGATGAGATTCCCGAAAGTAGTGCTCCAGATGTATCGAATGTTTCCGATGCACACCCTGATAATAATCCAATACCCGATACACCTGTTCCAACAACAACAACCGTTGCACCAGATGCACCGCTGAATGATTCTCCATCAACAGAAGAACATTGCATCCAACAACATGCGGTGATGAAACACAAAATCAAGAAGTACCGCGCGCAGATTATGACGAAATGCTTTCTTCAATCCATTTGCACCGGCTCCACCCATTCCTGACATTGGCGAGTCATCTTAACGCAATTTGGATCCGTCTAATATGCATGCAACATTCAATCATCACCCTTCGACACATAAATGGACAAAAGATCATCCCTTAGTGAATGTGATTGGCAACCCTTCTAACCCAATCATGATAAGACAACGTCTTCACACCGATGCTGAAACTTGCGTTTATGCTCTTACCGTTTGTCAAGTGGAACCACGAAACATCAAAGAAGCTATGACATATGACAATTGGATTGAATCAATGCAAGAAGAGTTGAATCAGTTCAAACGTCTCGAAGTCTGGGAACTTGTTCCAAGAGATGGGAGATTTATGTCATTGGACTCAAATGGATCTGGAAAAACAAACTGGATGCTGAAGGTAATGTTATTCGCAACAAATCTCGTCTTGTGGCTAAAGGGTATTCTCAAGAAGAAGGAATCGATTATGAAGAATCGTTTGCACCATTAGCTAGGCTTGAAGCTATGCGGATATTTCGGCATATCTCGCACACAAGAATATCACGGTTTATCAAATGGATGTGAAAATAGCGTTTCTGAATGGTCAACTCCGTGAAGAAGTTTATATGGGTCAACCGGAAGGATTCGTTGATTCAGAACATCCTAACTACGTGTACAAGCTCAAAAAGGCTCTTTATGGTCTTAAACAAGCCCCACGGGCCTGGTACGACAAACTGTCAAAATTTCTTCTCGATAATCAGTTTACCAAAGGAACTGTTGATCCAACATTTTTCATTCAACGTCCACGGGAAGATATTTTAATTATTCAAATTTATGTTGATGATATCATTTTTGGTTCAACACATAAAAAGTACTCAAACGCTTTTGCAAAATTAATGAAACAAAATTTTGAAATGTCCATGATGGGTGAACTAAAGTTCTTCTTAGGACTTCAGGTTCATCACCAAAGCTGGAATGACCAGTTGTGATACTTATAACACACCTATGTCTGGAACATCACCAAAGCTGGATGCTGATTTACATGGGAAAGTGATTGACCTTACAAAATACCGAAGTATTATTGGGTCTCTCATGTATCTAACAGCCAGCAGACCTGATATTGTATTTGTTGTATATCTTTGCTCCCGTTATCGGTCAAGACCAACTGAAAGACACCTCAATGAGGCTAAAAGAATCCTTCGCTACGTAAAGGGAACCATTCACTTGGGAATCGGTATCCGAAGGATTCGGTTTTTACTAATCGCTTTTTGAATCTGATCACGCAGGGTGTTTAGATACACGCAAAAGTACATCTGGTGGTGTTCAGTTTCTCGAAGATAAACTTGTGTCTTGGCAGTCAAAGAAACAAGACTGTACATCTATGTCATCAAGAAGCGAGAATCGTTGCCATGTAAGCATCTTGTGCTTAGATACTTTGGATGAGATCACAACTGATGGACTACGGCTTTGTATTCGACAAGATTCCAATGTACTGTGACTCAAAGAGTGCCATTGCCATCTCCTGCAACACGGTTCAGCATTCCAAGTCAAAGCATATCGCTCTCCGATATCATTTCATTAAAGAGCATGTCGAAAAGGGTACAATTGAATTATACTTTGTGGGTACTCAATACCAATTGGCGGATTTGTTCACCAAAGCCTTGCCACCCGCGAGGTTTACTGAGCTTGTCCATCAAATTGGTATGTGGTGTTTGACTCCAGAAGATCTGGAAAATTTACTCAAACGTTCTTAAAACGTCAAACACCAAAAACATTTCTTTGTAAATAAATCTTTCAAAATCAAAATACAAAAATATAAATTTTTTCAAAAAGTTCAAAAAGAATTTTCTATTCTCACTTAAAAAAAAAGGGCTTAATAAAACATTTTTAATAAACCAATGTGACAAGTTTTCATTCTTATCCCTATATATACTTAGGTTTATTCATTCTTCCAAAAAATCTATAATTCTCTAAAATCACAAAACTGCTGCTGCAACTTGGATCGATCTATCCAAAGATTGTTTTTATTTACTCTAATCAATTATCAAAATATGTCTGAAGGATCTCTAACAAGAAGGGACATGTTTCCCATTGATGATGAACGCAATATTGGGCTTTCAAATTCTTGTGTTGATCTCGAAAAACTTCAATGTCATCCCACATGTCAGATAATAGTGGAAATTCTTAAGAAGCATTTTTGTAGGCATCTTCTGACTCTATCTGCAAGTGTCCCTGAGATCTACATAAATCAATTCTGGCATTCTCTCAAGATCAGTAACGATTCCAACCTCATGACAGTCCAGATTGACAGTCGAATTTGATGTTAGCGTTCTTCGTCATGTTCTTCATCTTCCTCTTGAAGAAAAAAAGACTAACACTTCGTTCATGCCATCTCCATCATTCTCATAAATTGTTTCATCTCTTAGACGAATGCGTTATGATGAGTCTTCTCAATATCTGTCAAAGAATTCTGATGTGAACCGGAAATTCATTCCTCAACCATGGTTATCTTTGTATACCATACTTAGTCATTGTGTCACAGGCAAGGCAACCGGTCATGAACATTCCAACTATGACTTCTAATCTTTTTGGGGTGTGATTATCTATGACTTATCTTGATTATGCAATTATTTGGAATGATATGATCTATCAAGCCGCAGCTGATTTAACAATAAGAAATTGTAAAATTCCGTTTGCTTTCGTTACACCAAGCTTCTTATTGAATACTTCATGAAAAGATCAAGCATCGACAAGCGAATTGCAAGTAGTGATAAGTATCATACTTGTAACATGGATCATGTGCTTAAAACTGTTAAAGTTCAAAGCACTAGCACAACAAACAAAGGTTTAGAATTCACGACCGTCACTTGAATGATGGCATCAAGCGATTCACGACATGGAATATGATCAGCGAGCGAGGAAAAGTTGGGATTATTTCGCAAAACCAAAAAGTAGAGAGCGATCCACTTTATAAAACACAAGAAAACCTTGCGACTTGATGAAGATTTGTCCGATGCGAGAACATGTTCTTTGAAGAAGAACAAGTTAGTCATCACGGCGAAGATGATAACCTGCATAAACTCAAAGACTTATCCGGGTGAAACAAGAAAAGATCACGGGGGAGTGGTAAAACCATCAGTGATCAAACTCAACTACTTCAATCTCCTCGCACTCACAAAGAAGAACAAGCAATCCTGAAGAAAACCTTGCTTGTCAACAAGCGTCATCAAGTGATCTTGAAAGGTTGCAAAGAAGGGTGAAGGATCGGGTTCTAAGGTGATTCTGAACAAATTGAACAACCTATGAATGAATCAGACTCTTACGAATCGATAACCTCAGCTTCTGTCACACTCTCTTCATCCAAAGATGAATTTGATCAATTCATTCGTTCTGATGATGAAGAATCTGTCAACAATGATGACTCTGAGAAAGATTCTTTTGATAATGTTGTCGCTGATAAATCACATCTTGAAGGTGACGCTCGTATTCCTACTTCACTAACACAACCACCTCTAACATCTTCAGATCAACAGTCAAAGACGAATGTTCCTTCCAAAACCACCTTTAAGATCAGGCTCCCCTCTCGACAAACATCTGAAGCGACTGAGAAAGATAAAATGCAAGTCATTCAAGAGCAGCTTACTTCCCTTCAAACCCAAGTCCAGACACAACAACAACAACAACTTCAGAATCAACAACAGCAGCTTCAAACCCTTCAACAGTATCCCTTATCAGAGAAGATGGAGGAACTCATTAAAAAGGTTCTTCCTACAGAAGCAAAGAGTTACTTTAATGAAGTTCTACCATCGGCATTACGAACGTATGTCAAAAACAAGCTTCAAGGTGTTGTAGCTACTCACCTTCAAACACACGCGGTGACTCTTGAAACAAAACCTTCACAGCTGCCTGCTGCCAATCTCAAAAGTCAACTCCTTGAAAAGATACTTAACGATGATGAAGAAGTTGAAATTCGAGAAGCTCTACTCAAGTCCATGAAGAGGGCTGATAAGAAGATTGCGTCTGCATCATGCAAAGATATCCCGCCTCATAAACGTAGACCGGATGATAAAGATGATGAGTCACGGCCAACAGACAAACGCACCAAATTCACTACACCGTCATCTTCAGTTTTTCAAACCACCTCACATGATACCCCAACGGAAGATGAAATTCAACCACAATCTACCAATCAACCTCCACAACAGACTGTCTCTCAAGTCATATCCCAACCACCATCTAACATGCAACAAGAAGAAGCCCCAGAATGGATTGACTCTTCCACGACTAAGTTTGACTGGTTTGAAGATATGGTTGATGCTCATCCAGAAGATGCAATTCCTAATGAAGCTTCCATTTTGGATTTCATAAAGAATTTAAAAAGGATCATGAAGGTGCAGAAACTTCATTTGTCTCACATCGCCAACATTCGCCGAGCAGGGTTTACACAATTAAGACTTCCACCACTTCAAGGCTCCAATTTGAATACAATCTTGAGGAAGTTGCAAGAGCTATGTCTGAGAATATTACTTGGGATGTTTCGTTGCCTTCCAGTGCTCCCAAAACGTTCAAGTTTAAAGATTATTCTCAACCTTTACCACTCATGGGTCATACTCATAATCCAAAGGTACCCACACCATATTTCTTTAATCATGATTTAGAATACCTGATGTATGGCAACACAAATCCAGAGAAGAGGTATGCAACATCATTGTCAAAGTTCCATGTTGCGGTTTACACTCAAGAGGGAATGGAGGAAGAAGTTGATGAATTATTTAGTTCTTCGGTTGTTACGTATAATGATGAGGCAGAACTTGGCATCTTCCACTGGCCTAATATGTGTAAATGGTTTTACAAATGGCGACTTACATTTACCTGTAAACACAAAGTGTGTTACAACCACCGGATCTTGTCCTTATCAGTGCAGAGGTTATGCCCAACTACGGGTACAATTTTCTGAGTAAAATCATGGTTCGCATAGCTGACGACAAAGAATACACCTTCAACGAGGCGACTACAAGTTTGAATCTCAACGATATTGAAGATCCGTATCTTCTCAAAGTTCAAGGAAAGCTTGAGCATCTTCACGGCCCTACTTACAATATGATATATTCAACTCAATTCTCATTTTTATCCGCAGTCTTGTCATTAAGTCAAGAGTTGAAGATCTTCATCCTGGCGTTGAAAGTTATAAAAAACGTCTGAATCTCACCAAGCCTGATCTCAAACCACCCGGCATTTATGATGAGAAACCGTATACATTCACCAAAACACCATTTGGATTACACTTCATCAGGAACAAAATCATCAAATTCATGTGATACGAAGAAATTCACAAGTTCAGTGATGATACGTTGACCCAGGTAAAGGCTGAGCTTGTGAACATTCTTGAAGATTTGAACGTGGGCAGAAAACAAGGTTGGTTGCGGAACATGACATGGAAGAGAAGCGATGTTAAGCAAGCTGAAAAGTTTGTCAAGAAAATTGATTCACGACTCAAGTTCCGAGTTCAAATGAGACGACTTGAAGGCTATGTCGGAGGAAGAGCAAGGGTTCCAAATATCTTGACGTTTCGTCGTCCGAATGAAGATACTTCTGAGTTAGATAGTTTTTGGAACATTCTTTGGAACATTTAAACACCTGTATGTAATAACTCTAACTCTTTACTTTCATTCGTATGCTTATGTTAATTGATTCTGTTTTTTAGTTAAACCTTGAGCTCGAATTTTCACAAACACAACAAATCTGATAATCTATTTTTTACAACTTGTAATAATCTGATTCAAATTCGGCTCAAGAAGGCTATCTCTCGAATATACTTCCGTATTTGAGGGGGAGTATTTTTGTTCAGCGAAAACAAATTCTTGTTCCATGCAAGGACACTGTGGTACGCTTCAGTGCCTCAATCCTAATTAAAGGAGCGAAAGCTTCTTAACTGTTTGAAACACAAATCTTTGTTCGAAATCAAATGTTCTTGAAATCCATTTATTCCCAAATGAATTTCCAATGCCTCAAAAAGCATATTTTAATCAACATGTTTTTCAAAAACAACATTCATATGCTATTTTTGAGGGGAAGAAATGTGATTAAAATTGTTGATCAGGAAGTTATGGAATCTCATAGCGTGCTCGACTCAGATATCACCAATGAATTGACGAACTTTGAAATGTCAGTAATCGAAAAGACTTGTTTCCAACGAAACTTGTCTTAGTCGAATGTACCAATTCGAGACACTCTTGATTGACATGAACTTTGACGGCTCTAACCTCCTTTTCAAGGAGAGTTTACATCTTCAAGGTAGTTATTAGAGCTAGTTGTCACCTAAAAGCTGATAATGGAACTCTTTAACTATAAAGCGTAATCAGTCTCATGGGAATTGTCTATCAAGAGTCGATCAATTCAAAAGTGCGAGCTCTACCCTCATTGTACAGATTTCAGTCAAAACTCATAAGCACATGTGGAGGGGGAATATTTCCGTAAAACCAAAAACTCTCAAGGTGTTAGCAAAACATGTTTTTCATCATAAACATCTTGAGAGATTTTCATGAAAAGGTTTGTGGAAACATAGGATATTCATGGAGTTAAAAGGTGACTAAGTTTAGGAATAAACGTCCTATGATCCGCCAGAGCCGGAGGGATCTACCCAAGGACACCACAAATAGTTAGTATTTAGAAGTTCTTAGGTATGATTGAAAAAGGAGAAAATGAGAATCGGAGAAAGAAGGAGTTGAAGAATTAAAAAAAAAAAGTTAAAGAAAAGGGTGAAAAGAAATAGCCCTCCAAATTATTCAACTTAGGGCATACACCGGGTTCAATTCATATGCTACTGGTTGTCACAAGATGACACCGGTATTGAAGACAAAGTCGTCATGGACCCAGTGATGCAATGCACTAAACCTTCTAAGCCACTCAAGTTCTCTCAAAAGAGCTTGTTTCATTCTCACAGGGAACCCTACGTAATCTATCGACTCTCTCTTAGAGATTGTTGGTATTGAAGAATGAGACCCTCTCCCTAGTCTCCGCTTAGGAAAATAAAAGTGCACTAATCAAGTCTAGAGCCATGAGATTCATCAAAAGATCTCTTAGGAACACCTAATATCTCATCACTTGATTGTTCAAACAATAAGGACACAAGTGACATATTCCGAGTCCTCACGCATGAATCTTAGCAATTTGCTGAACATTTATGAGGGATTCACAATTGTGATCCTCGGTGATTGAATGGAAATTCCTGCCAGGTCAACATCAAACGACCTGACAGCCGTGTCACCTCGATAATCCTCTACGTTACTTGGTGGTTTCAAACGGTCTACAATCATGGAGTGATATTTCGGTATACTTCAGCGGCTCACCTGGGTTATTAATCTCTTTCGAGAATATACAATTTAGGAACGGCCTTGGCAAGGATTAGAGAAAGTTCTCACACTATGCTGTTTACGATCTCAAAATCCTAACCTATAAGTCTTTGGGAACATTATTGCTAACTGTTTCCATGTAGGTACTCATAAAGACCAGGAGTTCCATAAAGACCATTACCACCATCATTATCATCAACATATTTGTTCCACATACTCATACCGACATCATAAAGATTCTCATCTAAGATCTAAGCAAAGCAAAGTTCCAAAAGATTCTACGCCAAAGTCAAAGAATCTGCAAAGTTATGAGACAATGAGAGCTTCAAATGTATGAATCACAAACTTCACCAGAAGTATGAGCATCTTTGGAAAAGACTTTCAACACTAACAACAAAGATGTTGATAAAAGGCGATTTCTGGCCCGATCACAACAACAAGAACAAAGAACAAAGTTGCAAAGAATCAAAGACGTCTCAAGCTATAAACGCCAAAGAAGTTCAAGACGTCGAACGACCTAAGCAAGACAACAAATGATGACCAACCCTTAGGGGGAGATTGGTAGGAACATGTTTTATTATAAAGTGTAGGTCATCTCATTTGTAATAGGTCGTTAACAATTATGGTTTATAAATGTTTGTATTTAGTTTTACAGCTCATGTAGTAAACCCATGAGCTGTGATAAGAGGTTCTTCTAGAACCAAGGGGAAACACCCCTACTTATGTAAACACTATAAATACCCCCTCCCTTGAAGGGAGAGGGTGTTGGTTCTAATTGCAATTATCATTTTCATTAATACTTCATTAGTTCCTTCCACTTTCTCTCTCTAAAACTTTCTCTATCTAGAAATACATATTGATGTGATAGAATGGTGACCTAACAATACTCGACTTAGTATGGTTTGTGAAGTTATCTACATATGGGTAAAGAATTGTTGATGATGGAGAATGAACCATTGTTAAAACCGCTGCATGTTCCCCTAAAACAGATATTCACCGAAACCAAAGTTGTCATAACACGTTCAAACTAATATTGTTTGCGGTTTAGTCTTGATTTTGTAAAATCCCGCGAAAGAATCTATTTCTTGGTTTAAATCAATTATTTGTAAAATCCCGTAACAGTGGAAACATCTTGGTAATAGTAAAGTGCATTTCCGGATCTATCTTACGGTTTATTCTTGGTTTTGTAAAATCCCGCGAAAGAAACTATTTTTCAGTTTAAATCATAGAATTGTAAAATCCCGTAATGATGGAACCATCCTGGAGAAAGGAAAGTGTATTTCGAGGTCTTATCTGATGCTGGTGCTACAATTTCTACTTCGAAGAAGGGATAAAAGGGTGTACTGCATGAATTGGATGTGTGTTTGTATATTCGTCATGGCAGTTTGGTTACTACATGGTTTTATGGGGGTATGTGCTTTTAATCATGGCCGGGATGAAACCATTATCATAGTTCACTTAAAACGTCAAAGGAGGCTAGATTTGAGCTTTTAACCAGAAGATGTGACAACGGGGTTAATTCACTATTATTTATTTGAGGTTGAAGTGACATATCACGGGCGAGTGTACTTAGTATCTGAAGGTATCGGGGATGGTTGGATGAAGATTCTTCGAGATCCTTGTTCGAGCTTTTTCAAAAACGAAGACTTGGAAATCTAGTTATTTTTGGGTGACTTTTCCTTTTCTTTTACCACTTGGGGGAATTGGGATCTTACCACCACAAAATAACTATCACTTTAAGGAGTTACGTTGTAGTGCTCAGTGTCACATTCAATTGTGGATTTTCAAGAGGTGATGTACGTCTTATACTTGATGGTTGGTTGGATGAAGAGTATAGAGTACTTAGAGATTCAATGGAGGATGAACTCTCAGCACCACTCTTTGTTACATATGTGCAAGTTTAAGTCACGAGTTCGGGTTATTCTACTTCAGGGTCAAATTCATCATATTGGTTTTTCTCCATCAGCTGCCACGACAAAGAGCCTACTAAATGATAATGGGGATGATTACAAGTTTTGCCAAGAGATGATGAAAAAAGGGAGATTATGACGTTTGAACACAACAGTTCAAGCCTCGTTCTCTAAAGAAAAGAAAAGTGTACGTCTCAGTGCGCTTTATCTTCTGAAGAAGAGAAATCTTCTTATGACGTTTGAACACAACAGTTCAAGCCTCGTTCTCTAAAGAAAAGAAAAGTGTACGTCTCAGTGCGCTTTATCTTTTGAAGAAGAGAAATCTTCTTATGACGTTTGAACACAACAGTTCAAGCCTCGTTCTCTAAAGAAAAGAAAAGTGTATGTCTCAGTGCGCTTTATCTTCGGAAGAAGAGAAATCTTCTCGTTTATGACTATTCTCATCAACAACCTTCATGCTTCTTCCATGCTTGCTCAGTCATCAAGTGGATCTTCTTCTCATGTTTTTTTCTCAATGGTGATCTACTTACCGTTGATTGTCTTTCTATTTTCACTGGCTCAATTAAAATGGCGATGGCGACATCATATGCAATTTTTGCGGGGGAGAAGTGGAAATAGACTACACATGGATTATTTCACCTGTTTAATCAAGAATGGCAACTGCGTATGCAATTCTTGATGGGGAGAAGAAGTATGAATCTTCTGTTGGTTGGTTGTTATCTGAGAATATTTGGTCATACGGCTCCAAACTCATGTAAGAATCGAGCTTCTTCTTATCGGGTCATCTTTACATGGAGTTTCTTTTAAGAGACGTTGGTTGACATCTTCTCACGGACTGATGATTTTAACGACAAAGTGCTTCCAGTTGCGAGGCTGATTTCCTTGATGAACATCTTTCTGTTCTTGTTTGATTGGGAGGGATTTGAGTTAAGGGGATTTTCTATATATAAGTTAACGGGAATGCATTTGGTGAGAAGAAGATGTTAACATTCTATCCCGCAATAGGACAATCTTGAAGAAGGTCGAGTCTACAGTCTGTTCTACTCTTTCTGCTGCATGTTAGAAGACTAAAGACGAGTTGCATTTAATTATCCAAAGACTTCTTCATATTCAGGGCACTATCAGTTTAGGGGAGAGCACTAATTGGGGGAGAGTGAAATGTCAAATTTAATCCCCAATTAGACTTGCTCACGTTCCTCAGCAAGTTGATTCTCACAAAGATTTAAAGAGTTCTTCTCTAAAGATTTCAAGTATCTGGGCTTACAATGAGTTGCTGATTCTGAAGTATCAAAACCAGCAAGGGGGAAGGATACACATATCTAAACGCGAGTAAACTTGATGGACTTAATACTTCTAAGTGATTGAAGAAATCCCAGGAATACAAATGTCATTACCGCAGAGAAACTCAAGGTTTGACTCATGGCGTTTAGTGTTCTTATTCCACCTATGTGAGGGAAGAGATGGAAGATTTAGTTTCTGAAGATAAAAGAGGTACACAAGTGTGTGATGATTTCGATCTCCATCATCGCAATCATCAGGGGAGAGAGATTGTGTACATTGGAGGTGCTTAGCTGTTTTACTTGAGAGCTTAATCAGTGATTCAGAGATATAATCACTTATTCCGGAGTTGACATCCGCAGAGATAATCAGTGATTCGGCCTGCTTCTTCAATGTTATCGGTTATTCTCTCTTTGGGCATTCGAGTACTTTGGGTTCGTGAGCTTCATACACTTTCTTCAGGGGAGAGAAAAGTATACATCGGGGTTATTCTTTGGCTATCGGACTTAATCTGCTACTTCGATGGTATAAGTTTCTCTGTCTTCGGGTTCGTGAGCTCTAGTCTAAGAGACTGACTGCATCAATTCATCTACTTGGGGGAAGTGGTCTCTTGACAACTTTTTGGTATGGATCGCTGACTTGAGAAAAGAAATATGAGAAGATTGTTTTATGTGTGGGATGATACGTTCTTTGTTCTATTAGATGATATAACCCCGAATGGAGAATCTCGATTATCGTTCGTAAAAGGATCAGCAGGATTTATGATAAAGGTGTGCTCCTATGTACACCTGGCTAAGGCAAGCTTGAAATAGAGCTTCAAATCTGCTCATCTAATGGATTTTCGGTTTGGGGGGAAGCTGCCAAAGTCTCTCTTTCTTAAAGGCTCATGTTCTGTCGACTATTCTGGAGCCTCGGAAGCTTTGGTGGTGAAAGTTTAAGAGATGACGATTTCTATCTTCTACAACGGGGGGGCTCGATATCCTTATCTCGGTACTAGTATCATCATCCTTCTTAAACTATATCATCTATACTATCTGTATATATTTTTCAAAAAGCAAAATACAAAAATATAAAATCAGCAAAAAGAAAATAGAAAAATATAAAATCAACAAAAACCCATAAAAATAAAAAAATTTAAAAATACCAAAAATACGTTTTCTCAAGACATGTCTTCTGGTATCGATAACATCTACAGTCTTAGAAATGTCATTTAATAATGGCACGTGACCATAGATGAAGTTCGAGCAGAAGGTGTAAATATTCTTTTCTTAACATGTCTCAAAATATGGCTTGCGCTATCGAATTGCCATTGTACCGTGCTTAAACAATGGTTTGCTATTATTTCAGATAGTAACCCGCTCTTCAAGAAAGGAAAGTGCTGCGCTAAACCAATTTTCAAATATTTCGTGCACTTATCCTAAAACAAATTGTGGAAAGTATGTCGAAGGACTGCTGTTCCTACACAAATGTTTTTCCTTCTATAAATTCTTCAGAAAAATATTTGTTGTTTTAAAAATGGTGGTAAATGAGTTGCTTGTAAATCAATGGATTGAGTGTTCGTAAAAATTGAAAACTCAATCAATGACTTCAGCGCTTTTAAACTTTTTAGAAAATAAGTCATTGATTGAGGGGGAGAATGTTTTCAAAAATATATCATCTAACGAGCTTATCTAATTATCCTATATACTTAAATGTAAAACATGTTAACCTACGTTGAAGGACTAGGTGCCTAGGATATGATTGTTAGGATTAGATGATTAGAATTTGAAAAACACATTATTCCCATGCTTTATATGATCTGATTGACATGTTGGATTGACTTTTATTAGTCGATTACTGTTTGGGTGTTGTCGACCACCATATACGTCTATCTGTGATTACTAACGTACGCAGATAACATGGTTTAAAAAGAATGTTCCCGATCCGGATCCCACTTAAGAAGATGATTGGATTCCGAAAGGAAATGGTAACTATCTCTTGGGTCAATAAAAGAAGAAACGAAGCTTAATTGGATCTCTCTATGGATAGTTGGCACGATAGATGCCACTTCAGAGGTCTCACTGCATTTGCAGATGGTTTTCTTTCATCCTCTTAGCAACAACAGAAGCAACTTGTTACTCTTAACCACTTAACGTATCTTTGTGCAGGATAAGTAGTGGATGATACTATTTTCTCAAAAACAATTTTTAAAATATTGTTTTGAAAATGGAAAAAAATTGGTTTTGAAAATAAATTGGACTTAATTTTATCAAAACTTAAGTCACTCAATCATCGACTACGGTCATCGATTGAGGGGGAGAGTGATTTCAAATAAAATATTTTCAAACGATATATCATCTATCAAGTCCGTTTGTACAAAATTAAAGTGGTGATCTAAAGATTTAATGTTATGTCATGGTATGATTTTCTTAAAAACCCAAAGATCTTTAAAAATGAATTTTTTTTCTGTTCTTGTTTGATTGTGAAATTGTTTTATTTTTACTTAAAGATCTCTTAAAAACTATCATACCTGACACTAACAATCTTTAATGTCTATAATTGGTCCTCATCAGTCAATTTCAAAAATTAAATCTAGCCACGTCTTTCCCCTAAATTAAATCAATTGGGATCACAAATCTCAAAAGGTTTGAAATTTTTGATCGGGGGAGAGATTGTGATTTAAATCTCAAATCAGTTTTGAAAGGGTGATTGTTTCTAAAGCACTCCTTCCTTCATGTGCCAAACGATTTTGAAATACATTATGCACATGATTGTGGAGGAGCATTTAACCATAAACCAGAAGAGTATTTAAACAAGGACACAAGTTCTCCCATGTTTTCTAAACCTAATTAAATCACTTGGGATCCAAAATCTCAAAGGGTTTGATATTTTTGATCGGGGGAGAATTTGTGATTTAATTATGAAATCTGATAAATGATGATCGATTGGATTCAAAAGTGCAGGCTGCTCTCCCATATGTGCAAAACACTTTCATTAATTGAAGCACATATCGAGGGGGAGCATTTCAAAAGAAAACAAACTATCAAGGTACAAAGATTTATATGTTTCAACTTAAAGTACCTTGATTGATTTTCTAATGGTTTCTTAATGGCTTGTGCAATCGTGAAAAGTACTTCAAAAACCTCTTGCCTCTATGTGCAGAATGACTTTCAAATATCCAATGCACATATTGAGGGGGAGAATTTACCAAGAAAATCAAATGGCTTTTTTCACGGAAATTGTGATCAAGAATATATTTCAAAGAACTCTTGCCTCCATGTGCTAAACAATTTCAAGATCATATGCACATGTTGAGGGGGAGCATTTCTAAATGATCAAAACAATTAAGGTACAAAATGCTTTGATATTATATCACAAGTACCTTGATTGATTTTCCAAATGATTTTTCAATTGGTTTTAATAAGGAATGAACTGTACCAAAAGACCGACCATTTTACTTTATGCATGGAGTTATAAGGATGGTGAGGTTAGGTATTAGTTCCCACGATCCACCAGAACCGGAGGGATCTTCCCAGGGACAATCCACTAGATAGTGTGGAGTCCTTAGGAATGTTGAAAAAAGGAGAAAAATGAGAATATGGGAAGAGTGCGGACTGAGACAAAGCTAGTACTGGAATAAACCCAACAAGGTTCTAGTTATGAAGTCTCGGTAAGCACTGAAGAGGTTGAAGAATGAAAAAGAATTGGAATGTGAAAAGGGTGAAAAGAAATAGCCCTCCATTAATTCAACCTTAGGGCAGAAACCGGGTTCAATACATATGCTACTAGTGGTTACTAAGGTAACACTGGTATTGAAGACAAGGCATCATGGACCTAGTGATGCACTGCACTAAACTTCTTAAGCTACTCAAGTTCCTCTTAAAAGGACTTGTTTCATTCTCACGGGGAACCTACATAATCTATCGACTTTCTCTTATAGATTGTTGATATTGAAAAAGGAGACCCTCTCCCTTGTCTCCGGCATAGGAAACCAAATGTGCACTATTGAGTCTAGAGCCAAGAGATCATCCACAATATCTCATTAGGACACAAAATTAATGAAGACTTGCTGTTTCACACAATGTGAAAAGTAAGAATATATTAAGTGTCCTACGCATTATCCTTGTGGTATTGCCAGAACATCCGAGTAATATGTTAAATATTCACGATGAAGATGGAAATCATTCTAGAGCCAACATCAAACAAGCTCTTGGTGGATGACATGTGAGATCTTGCAAAAGATCAAGCTTGTGACAACTGGATAGAAATGATGGGGCGATTCAATCTTGAATCAACCTTGGTCCAGGAAATTAATTGACGGATACCTTTGAAAAACCGGTCGTTATGCATAAAAGGTCTTTTCCATAGCACATCGACTGTGTATTAACGTTTCAAAATTGAAGGGTATTTATGATTGATAATTGATTTTCCATAAAACCTTCGTTGTATTGCAAAACACTTTCTATTAAGCAATACACGATTGTTTTCAAATCATTTTCATTAATCAGTTAATCTCACCATTGAAGTCACTCACCGCGTGTTGTCTTCTTTGGGACGCTCCGGTTTGAGAACGGCTTGATCAAGCTTCGAAACCCTGTCAAGGAGATTCTTCAGAATTCTACCTGATCACAGGCAGTATTTATACTGATCAACGGGGAACCGTGGTTCTTGCAACTATATTCAACGAAAGTGAACAAAGACACTTTCGTGAGTTTTAGTGCTAACTGTTGTTTGCATGAACATTGGACGGTTGCAGCTGATCGATATTGAGAAGTCAATTCACAGCCGCATGCTCACAGCATACACGCTTAAATAAAGAACATCATGACAAGTGCATATCTACATAACGTGGCTCTGATAGCTACAAATATCATGAACCAGTAAAGCTTCCGCTACTCTGATGAAAAGATGTCATGGTCCAGAAAGTGTGAGCATGTCGGTCCAAAAGTCACAACATCACATGAAGGCAACACTACAAAGGTGATCCTGATATTTGCTGTGGCTGATGATCTCAAAGATAGCTTAAAGATCATCAAGATGTGGATCAGTTCAACGACCTCCACTTAAAGTACAAAGCAGTCAGAATTTGAAGAATCACTGCTCAAGCACAAAGATTGCGGAACTTGAAGAGTTGAAGTCTACGAGCTCCGAACTAAAGAAAAAGACAAAATGCTAGGATGCAAAATGTATTTCATGGGGTGACCTCCCTTAGGGGGAGATTGTTAGGAATTGGAAATTCCATGAGAAAGTGTCGGTCACCCCAATTATGGTCTAGCATTTATTAGCTCGTAGACATGTCGTTATTTACGTTATTTAGTAGTTAATTAGTCAGTTAGTAGCGTAGATTAGTTTAGAGTAACACCGTGGAGGAAGGACGGGTCTTTACCCACTGTATGCCTGATCCACAGTCCGACAGGAGGACGTAGTGTCTGTAAGTATAAATACCCCTTCCATCCTTGGAAGGGGTGGTGCTTCATTCTAATCTAACCTTTCTCTTTTTGTTTATCTCTCTAGTTTTCACCCACTCATCTCTTTCTCTCTCTAAACCATGGCATACTTGATTCATCATCATCCAAGACCACCCGAATCATCAAACACAATAAATGAATGATCCTACAACTATAGATCACCATGTCTATTGGTTTGAAATTTCCTTTACATTCCTCATTTACTTATCATTTATTGCTTATATATTATTGTGTGTAGTATTGATTTCATATCAAGTCGTCGAATCTAAGAGTTTTTGTAAACAAATATAAATGGTAAAAACTATTCAAACCTCCTTATAGTTTTCCTCAATTGGTACCAGAGCCATGTCAACCAAGATTTTTAAAATTTATTAGATTTTAAAAGTTGAATCGATCTATGGATTTCGAAAACTACAAAGAGGGTAAATCTATGCAACGGCCAACACCTTTTGAAAGCGATGGTTTTATAGATTGGAAAAATAGATTCGAGACTTATGTGAAATAAAAGTATCTTGATCTTTGGCATGTCGCGAGGGTAATTTTCAACTTGCCGTAAGAAATGAAAGTACTCAAAAAGATGAAATCATACCTTTCGAAAAATAATCGAATGAACTTAAAAAGAAGCTTGCCTAAAATAATGAAGCTAAAATGTTTCTTTACAATGCTTTACCCAAGAAAGAATATGAAAGAATTTTTATGTGTAAAACGGCAAAAGAAATTTGGCAAATGTTGTTAATCACACATCAAGGTAATAGCCAAGTCAAAGATAACAAGACCGAATTAATTGTGTAACAATATGAGAAATTCTCGATTTCTGAGGATGAATCTATCGATAGTGGATTTTCTAGGTTTAATACTATTATAACTAGTTTGAAAGCTCTTGATGAAAGTTTTGCTAGCAAGAACTATGTCTGAAAGTTTCTTAAGGCACTTCATCCAAAGTGGAGACTAAAAGTGTTAGTACAAAAAGTGTGATGGGTTGTAATGGGTGTTGGTTTTGCTTGTTAGGCTGGGCTAACAAGCTCTAGGTGGGCTAATCTTGTACTAATCCAAGTAGTTTGATTAAATCCCTGCACAAGAAAGAGTAAACTGTTAGCCTTACCACGATTAGACTCCAGTGTGAGAGTAAGTACACATTCTTGTCAGAGAAATGAGAGTTTGTGTGTGTTATTATGAGAGAGAAAGTTGTACCTTGTATGGGATTAGATCCCCTTTTATAGGCGGGGTTTACCGCTAGGGTTTCCCGATTACTCGCATATAAGAGTTTAGCTGCCGGAGTCGGACCCTTGTCAGATAAGGTTCCTAGGTGATCGCGGATGCGGATACATGATACCTTCCGCAACCAGAGGTTCGGTCCGCTAAGTATCCTGCATGCGTCATTAAGTCAGGACTATAGGCCAAGTTCGTTATTGGGCTTACTGTTGGTCTAGTGTTCGTAGTAGTTCTCGTTATTGGGCCTTGGCCCGATATGTGTATAGCATGGATTAGGCCCAGTAGGCCTGTTATAATTGCTATACGTCATCAAGTCCCCCCCATTCTAGAGTATTCATTGCATGCAGATATTTGTCGCGTGCGGTGAATGTTACTAGACTTGACTTGACTAAGCGATTTTCCTTTTCGTACTTTTTGAAGTGTCCTTCTGACGCTCCCCTTTCTTAGGAAGTGCTTCGTCGTCAAGTCCCCCCAGTCTAGTGTATTCATTGTATGCGGACATTTGTGGTGTGTGGTGAATGTTACTAGACTTAAGTTGACTGAGCCATTTCTTTTTCGTACCTTTGAAGCATCTTTATGACGCTTGATCCGTTTGGAATAGTATATATAAGAAATATCAAATTATGAATACTCGAGAGAATTACAAGTCAACCGTTTAGGAAAAAGGTCAACACGCAAAACCCGCGAATACTCAATAAGTGATACTGGGCACGTGATTAACCGGGTTGTTTTCCAAGGAGGTGTGAATTGATGGTGACGTTTGAGGTTTGTTATGAAAGTGCTTGAATGGATCGGGAATTTACGATTTTGGTTACGTTATTCTACAAATTAAAGAACGAGAATGTAAATAAATCACCTAAATGAATTAAATGACTAAATTAGCTACTACTAAGCATAAGAAACAATAAAAAGAAGCTACACTACGTCCTAGGGCATTAAAACTAAAAAAACGCTAAAACCGGGAACGCACCGAGCCTAAAAAGTGAAAACTTTGTAATTTAAGGCCTACGGGCACAAAACCAATTTTCCTACATTCTAAACGATTAAAAATAATTTTAGGAAAAAGACGAGTATTTTTTTCGACTATTATTTTATTTATTACGAATTAAAAACTAAATAATACTAATTAATTAATTAAAAATACAAAATAATATTCAAAAATTCTAAAATTTTTTGTAAAAATACTTAAGCTATATTAGAACCTAGGAAAAATAAAAAACATGTGAGAGCTTAATGAAATAAGCTATTAAAAAGCCATTGAAGGCTGCTAACTTAAATTGGCTAATTGTTATTAAATAATTAATAGAGGGAAATCTAACAAGGAACTACTCTAGTGCAGATGGTAAAGTTGTGAGAGGTTTGTGTGTCTGAAAGGTGACAGAAGACCAAGGTTCGAATCCAGGTTTTGTCATTTTTTTTTGCACTTATTTTTTTTGATTTTTTTCTTTTGCAACTTGAAAATTAGATTGAAATAAGACTTTTAACAAAAAAGATAAACTTTGGAAAGCTCAATTTAAGCTGTAAACAGCTTATGTACAGCAGCAGCACCAATCATCCAAACACCCCCTTTATCAGCTTTTTAAGGGACAAAAAGTAGATATTAAGCAATTGTGAAGAAAATGGGTTCTAACATATGGAATCCATAAACAAAATAAGCTAAATTAACAATAGCACAATAAAATAAAAAGGGGTAATAAGCAGTTTTGATTGGAGCTTAAACTAAACTAAGTCCAACAGTCCTAAAGCAATCTATAAGCTAACTTAACTAGAGACTAAACTAGGTAAACTAAGGAAAATCCTAAATAGCACTATGGGGGGAACTGATAAGATATAATCACAAGCAAATAAGCAAAAATCCTAATCTAAATCTAATGCAAATCACTACTGTTCATAAGTCATAAATGGATATTACCCATGACCCATGCACTAGATGCATTGCATCTTGTAGATACATTGTATCTACTTGGATACCCATTGTCCAAAGTCTAGGACCCATGACCCATGACCCATAACCCATGACCCATGACCCAAAACCCATGGGCAAAGAGGAGCATCCCACGGATCCCATGAATACACTGGACGGATCCCTTAAGTGAGGGATTCGTGGGATCCATGGAATAGTAGCTAAAATTTCTCTATAAATAGTGAGCCATTTATTCATTTTTGGTTGCCACTCCCACACATACTTTCTCCTAGTATTGTAAACCTTCTAACCTCAGATCCTAAGGATCTCTCTATGTAGTTTGTATTTTGTTTTTGTGTGATTCTCTAGGTTCCTCTTAAAGGCGAGATCACCACCTCTTGAAGTCGAGCAAGCTCAAGTCCATGAGTTGTCATGCTTTGTCATCATCAAGACTACCGAGGTTCTCTTGTTGCTAGTTCTTTCTTCCTCCATAAGAAGTGTTGTGTCAAAGGCATTAGTGAAGGATGCCGAAAGATTCAAAACGAAAGCATTAGTGAAAGGTGCTTAAACGTCTGTGTCAATGCCAAAGGAGTCAAGATGAAGGCATTAGTGAAAGGTGTCAAACGTCCGTGTCAAGGGCATTAGTGAAGGATGCCTAGAAGTCAAGTCAAGTGGCATTAGTGAAAGATGCCAAGGGTGTATAATCGATGAGGTGCATCGATGTACAAATAGAGATAGGTTGTATCCAAGGATATTGATATCCTTGATGATGTTGTAATAAGGAGTTGGTCTCCTTTGGGTTAGGTGTTGTGTAGTGTTGGGTAGTACTTCCTCCATTGTAATGGAACTCGGTATCTAGCCTACACGATAAAGGGTAGGCGATGTTGTGATAGGTGTGGTTCTACCTTGTGGAAGAACCCGATGTCTAGCCTAGTACCGTAAAAAGAGTAGGCGACGTTGTGAAGGCTTCTCCGCCATAAGGAGTTGGTGTCGTGTAGTGTTTACGAACTCTCAAGTAGGTGACTCGGGGAGTGGAGTAGGGTAAGGAAGGTGTCCTTGTAGCTGAACCACTATAAACACTCGTGTCGTGGTTATGTGTTTCTTACTCTTTATATTTGCATTACACATTTACATATCTATCTACCAATGTCCAACATACACATTTAAATAGATTGACATAAGTTGATCTAAATATTTTAAAACGAAGTTTTAATCGATAAAACTATTCAACCCCCCCCCCCCTTTCTAGTTTTTCACAATTGGTATCAGAGCTTCGTTACCAAGTTTCTTAGAGTAAGTTATAATTTAATAACTTGATACGATCCGTGTATGTTTGAAAACTACAAAGAAGAATTTTTTTTACAAAAGGTCATGTTTTAAAAATTATCATATTTTATAATGTTGGACAATGATAGAACGTTCTAATATTTTCTTTGTTAAGAATTCTCCATACTTGGATTTGGGCATCCTAAGAAGATCATGAAGAATTTTCATCTAAATACTTCTTTCCTTATAAAGAATATTTAGCAAAGAATTCTCCATACTTGGATTTGGGCATCCTAAGAAGATCATGAAGAATCTATCTCTAAATACTTCTTTCCTTAAAAAGAATATTTAGCAAATGTATGATCTTTAATAAATTACAAATAATTTTTTTAGGGTCATTTTTTTCTTTAATCATGATTAAGTTTTAGTAGTATCTTTACGCTCTCTTAATAATCACTAAAGTAGTTATCTATATTGAACTCATCATCAGGAATAGTATTCTTCGTTGATCTCTATAGAGAAAACTACAAACTAGTGATAATGATATCTCGGCTATTCAAGAGCCTTGATCATTACTCCTCACAAAAGAATTATTGACATTTCATCTATGTCAATGAGTATCCATGTGAAATTTCTTACATTATGATAAAATGAGATTTTATCATAATCTTTGAAAACTTCCCAAAGAATTATGATTTATTCATAAAAAGGGAACCTCGTCAAATAGGACTAGTATAACCCGTCAAAACCCTAAACCATAAGTTATAGAGTATAAACATCGACCCTAGGCTATTTAGAACTCTCAAAATAAAATTATCAAGGAATACTTAAGCTGACTAATTGCTGTTATGCCGGATCCCTGCATTTGAACTAGCCGGATCCCTCATACAAGGGATCCGTGCAATAGAAGAAAACATAAGTAAGAAATGATCACTGTGGAAGTTCCACTATCACTTTCCTCTATCAAAGACTCATGAACATAAACCTAGTTACTGTTCACAGGAGCAAATTGATCATCTTCTTCAAGCAAAACAATCTCTTGTGTAAGTATAATCTTCACTACATTGTTATTTCCATTCCTTGATTCCTACAATTACAATTTTCATCTTTAGAAGTTGAGTTCAAATGGGTTTGTCATAATTTGTTACCACATTGTTTTCTAAGATAATCTAAATCAAAGAATTAACATTGTTTGCTAGAAAAGAGGCTTTTTCATGAAGGCCGTGTGGTTGAACCATCATTCCTCGCGAACACCAACATCTGACAAGTCTTTGAAGGAATTGGCTTTGATTGCCTTTTGGACATAAACGAGCAAATTTGTCCAGTGGTCATGCTTGAATTTTACAAGACAATGAGAATCGTTAGGAATGATAATGGGACCATCTCAATGGCCTTCATCATCAATGAGCATGAGTACACCCTCTCTCTTGTAGAATTTGGAAGAATACTCCATGTCCCATATCAAGGAGTGTGCATGTATTCCAATGAATGGTCTTTGGCAGAGCTACATGATATGGTAGATCATCATGAAGTATACATCATGAGAATTCCGGAAGCAACCACGGTAAGGGATACCATCTTCATGGAAAGAGCATCTCCATCGAGGGTCACAAGAAACTCCAAGGTGATCTATAGGGATCCATTTCAAATGCAGATTTCAGAAATGTTCCCGTTGTACAAGAAATGGGAACTTGTGGTAAGGGAGAATGTGCTTTGCTTATGAGGGAACAAAGATCATCCCAATGCGTACTTGAGCTTCATGATTTATTGCCTTATGACCGACACTCACTTCAACATCGAATATTACATGGTAAAAAGAATGGCGAGTGTGAAAAGCATGGACAAGATGGTACTCCCTTATGCAATGCTCCTGTCTCGTCTAGCAAACTTCATCTTTGCTTTAGATCCTTCTCCGTATTCCTTTGATCATAGCTTTTGCAACAAATTCATGGTGCCGTTATCTGATGGTAAGACTACAAGGTTCATGGTGGATGGCAAGAGACCTCACCCACCAACGGATTCATCGGATGGGAGGGAAAGACAAAGAGAAGGAGAAGGAAGTAGCAACCCCCTTGGCAATACCGATATCGACCCTTTAGATTACATCAATCAATTTTCGGATATTCCAAGCCCATCACAAGAGTGCAACAAACTAAAGGGATCTTCGAGTGCTTCGCTAATTTCTTGAAGAAGAAGAAGTAGAGATGGTGAGATTAAGAGTGAAAGGGATGAAGATGAGGATGAAGACGGGAGTGAAATGAAAGGAGGTGTAGATGGAAGGTAAGGTCATAGGACCTTAATTTGTGAGAACAATTTCTAAAACAATGGTTTGTAACATCTTAAAAATACTTATGTAGAGTAGGATGTAGTGTGTAGGAATTGCCATGATTTGGCATTGAACACCTTAACTTAGTGATTGTACAATAATTCGTACGACCAGGCCTTCGATGGTGATCGAAGGGTATGAGGGGTGATATGCTTGCGCCAAACTTGTAGCCAATCTGCAATAAGAAATAGTAAACACTTCGTTAAGTGATTGCGCAGGGGTGGACTGCGAACCACCTCCGCGTGAGAGAGTAAGTATGCGATATGTTTTGTAAGTAGTATATAGTATGTGAAATCTTTGTGTTGAGTGAACATACCATTGAAATGACTCGTTCAACCTATTTATAGATGAAGAAATAATCTTAGAGAGTGTTAGCACATGTTTCGGAGATCATGGGGGCGTCCCATGATTTGTGGTAACCGCTAGGGCTTCATCCCCACTCTCTCTGTCTTGGCGGGAAAGCTAAGGAGATAGTGGAACGTGGGAAAGACCAAGTCAAGGTACTCCTTTGTCTTGGTGCCTTCAAGAGAAGACTCCGAAGGGCATAGGCCTTCGGCTGGCGAATTCCCAACTGGTAACTGATGATGTACCCTCCGAACAGCTCGAAGTGCACTCCTTCGAGACGTGTCGAAGCCCTTATATTCGAAGGCCCAAGTTAGGTCTCTAGAATATTCATAGGCGTCAAACCATTCGTAAGCACTAAGGTTACCTACGGGGAATTCGCCATTCGAAGCCCTGCCCTTCGGGTATGGTTGTGACGGGAGTAATGGATAGGAGAACCTCCTGACTTGGTCAAACCCACGATCTCCCTCTCTTTCCTAGCTTCCCCGCCAAGTTTGAGAACGTGGGTCACTAAACCCTAGCGGTTACCCACAAACATGGGACGCCCCCATGTTCTCCGACATTCAGGCAGAGGTGCCCCTAACCCTATTTATTCCACTATAAATAGGTTCGACGGGCAATGGATTATGGTAAGCTCATTTAGCACTCATGTCTTTACTTACACAAACTTAAACAACCATAACTCATACTTACTCTCACGCCAGAGGTGGTTCGCAGGGTCCAACCCCTGCGTAATCACTTAACGTAGTGTCTTCGTATTTCTTATTCTCAGGTGAAAGACAATCTTGGCTTGAACATACACCCCTCATACCTTTGATCATCATCGAAGCTTGGTAGTGCAATTTATTTTACAATCAGTGGCGCCATCCGTGGGACACGCTACTATTAGTCCCGTAATCACCAAGTCTTAAAACCTTAACCGATTAAGCTACCTTTCCGGCAAGATGGAACCAGAAGGGGAGATACACCTCCACCAGTTTCTCTACCCCGTCCCTCTCAACACAACTAACACCGATAATCTCGCCCCATACCTCTACCTTCACTACACGATCTCGTTTGGAAACCACTCTCGTACATCACGCCTCAACTTCCGCTAACCCTATTCCAGAAATTAGCCCCCGCCCGTTGAGGCAAACTTCGAAGCCTTAGAGTCTTTACTGAGGGCTCATAAAAGGCAAGTTCGCAACAATGAAATGCGAAGGGAACTGGAATATTCCAGTGAGGAATATGATGAAGAGATTGAGGTAGATGAGAAGCCTCGACCGATTAACCGGGGGCGTTCGGCCCTACGAAATGGTTCTCTTTCCATAAGAAGGCCTAATGGAAGGATTGTGGGTTTTGAAGAAGGTCCCGGGGGAGATCCGGGAAGAAGGGAAAGAGCACAAGGTGAAAGAAGGAGCGAGAACTCTAACGGAGGAAGCAACCCAGTAGGGAACGGAGGGGTAAACCCACCACCTCTCCTAGCTTCCCACTTAGAAGAGGAAGGGATGGGGCTCCGATACCCCCATCATATGTCTCGAGTGTCGGAGGACCTCCTCCATACTCGAGGGATGAATCATTACCTCCCGGGAATGAACCCCTACCTACCTGCTCAAACCTATAACACCTACCATCCGAATGGTTCTCTCCCCAACCGTAGTTACCACCAAATGCCCTATGGACACGTTCCTACGATGAAAAACCCTCAAATCAACCTTCCACAGTTTACCCTTAATTTCGCATACATACAACCATTTCCTAACCCGTATAACCCTACACCTGTTTATCCACCTCCGTATAACCCTTACTATGCCGAAGCCTCTGGATCTTGAACACCTTTTGTGAAGTGGATCGAAGACTACCCTCTACCTGACAGTGTAAAGATGCCCACTCACATAGGCACCTACGATGGAAAAGGCGATCCCGATAACTTCTTACACTTGTTGACTATCAAGATGCAGAAGTGGGTCATGCCCGTAGCATGCCACATATTTACATACACACTCCGAGACTCCGCAAGAATATATTGGAATGGACAGAAGTTGGGGAGCATTGTAAGTCTAGACGACCTTAAGGCTAAGTTCCAATCACACTTTAGCCAACAGAAGAAGTACACCAAGACCCATCTAGCCGTGCATACCATCAAGCAAAGGGACAACGAAAGCACAAGGGCCTTCGTTACAAGGTATACCGATGAAACTTTGCAAATTCTGGGTTTGCACGAGGATCAGAGGATCTCTGGTTTTGTACATGGCCTTCGAACTCGAAGCTTGGTGGAATTCCTGTCCACCGATCTTCCTACCACTTACAAGGCACCGATGGAGAAGACTTACACTTGGATTGAGTCTAAAGAAGTAGCAAAGAAACGGAGCTCGATAGAGCAAAAGGAAGCCTCACGACAAGTTCTCCGAGAGGGTCCTCCTAGGAAGGATCCAAGAATAAGAAGAAGAACAGAGACCGCTTCACTCCCTACGACAATGGCTCGAATCATGGACTCTTGGCAAACTTGGTCAAATCTCCCGTGGAGATTCTACCGAGAAAGCCGCGAAGTCCTTCGACCCACCACCTGGATGTCGTACAAGCAAAGCCAGGGGACATGTCGAAGTATTGCCATTTTCACGAAGACCATGGGCACGCACACAAAGCAAATGCAGTGAGTTGAAGAAGCAGATCGAAGAGGCAGTACGATCCGGACAATTAGCACACCTGGTTAAAGGCATCAAGAAGGGGAAAGACAAGTTTTCCGACACCCAACTGGGTTAATGGAAAGGAAAAAAAAAGAGGCTACCCCTACAGAGGCTCCGATACTAATGGTGCACCGGCATGATCCTACCTTGAAACGGAAAGAAGCAGATGGAGAGCTGGGAAGCGTAGGAGAGATAACGTTCCCTTCCATCCTGGGGAAGACACCTTCGACTGACCTCGTAGTCATCAAGGTACGGGTCTCAAACATGGAAGTAAACCGAGCGTACATGGATTGTGGAAGCTCCTACGAGATCATTTACGAGCATTGTTTCCTAAAGCTCAAGTTATCTATACGCTCACAAGGGTAGACTAAAAAACAACTCTGGTAGGGTTCTCCGGCGAACACTCATGGCGCCTTGGAGAGGTACCGTTGGAAATCACTATAGGCGAAGGCCCCTTATCCCACACAGAAACACTCACCTTCGTCATAGTCAGGTCAGATTATCCTTATAATTTGCTAATAGGGAGAACATGTATGCAAAAGATGGGCATTGTTGTTTCCACCATACATGCTACCATTAAGTTCCAAACCCCCTTCAGAGTAGGAACTGTTCATTCTAATTATGGGGCGGATAAGGGTGTATATGGTGTCAAGAGGGTCAAAGAAGAATCGGAGGAGCCTCCGATAGCAATTCTAAGTTGTACAGATGCAGAAGAACGGGTTGTAGTTAACCCTAGCTACCCTGAACAAACGGTGGTAATAGGAAAGCAACTCCCGATGAATTTCAAGGCGAAGCTCACAGAACTGTTGTGGACTAACCTCGATATTTTTGCTTGGAAGTATTCTAATATGACAGGGGTCCCAAGAACATTGCTGATAGACGGATAGCCCTTCGGCACGGAGCATAAAATTAATGAATACAAACATATTGAGCCAAGAAAGGAAAAGAAGGAGCCTAGACTCAAAGAAACGCCCGACCTGCAAAGAAGTTGATGAACTGACACAAGCGAGCATTCTAAGGGAAGTCAAATACCAAACCCGGGTGGCCAACCCAAGAATGGTCAAAAAGAGCGGCGGAGGGTGGCGCGATGCGTTGACTTTACTGATATCAACAAAGCATGCCCAAAGGATTGCTACCCCCTACCAGAAATTGACTGGAAGGTAGAATCCTTGGCAGGCTTCCGGCTAAAGTGCTTCCTAGATGCCTATAAAGGGTATCATCATATCCATATGGCAAAAGAGGACGAGGAAAAGACAGACTTCTATACAAGCAAAGGTGTCTACTGTTACAGAAAGATGCCCTTTGGATTGAAGAACGAGGGCAACATACCAACGACTTGTACATAAAGCCTTCAACAAACAGATGGCGAAATCTCGAAGCATGCGCGACATGGTTATTAAAAGTAAAGCGGAGGAGGACCTACCCTTGATGTGCAAGAAACCTTTGACCGCCTTCGAGCATTAACATGAAGCTGAACCCTAAAAATGCTCCTTCGTGTCAAGAGGGCGTTTCTATGGCATTTGATCATTAAGCAGGGGATAAAGGCTAATCCCTCCAAGGTCAAGGAAATTAAGGATCTCCAAGCTCCTAAATGTTTAAAAGATGTGCAAAGTCTTAATGGGAAGCTAGCCGCTCTAAGTCGATTTTTGTCGAAGGGGACTGACAGATCCCTACCGTTCTTCAAAACCCTTAAAGGATGCGTTGATAAGAAGAATTTTCAGTGGAGTCAGGACGCAGAAGCATCTTTTCAGAAGATGAAGGAGTTAATTGAAATCCTTCTAACACGTATAGCCCCAGTCAAAGGCGAGGTGTTGATCATTTACTTAGCATCCTCAATGGAGAGCATTAGCGCAGTCCTTATGGCAGAATGGGACAAGCGACAAATCCCCATTTACTTTGTCAGCAGGGTCTTAGGGGCGAGATATCAACTACCTAACATTGGAGAAGTTAATACTAGCTCTAATCTCACGCAGCAAGAAGGTTGCCGCGATACTTCCGTGCCCATCCAATCACAGTCTTAACCGACAAGCCACTCAAGCGCATTTTTTCAAAGCCTAAAAAGTCGAAAGGGTGGCTAAATGGGCTATCGAACTTGGGAGCATGAAATAGAGTTCAAGGGTCTAAACTCTATTAAGGGCGAATTCTCAGACTTGGCGTAAACGCCTTCCGAGCCGATATTACGTAAAAGTAAAAGCCCAAAGCTAAACTCACCGGCTAATGTGATGACCGGAAACTTTATACGTAGGAGCATTAAGCTCACGGTTCTAGAGCGTCTAATGTTGGTCGACCACGACTCGGGAAGGAGCATACATATGCTCTTCGTTTTGAGTTTAAAGCCACAAACAATGAAGCGGAGTACGAAGCCCTATTAGCAGGCATTCGATTAGCTAAAGATATGGAGGTCAAAGCTCTTGCCGTTTTCGTAGATTCCCAATTGGTAGCTAACCAAGTGACAGGATCCTATGAAGCAAGGCAGCCCGTCATCAAACAATACTTAGAGAAAAAAAAGGAGATGCTGGAGAGCTTCGATTCCTACACCATCCAACATGTTTGTAGGAATCAGAACAAGAAGGAAGACGCACTGAGCAAGCTAGCCTCTATGGCCTTCGCTCATCTCACCAAAGAAGTACTAGTCGAAGTCCTACCTGAACGGTCCATTATTCGTAAGGAAGTTACGGACGTGGTTCATGAATAAGGAGAGACATGGATGACTCCCATCAGGGAGTATTTGATAAGCAGTCTTCTCCCTGAAGATCCCAAACTAACAAGGAAAATACGGGTTAAGTCCTTACAATACCGGCTAATGGGGGAAACCCTATATAGAAGGTCATTTCTATCACCTTGGTTAAGATGCGTAGGACCCAAACAGGCTACGAGCATCATCGCTAAAGTCCACGAAGGATCCTGCGGCCTCCATGCAGGCCCCATTCAGATTGTCTTGAAGATAATGAAGTTAGGCTATTATCGGCCTTCGATGCATAGGGATGCGCGTAAATCATTCTCAAATGTGAAGCTTGTCGATACACTCAAACGTTCCTGCCAAGGCCAAGCGGGACATGACAAGTGTGACATCCGCATGGACCTTCTCCCAGTGGGGAATTGATATCGTAGGACCTATGCCTGTGGCTCCTGGAGGAGGCAAATTCTTGCTAGTGGTAATCGATTACTTTACAAAGTGGGTGGAAGCTAAACCTTTAGCCTCCGTTACGGGGAGACAGATAGAAAAGTTTGTGTGGGAGCACATTGTGTGCAGATTCGGAGTGCCACACATCATCATATCCGACAATGGAAAATAGTTTGCTGAAGGAGTCTTCTATGACTTCTGTCAAGGGCTCAACATAAAGCAGTCTTGGACATCCGTATACCATCTACAAGGTACCAGACAGGTGGAGGTTACGAACAGAGACATCATCAAAGAGATTGAGAAAAGGCTGGGACGAACTCATCACGGGTGGGTGGACGAGCTCCCTCAAGTACTTTGGGCTCATAGGACGCACCCCAAGTCAAGAAATGGTGAAACCCCCTTCAGCCTAACATACGGAACAGAAGCGGTCATCCTTTCAGAACTAAGTGTACACATGGAGCGTGTGGCAATGTATGATGCCTCCCAAAATGATGAAAAGATCGTGGAGAACCCGATCTACTAGAAAGAAAGGAGAGAGATAGCCTCCATCCGAGAAGCCATGCACAAGCATAAGATCTAAGGCTACTACCACAAAAGAGTCAGGCCTTCCACCTTCAAGCCTGGGGAATATGTGCTACGCCTCAACAATGCAAGCAAAGCGTAATACTAGGGAAGCTAGGACCTACTTGGGAAGGACCCTACGCGTAGCCGAGGCCTACGACAACGGAGCCTACAACCGCCACTTTTCTGAGAACCCATCGACGGACATGGAATGGTACGAACCTTCGAAATTTCTATGTTTAAGAAGTACTTTTACTTTTTCATTCTTGTAATTAGAAGCTTCTCAAGGGAAAGAAAACATTATTGGTAGTTGTCTTAGTTTTCATTTCAAGAATGATGTAATCCTCTTTACCAATTGAATGATCAATAAGACATTTCCCACAAATCTCTTGCTTCGTTTCTTAAACACAAAGATTTGTTCAACCAAGTTGCTTATGAGTTTCAATGTCGAATAAAAGGGCATACGACGTAACAAACGCCTCGTTACTTAAGCCTATTAAAACATTCACATTAACTCTCCTAGTAGTTTATGGCACTTGTGAAAGTACAAGAAAAGTCATATTACTTAGAGGATTTGAGATGGAGTGGGTCACGACCCTCTGTCAATGATCAAAATTGGTCATTATATTCTTGGTGTTGAAATTTACACACAATGAGGTTGTTTAACCTTAGGTTGTAAAAATTAAGCGTTGGAAAAATGGCGTAAGAGAAATTCACAAAACAAAAAAAATATATCTAAGTGTGTAGGGATGCTCTCCCACACCATGTCATTCAAAATGAGGGCTAATGCCCTTATACCTGAATATGGAGCCGAAGTCCCATTTAAGTTGTCTTTGGCCTAGGCCATACATCACAAATATTAAATTGTTTGAGGAACCAGACACACATCATAAATAAACATCAAATTATCTTAGCAAGGGTACATGCCACCCTTGGAACCAAATCACTGCCAACATGGCAGCCTTCACTCTGGCTTCTGAGGATACAACCGAGAACTTCCCACTCACCAACCTTCTCGTTAAATAGGGATCCACCTACATCACCAAATTGTCCACCATTGGAGACAATGAACAACCAAGGACTTGATCATATAAAGGACTTTCCATTACCACCACCTTCATTCTTAGTGGAACCCCATCCTACATTGCTCAATGTACCTCCACCATCATTTGTAGAGCCTACTCAAAACATCCAATCTCCTCCGGTTCCTAAACAAGACAATAATTTCTCTAATTGTCTAATTATCCAAGGACTTGTTCAAGAAGTACAAAATGAGTTGCATTTCATGTTTAATCATCTTCTTGAACGATTGGACCAAATCAACAAGTCTACCCATCTTTAGATTCAAGCACATTGATGCTTTTTAAGTTTTTGGTCACTTATTAGAATTAGTAGAAAATGTATTACATGGTTAAATCATTCTCTTAGTTTTAGAGATTTGTAGATCATTTCTCGTAGTTTTATTAAATGAATTTACATGTTTTATGCCATATTATCTTGAGTATATGTTTTGTGCAAAATTTCATATCTCACATTGATGCTTTGTGCAAAATTTCATATCTCACCATTGTTGTATTTTGCTTACAGTAAGACGGATCCCTCTAAGGAGGGAACCGTGGGATCCGTGCAACAGAAGACCTATTTTCTACTAACTTGAGTCTTTTTGCAGGAAATTATGCACTATACACTTGTTCTCAAACATTTGTTTTGTAGATTTTCAATATACACATGAAGACTTTGACACCCTAAAGCTAGGGGAGTTTCGTGTCAAAGCGATACATTGCAAAATCATTTGCAATATATTTTGGATTACGTTACATGATGTCCCTTTGCAAAGATGCAATCATCAAGGGGGAGCATATTCGTCACTAAGATGAAACCATTTGCAAACATAGTTGCAATACACTAGTTTAGTATTTCTTCTTACTTGATGCCCTCACAAAGGGATGGACTCGTCAAGGGGGAGCTAAGACGAGAACACTTCCCGTCACTTACTCTCTATATTTTTATTCTTTTTTTACATGTTTTTCTTAAAACAAGATGATAGTTTCTTTTCGATGCTCTTTTTGTTTCGACAAAAAGGGAGAGAAGAGAGTAAAAACTCCAATTCAAACTTTTACGAATTTTAGTTTTTCCTTAAATAATTTTATGTTTTGTCATCAACAAAAAGGGGAGATTGTTAATACAAATAAGCCGTAAAAACATTTATTTATATTTTACGATCTTCTAATGTTTTGTCCATAACAAACGTAAAATCATTTTAACGAAACAAATAAAATACGTAAATGGTTTGAGCCAATAGTTTACTAACACACTTACGTTTTCACATAAAACACTAAACAAGTAAAAGTGATTTTATGATTTAGTAATACATATGTACAACAACTAGTGTTTACTTATTGGGCAAATATATACATAACTAGTATGTATCATAATGGGTAATACAATGGGTAGAAGTTTAAGTATTTGACCCATTGACCAAATACATTGAATGTAGTTGGGTATAACTCAAAGTACATGACCCATAACCATGGAGCATAACCCATAACCCATTGCATGACATCATGCATAAGTCACAAATGAGTATTATCCATGACCCATGGTTTTAACCCATGACCCATGCACTAGATGCATTGCATCTTGTAGATACATTGTATCTAATTGGATACCCATGGTCCAAATTCTAGGACCCAGGACCCATAAACCATGACCCATGACCCAAAACCCATGGGCAAAGAGGGGCGTCCCACAGATTCCCAGGAATACACTGGACGGATCCCTCAAGTGAGGGATCCGTGGGATCCGTGGAACAGTAGCTAAAATTCCTCTATAAATAGTGAGCCATTTCTTCATTTTGGGTTACCACTCCCACACATACTTTCTCCTAGTATTGTAAACCTTCTAACCTCATATCCAAAGGATCTCTCTATGTAGTTTGTATTTTGTTTTTGTGTGATTCTCTAGGTTCCTCTTAAAGGCGAGATCACCACCTCTTGAAGTCGAGCAACCTCAAGTCTATGAGTTGCCATGCTTCATCATCATCAAGACTACTGAGGTTCTCTTGTTGATAGTTCTTTCTTCCTCCATAAGAAGTGTTGTGTCAAAGGCATTAGTGGAGGATGTCGAAAGAGTCAAGACGAAAGCATTAGTAAAAGGTTCTTAAACGTCCGTGTCATAGGCGTTAGTGAAGGATGCCAAAGGAGTCAAGACGAAGGCATTAGTGAAAGGTGTCAAACATTCGTGTCAAGGGAATTAGTGAAGGATGCCTAGAAGTCAAGTCAAGTGGCATTAGTGAAAGATGCCAAGGGTGTATAATCGCTGAGGTGCATCGATGTACAAATAGTGATAGGTTGTATCCAAGGATTTTGATATCCTTGATGATGTTGTAATAAGGAGTGGGTCTCCTTTGGGTTAGGTGTTGTGTAGTGTTGGGTAGTAGTTCCTCCATTGTAATGGAACTCAGTATCTAGCCTAGTACCGGATAAAGGGTAGGCGACGTTTTGATATGTGTGGTTGTACCTTGTGGAAGAACCCGATGTCTAGCCTAGTACCGGAAAAAGAGTAGGCGACGTTGTGAAGGCTTCTCCGCCATAAGGAGTTGGTGTCGTGTAGTGTTTAGGAACTCTCGAGTAGGTGACTCGGGGAGTGGAGTAGGGCAAGGAAGGTGTCCTTGTAGCCGAACCACTATAAAAACTCGTGTCGTGGTTATGTGTTTCTTACTCTTTATCTTTCCATTACACATTTACATATCCATCTACCAATGTCCAACATAAAAATTTAAATAGATTGACATAAGTTGATCTAAATATTTTAAAACGCAGTTTTAATCGGTAAAACTATTCAACCCCTCCCCCCTTCTGGTTTTCCACAAATAGTTTAGATAACCATGGACTGAGAATTAAAAAAAAAAGAAGCAACAAGTTTTAACTCAAAAAAAAAGAAACAAACTGAATATTCATAAACTAATACAAGACATGGAATGAAAACTTAATTAAAATCAAATTAAAACATTACATAAATTTAAAAGACACAAAAGTAAATGCTGGACTTGAACAAAAATTCTAGACAAGGTTTTTTTTAAGTTCTTAACATCTATTTATACTAAACTAAGGAAAATGTCTTATGTCTCTTGTCTTCTTCCTGCTTGTGTTTCCTCTATGAGAGAGATGAGAGAAGTTTGAGCAAATGCATATGTGCTTGTTTTCAACCCCTTTTGAGCCATAGATTTGGACTTGGTCTCCAAGGCTTGCAATTTTAGCCAATGGATGCATTCTTTGTGCTTTGGATTGCCAACCTGGATGTTCCCCATGTGATGGATTCTTGGCTTCTTCTGGGACTGAGAGTGTTGGGGAGAGAAGGGGAAAAGTTCTGCTTTTGGCGCCAAAGTTTTTGTTCTGGGTTTGACAATTTTTGGGTTAACTGGGTAAAGGTAAAACAGGGTGGAATGGGTAAACAGGTAAAGTATTTTTGGGTTGAAGGGTTAAGATAGTGGAGGGGTCAAAAGGGTGATAGCCTAGGTTCAAAATGGTAAGGGTTCAAGGTTGGTTTATGGTTTTGTGTACAAAGTTTTGTTTAAAAGATATTTAAGGTTTAAGTTTTAGGTTTTTTTGTATGTAAAGGTTTTTAAAAAATAAAAATGGTTTTTAATAATAAAAAAAGTTTTTAATAAAAATAAATTGTTTTAAATAAAAAGAATGGTTTTAATAAAAATAATGGTTTTTAATGAAAAATAGTTTTTAATAAAAATAGATTTTAGGGGTAAAATAGTAATTTGGTTTCGGGTTAAGGTTAAAAAGGTAATTTTGGGTTTAGGGTTTGATTTCGAGTCTGTTTTCCCAATCTCACTCCAAAAACGTATCCCGGGATCCAAAAATGTAGAAAATCCACTCCCGGCTCCATCCGCAAAGCACTTTTTTTCCATTCCAAGCTCATTTCTCGCATCTGCTTTTTTCCTCGTTGATCCTTTGTACCTGAAACACATAAAAACACATTCCAAGGATATCTGCAGTATAATTAGGTATATTTCAGTGTTTTAAGACATTTTTGTAGGTTTTTCGGGCTTAAAATGATGAGTAAAAGGCCAGTCATCATCCCCCCACACTATCAATTGCTAGTCCCTAGCAATCCGATCATATAAAGTAATGAAAGGATCAAGAATACCAAGAATACCCCGTTTCGACTTTTTATTCACTACGAGAAATTTAAACTTGAATATGAACAAATAACATGCTTGATTTTCAAAATATGGCATCATGAAACGGGATTCACACAAAATGGGTGTCTCCGGGGAATTGTAATCGTCATCCTCTTTTTGATACTCTCAAACTAACTTTAAACTTAATGTGCAAACGTTTTTGTAAAATGCTAACACTACTTATATCAATAATCTATGTAAGTCGAGACTTAACTTTTCACTCCCGCAATTTATAGAGTTTAAGTGAGTGTGCTCATTTTCAAAAGTTTGATAATTGAAATCGACATTTGTTATCGTTTAGGGTCCACTTAACTAAAATAGTAACTCACCGGAAACTACAAAAGTCTAAGGATCGAAAGGGCCTTTTCCATGTAGCGGCTTTCTTCTCGGCACATCCCAAAACATTGGTTTTAGGTGACCGGGCTTTTGACACCTCACAGAGAATAGTACCGGAATCAGCGGGAATTCGATTCCAAAGATTTACGAGGCTACCGTTAAGTTAAGACTAAACCTAAATGGATAGCAACCGACGATGATTTAGAAATTCAAGATTCAAAGTGAGATCACTCCATGTAGCGACTTTCTTCTCAGCTTGTCCTTTTAAGGAGGCTAGGTTTTCACCCTCGAGAATAGTATCGGAGCTTTTCGGGATCTTTGACATCAAGGATTTCCAAATTACCGTCAAACTTTTAGACAACTTTGACGAATACGAGTTCAAATTCTTATTTAAATTTGAGAAAAAGCAAGTTTCGCACATTTATTCATAAGCAACATAGTACTTTTTGTTGGGAATTATGTGAAGTATGAATTATGCTGAAGATTATGCTGAATGGATTCTCACGCGAAGTGTATGGATTCGCCAAGACATAATTCTACTGATGTTATATAGTTATTAGTTTGATTCTGCCGAGATAGATATTCCGTATTTTCTATAGTTAGTTAGGATATGCATGAGCTTTATTAGGAAGTGATTGTGTATATCTTATTTAGCTTTACGTTTCTTAGAGAAGAAGCTAGGGTTCCTTGTCTATAAAAGGAACACAATAGAATGAATTATGTAATTGGACGCTACAAGTTATTAATATAACATTCCATAGAGGATCAAAGAGTTCTTAGTTATATGTGCTTTATACTTGTGTTTATATTCCGCTAAAGAATACAAGTTGTAGAGATTTTCTTTTAGTTTGTTTGTGATTACATAAGCAATACTAACGATCTACTGAAGCTCAAGATCTATCAAGGTCTACTAGTTTTCAACAAGTGGTATGAGCTCATGAGAGTCTCTACGATACTAAGGACAAGTTTTTCTAAACACCCATACAACCAAAACAAAACTCACCATGCCTGGTTCAGACGTTGATGTTGAAATCACCAACAACCAAAACTCCACCCATCTGCAACAACTAAGTCTCTCGAACAGCAATGCTAAGTTTCCTTACCTAAAAAGGGAGGAGTATGATCTTTGGGCGATGAAGATGAACCGATCTCCAACATTGATTGGAATCTATGGGAGATAGTAAAGAATGGAAACAGTTTGAAGAAAACTACCATTGATGCTGAAGGTAAGATGACTTATGTTCCTCCCAAATCAAGAGTTACTTGGTGGTTCAGAGAGAAACCAAGGTTAAAACAATTCTTCTTCAAGCTATTCCCGAGGATCACTTGAGTGATTTTCACTTCATGCAAGATGCTAAGGACATATGGTTAGCAATTAAGGCTAAGTTCGGTGGGAATGAGGAGTCTAGGAGAATGAGAAAGTCCATGCCGAGACAACAGTTTCAAGACTTTCAAATCTCTGAAGAGGAAGGAATTCATAAGGGCTATGACAAGTTTCACAAGATTTTAAGTCGCTTAAAACCCAGCAAAGCCGGATAATGATGATTGTAATTCTAAGTTCTTGAGGTCTTTACCTCAATCATGGATACAAGTGAGCATTGCTTTAAAAGCAAAAGGTGGTTTGGATATGCTTACTTTTGATGAGTTGTACAACAAACTTAAAGCTCTTGAACATGATGTAAGAAGTCCTTTTAGATCATCATCTACGCAAGTCACACAAAGATTCGTTGGAGCCTCTACCCCTAAGATGAGTTATGGTCCAAGTCCAACTTACTCATCATCATCTTTCACTACCACTCCATCAAGTTCTCAACTGAGGTATAATGGAAGATGTGCTTGGATCCTTCTTTGTGATTATGATCCTCGCCAGAACTTGCCTATGAGGATTTCGATCAGGTGGATCCACTGCAGATGGAGGAGATGAAGCTGAAATGGCAGGTGGCTATGCTGTCCATGGATATCAAGAGGTTTAGGTTTGACAAAAGGAAGGTCAAGTGCTTCACATGTCAACAGATGGGTCACTTCTCCAGAGAGTGCAAAGATAGGAAAGCTGGTGATGAGACGAGATACTCTACTTATCGCAGAATCGAGGGAGGTGGAACTTCAAAGGGATCAGCAGCTTTGGTCACTCTTGACACCAATGTGGACTGGAAGCAACATGAGCATGAAAATGATGGTCCTGTTATTGATAATGTTGGTTTGATTGCAAGCTGTACTTCAAAGGATAGGCATGATCAGATTGCCTTGATGGGCATCTCTCAGGTACAAAACTGTTTGTTTGGTTGTAGTGAGCGTTATAATGAACTCAAAGAAGCTTATGATATTTTGAAACCTAAATACAATGAATGCTTTGTAGAAGTTGAAGCTTATAAACAGGCTTTAAAAACACTAGAAAGACAAAAGGTTTGGTTTCGGAAGAATCAAATAGCTTATGATGAGAAAATAAGTGTGTTAGAAAGGGATCTCAAATGTGCTAAAATGAATTAAAAAGATCCGAGAAATTAAGAGCGATGTAGTATCGAGAAAACCTAGAGCTAAAACAGAAACTAGATGAAGAAATTGCTAGGCATAAAGAATGGTTATTAAATGGAAACAAGTTAGCTAGTCACATCTATGCTAGTCAAACTCCAAATACTTCTATAGGTTTAGGCTTTAAGAAGTATGTAGGATTAGAAGCTAGGGATGACACACGCAAATCTACACCAAGAGCCTAGCTAATTTTGTGAAAAAGGTGCCTACATGTGTGACGTGGACCTATTAGAAGTGAGCACATGCCCATTGACCTTTCCATTACTGTTGACTTTGATGGATCACATCATCTCTATGGCAAAAGTCAAATGACTTGCCTGACCCTCGATACTTTTCTAATGACTTTGTTTCTTGTGTTAACAGTGACAAGTCCTCCGAGCAAGGGTCTACAGAGTGTGATTCAAATGACAAGTCCGACCTTCCCAAGTCTTCACCCCCGCCGCACCCAAGACTACCAATAAGCATGTCGAGTTGCCAAGGAATCCTCTTCCAAGACAGTTGCCTCAAGACATGCCTTTAATTTTTGCATAATAATATTGTTAAAACAATTCTTTTCATGGTTTTGGTTTGAATACTACTGCTTGTAATAGAACATCTTTTGGTTTGAATAAATCTTCTAAACGAAGACATTTTTGTGTGTGGAAGTATATTTCATTTAATTAAGGATTGTGATTATCATGAGCAAAGGATGGGTAGGTGTGGTGATTCTAGGACATCTAGACCAATGTGGACTAATGTTAATGCTATACCACCTTATGTTCCTCAAGCAACTTATACTAATTCTCCTTTTCTTTGGAGAAGACCAGTTGCAAGACCATATGTACAAACAACCAGTTCATATTTTAAGAATGGTTATTGGCCTGGATATGTTGACTCTATGACTAATGGGAAAGGGTATGGGATATCATTGTCAAGTCCTCGGCAGGTTGTTCTTGGAATAAAAAGGGACCTAAATTTCAATGGAAACCCAAGAACAATAGTGGATCTTATACATCTACATGGCATAACTCATATGATCCACAAGGTGGTTCAAGTCAAGAATGACTTGAGCCCATAGTGTACTAATTTTTTTTGTATATTTTTGTTGTTGTAGAATCATCCTCTTAAGCATAAAGATGTTGGCATTGTTGATAGTGGTTGTTCAAGAAGTATGTCGAAACAGGATATGATGCATAATTTTGTACCAATTGAAGGAGGAGGCAATGTAACCTTTGGAGGAAGTGATGGTAGAATTATTGGGAAATGGACCATCAAAACACCTCAACTGGACTTTGAGAATGTATACTATGTCAAGGAACTCCAACACTTTAATTTGTTCTCAGTCTCACAAATCTGTGACACCAAGAACAAAGTACTCTTCACAGAGGATGAATGTCTTGTGCTATCTAAAGACTTCAAACTCCCGTAAGAAACTTCAATCCGCTAAAAGTTCCTCGAAATAACAATCTTTATACATTCAACCTAACTGATGTTAAACCAGAAGGTGACTTAACTTGTTTGGTGGCTAAAGCATCCTTGGATGAGTCTACCAAATGGCATAGGAGGATGGCCCATGTCAACTTCAAGACCATAAACAAGCTCTCTAAACTAGGTCTTGTTGACGGTCTTCCTTCCAAAGTCTTCACAAATGATCATAACTGTGTTGCCTGCAACAAAGGAAAGCAACACAGAGCCTCATACAAAGTTGTTACTGCTGTGAGCATTATTTCGAACCTCTTCACTGCTTCATATGGATCTATTTGGTCCAACTCAAGTTAGAAGCATTGATCAAAAGTATTTTTGTCTAGTTATCACTGATGGTTATAGCAAATTTTGTTGGGTATTCTTTCTACGGACCAAAGATGAAACATCTCCAGTTCTGAAAGACTTTATTACCCTTATTGAGAATCAGTTGAACAAAAAGGTTAAAGGAATTCGGTGTGATAATGGGACAGAGTTCAAGAATGCTATACTTATTGAAATCTATAGGTCAAAAGGGATCAAAAGGGACTATAGCACTCCAAGAACCCCACAACAAAATGGGGTGGCGGAAAGAAAAAATAGGACCTTAATAGAAGGCAAGATCAATGTCTTTGCAGACTCTAAGCTACCCACCTTGTTTGGACTGAAGTCGTTGGCACACTTGTTATGTAATGAATAGAGTGTCCATTACTAGACCACACTTCAAAACACCATATGAACTTCTATGGGAAAGTTCCTGCTATTCATTACCTTAAACCTTTTGGCATGTCAAGTGACCATTCTAAATACAAGTGATCCATTGGGCAAATTTGATGAGAAAGCTGATGATGGTTATATTGTGGGATATTCTGCTCATAGTAAGGTGTACAGGGTTTACAATTTATCTGCTAAGAAGATTGAGGAGACATTGAACCCGAGGTTTCTAGAAGACAAGCCTAATGTTCAAGGACATGGTCATGTTTGGTCTTTTGACCTTGATTACTTAACTGATTATTTGGGTTATTCTAGACATATGGCTAACCAACATGCAAGTACTCAAGAGTCTCCAACTAACAGTGCAGATACTATGGATACTGATTCTGACAGTGAGTTTGAAGATGATGAACAACCCATTGTAGTGCCTTCTTTCTCCCTTAACAATTTTGCAGGTGACACTTCTAGAGATTATACTGATGAGAGTGAAGATGAATCACACTATGCCGAGGACCTTGCTAGGCTGAAGAAACAAGAGTATGCAGCTAATCTAGATGCCGAGAGGAATGCTGAGGAGAGTGCCAGTGAAGCAATCGCTGGAAACATCAATGCTGCTAAAAGTGATCCTGTTTCTCCTAACATCACTAATTCTGCTGAAAGACATGTTGTTTCTACTCCTATTTCCACTAGAGTGTCAACAGACTTTAGAGAACCTTATACACGTTTTCCCAAACCTTCAGATCTTGGTCATCATCATCCTAAAGCTGGAATCTTCACCTCACCTTCCTATGACACTGATTTTGAACCAACTGTGACTAATATTGATTCCACCATTGAAGTCAACACCATTGCTACGAAAAGGATTCACAATACTCATCCACAGTCAAATATTATTGGTGATCCTAATGCACCTGTTAGAACAAGGGGTTTTGTGGCAAGTTCTAAATATGGTCAAGTGGCTTTTATCTCTTATGTCTCAAATCAGCAAAGAGACAATCGCACGCACTATGAACATTGTCCGTTTGCTTGTTTTCTCACAAGTGGAACCAACCGGTGTTACTCGCTCTTGAAGACTCAAGTTGGCTTGAGGCAATGCGGGAAGAGATGCAACAATTTCAAAATCAGCAAGTTTGGATATTGGTACCACTACCTGATGGCAAGTATGCAATTGGGATTAAATGGATTCTGAAGAATAAGAGAGATGCAAGAGGTGTTGTCATTAAAAACAAAGCAAGATTGGTTGCTCGGGGTTATAGACAAGAGGAGGGGATTGATTATGATGAAGTGTTTGCACCTGTGGCTAGAGTTGAGGCCATATGGATAATCTTGGCTTATGCATCTTACATAGGATTTATGGTGTATCAAATGGATGTTAAAGGTGCTTTTCTGTATGGTGAAATAGAAGAGGAGGTTTATGTCACTCAACCTAAAGGATTTGAAGACCCGAATCATCCTAATCATGTTTACAAGGTAGTCAAAGCTCTCTATGGACTACATCAGGCACCCAGAGCTTGGTATGCTAGGCTTTCAACATTTCTACTGAAGCATGGTTATAGAAGAGGTGCAATTGATAAGACTCTTTTCCTTAAGAAGAATTCCACAGACATTATTCTTGTGCAAGTGTATGTGGATGACATTATTTTTTGATCCACAAAGGAAGCTTGGTGCAAGGAGTTTGAGGAGCTTATGAAGGGAGAGTTTCAGATGAGTGCCATGGGAGAAATGACTTTCTTTTGGGGTCTCCAAGTTCAGCAGAAACCCGATGGTATCTTTATCATCCAGACAAATATGTGAGGAACATCTTGAAGAAGTTTGGTATGGAGAGTGTAAGGACTGCCACTACACCTTATGAAGCTCCAAAGACAAAGACCAACATCAAGTAGATCCACCGGTGAATGTACATCTATACGATCCATGATTGGTTCTTTGATGTATTTAACACCTTCAAGGCCCGATATTACTTTTTGCCGTGAGTGTTTGTTCTCGACATCAAGTTACTCCACTAACTTCCCATCTCAATGTTGTTAAGAAGATCTTTAAGTACCTCAAAGGCCAACCTCATCTAGGCCTTTGGTACCCAAAAGAATCTCTATTTAAGCTGGAAGCATATAGTGATAGTGACTATGCCGGTGCAACTCGGATAGGAGATCCACCACTGGAGGTTGCCAATTCCTTGGGAAGAGATTGATTTCTTGGCAATGCAAGAAACAGACTATTGTGGCTACCTCATCTATGAAGGCAGTACGTTGTCGCCGCAAATTGTTGCGAAGTTCTTTGGATACAAAATCAATTGTTGGATTATGGGTATAACTTTCATGAACACAACAATATTTATTGATAATCAAAGTACCATATGCATTGTCAAAAATCCAGTTTTTCATAGTCGAACAAAATATATTGAAATCAGGCACCACTTTATAAGAGATGCATATGACAAACATTTGATAAAAGTGGTTAAAATTCACACTGATAATAATGTGGCAGATTTATTAACTAAGGCTTTTGATGGACCAAGGTTTCAACACCTTGTGGTCCATATTGGTATGCTTAACCCTAACCGCAAAGCAGGGGAGGCATAGGCTCGGGGAGGCATAGGCCTTAGGGGAGGATTTGTGTACACTTTGCATATTTTTATACTTTTATGTAAATTTGTTTGATTTTTGTGTATACTTTTGATTTCTTTTGTTTTCTAACACTAACCAGCTAATGTAATGATAGTTTGTTTGTCTTTGTTTGGTTTGTGTGTTGCTCTGTTTGTTTTGTTTTGCAGTTTGCCTTATAAAGTTGAAGTTCATCATGATTGGTCAAATGAAAAATGGTCAAGTAAGCTTTGAAGTCGGTTTCTTCCGAATCAAAGTACAAGTGAACAAATTGATTTCACTGAAGATAAAGTAATCAAGAGAAGTAATTTAAGTCAAAATTGTTCTTTTATTCATTCAAGAAATGACTTACGGCTTATAGAGTACAATCAACTTCAAATGGAAATACAAGGACTACTAAACCTATTCTAAACACCAAATCATATCATCTATTCCTACAAATGTTGGATATGCATGATCGCCATATCTTCTATTCCAAATGCTGGATATGTGTTTGTGATGTCTTGCATAACCACCCATTCCTTCTATCTCGATGGCTGGATATGAATGACCGATGACGAAGAAGCTAAGGATCAAAATAGGGAGGATGGATTGATGAAAACGATGATGATGAAGATGACCACACGTGTCTTATGTGCTTCATCTACTTGGTTTCACCAAAAAGCAATCCTTCCACCTTCCTTAAGCTCTCTTTCTATACGATGTGTGATGAAGCACCAAACCATGGCTGCCAGAAGAGCAAGCACTACCTCTTTTCCGAGACAAGGCCTCTATTGAGGTTGAGGTTCTGGAGGTTGGGAGTAAGATGTTTCCTTCTTAGTGGACCCATCGAGTCATCGAAGATTCACTTGGATTCACTACACTATCATCATCTCAAGAACCGAGAAATAGGGATTTCAATGGTCGGGTCATATGGACATGACGAAAATCCGAAGGAAATCACGGATGATGATGATGATGGTAGAGAAGAGGTTGGATTCACAACCTTGCTCGGTTCAAGATTCATGGTTAATTGTGGTTGATTGTGGCTTGTGGTGAATTTAGGGTTTGTAATGAAAATTGGGGGTAATTGATGAGTGTTAAGAGTGCATTGGGGTTTGTTTTATAGACGGGTTCAAGGCTTAATGAGAATTAATGCGAGTTGGGTGAAACAATAAAAAGATATTTACTGAAGCTTCTTGAATAATGCGGAATTGCTTCTGCTGATTGTATCGCCAGCCAGATTGACTATTGTTTCTCCGGTTGGAAAATGAATTGGGTAAAGTGTTGCATTACACGCGTCACATTTGGTCAACAACTTAATAGATTTGACCACAATTTGGGAAACTTCTACCTATAACCTATTCGCATATCTTCGTCTAATCATAACTGATTCCCTCTTTATTAGATTCAAACACACCTTCAGTTGATTGCATCGTAACTCTTTATCTAAAGTTCTCATGGCGCTTCAATTCAAGCACGATCATAATAAAGTTGCTTTTCTGGGAACATCTAAGGGAGATGAGTTGTACAAACCAATAGTGGAATTCTTAAAGAGGTTCAAGATTCATTACGCTTTAACATGTTCTCCGAATACAATATATGAATCATTGGTTACTCAATTTTGGGCGACTGCTACAAAGCGAAGTGAAACAGAGATTGTGGCTAGAATCGATGGAGCAGAGCACATTGTGACAGAGGAGTTGATACGAAGACGACTGGTTGGCATGATGAGAATGGGGTTTATCACTCTAATGCTGCAGTGGTACTTGATGGGCTAAGAGCTATTGGATATCAAGGTACAAGGACGGACATGTGGTTAAAGAATCAGCTTTGTCCTACGTGGAGGTTTTTGGTTCATACATTGCTTCAGTGTTTAAGCAATAAATCCAAGGATGGGATCAATTTTCTACTCAATTGGGATGTGGTATTATATGTCTATCTCATGGTTTAACTTATAATTTTTCTAGGTTTATTTTTGATAATATGGTTGAGAATATAACTAAGAAAAAGAACAAGTTTTTTATGTACCCTAGGTTTTTGCAAATAATTTTAGACATTACTACCCAAACCCAAGCCTTTTATCCCATAGGAGCTTTATCTGCTAAACTTTTTGCTTCAATGAGAACTAAATTTCAGGGGCACATTATCCTTTACTAGCGCTATGTTGCCTTAGGAAATGAAACTACTGATGAGGATAATGTTGTTAATTTACCTTCTACCAATGTTATCACGATGGTAATCCTTCAGTTGCCATTGATGAGGGCCCTTCTACAATTGCTGAAGCATCTAATATTTCTCCTGACCAACCTCTACCCACACCTTCACCTAGACCTAGTCCACCACCTACACAGGTTCCTCATGATGAGGTTGAGATTGAGTTTAATAGGCTGCCTACTCCTAGTCCTTTTAGAGATTCAGTTGATGATAGTGTACCATTCATTGAGCATGTTGATATTTCTTCGAAGGCCCAATGATGCTCCCATTCCCACGAGCAATCTGATGATGGAGCCGAGGACCCTATTACACTTACATCTTTGTATGCTTTAGTGAACGTATTATGTAACTGGGTTGCTGATCTCAAGAGGGAGCTTGGAGAGACTAAATCTAATCTTGGTGGTGAGATTGTTGAATTGAAAAGAAAGGTTCAGGATTTGGAAGTACAATCGGGTCAGAGAGAAGAAAAAGGAGATTGGATGTTTCTTCGATGAGGAGGACATGGATGATCGGGCCAGTCTCTTGATATGTTGGATAATGTGGCTCAAGAATCTAATGTTTCTACTCCAAAGGTTGATACATCTGCATGAAAAAAAGAGCCAATTTTATTTACTAGAAGGAGAAGCAAGCAATCTGTGCACAAGGATATATTGCAAAGTGAGGATATTTCAACTACTGAAGAACATGTTGTTGATGCTACTCCTTTGATGGACATTGCTAGTGCAGGTGGTCAAGCTTCAAATGTGCTATCTCAACCTGCTTTATACCTTTCACCTGATACTTCAAGTTTTCCTTGCTGGAAGGAATTTTAATTTGAATCCGAAGTAGATGTATTTTCAACACCGTGAAGATTTATCTCAACATGTTTCTTCAAGCACATCCGATCTAATCTTCAAGTTCCTTTATCGATACTTCTTCACCGATGTCGTTTTGAATCTTCTGATAACGGGAAAGGAGTAACGGTTGATATTGAGCTTGGTCCAGATCTGGTTAGTGAACAAGAAAGGTTAGCACAAGAGAGGATGTTATATGAATGTGCCAATTTGAAGAAAAGAGATGAATTGGCTAAACAACTTGAAGCTGAGTCTATTTCTGAATTGCCTCCTAAGAGACGAAAAGAATTAGATGCAATGGCTACTCGGATGCCCAATTCATGAACACTGGGATGTTTATACTCGCAAGTCGTTTCTAATCCTTCACTTGCTCAGAGTATTTTGGGTGCAGATTTTGATAGTGAGCAATTTGTGGCTCAAATGGTGGCTCGTGGACAACAAAGAAAGAAGAAAGGCGCCTTAAAGAAGAAAGTTATAATTGCTCAAAAGAACAAGGCTAAGAGAGAGAGACCACTAATCAGAGCTCAAGAAAGCAAAAATGAGAATGGTGGTGAAGAATCGAGTTCTTCAAGATATAACTCCGGTTTAACAATGAAGCAAGTCTTTGCTTTGCCTCGATCCTGTCTCGATTCAAGAAATATAATTATATCATGAAGTTTTCTTTATCTTCTTCAAAACCTTCTTCAAATTTGAAAAGGATTGCCGAAATATAGGCGCCCACAGCCAAAAGACCTAAATTTGTTGAGATTGTGGATAATTTTGATGATATTCCACCAACGATGGTGTCTCCAAAGGGTTCCTTCTTCCGGGGCCACTTAATGGGCGATTCCTTCACCTCCCGTGGTTTCTTCGCTAAACCTTCTATTTCTGTTGAAGTAACTCATCGAAGTTCCTAGTTCAACCGACAACGCTTTTGGCCAAACCTGTTGAACCTTCTTCGGTTTCTTCCGAGACACTGATGTGCCGCTTCAACTGCATTTGTGAAGTCTGTGGATAGTAAGAGATAATCTGGTTAAGGAAGTCTGAAACAACTACATTAAATCTACACAGCGAGAAAGGTGCTTGTGATGTAATGAATGAATTACGTGGTAGTGTTTCGTAATACACTAATGCTTGAGAATCTTCGAGATATTCCATCTTCGGACATCTATATTCCTGGTAGGAGGAAGAAAAGGATGGCTAAACGAAAGTTCTCTTCTTTAAGGAAATTGTGAGATCACCGGATTCATCTCGTAAGCATATTAAGGTTGAGATATCTCACAAGGATACTCATGTGGATTTAAAGGCAGTTGAGTCATCTTTTATCAAAGAAGGATCTGCTGCTGATTTTCCTGAGGGGTTCAAAATTTGATTCGCTCCCAAACCGTCAAGTTTTCTCACACAAACCGGCCACTTGTGAATGGTCGTAATCGTATGGAACTTAAAATGTTCTACGAAACAAATGCAATGAAGTCCAGGGGAGTATAGGGTTTCCCCGGGTCGTTAAGTCCCAACGAGCCGTGCGAGAATAACCAAACGTATAGTGATCGAGAGATTTGAACGGAAAAGAGGTTGTGAATGATTATAACTACAGAAAAAGCCGATAATTACAAAGGCTTAAATGCAAATTAAAGGAAATTTAAAAGATAAAAAATATTAAATAAACGCTATCACTATTTGCAAAATGATGTTTTTGATTTTTCTGTTTTTATAAAACTGAATTAAAAACTACGTTACGTACAACAGAAAATGTGAAAATAAAGCAATATAAATCTTAAAAATATGAAAATGATATTTTTACAAACCTAACGGTAAAAGAAAATTTATAGAAAAAGAAAATTATTTTTAAAACTATTTATCTAATTATTATTAATTAAAAACTAATTTTAACTATTTAATAAAATCCTAAAATACAAGAAAATATGAAATAAAGCTAGAAAAATAAAATTATGACTTAGAAAAATCTAAAATATAAAAAAAGAATTTTCAAAACTATTTTTGTAATTTTCTGAATATTTTTGTATTTTCTATGAATTAAAAACTATTTAAAACTACTTAAATTACTTAAAAATACAAATTTAACTAAGAAAAATCTGGAAAAATATTTTTTTGACTTTTTATATTTATCTTAACTTAATAAAAATTAAAAATTATTTTTTTGAACCTTTACTGATTTATTTGTATTAAATGCTAATTAAAAAGGCCTAAAAACTGAATTAAATCAAGAAAAATACTAAACTGACTTAGAAAAATGTGAAAAATTCAAGATAACCTTAAAATAATATGAGGAATCTAGGAAAAATGGAAAAACAAGGGCTTGTGTGTGGGATTATGCAACTGCTATGCAAAGTGCTTATAGATAAGCACTAAAAATAAGCAAAAAGGACCAAATGACTACCAAACTGATCACAGAAGCTACATTATGCTAAAAGAACTCAAAATCAACAAAAAACAACTACTCTTAACCTCTAAATAGCAAACTACAAAGATTTGGATGATTTGAGCAAAAGTACTAAAAACAGATTTGTGCTACCTACTTGCAGCCCAAGAATAAGCCACCAAATAAGCTAGAACTCAAAAACCAGAAATGGGAACCTACACTAGACCTGGCCAAGAGCTTGTAAACCAAAAACACTTAGATAAGCTCTTATGAGCCCAAGGCAAGCTCAGCAAGAAGATTCTGCATAATCTCGCGCATCTCGAATGCCGAATCAAGGTATCAGCAGTTATTTGTACCCATATTGATAAGCTGATATGGAGCTTATAAAAAATTTGTAAAAATCTAGAAAAATGGTAATAAGGAATTAGACCAAGTGAAGTTTATGAACACCAAATTTCACTTGAATTGGCTCAGAAATGAACTCATGAAAAATCTCTCTAGTTAGGCTCAAAACTGATTTTCAACTTATTGACTTTTGACAAACCTAAAAAGTTTGACTTTAATGAGTTTTGATTCAATTTATTTAACTGAGAATGATATAATATGATGAAATGGAATCAATTAAGCTACTCTAATGATTTTTGAATACAAATCAAACTTTTGATGCATGAAAATTCTAAATGCATATGAATATGAAGACAGATTGAGAGGATATTGACTTTCACTCAGTTTTGATGATAAGCAATACTTAGAATGAATCAAATGAACCTTATTGAGACTAAGTAGACGCACATTTAAACACAAACAACAAATTTAAGCTTATCAAAACCATCATCCAAACACACCTGCCACACATAATTGCAAGTTTAATGCATCTAACTACCGATTCAAATTTTGTATAACCGATTAAACCGAAAGTTACAATAACCTAAATATAACTATTTAAACAGGTTTAAATTCTTTAAGACCACAAATACATATTATGCAATGGCTAAAAAAAATGAACTTACAATAGGTCCAAGTTGCAACTGAGGATCAATGAACACTACCTAAATATGTTCTCAACCCATATCTAACTAAGAATTAACCCATGTTCAATCATCAGATCAACCCAAATTCACCTCCAATTCAAAAATCAAACCATTTCATCCTCAAGCGTTGACTTTTGTTGACCATTTCACAAAGTTGATTGAAACTTAATTGTGAGCTTATAAAAAGGCTATAAAGAGCTTAAATGACTTAGTGGAGCTTAAAAATAAGTTACTAAAAGCTTTGACAATAGAATTTAGAAACTCGAAATTGCAACGATAAAGAAACATGAGACTTGGAATTTATCTAAAAACTTGGATTGAAACTCAACAACACATTACAATGATAATTTAACTTAAATGTGATACAAAGAAAGTGAAATTACAACATTTTGACTTAAACTAAAACTTTTATTTAAAAAACGACATTAAGGAAAATTTAAAACTAACTACCTGCTTCACTCTCTTTCTTCTTGCTTCTTTTATACCCAAGAGGACTTCTCTCTCTACTCTGAGTGTTTCCCACCTGCTTTAAGGACCATTGGATGGCTTCAAGAGTTTTTAGCCATTGGATTGATTTTTGGCGGGAAAATGGGTTTTAATAGATGAGGGGTTGAGTGAGATGGGGAGGGAAGTAATTAATGTTATTTGGAGGGATGTTGAGGTGGAGTGAAAAGGTAGTGGATGATGAGCTGGGGGGTGTGGGAGGTTGTGTGTTGCAGACTTAGTTGGGCAGGAGATGGATTTTGGCGAGGTGTTTGTTTGACCGAGTATTTGACCGCTATTATATTATGTATGGGGGTCACAAGTGAAGGGTCCAAAGGTAATTGGCAGGGGTCCAATTTGGTTTTGACAAGGCCAAGGGTTGTAAAGGTTTAAAACACAAGGACCTATTGTGCAATTTCTGAATTCTGAGGGACCAGTTCTGCCATTTTCACAAAGTTGCTCCAAGGGACTAAGAGTGACAAGTTTAAATAATACAAGGACCAAACTTGACATTTTCCAATTTCCAAGGGCCATTTTTGTCAATTTTCAAACTTGGAGGACCAAACTTGTAATTTCTCAAAACTTTTGATATTTTTCACCAAAGGACTAATTTTGACAACTTATGATTTTAAAAGGACCTTTGGTGATTTTTCTTTGAAATTATGTGCTCAGTGGACTATTTCTCGACAATTTTGAAACTTGGGGACTCAAACGCCAATTATGCAAACTTTGCTCATTTTTCATCCGATTTTAAACATTTTGCATCTGAAACATATAAAATGCAATTTTGGAATATTTTCGTATTTTGATGCATTTGAAAGCAATTTTAAACGTTTTGCGCTCAGATTTAACCAAAAATGATGAGTATTTACACACTCATCAATTCCTCACACTAAACTATTGCTAGTCCCTAGCAATCTTTTGAGAAAAACTTAATGGATTTGAATCTCTTTACCAAAAGCCATTACTTCTGAGTAGCCAAATGTTTCAGTTCAAGTAAGAACCATGGTAAACCGATAACCATGTGATTTTGAGCAAACCACCAGCTTCCAACGGATTTGATTTGTCTTTACCGTAAGCCGTTTGCTCGACTAGCCAACTCTTTAGATAAATTATCAATATTATCTTTGGTGAGCTGATTACCAATTATGGTTTTTCCATTGCCTTTACCACAAGCCATAAACTTGCGGGCTAGCCAACTCTTCACTTTTAAGGATATGGTGAGCTGAATACCATACAATTTTGGGCAAATTGCAAGCAATAAACGGATTTGAGATATCTTTACCAAGAGCCGCTTGCTCCTGGATTAGCCAATCCTTTTGTTTATTAGACAAGGCGATCGATAACCAAATGAGTAAGTGTAAAACACTTACTCCAAAAAAAATTTTGGCCAAAAACGGGAGAATTGGGTGGTATAATTACATGATAAAATTCGTGAGAATTCCCCCACACTTAGAAATGAATATTGCCCTCAATATTCAAAGTACCGGCTGTTATGTCGAAACATAGAACGTAAAAGGGAAATACTACGGCCATTATTTTGAGAGATTTTTTTTATGAAAACTTATATACAAATACAATGGGGCAACTCCCACAAGGTGGTAGAAAATAGAAAAAAGTCAGAAATATGGGTGAAAACCCATATAGTGTGCTACTGTTTTTGATTCCCGAGTCGCTAGCTTGACTCGACCCCGCATTAATTTGTTCATGGGGAAGCAAAGTGGAAGAAACAATCTCCATCGGACTTTCATTCAAGATGTTTGGACAAACATTTGAAGCACGTGAAAGTTCCACACCGATGAGATATATTCCCGGCTCAAGATAATGGTACATGGAGATGCCGGGATCAAAGATAATGTCTTCATTCCCGTAGGAGTTAAGACATGGAGAAGAAATGGGAGGAGAAGGCAAAGTGTCAATTACTTGACAACGGGTGGGATGGGTGGGCATAAGATTAGATTGAGGAACATTAACGGAATGTTCAGAAATCTTATCCACCACTTTATAAGTCACAACATCCGTGTTGGACTTAAGAAATATCCGAGAGTGAACTCCTTTGAAAGGTAAGATACCGGGTTTGAACACTTTGTCCCTGAGAGGAATGCGAATGCAAGTATCAACCACGGTAAAATCCTAAAGGGTAGATGAGTTACTCATGGATGAAAGATAGTGCGGAGCATTTTGCTCAAAAAGCACGTCCTCAATTCCCGGCGGATGAGGATCGATGTGATGCGAGTTCACCGCGAACTCCTCATGGAAAAGTCTACTCCTTCTAAAGGAGGAGGCAATTCAAATGTGGACGACTCATACCGTGAAGAGAAATATGAAAAGTGGGAATGCCACTACTCTCCTTTCAAGATGATCGCCATCAAAGCGGAATACATCAAATTCCGGAAGAGAATCATTGGAAAAAGCCTCAAGCTCATAAAATGGTTCGGGCTTTTCCAAGATAGAGTCACTATCCTCAATGGGGATAGGAGCCGGCTGGCAGTTTAGCACAAAATGATTCGATCTTAGAAACGAGGAGATTTACATTGAACAATTTTCACGAAGTATCTCGCCTCAATTTCCGGATCATCGAATCTATCACTTCCTAAGCTAACTAGCTCGAAGGTAACTCCCGACATAATCGATGTATCCATAAGATAAAGAATCGTCAAACGAAGTACAATCGTTGTCAGAATCGGAGAACATCGCGACATGATCGTTTGGGATGTCAAGAGGAGGAGAAGAATCATCATCAAGAGGCTCATAAAACATATTACCGAGATAACTTCGACTCACTTAGGGTTGGGACAAGGTTCTCAACACAAGACGATTCGCTTTCCGCAATAGTGCTAAGATGCTCGCCCCCATTAAAAGGTTATTATCCGAAGGTTCTATGGTAGATAGGCAAGATAAGGTCGGAGAGTGGACATGTGCGGTACTTTGTGGGCTTGAGGTATGCACCTTGTCCTTTATCATCTCCCAATCCTCCTCATCCTCGTCATCGAGACGGCAAGCCTCGTTAAATAGGAGAAGCTTTTGAGGCTGCCACCTCGGTAGAAATCTTTCATGAGAGCTGCTTGTTCCTCGGAAAGTTCTTCAAGGATACAAGGATATTGATCAATGACGGGAAGTTGTGGGGGTTGGACATTGTCAAAACTGGAAGTGTTATAACAAGGATCGGGTCCAAAGTAATTATGATTCCACGATTGACATTGATAATCATCATGAGGACCCCTACACTTAGCACAATGAGGGTATTGGGGAGAGAAATTTTGAAACGATGTTTGATCATTGAAATGATGAAAATACGGTTCGGTTTCGTATAAATTTTGTCAAGGGTAGTTGAAATTGTTTTGAGGATAATTGAAAGAGTTTGGGTTAGAATCATAATTAATGAATTCTCGCACAAATCGAACAACATCTATTGACAAGATAGTTTCCACACCACTCGCACATACATTTGTAACAACTAAAACCTTGTGGTAACAAGTCTCCACAACCGTAGCAATAATTTTGATCAAACGAAGATATTTCGGCTCGAATAGGAATCGAGGGTTCAACAACATCACATAAAGCGGTATTTCCTGAAGTTGAATCATGACGAAGTTCAATTAAGAAGTTTTGAATCATGTCATTTTTGGCCCTAAAGAAATCGCTTCGAATAAAGCGTTCGAAGATTCCGGAGTTGGGACAAGTGGTGTGATCTTAGAGCTAGCAAGTTCCACCACTTCAAGTTATGGTCTCCCGTGTTTGAATGGGTTCATCGCAATCAATTCTAATTCTTGACCTTTTTTCATCGGCTTGAATTTGCTCGATTAGATTACGGGCTCTAAATTCAAAGAAATCGTCCTCGTAACCCTCGGTGGGTGCTTGAGGTAATTCCGACGCTTGAACGGGTTCACAACATTAGAACGTATTTCGGGTTATGGCGGGTGGTTGAAATAACTTTGAAAAGACTTTTTGATGGATAATTCGCACAAACCGCAAAATTCGCTTGAACTAGGCCTTCCACACCGCTCACACACGCACTTGTGACAATCATTAGAATTAAACATATAGAGGGTTAAAGAGATAGAATTAAACGGTTTTGAGGATAAAGAAGAGTAGAATCAAACGGTACGAGAGGGTAAGAGAAATAGAATCATACGGATAAGAGGAATGAGAGGAGGAGTATTTTTGTATTTTTGGATTTTTATAAGAAAATATAAACATATATAGATGGTATGAACAATGAGTGAATATTCAAATCACTAATCTGCTAAACGTAAGATAATTAGCACAAATCCGCCAGTGGGCGCTAAAATTTGATTCGCCTCCCGAATCCGCCAAATTTTCTCACACAAACCGCCACTTGTGAATGGCCGTCAATCGTAAGGAACTTAAAACAAATTCTCGAAACAAATGCAATGAAGTCCAGTATAGGGTTTCCCGGTCGTTAAGTCCCAACGAGAGTCGCGGCGAGAATAACCAAACGTATAGTGATCGAGAGATTTGAACGGAAAAGAGGCTGTGAATGATTATAACTACAGAAAAAGCCGATAATTACAAAGGCTTAAATGCAAATTAAAGGAAATTTAAAAGATAAAAAATATTAAATAAACGCTATCACTATTTACAAAATGATGTTTTTGATTTTTCTGTTTTTATAAAACTGAATTAAAAACTACGTTACGTACAACAGAAAATGTGAAAATAAAGCAATATAAATCCTAAAAATATGAAAATGATATTTTTACAAACCTAACGGTAAAATAAAATTTATAGAAAAAGAAAATTATTTTTAAAACTATTTATCTAATTATTATTAATTAAAAACTAATTTTAACTATTTAATAAAAGCCTAAAATACAAGAAAATATGAAATAAAGCTAGAAAAATAAAATTATGACTTAGAAAAATCTAAAATATAAAAAGAGAATTTTCAAAACTATTTTTGTAATTTTTTGAATATTTTTGTATTTTCTATGAATTTAAAACTATTTAAAACTACTTAAATTACTTAAAAATACAAATTTAACTAAGAAAAATCTGGAAAAATATTTTTTTGACTTTTTATATTTATCTTAACTTAAGAAAAATGAAAACTTATTTTTTTGAACCTTTACTGATTTATTTGTATTAAATGCTAATTAAAAAGGCCTAAAAACTGAATTAAATCAAGAAAAATACTAAACTGACTTAGAAAAATGTGAAAAATTCAAGATAACCTTAAAATAATATGAGGAATCTAGGAAAAATGGAAAAACAAGGGCTTGTGTGTAGGATTATGCAACTGTTATGCAAAGTGCTTATAGATAAGCACTAAAAATAAGCAAAAAGGACCAAATGACTACCAAACTGATCACAGAAGCTACATTATGCTAAAAGAACTCAAAATCAACTAAAAAAAACTACTCTTAACCAGTGTTGTAAATATCGGTCTTGGCGGCCGATATATCAGTGATATATCGCTTATCGGCGGTCCACCGATACGATATTTCACTTATCGGTCAAATTTATCGGTTGGTCAGTATGGTCAATATCGGTCAAATATCGGTCAAATATCGGTCAATATCGGTCAATATTGGTTATATCGGTCATATCTTGTAAATATCGGTCAAATATCGGTAAAATATCGGTAAAATATCGGTCAAATATCGGTCAAATATCGGAATATCGTCAAATATCGGTTAAAAGTGGAAATACATAAATAAATGCATATACAATGTAAAATTTGTAATATTTATATAAAATATATAATTAAAAATATTAAATATAACAATAAAACTAATAAATATTTATAAATATGTATATAAAATATATAAATACCTATAAAAAATTAATTTCTTTATAATTTAGGGTATTCTCGTTATATCACTGATATATCGCCGCCATAACCGCTATGGCGCTTGGCGGTGGTCGACCGCCGAGGGACCGCCGAGCGATATTTACAACACTGCTCTTAACCTCTAAATAGCAAACTACAAAGATTTGGATGATTTGAGCAAAAGTACTAAAAACAGATTTGTGCTACCTACTTGCAGCCCAAGAATAAGCCACCAAATAAGCTAGAACTCAAAAACCAGAAATGGGAACCTACACTAGACCTGGCCAAGAGCTTGTAAACCAAAAAACAGACTTAGATAAGCTCTTATGAGCCCAAAGCAAGCTTCTGAAGATTCAGATAATCTCAATCGTATGCACTCAATAATGTCGAAGTCAAAGGCACGTGGTATTTGTACCCATATTGATAAGCTGATATGGAGCTTATAAAAAATTTGTAAAAATCTAGAAAAATGGTAATAAGGAATTAGACCAAGTGAAGTTTATGAACACCAAATTTGCTTGAATTGGCTCAGAAATGAACTCATGAAAAATCTCTCTAGTTAGGCTCAAAACTGATTTTCAACTTATTGACTTTTTGACAAAACTAAAAAGTTTGACTTTAATGAGTTTTGATTCAATTTATTTAACTGAGAATGATATAATATGATGAAATGGAACTGAATTAAGCTACTCTAATGATTTTTGAATACAAATCAAACTTTTGATGCATGAAAATTCTAATGTATGACATAAATATGAAGACAGATTGAGAGGATATTGACTTTCACTCAGTTTTGATGATAAGCAATACTTAGAATGAATCAAATGAACCTTATTGAGACTAAGTAGACAGACATTTAAACACAAACAACAGCTTAAGCTTATCAAAACCACTGATCCAAACACACCTGTTCACACAGAATTGCAAGTTTAACAGACCCAACTACTGATTCAGCTTGTATAACTGATTAAACTGAGTTACAATAACCTAAATATAACTATTTAAACAGGTTTAAATTCTTTAAGACCACAAATACATATTATTGATGAGTGTCTAAATACTCATCATTTTTGTACCAATTAAACTGCAAAAACATCTGAAAACACTTAGAAAGGCATCAAAATGATAAAAATATCACAAATAAGTGTTTTATGTGTTTTAAATGCAAAAATATCAAAATCTGTGAAAAACGTATCAAGTTTGCATAATTGGCGCTTTAGTCCCCAAGTTTCAAAAATTGTCAAAAACAGTCCCTGGTAAATCTAAATAAAGAAAAATATCATTTTAAGTCCTTAGGGATTCTTGAGTTGTCAAAATTGGTCCTTGAGATCAAAAATTGCAAAATTACAACTTTAGTCCCTCAACTTTGGAAATTGTCACAAATGGTCCTTAGAATTTTGAAAATGTCAAAAATGGTACTTGTACTATTGAAACTTGTCAAAAGTGACCCTTGTGAGAACTTTGGAAAATGGCGAATTGGTCCCTCAAATATCAAGAATTTCAGTTTTGGTCCTTGTATTACTAAACCTAATTTTGACCCTTTATGAACCTTGGACCCCTGCCATATGTTTTGACCCCGACCAATAACCTTTTGACCCCTTCCAATATTCCTGGTCATACCACCCCAATCAAACCCACAACTTTCCCTCTCACCATTGTTTATCCCTCCACTTGCCTGCTCTGCAACACACCTCTCCCATCCACCTTTTCCCACCTTATCCCTTCCAACTTTCAACCCCATAATCATTACACCTACACCTCACCCCCCTAGTGGCGCTTCGAGCCCCGAGGTCAAAATACCCTTTCCCCGCCAAAAATTGGATAAATGGCCAAAATGACCTCTACTCATCCATTGGCTCACAAGAGTGGTGGGATTTGCTCAGAAGGACACGTGGAAGTCTTTTGGGTATAAAAGAGAGAAGAGAAGCAAAGAGATTAGGTAGTAGTTTAGTTTTATTTTCTTTGTATGTCGTTTTTTTAAGTAATCTTAATTAGAGTGCTAAAATGTAATTTTAAGCTTCAATGTGTTAAACTCTAGTTACTTTATCATTGTAATCCACTTTTGACTATCAATATCAAGGCTTTGTATAAATTCATGTTTTAAGGTTAACTGTGGCAATCTCTTTCAAATTTGCACTCCAAGCTTTTATCAGCTTATTTTTAAGGTCAAACATGTTTACTCAAGCTTCTTTTAGCTTTTGATAAGCTTTCAAAACAGTTTCAAGCATTTCCATTTATGGTCAATGAAAGTCAACTGAGAAGAAGATTGGGTTAAACAGGCATTGAAATGGAATGGGTTGATGCAGTGGTGATATTGGGTTGAAATTAGAATAGAATAGTGGTTTTGGATTCTGGTTTTAGCCTACAACAAAAGCTGGACATTTGTAAGCATCTGTCCAATTTACATTTTCATGTCAGTATGCAAAATTGTGTTTGTATCTCAGATTTGTTGTTTAGAATGGTTTAAGTCTTTATTTAGTGTTAATTATAGCAAGTAAACTCCGCTTTGATCATAGCTTTAGTTTGGTTCGTGTTTTTATCGCTTTAAGTTTGCATTTCAGTTTTAACGTGGTGTTTGGATTGTGCATGTAACCTGTCTTTAAGGTTATTTCAGTGCTCAAGATCTTTTGTTTCATGCTTGTTAAACTCTTAAATACTCATAGTTGTCTCAATTTATCCCCGCTGAAAAGCTCAAAAGTCAAATTCATCTTGGATCTGTCCTAAGTACTTGTCTGATAGGATTTTTAGAAATCAAAGCTTGTTTTATGTTCAAAAATACATAGCCATTGAGTGCATTAAGCTTATTTCATCATCTAACCTCATATTCAGTCCTTGAATTGGTTTCAAATTTCACTTTGGTCAATATTTCATTGTTTCAATAAAAGTCAAAAAGCTTGAAACACCTCGTTTGGGCCTAGCTAGAGTGAATTTTCTTGGACTCATTTCGAAATTTCAGTGAATCCGTGGTTTAAAACTTCCCTTGGTCTACTTTATTATTGTCAATTTTGTGGATTTTTGTTAAATTTTTATAAGTTCTAAATTGCTGTTGAACATGGGAACAAATGCCCGTGCATAAACTCACTTGATAATCGAAATGTACTTGCGACAGGTGTTTTGCAGAATCCTTGCAAGCCTCTTGAGAGCTTGTCCAAGGCTCCTTTTTGGTTTACTAGGTCTCAGCCAGGTCTAATTCAAGTTCCAAGTAATGGTTTTCGGCCTTCTTATCTAGTTGCTTATTTTTAAGCCCAAAGTTGGCCTCGTAATCTGCTTTTGTGTTTGGTCTCAATTTCATCAAATCTTTGCAGTTGGCAATTCAGAGGTCCAAGCCAGTTGTTTCCTGTTGCATTTTGATACTTTTAGCTATTTATATCTTTTGTTATCAGGAGCTTATTGGTCTTCTTTGGCTTATCCAAGTGCTTATTTATAAGCGCTTTACTACTGACTTCAATTTCCTTCACACAACCCCTGTTTTTATATTTTCTCAGCTTTAGAATATTATTTTAAGCTTTTCTTGAATTTTTCAGATTTTTCTAAGTCATTTTGCTATTTTTGCAAGATTTTAATTACTTTTTAGCACTTTTTAATTAGCTTTAAATACAATTAATTAAGAAAAGTGTCAAAAAAATAAGTTTTCATTTTTCTTAAGTTAAGATAAATATAAAAAGCCAAAAAAAATATTTTTCCATATTTTTCTTAGTTAAATTTGTATTTTTAGATAAATTAATTAGTTTTTAAATAGTTTAAAATTCATAAAAAATAGAAAAAATAATCAGAAAAATATAAAAATAGTTTTGAAAATTCTCTTCTGTTATTTTAGATTTTTCCAAGTCCTAATTTTATTTTTCTGGCTTTATTTCATATTTTCTTGTATTTTAGGTTAATATTAAATAGTTAAAATTAGTTTTTAATTAATAATAATAAATTAAATAGTTATAAAAATAACTTTATTTTCCTATAAATTTTCTTTTATCATTAGGCTTGTAAAAATGCCATTTTCATATTTTTAGGATTAATATTGTGTAAGTTTCACATTTTCTGTTGTACGTCACGTAGTTTTTAATTAAGTTTTATAAAAACATAAAAACAAAAACATCATTTTAAAAATAGTGATAGCGTTTATTTAATATTTCTTATCTTTTTAATTTCCTTTAATTTGCATTTAAGCCCTTGTAGTTTATGGGCTTTCTCTTTAGGTATAGATCAATCACTATCCTTTCCCCGCTCAAATCCTCTCGATCACTTTTTACGTTGACTATTCTCGCATGTTCTGGGACTTAACGACACTGGGAAACACTATACTGTCCTGATCTTCATTGCATTGGTGTTTAAACTGTTTTAAGTTTCTTACGGTCGGCCATTCACAAGTGGCCGGTTTGTGTGAGAAAACTTGATGGTTTTGCACCGATCAATTATGCAATGGCTAAAAAAAATGAACTTACAATAGGTCCAAGTTGCAACTGAGGATCAATGAACACTACCTAAATATGTTCTCAACCCATATCTAACTAAGAATTAACCCATGTTCAATCACATCAGATCAACCCAAATTCACCTCCAATTCAAAGAATCAAACCATTTCATCGGGCAGTTGACTTTTGTTGACCATTTCACAAAGTTGATTGAAACTTAATTGTGAGCTTATAAAAAGGCTATAAAGAGCTTAAATGACTTAGTGGAGCTTAAAAATAAGTTACTAAAAGCTTTGACAATAGAATTTAGAAACTGAAATTGCAACAAGAAACATGAGACTTGGAATTTATCTAAAAACTTGGATTGAAAACTCAACAACACATTACAATGATAATTTAACTTAAATGTGATACAAAGAAAGTGAAATTACAACATTTTGACTTAAACTAAAACTTTTATTTAAAAAACGATATTAAGGAAAATTTAAAACTAACTACCTGCTTCACTCTCTTTCTTCTTGCTTCTTTTATACCCAAGAGGACTTCTCTATTTCTGAGTGTTTCCCACCTCGCTTTGGACCATTGGATGGCTTCAAGAGTTTTAGCCATTGGATTGATTTTTGGCTGAAAATGGGTTTTAAATGTGATGAGGGGTTGAGTGAGATGGGGAGGGAAGTAATTAATGTTATTTGGAGGGATGTTGAGGTGGAGTGAAAAGGTAGTGGATGATGAGCTGGGGGGTGTGGGAGGTTGTGTGTTGCAGACTTAGTTGGTGAAGGAGACAGGATTTTGGCGCGAGGTGTTTGTTTGACTGAGTATTTGACCGGCTATTATATTATGAAGGGGGGTCACAAGTGAAGGGTCCAAAGGTAATTGGCAAGGGTCCAATTTGGTTTTGACAAGGCCAAGGGTTGTAAAGCTTTAAAACACAAGGACCTATTGTGCAATTTCTGAATTCTGAGGGACCAGTTCTGCCATTTTCACAAAGTTGCTCTAAGGGACTAAAAGTGACAAGTTTAAATAATACAAGGACCAAACTTGACATTTTCCAATTTCCAAGGGCCATTTTTGTCAATTTTCAAACTTGGAGGACCAAACTTGTAATTTCTCAAAACTTTTGATATTTTTCACCAAAGGACTAATTTTGACAACTTATGATTTTAAAAAGGACCTTTGGTGATTTTTTCTTTGAAATTATGTGCCAGGGGACTATTTCGACAATTTTTGAAACTTGGGGATCAAACCGCCAATTATGCAAACTTAGCTCATTTTTCATCTGATTTTAAACATTTTGCATCTCAAACATATAAAATGCAATTTTGGAATATTTTCAAGATTTTGATGCATTTTCGAAAGCATTTTAAACGTTTTGCGCTCGATTAACCAAAAATGATGAGTATTTACACACTCATCAGGTCTCATGATGTTTTGATTAATTGGTATTTGACAGATGATGAGCTTAATATCATTCACCTTTTAGATCAAACCACCATGCAATTTAACTTTTTGAAGGAGATCTTGCATTTGGTTGATTGTATGATTTGGTTATGTTGTATAACCTTGTCAATAAGTATTACCTTTCTAATACACCACAGGGTTCTGGGTTATATTTATTGGGTGATCTTCATGTTCTGTTTGATTCTGTATCTCTCAATGGTAAAGGATATTTTATTTGGAAGAACTGTCACTTATGGCAGGTTACGTCTTGGAGATTTTATCCTCTCTGCTTCTCGTGTATGTGGTGAGACAAAGGGTGGTATTACTGTCTGTATGTTTGCTTAGTGAACTTATCCATTATCTATGAAGCTTATGGAAAGAATGCTTATCCAGAAGTTGGAAGTTCCTCCGGATCCTCGCTATAATGATAATTTGCATGCTGAACAATGTGTTGCCGTTATTAAGAATCAGCTTATGGCACATAGAGGTTCATCTTGATTATGGTGCTCAGTATGGTTTGTAATTTTTGCTTATTTGCTTATTTCTTAATAATAATAGTTAAAAAAAAAACACTATGTATATTCTTTGTTTTACTAACTTTTCTTGCAGGTTTGTTGTATATTATTGTTGGTTATTGACTCACCAGATGTACCTTGTGTATATCAAAGAGTTAGCTAGTCCAAAGGGTACAGCTTTGGTAAAGACACACATCAAACTGTTGATAGTCGTAATGGTTTGCTCAAAATCATAGGGTTTGCAACCATCCATGCTTAATTGTTGAGTGTTGTATGGTCATCAATTCACCATGGTTTATTCCTTTTGGAATCCAAGAATTGACTAGCCCACTTGTATATGGCTTGTGGTAAAGGCATAGAATATATTTGGTTATCACCACCAATTTTAAGAATTGACTAGTCCGAGCAAACGCTACCGTAAAGACATTTCAAACTTGCCATGGTTGCCTGATTTGCTAATAAATCGAGGGTTATCAATGTACCATGGTTTTCGAACTTAAACATTTGGCTACTCCAGTAGTGCTGGCTATTGGTAAAGAGACATCAAATCCATTATTTTTAATGATTCACCTCTCACGTGAGTTAACACACCGATGTGATGAGAATAGTTTGAAACTAATATGTTTTGATGTACATGTTGTCATTTGTCTCTGAAAGATATGGAGTTTCAGAGTTGCTTCATCAAAGAGATGATTTTGTTTTGATACTTTGCTGATAATGTTTGACTACAACTCTAGTGTCTGCAATGTTAAAGATCTATCAAGAAACTGGAACTTAACCTCGTCAAATTCTAGTTTAGGGGAGGATTGTTGGGAATTATGTGAAGTATGAATTATGCTAAAGATTATTGAATGGATTCTACGAAGTGTATGGATTCTCGCCAAGACATAATTCTACCGATGTTATATAGTTATTAGTTTGATTTCAGGAGATAGATATTCCACATATTCTATAGTTAGTTAGGATATGCATGAGCTTTATTAGGAAGTGATTGTGTATATCTTATTTAGCTTTACGTTTCTTAGAGAAGAAGCTAGGGTTCCTTGTCTATAAAAGGAACACAATAGAATGAATTATGTACTGGACATTTACAAGTTATTAATAAAACGATCCATAGAGGATCAAAGAGTTCTTAGTTATATGTGCTTTATACTTGTGTTTATATTCCGCTAAAGAATACAAGTTGTAGAGATTTTCTTTTAGTTTGTTTGTGATTACATAAGCAATACTAACGATCTACGAAGCTCAAGATCTATCAAGGTCTACTAGTTTTGAACACTTTTATTCAAGCAACTCATATTTTTCATTTTTCAATTTTTCAACTTTTTCACTTTTCTCATTTTTCATTTTTTATTCACTTTTGACTTTAACTTTGAACTTGCAACTTTTGCATCATTCAAGCAACTTTACGATACTTTCATTTTGCAACATTATTCAGATTTTCAGAAAGTATGCTTTCTCGGAAATTTAAATAAAAAGTTGAACTCGGACTCTAAATCAATTTTGCTTAAAAACTTTTTATTGTAACAAGATAATTTGAATGTTCAAAAGTTTCAAAACGAGCAAGTATTTAGTCCATTTAGTTATCTTCTGGGAGAAAAAGTCATAGATTACTTATATAAGCTCTAAAGAGAACCAACTACTCCACGCTTAGCATTTTCGTTTGCACAACTCGTAAAAACTTAGCCTAAATGTTAAGAGAGCAGCTAGGTCAACACTCTAGCAGAGTCGGGATTCCCCTTGTTCTAGTCTAATCAAGACTAAACTACCATTAATACCGAAGCAATATTATTTTATGTGCATAGCACTTCTTTTAAACGTAAATACTTGGCTTAAAACGATAAAAATTATAAAATTTTGGTCAAAACGGGGGTGCTAGGGTACTAGAAGGTACACATGTGATCAAAATTCACTAGAATTTCCACACTTAGAATTGAATATTGCCCTCAATATTCAAAGTACCTACCGTAGTCAATCTATAAACGGGAAAAGGTATTACTACGCCAAGTGTGGAAACGAAATCTTTTTCACAAAATGATTAATAAAGATATCCCTAGATAATCTTTAGCAAAAAGATCGGATATTGGGCTGGTAGATGAAAACAGTGCATCAATCATCACGATCTACGGGAATCCAAAAACGAGAGCAAAGACACAACAAGGGAACAACAAAAGAGAGGAATTCCCCATACTTAGTGTTAGAAAATAGAAAGAAGATAGAAACGTGGGTTGGCACCCATGAAGTGCTACTGTTTTGTTAACCGAAGTCGCTAGCTTGACTCTAATTCACCATGGTCCATGGGGGACCAAGTGGAAGAGAGAATCTCCATCGGATGTTCATTCAAATGGTTTGGATAAACCTTGAATGTGCTGAAAGTTCCACTCCGATGAGATATAACCGGCCCAAAAGAATGATAAATGGAGATGTCGGGGTCAAAGATGATGTCCTCACTCCCGTAGGAATGAAGGAGAGTAGAAGTCACATCATATATGAGGAATGGAAGAAATATGTTTATAACAATCAGGATAATATCTTCATTCTCAAAAGCAAATTTTTCATTTTCCTTAATTTGAATTTCATCATTAAAGCCCTTTTGATTATTTTCAACAATTACCTCGGGAGGGAGAGGCGGGGTAGTGTCCTCAATAAGCAAACTCTTGTGATGAGCGTGTCTCCCCTCAGGTCAAGATCAAGATCAAAATAGAAATGATTATACTCCGGAGGAGATATGATATGAGAGAGTTCACCAGAGAACTCCTCAGGATCTAGATCAAAGCGAAACGAATCATACTCGGGAAGAGAGATATAAGCATGAGAAGTGGTACTGCCATGACTCATATCTCTAGTATGATCGATATCAAAGCAAAATGACTCATAAGTCGAAAGAGAAATATCGGGATGAGAAGTGGGAATGCCACTACTCTCCTCAGCCGTATCAAAGATAAAAATTTCAAATTCTGGTATAGAATCCTTGAGCTCGAGCTCCGGAGGATCTGACGGATTCACTTCAACAATTTTTTCAACATTAACTTCCTTCGGGGGAAGAGAAAGTGACGGTTCGTCGTATAGCATTTTCTCGAGTGAAATAGTATCTCCCGGATCACAAATTCGTAACATCAATTTCCGACAAAATTAATGGAGTGAGAGAAGGAAAAGATTCCGCAACGATAGAAATTCGACAACGGAGTGACCGCCACTCGAGAATTGTCGAAAATTCAAGAACTCCCGGAGTGTACTCACCATCTCATAATCGATGTCTTCACAAGATGACGAATCATCATCATATGAAGTATAATCATTGTCGGACGGAGAAAATCTCTAATGATCATTAGAAATGTCACATGGAGGAGAATTATCGTAAAAGGCATACCACATTTTATCGAAATACCCTCGACTAACTTGGGATTGGGAAGGTTCTGAACTCTAGATTCCGTTTCCGAATAATAGTGCTAAGATGCTCGTCCCCCATACTTAGAGAGTTTACGGGTTCTTCGGGTGTGATTTCAGCAAACAAGCTCTCATAATATTCTTTCATTTGAATGGAGTCCTCATCATCATCGAAAAGAAAGGTGAGATATTGAGTCATTAGCATTGTAGACGTCGTCATCTGGGTGGGTTTGATATCGTAATAAGGATGGGGACCACCACAATAATCACATCTTTTCGTAGGAGTATTGGTATTGACTTTAGAAACAACCGATTTGTTTCTTGACGTCGGAACTTTCGATTTGTTCTCCATGATCGTCAATATCTCTTTCGGGGTACGATACAAGATATTGCCACCGGCGGTTGTATTAAGTGAATCTTGATCGGTTTTCATTAAAGCATTGTAGAACATATCGATCTGAAGCAATTCCAAGAAACCATGATGTGGGCATTTTCGTAGGAGATCTTTGAATCTTTCCCATGCCTCACCAAAACTTTCATCAAGAGACTGCTGGAAGTTTGTAATTTCGTTCTTAAGATTTTTCGTTTTAGAATAAGGAAAGAAACGATTTACAAATTTTGAAACGAGATCTTCCCAAGTAGTGATCGATCGAGGGGTTCTTTTTCGAGCCAATTCTGGGCTGCCCCCTCGAGAGAAAATGAGAATAACATCAACTTAATTGCGTCATGAGGAACATCCTTATATTTTATTGTCGAAACTAACTTATCAAATAATCAAATGTGATCATAGAGATCATCCCTCTCGAAACCATAGAATTGGTTTGACATAATTAGTTGAATTAAACCGGTGTTTATCTCAAAAATCTCGGAAAGAATCTCTGGTACAACGATAGCATCTTCGTAACCCTCGTGGGTACCGAGCAATTCTAACATCGCGACGCTGTCCGCCATTAGAAATAAACATATAGAGGGAAAAGAAGAGAATTAAACGGTTATGAGGATAACGAAGAATAGAATTAAATGGTAAAAGAGGGTAAGAGAAATAGAATTAAACGGATAAGTGGAATGACGAAGAATATTTTTGAAATTTTATAAAATATTTTTTTTGAAAACAAGTGCGTAAGCACTAAAAATAAATCAATCAAAATGATACCGACGCAAAAATACAAGGAACTTAAACCAATAATCACAAACGTATTTACGCAAGTGACACAAAGGCAAGTTTTGAATCTTTTGTTTGGGAAATTATTATGATAACACTCAAGTTGAGAGTGTTATATGATTGATGTCTTTTATTTTTATTAAACATAATGAAAACAAAATATTTTTGGATTTTAGGGTTTTTGAAAAGCAATAACTTCAAGAGGAAGGTTTTTCAAGTCACTAATCGTCAAACCGTAACGATATTGTCGCAACAACCTCCCCGGCAGCGGCGCCAAAATTTGATCCATTTGGAATAGTATATATAAGAAATATCAAATTACGAATACTCGAGAGAATTACAACTCAACCGTTTAGGAAAAAGGTCAACACGCAAAACCCGCGAATACTGGATAACTGATACCGGCCAAGTGATTAACCGGGTCTTTTCCCAACGAGGTGTGAATTGGATTGGCGATGTGAGGTTTGTTATTAAAGTGCTTGAATGGATCGAGAATTTACGATTTTGGTTACGTTATTCTACAAATTAAAGAACGAGAATGTAAATAAAGCACGTAAACAAATTGAATGACTAAATTAACTACTACTAAGCATAAGAAAAAATAAAACGAAGCTACACTACGTCCTAGGGCATTAAAACTAAAAAAAGGTGAAAACCGGGAACACACCGAGCCTAAAAAGTGAAAACTTTGAAATTTAAGGCCTACGGATGCAAAACCAATTTTCCTACATTCTAAATGACTAAAAATAATTTTAGGAAAAAGCCGAGTATTTTTTCGACTTTTATTTTATTTATTACGAGTTAAAAACTAAATAATACTAATTAATTAATTAAAAATACTAAATGATATTCAAAAAATCTAAACGTTTTTGTAAAAATACTTAAGCTATAGTAGAACCTAGGTGAGGGATCAAGGAAATAAGCTATTAAAAAGCCATATAAGGCTGCTAGCTTAAATTGGCTAATTGTTATTAAATAATTAATAGAGGGAAGTCTAACAAGGAACTACTCTAGTGCAGATGGTAAAGTTGTGAGAGGTTTGTGCGTCTGAAAGGTGAAAGAAGACCAGGGTTTGAATCCAGGTTCTTTCATTTTTTTTGCACTTATTATTTTTTTTTTGATTTTTTTCTTTTGCAACGTGAAAATTAGATTGAAATAAGACTTTTAACAAAAAAGATAAATTTTGGAAAGCTCAATTTAAGCTGTACACAGCCTATGTACATCAGCAACACCAATCAACCAAACACCCCCTTTATCAGCTTTTTAAGGGACAAAAGTAGATATTAAGCAATTGTGAAGAAAATGGGTTCTAACATATGGAATCCAGAAACAAAATAAGCTAAATTAACAATAGTACAATAAAATAAAAAGGGGTAATAAGCAGTTTTCATTGGAGCTTAAACTAAACCAAGTCCAACAGTCCTAAAGCAATCTATAAGCTAAGATAACTAGAGACTAAACTAGGTAAACTAAGGAAAATCCTAAATAGCACTATAGGGGGAACTGATAAGTTATAATCACAAGAAAATAAGCAAAAATCCTAATCTAAATCTAATGCAAATCACTACTGTTCATATAGTAAAAACTAGTGCAGTTTCAATGCACTTAAATCAGTCCTAGGGGGCACTTTCAAAGGCATAAATAAGCACCTATATGAACTTAAAAACCTAAAATAAGCTAAAAAATATATCAATCTACCTACAAGCTACTTATAAAACAAAAATTAGAGTCTAACACTTAATTTAGCTAATCTAAAAATGAGGATTAAAGAGGCTTGTTAGGATCGTATTAATGGATGATTTGATGAATCGGGAGGTCTTGGAGGATGGAAGAACACCATATTCAAGTTAGAGAGAGAAACTAGAGAGAAGGGAAACTAGTGTGTGTTTTATTAAAGGAAAATGAAAGGATTACACTAAGAGTCTCACTCTCCTAGGAAAGTCTAGGAGGGTATTTATACCTAAACACATACAATCTGGGCAAATTGACATAACAAGCCCATGTGTTTAAGCTAACAAAGATAGAAAATGTAATCCAGTCAATGTCGTTCCATTTACGAGTTAGGAGCGATTCCAACAATCTTCCCCCAATGGGATGAAATAAGGGATTACTTACAACATTTACTACAAATATAGAAAACAAATAAAGAAAGGTCTTCATAAGTTCTTCAAGTGTTGAGGATGATGAAAGTTTATGCTCTTTGTCTTCTTCTTGTACCTCGACTTGAGAACCGTTTTCTTCACTTGTAGGCAAATGATGTAATATGCATGAATTGGATTAACTTCCCCCCAAATCATGCTGCATGTCTTTAGCACCTTTACACACTTTTGGCACCTTTCAATCGCCTCAAACCGACAACTATCTTCACAGATTCAAAACTTTGATGCAATGAACATTTCCTCTAACTTTGAAATTTTCAAGATGCAAAGGATTTTGTAGATAAGCAAGAAACCACACAAGGTAAATCGACTTGTTTAAAAATCCGTTCTGGGGGTAACATGCAAGAAATCAACAAGATCTTATCACGTATGTAGATGCTTCACACCAAACAAACCAAAAAAGACGAAATGAAATGACTTCCCCCTGAATGTTGCGGTCTATCGGAATAATAATCACTTGTGAATATGCAGTTACTCGATAAAATGACCGTGTGTGAGGCATCATAACATCCTATTTAGGTAACTTCACACACGATAGCTCTGTGAAAGTGAGGCGATAACACCAAAATAAGAAATTTGAACCACAGATAGTCTCATTTCTTTCCCCTAATTGAAGAAATTCATGAAGGGAAACGGGTTTTCGAAAAAAATCCAAAAACATCAAGGAAGCAAACACCACCTACACTCTCTTCCCCTCGATGTTTTCAATGAATCAGAATCATACACCACATATGTTGATGATGAATTGGAGACAGCGAAACCATGTATGTTCAATTAATCGAACAAGTGTAAAGTACCATAAATATCTCGTGAGAATCAATCACGATAAAACTTCTCTACTGTGTATACTTTCTCAGCTAACTCTTTACTGACTTAGTGACTACTGATGGAGAAAACCCAATATGAAAAACTTGAGACTGAATTAAAATAACCCGAACTTGTGACTTAAACTTGCACTATTGTCAGACGAAGAACCTTTTCCTTACCGGGTTGATTAACCGATCAAAAGGGTAAACTTAAAGTTTCTAATTATCCACGCTTTTTTGTGACACTTGACCACAACAACGTAACTCCTTAAAAGTGATAGCTATACGCTGTGAGCACAACAACGTAACTCCTTACATCAGGTATAACTAGACAACTCAAGTCTTTGTCATTCATAATGGTTAAAGGTCGAACAAGGATCTCGAAGAATCATGCATCCAACCAACCCCGATATCTTCAAGATACTAACTACACGCACCCGTGATATCCCACTTCAACCTCAAATAAGTAATAATGAATTCACGCGGTAGACACATCTTGCGGTTACATGCCCAAAACTAGCCTTCGTTACTTGGTTAAGGTGAACTATGATAATGGTTTTTCCCGATTTTGTCAAAAATGTATCCCCGTGAAAATTTGCGTGAACCAAAATACCACTCATTTTGCCAAAACGTATGCAAACATTTGGACACCATTAAGCTTATAAACCAAATAAATCTCCACGCAGCCTAATACTTAAAATTTTCGATAGCCCACATTTCAAACGAATTCATCTAAGCCCATTACATTCAGATAAAAAAGGCTCAGTCCATAAGATAATGTGATTGATAAGAGATTGCTGCCCAAAAGTAATCTTCCAGCCCAATCGTTAATCAACTCAACACGTTAAAAGAAAACCAGATATATCCCATTTGTAAAACAACGCCTCTCACTCTAAACCTAACCCTAAAACACTCTTATGATAAAAAACGCCCCTCACCTAATTTTTATCTCACTCTCTCAACCAATCTTAGATCTATCATCAAACGCACAAAAACACAAGTTATAGTGATGGAATATCACGAACTAAAAAACACAACAACACTTAATATCTTTGTTTTGTCCTCCAATCGAATCAAGAAAGCACTTGAATGTCTTCTAGATCCTCGCGGGGTCTCAGGTACATGTGTATGTGATTTGTTTTGTGTTTTGGTCATTGAATGAAGAAAAAAGGGATTAACATAATTGTTATTTCTCTTATTCTTGAAAATTCGAATATCAATTGAAGTCAAAATTCAACAATTAGATCAATGATGATATTGTTTCGTGTGTTTAGACCCTTGATGGAGGTTGATATTTCAATAATTAACACGAAAATAAATATGAGATTTGAGTATTCGTTTTGATTTTCAGTTTAGAACTAATTTTGATGTTTAGAGATGAGTTTGTGATAAGTGATGGATGGGAAAGCATGATATCGTTGTAGATGATTGTTTGGGTCGAGTCTTGCATAAGTTAACTGAACTGAGGTCGTTATGTTTGGCTGATGATGTTTGGTATTTTGGTTTGGTCAAAGTGGATGTATTCAGTTTACGCGTAGACTATTCTATCTTCATCTCATCTTCTTAGCTTAAGCGTAAACGATGTTACTCGTAAACGATTACTTACAAGTAAGTCCTTTTCTTATGCGTAAAACAGTCATACGAGTAAAGCCTTGAGTCTCATATGCAAACCGGGTTCCTTATGCGAACGAGTGCTTATGCGTAGAAAATTCTACTCGTTAGGTAAACTTACGCGTAAGCTTACTCGTAAGCTGAGGTTCTTACGAGTAACTTTCCAAGTTACTCATAAATGGACTGATGATGACCCTTAGGCGTAAAAATAGGGTTTTGACCCTCTTTAACTTTTTTCCAGCCATGTTTTCCGGCCAAAGAATCCGAATAATCTGAGAAACCCAGAAGCTGCATAAGAAAGGTTACATTTGACCCATTTTGAAGACCATATTGACCACATGACCACATATTCACGATTTGGATTAAAGTAAAAAAAAACAAGAGCTGTAATACCACGACAGATATGTATCTTAAATTTGATAAGATAAGACTTTTAGACCAAAAGACTGATACAATAACACTTGTAAAAAAAATCTGTTAACCAAACAAATTTGTGAAAAGTTAAGATTAAAAAACAGACTTTTAAAACAAGTTTTTGACAAGAAAACATCACCAAAATCAACCAATAATAACAAACCGACCTTGCTCTTATACCAATGTTAGGATCGTATTAATGGATGATTTGGTGAATCGGGAGGTCTTGGAAGATGGAAGAACACCATCTTCAAGTTAGAGAGAGAAACTAAAGAGAAGGGAAACTAGTGTGTGTTTTATTAAAGGAAAATGAAAGGATTACACTAAGAGTCTCACCCTCCTAGGAAAGTCTAGGAGGGTATTTATACCTAAACACATACAACTATGGCAAATTTACATAACAAGCCCATGTGTTTAAGCTAAAAAAGATAGAAAATGTAATCCCATCAATGTCGTTCCATTTACGAGTTAGGACCGATTCCAACAAGGCTGTTTTGCCAGATTTGCTGTGAGACAGATTTTTTTGGAAACCATCTTAAAAACTTGTTTAACTACTAAAACAACTACACTACTGTGACATTAACTTAAACATAAGTATTTAGGAACCCAACATGGGTCAAAAATGGATTTAAGAACAGTGCTAATCCAAACACCCCCTTTGGGGCAGAAAATAGTGAAAACATATTTGAAAAATGGTTTGAGACTTAGAAACTTTAAACACCAACTAGTAACTCAAACAAAAAACTCAAGTACTGAAGAAAACTAAGCCATAGTTTAGATAACCATGGACTGAGAATTAAAAAAAGAAGCAACAGGTTTTAACTCAAAAAAAAAGAAACAAACTGAATATTCATAAACTAATACAAGACATGGAATGAAAACTGAATTAAAATTAAATTAAAACATTCCATAAATTTGAAAGGCACAAAAGTAAATGCTGGACTTGAACAAAAATTCTAGACAAGGTTTTTCATAAGTGCTTAACATCTATTTATACTAAACTAAGGAAAATGTCTTATGTCTCTTGTCTTCTTCCTGCTTGTGTTTCCTTCGTGAGAGAGATGAGAGAAGTTTGAGCAAATGCATATGTGCTTGTTTTCAACCCCTTTTGAGCCATAGATTTGGACTTGGTCTCCATGGCTTGCAATTTTAGCCATTGGAAGCATTATTTGTGCTTTGGATTGCCAACCAGGTTGTGCCCCATGTGAAGGATTCTTAGCTTCTTCTGGGATTGAGAGTGGTGGGGAGAGAAGGGGAAAAGTTCTGCTTTTGGCGCCAAAGTTTTTGTTCTGGGTTTGACAATTTTTGGGTTAACTGGGTAAAGGTAAAACAGGGTGGAATGGGTAAAAAAATTAAAGTATTTTTGGGTTGAAGGGTTAAGATAGTGGAGGGGTCAAAAGGGTGATAGCCTAGGTTCAAAATGGTAAGGGTTCAAGGTTGGTTTATGGTTTTGTATACAAAGTTTTGTTTAAAAGATATTTAAGGTTTAAGTTTTAGGTTTTTTTTTTTATGTAAAGGTTTTTAAAAAATAAAAATGGTTTTTAATAATTAAAAAAAGTTTTTGATAAAACTAAATTGTTTTAAATAAAAAGAATGGTTTTAATAAAAATAATGGTTTTTAATGAAAAATAGTTTTGAATAAAAATAGATTTTAGGGGTAAAATAGTAATTTGGTTTCGGGTGAAGGGTAAAAAGGTAATTTTGGGTTTAGGGTTAGATTTTGAGTCTGTTTTCCCAATCTCACTCCAAAAACATATCCCGGGATCCAAAAATGTAGAAAATCCACTCCCCATCCGTCCGCAAAGCACTTTTTTTTCTATTCCAAGCTCATTTATGTCTATTTTTTCCCTGTTTTCGATCCTTTGTACCTGAAACACATAAAAACACATTCCAAGGATATATGCAGAATAATTGGGTATATTTCAGTGTTTTTAGACATTTTTGTGGGTTTTCCGGGCTTAGAATGATGAGTAAAAGGCCACTCATCATCAACGCTTTCCTTCTTGTTTTGTGTACTGTGTAGCGTGGGTAATTTTGGGCCTTGCATGTTCTGACTGATTGGACCCGGTGGGCCATCCGACCTTCCACTAGCCTTATTTTTGTCTTTTTGATTATTGATCGTTGGATCGGGTTATTTTTTTACGCGTGTCCTTCCTTAGGGTTTTCTTTGGACGCCAGTATTCCCTTTTTATAAATACCCTTCATTTTTCTTTTGCCCCATTTTTCCTTTTACTATTCTTTATTTGCAAGCGATACTTCCTCCTTCTTTCAATCTATCTTCCTTGGATTGCTTCTGTCTTCCAAGTTCTTTTTTCCATGTTAGGGTCTAATTCCTTTTTTATTCCGTTATGGGTACTTTTGCATGTGCTAAGTCTAAGCTTTCACAAGGGGCGCTTGATCGTTTTTTTGTTAAATATTCGATTCCGTAATTTGTTCATCCGGAGTTGCTTAGGCCTAACCAAACCATTCAAGAGGTGCTAGATGCAAGAATTGGTGTATATACCACTTTTTTGAATACGCTAATTTCCGTCTTCCCTTGTCTGTATTCCTTGTGTCCATCCTTAATTACTATCACATCCACATATCGCAGCTTTTAGTTATTGGAGCTGCTAAAGTTTCTCAGTTTGAGATTCTTTGCTTTGCCCTTGGTGTTGAACCCTCAGTTGGGTTATTTAGGTGTTTTTTTGTTCAGTCTAAAAACAATGGTTGGCTGTCCTTTAGTAAACGAGTTGATAGTGCTGCCGTTTGTTATACTAAACCAATTGATTCTCTTAAAAGTTGGAATAGTCATTTCTTTTGGGTCGATTCCTTTGCTTGTCTTGTTATTTATCCCTGGCATGATGACAAGAGCGTTCCTAAGGACGCTACTCCTAGGGATAATGAATTTGATGCTGGGCACTTTGCTTCCCTTGTTGCCCATCCTTCTCCATTTATTGGATGACGGAAGGGTTAAGATACATATATTCATATATTAAATTGATTTGTTTACCAACCTAGGACTTTAAGTAACTGAAATACTTAGAGAATTTAGTTACTTATTTAATGCTCTTTATCCATTGTCAGGGACCCTGAATGAGTTTTACTCATTCAATGAGAAGATGTGTTTTTGGGATTTTATTCAGAGACCAGGAACCTTACCAAAGAGAACTGGTGGGATTGGTGTTGGTTATCAGGTTACTAACTTTCAAAGTCAAGCATTCCAAATTCTGATTTCAGTCTCCTAAAGGTAGGTTCATCCAAGGGTTTGGTGAAGATATCAGCTAGCTAATATTCAGTAGGGATGAAATGGAGTTCTATGTCTCCTTTTATGATATGATCCCTGATAAAATGATATCTGATATCAATGTGTTTGGTTCTTTGGTGGAGGATAGAATTGTTGGAGATCGCAATAGCACTTGTGTTATCACAAAAGATGGGTACCATCTTGTAATAGATGTCATAGTCACTGAGTTGACTTTTCATCCATAACACATTTACACAGCACCCTACAACTGCCACAAATTCAGCTTCAGCTAAGGACATAGCCACTGATTGTTGCTTCTTAGTACTCCAACAAACAAGTTTTCCTCCAAGGAATTGACAGGACCCTGAGGTACTTTTCCTATCCATGTTGCAACCAGCATACTCAGAGTCAGAGTAACCTTTGAGGTCAAATCCTGAACATTTAGGATATTAAAGTCCAAGACTTGTGTAACACCCCCCCGAGATCATAATGACAGCGGAAGACTAATCGGGGTGTTACTCAAATGGAGATCATAGTCAACAATTATAGAAAACGACTCGAAAGAGGCGTTTTATTAAAAGTAGTTATCATTCATCGAAAACTCATGGTTGTTACAAAATATTGTAAAATTGTTCAAGTGTTTTCCCAAAATAAAGAGCATGAGTTTAAAAGAAATGACAACTTTATGTTTACACCACAAGAAAGGTCTTGGTATGCCCCACTGCCTTGGACATCTTCACCGACACCGAGATAACATACTTAAAAAGGTCAACAAAAATGTTGAGTGAAGTTCATAGGTTTAAATAACAATTGAACACAAGAATATGAGCATGATCATTGTAAACTAACAATATCATAAAGAAAATCACGATATATATATATATAAATATATATATATATATATATATATATATATATATATATATATATGTAATATATTTAACGATATTCGATATTAAAATACTTTGAGAACACTCATATGATCAAAATAATTGTTTTTATGATGTTACGTTAAGTTTATAAGTTTTTCTAAACTTTTCCTGAATTTACACTTTTTACCTTTAAGTTTCAAAATGTACAAGTTTAGTCCCTCAACTTTGGGAAAATGACACTTTCTACCCTGAAAATACTTAATGTTCCAAATTTCCAGAAATGACAGTTTTGGTCTTTGGAAGAAACTGTTTTTATAAAGTGTTTTAAAATCGATTTTTACGCATTTAGTCCCTTAACTTTCCAAGTTTACAACTTTGACACAAAACTTTATATTTCATATTTAGACTAGTTTGGTTAAATTACAACATTGGCCCTTGAACTTTTCATGCATACATGCATACGTACGAGTAAACCTTTATCTTTAGGATATTTACAAAATTAGTCCCTAGACTTCCCATGCTTACATTTAGTGTTTAAAAACTAACCTTTAACTTTCGAAAATGTTCCAAACTTACCTTAAACTTTTCCGTGTGTTCAAAATACGTATAACATACCCCTTTAAGCTTTGAAAACTTTACATTTTCTACCTTTTTTTTGCAAATTTTGCATCCGACATCCAAATTACAAATTTCGAGTTACAAAACTTATTATATTGTTACCAAAGCTTCTTGTTAGCTTATTCTAGCTTATATTTCTTTTGTATTGGGCCGGGTAATAAGGTTTTTGGGCTTCTTTTACACGTATTAGGCCTTAAGGCCCATACGGTTTTGTTTGGTTGTTTGAAAGTGAACTAGGCAGTGGGGGGTTCAAGATACCATGATCAAATGTGCGTGTTAGGAAGTAGCAAAAATTCATTTTATACGTGTTATCAAAGGGTGTCGAGACAATAGGTGCATACAACATTCTCAAAGTTTTATAAATGTACATGTGATAAGAAAACGAGCTATAAGGAACTTACTACACTCTCACAGAGTGGTGGCGATGTGAGAACGAGATTAGACACCCAAGACAACCCTTTTTCTCCTTATAACTTGATTGACTAACCCAATACGATTCACAAAACCCTTAGCGTATTATTTCCTTTTTCGTTTCCTTCAAACTAAGCTCCCACAGTGGACGATTTTTGTTAGTGCGTGAGAGTGAGTTTTGAGAGTTGAATGTATAATGTATTTGTGAGTTTGTGTCAAGTCTTGAGGTATGGTTTTAAAGGAAATATGAGCTTGGTGATATCATTTGTTTATACTTAATTTATCCAAGTTCCAAGTAAAGTTATGATGATTTTTGTTTGATTTTGGCATGCTACCACATTTGGCTGAATATATGGGCATGGGGGAGGTGTTGTCGAGTCTAGTCTAGCCTAAGAATCATATTACCCATTGGGTTACAAAGTCAATTGAGGTGGTCAAGTGTTTAGGGCAATATAAAAAGATGTTAGGGTGGCTAAATGTGTGTTTTGTCTCCCTTTTTTTACACACACACGCAACTGTTAGGGACCAAAGGGGAGGGGATGAACTTGGCTTTGATCTTGACTAATGATACATTGTTGTGTGGGTTTTTTGTTCTCGACCGGTTACACAAAAGAGAAAACACAAAACATATTATCACAAACTAAGTTTGTACATGAGCTTTGGGGAAATCAAGTAGGACGAGGCCCAAAGTATTAGGGGTGTTGGGCTTGACTTGGATCGAAAACAAAATAAGGCCCGAATCAATTGTGAAAGTCTTGGGCTTAGCAAGAGTTCAGAAGAGGCCAAATGTAAACATAGGTGTTGGGCTTGACATAGCAACGAGGCCCAAAAGACAAGAATTGGTGAGTTGGGCTCGAATTGAGGCCCAACAATATTTCTAGGCCCAATCTGATATATATATATATATATATATATATATTTATTTATTTTTATTTATTTCATTTTTTTATAAAATTTTACATATATATTATGTATTTTAAGAATATCGGGATCGTGGGGACTTTCATTCTGATCACAACGGTATTTTTATGAACGCTCAAGCTGCGTTGATCATGTATATGTCAAATGATATGCAAATATGTAACATATTGGATTTCACAAATACACTAAACCATAACCATATGAGGCGTATAATGTGTTTAGAGAGAGAAAGTTCTAGAGAGAGAAATGGAAGAGATTTGGGAACTTTAGTGAGAGAAAGAAAAATCTTATTATGAGCTCCAACTCTCTACCTTGGGAGGTAGAGAGTATTTATAGTCTTACAATAAAACGCCACCCAACAAGCCGTGGATCAGGGCATACATTGGGTAAAGACTCGTCCGTCCTCCACGGTGTTACTAAACTAAATACTAGTTAACATCAAATAACTAAGACTACGAGCTTTTTAACGATTACATATACTTGAGGTGACCGACACTTTAACTACTGGATTTTCCAAATCCTAACAATCTCCCCTAAGGGAGGTCACCTCAAACACACATTAAAATTACATAGAATACAAACGGATATTACATTGAGATTGTTCTTGGATTCTTGTTCATGTTCTTTGATCAGAGCTCATAGTCTTTGATTCTTCATTTTAGCATGTTTGGCTAATCTCGGTGGAGGTCTTTAAGCGATCCACGCCGATGATGAGTTTTGAGCCGCCTTGAGATCATCACCATTAATCTCTCGACTCATCCATTGTGGTGTTGGTATTATGTGATGTTGTGACATTTGGACCCACATGCCTACATTCGGATCATGATATATTCTTATCGAGTAGCGGAAGCTTTCGCTGATTCATGATATTTAGGCGTTGCCGAAGCAGTAAGCATGGAGTGCAAATATCGAGTCATTGATGCACTAATCATGATTTATTTGGAACCTAATGTGTTGAGTGAGCATGCGCTATGGATTGACCACTTCATTCCGATCACCGTAAACGCCGTGGTGTACTCAGATAAGACAGTTAGCAATAAAGCCGCATCTAAAAGTCTTTTGATCACTTTT
>OU343224.1:8323233-8399341 GCA_910596185.1 Chrysanthemum makinoi
GTAATGTTTTGTTTACATGTGGATAGTTTTTGTTGTTGCTTGATGTATTGGCCCCCTGCAAGTTGTTAGTGGAAGATGATGAAGCTTGTTTTTGTGTATTCACTGGAGTTTCAGTCTTTGCAATGAGTGCCAATGGATCATGATTCTTTGCTAATCTTTCTTGCCTGCTTCATTCCCTTCATTTTGGTTTTGTTTCAGAAAATCGTTGAGTTGATCAAAGTTCACTGATGTAAGTCTTTTGTTTGGTTGAAAATAGTGACATATAGTCCCCATTCTTCGGTAGATTGTTCAGAACTTGATGTTGCTCCAGATAGTTCTGGGTGTCAACTTGTTTCTGATCACTCATTCATTAAAGTGCAGACCTTCCATAGTAGGATTCATGGATTCTCCTGGAGTGGATGAAACTCTTTCTCCCAATCAGTTAGCAACTTGTTCTCCGTATCTTGTTGACAATTTCAGGTTCCATGACAAAGCCGTCTACACTTTCCCACATGTCGAAAGCAGTTTCACAACTTCTACAGCTGCAAGATGTCTCTTGGTAACCCAGTTTGGACAATATGAATTGCCATGTCATGCTTCGACTTGTTTCTGATCCTCTTCCAGAGTATTCGATTCTTTTTGAAGATGAAAAAATGGTGGGACGGGAGGTGTTGCATCAACATTTCCAGGGTCTTGGACTTGTTGAGGTATGAAGGGTCCATCCTGAATGGATTTGATCATAAATTTCCCATTAGGTTTTGTCTTGATGTAGCGAAGCATACGACTTGTCCATTGAAGATAACCACCTTTTTCCAACATAGGAGGACGGTTTTCGGCAACGGCTGCATGAATGTCTTGTTGAGTTGCCATTGATGAAGGTATGTTTTGATAAAGTTGATGTAGGATCGATTCAACGATAAAGGAGTTGTGTTTAGTAAGATATTGCCTTTTGAAGTTTTTCTGAAAGTCGTACTCGTGAGCTTGGTTCTTATGAAAATTTTTTCTCCCAAAATTTGAAATTCACTATAAAAATCACTTCTAAGATCGTATGAAAAATTTGAGTTATGACAATTTTGACGCAAAATATGACCTAAAAAATTTGAATTTGGGTCCAAAATTTGAATTTTTGACCAAAATTTTCCAAGTTATACCAAAATTTGAATTTCGCGTAAAATTGAACGTTTAGTCTCCTCAAAAATTTAAATTTTACTCAAATTTTCCCGCCAAAAAATTTGAGTTATGACAATTTTTTTTTCTTCTTTAAGAGCTTAGGCGTAGACCCACGAAGTTACGAGTAGACGATGCTTAGGCGTAGGATTCCTTAGGCGTAGGAAATGCTTATGCGTAAGTTTAAAGTTAGGCGTAGAAAAACTTATGCGTAAGATTTAGCTTATGCGTAAGACAAGGCTTAAGCGTAAGAAAAATACTTAAGCGTAAAGTGTTCTACGCGTAAGTCTAAGCTTATGCCTAAGATTAGGGTTTTGCCCAAAAAATCCTTTACACTATCACAGTGTAAGAGATATCCAAAGTCGAAGTGTTCCACAAACTTATCCAAGTGAGGGAAGCACTGAGTAATCGTTATAGCTCGAAGAATCTGCACAAAACTCTTATGCGTAGAAAAAGGGCGTTGACTTTTATTACGCGTAGAACTAGGGTTTTGACCTACGCGTAAAAAATTTCCAGTGATTCAAACAATTTCTCTTGCACAAACAACCTTAAAAACACTCGAATAACACAAAAATGTTGACCTTTTTCACCCAAAGTGCTTGTATAGCTTACGCGTAGAAATGACCAATGAACCAAACACGAGTTTAAAAATGAAGAAAAACACGTAAAGCTTCGAACTTTTTGCAAAAACTGAAACTTTAACACCAAATAAACCTTAAACCACAAGAATCTTGAATTTTTAAGTGTAAAATGCAAAGCTTTAAGCGTGGCAAAGATAACGTGAGCTTTACGCGTATGGTACCAAAACTTCAAAACAAACACAAACACTCCTAAACCATTGTTAGGCGATTGATACCATTTGTAGGACCTTAAATCTATCAACCTTATCACAAACCCAACACGTTATGCGTATAACACGTTCAACACAAACACAAACCTATGCGTAAATAAAGATGGAAAGATTAAGAGATGGTGACTTGATGTTTATAAGACTGTGTATGTTGTGAGAGAAAGATGAACACAATATGTTGTATATTCCAAAGAAAACACACACACACACATTCAAGCACATAACCCACATGTCCCAGGATCGAAACCTGGCTCTGATACCAATTGTAGGACCTTAAATCTATTAACCTTATCACAAACCCAACACGTTATGCGTATAACACGTTCAATACAAACACAAACCTATGCGTAAATAAAGAAGGAAAGATTAAGAGATGGTGACTTGATGTTTATAAAACCGTGTATGTTGTGAGAGAAAGATGAACACAATATGTTGTATATTCCAACGAAAACACACACACACACACTCAAGCACACCCCTCAAATGAGACTTTGAGGGGTTTATATAGTTGGAATACATGATGCCCTAAAAGGCTTTCTATGGGCCGTGGATATGGACTTGGATTGGATTGGGTTACTTGGACTTATACAAGGCAAGCTTATCATAACGCCTAGCCATTTAGCTTAGCCCAATCCACGAGCCCATTGACTATTCTATCATGATATCTAACACACGTTATAAAGTTCCTAAATGTGAATGGCCATCACTTCTAATAAAAACTATTAAGGCTAACACTGTTAGTACTGCATCGCGCACATTAACTATGGTTGCAAGCTGGTTATAACCAAAAAAATTGAAGAAGTGGTTTGGGAAGCCATCGTCTTCAATTGGACAAACATCCGTGTACTTGCCAAACATCAGTGTAATGTTATTCTCAAGCGTACGTTTCCAGGTTTCTGTGTTTTTTAGCCAAACCTGGTGATTTTGTATCATGAACCAAACTGCAAAAGTGATTTAAACTGTTGAATATCCTGAACGTCACGATTGCCTGAATCACGTTTCCCTGTAGTGGAAAAAAAACAGACCGTTATTAGGATATTAGTCTTATAAGTTTAGTAATCTTTTGATCTTTTATAACTTACGCGTTTGTCTAGCAGTATGAAACATAAGCCATTCGGGTTTGGATCCGCAACATTTCTTGAAGTCCATTTGAGATAAAATTTGACACACAAATTTTTCTGGAGGTCCTGTGGCCGAACATTCGTAATATCAACCACACCAGCTTCCTGCATGATTGGCGTTTCTTCCACGACTTTTTGTGGTGCAACATTCTCAATGCTGGTGCCAACGGGTACATAACTAGTGTGCTTCCCTTTGTCTTTCACATCAGTCATAGTAGTAGTAGTCCCTCCAGATATTTCAACAGATTTAAGAACCTGGATATCGTCAGCGTTTGGCTTTGCTACTACAGATTCCTGTAGGCCTTTGATACCACTTGTAGAACCGATTCCTGCTATCGCGCAATGTGGTGCACCCGTTTCTGACAGTCGAATTTTTTCTTTATCTCCCATAGTTCTGCAAACGACACAAATAGTGATAAGCAAACCTATAATATCGCAACACATTCACATAGAGCAAATGCAGATGGTTGATACGCTCTCCAAATACAAATAGCAACGGAAATTAGGCAAACATGTAAGTTGAATGTAGCTCACTAAACCTTTGTAGTTTGCCAGAATGAGTTTCTAATATTATGTGAAACTTACTCTCCGTCTCCTCCATGTCGTCTGGCGTTGAAACCCTCTTTCTTTTAACGGCCTTGTCACCGAACTCTGCCAACACTCATCAACTTCTAACCGATCACATGAGGCAAAACTTGCGGGCAACACATCTACAAAAACAAACACGATATCAACATATGCCACAACATATCAAGTTCACAACAATAATAATGAGAGTCACATAAATCTAAAGAAAGGATAAGAACCTGTCAGCACTTTAGAGGCACGATCAGCACCGGGCGCAGATACATCGCAACCACCTTCCAAGAATGATCTGGCCGCATGAATATCAGAATCCACGCTCACAACCAAACCATGTGCATAAAAAACAACATCCCCTAAATTTAGAAAATGGCCAACCTTTCTTGAGGTCTCTGAACACCCACTAACCCTACCAACTCTCTTGCAAGCAAAGACTCTTAGTCCTCATACTAATTACTAAGTGCCAGTCCACAAACTAACCTAAAAGCAGGCAATGGTAAAGCAAATATCTCACACAACACAAAAGAAGCCCACTAATATGCATGCAAAAGAAATGAAAACAATTAAAAACCCCAAACCTCGCAAAAAAACAAACACAACCAACATGCAACAACAAAATCGAAGCATCAAAACCTAATACACAACAATGGACCGGAAAGCATAAACCATCGTACAACTCAAAACTGGAGCAACCACCACACAACAAACCTACCACTGAAGAAACGAAAATCAAATATAAAGACTATAAAAGGCCCATACACTACTTATTTTGGGCTACCCATTTGAGCCCACAAACTCACAAGCTATCCCACTTACCCTTCCCACTCACGATATAATAGTATAAACATATTATTAAAAAAAGTTAAGCAACTTAACCGACATTTGGTTTTAGTATGTTATATGAATTATAACGTAGTCACAAAATTACATTATGAACTACCAAACCTCTTTGCAACTTGTTTAACTGGTCAATGAGGGTAATTTAGTCATTTTAAGCACTTTTTTTTATCTTATTCATCAATTTTGTTCTTGAATTTTGGTTTTTAATATATAGAGAGTTTAAGAACATTTAATATTTATTTTCCTCTTCTCTATCTCGAACTATATAACTTAGTATATAAACGCCGCGTTGCGACGGGAGTGTTTGCTAGTCAGATGCTACTGTCGTGAGGGGGAAATTAGCGTTGAAATTCTCAACCTCTTATTTGCAACAATCTTCAGCCAACCTTTTTGCTGCATATATAAAGGCAAACTATTCATCTTCCATTTTGAATAAACGTATAAAAAAAGCCCAAGCATGCAAAAGCATTAATAAGAAATATACGAAATGATGATATTATTGGGCATTTTACCATAAGAGATGGGCATAAAGAGAAAAATAACAAAACACGCACCTATTTGCTTTTCTATTTGGACGACTGAAACAAAACCTTCAACACCACGAACAATTCCTTTCTGGAGATACTAAAACAAAGATTGTAAAGTATTAGCTAACATCAGAAGCCACCGATTTACAAAACTTTTGATTTCAGAAAGAAGTATTAACAATATATACCTTAGTTTCCCTGATAGATCTGTAGAGATCTTGAAGTTTTTGGTGACACTGAAGTTCGTCATTGTTAGATATTTTTGCATCTTCTTGACTGGACTTAATACAGCCTGACAAAATAAATAGTACCGCATACATTAAGAGCTTTATTTGGTTCACATTTTTTTTGTACAAACAACGACACAGATTGTTAGTCCTACAAAAAATGGAAGTATTTTGTTTATCTAAAATAATTACTCAACTGCCAACACATGTTAGGGAGTGTTCGGCATGCATTAAAAAGTAAATTGTCTAATAATTGCGATTTCAGTTCCCAGATAAACGTTTCTAGTATTGAGTACAATGAAAGTTGTGGAAAACTAGAAAGGGGGGGGGGGTTGAATATTTTTACCGACTAAAACTTTGTTTTAAATTATTTAGATCAACTTATGTCAATCTATTTGATTGTGTGTGTTGGATGATGATAAATAAAGTATATAAACAAATGTTGCAAAGATAAATAGTAAGAAACACAAAACCACGACACGAGTGTTTATAGTGGTTCTGCTACAAGGACACCTTCCTTTCCCTACTCCACTCCCCGAGTCACCTACTCGAGAGTTCGTAAGCAATACACAACACAAGCTCCTTATGGCGGAGAAGCCTTCACAACGTCACCTACTCTTTATCCGGTACAAGGCTAGACACCGGGTTCTTCCACGAGGTAGAACCAAACCTATCACAACGTCGCCTACACTTTATCCAGTACAAGGCTAGATACCGAGTTCCATTACAAAGGAGGAACTACTACCCAACACAACACAACTACCTCAAAGGAGACACACTCCTTATTACACAATAATAAGGATATCAAGATCCTATAAACCAAGCTAATCTATCTTGTACATCGATGCACCATATTGAATGTACACCCTTGGCACCTTTCACTAATGCCTTTGACACGAACCTTCAGCACCTTTCACTAATGCCTTTGTCTTGATTCTTTGGCACCTTTCACTAATGCCTTCAACATGGACCTTTGGCACCTTTCACTAATGCCTTCGACTTGACCCGTTTGGCATCTTTCACTTATGCCTTCAACACAACACTTCTAAGAAGGGAGGAAAGAACTATCAACAAGATTACTTCAGTAGTCTTGATCATGACAAAGCTTGGCAACCCATGGACTTGAGCTTGCTTGACTTCAAGAGGTGGTGATCTCGCCTTTAAGAGGAACCTAGAGAATCACACAAACACAAAACTACATAGAAAGATCATTTGGATATGATGTTAGAGAATTTCTCTACTGTTCCTCGGATCCCACGGATCCCTCCCTAGAGGGATCCGGCTAGTGCAAATCAAGGGATCCGCCAGACTGGGTCAGTTTAAGTCTGGATTTTGGGTTGCAAACTGGGTTATGAGTTATGGGTTATGAACCATGGGTTATAGAAGATGCAATGTATCTAGACATTGGATCATGGGTCATGGGTCATGGTCCATGGATAATACCTAACATGACTTCATGCATGATGTCATGCAATGGGTCATGGGTTATGGATCAAGCTCCATGGGTATGGGTCATGGACTTTGGGTTTTAAAAAAATTCATTGTATCTAGTCAATGGGTCAAGTACTTAGATTATTACCCATTACATTGCCCATTACAATATAAGTTATGCATATTTCCATATTACGTAAACACTAGTTGTTGTACATATGTATTTCTATAAAATGTAAACACTATTACTTGTTTAGTGTTTTATATGAAAATGTAAGTGTGTTAGTAATTGGCTCAAACCATTTACGTATTTTATTTGTTTCGTTTTAATGATTTTAAGTTTGTTATCGACAAAACATTAGAAGATCGTAAAAAATAAATAAACTTTTTTACGGCTTATTTGTATTAACAATATCCCCTTTTTGTTTATGACAAAACATAAGATTATTTTAAGGAAAAACTAAAATTCGTAAAAGTTTGAATTTGAGTTTTTACTCTCTTCTCCCCCTTTTTGTCGAAACAAAAAGAGCATCGAAAAGAAATTAACACATTGTTTTAAGAAAAACGTGTATAAGGTAATTAGATGAAAAATAGAGAGAAAGAGAAGAGAAGAATTCTCGTCTTAGCTCCCCCTTGACGGATGCTTCCCTTTGTTGAGGGCGTCAAGTAATTAGGAATACTAAGCGAGTGTTTTGTAATTATGTTTGCAAAATGTTTCGTCTTTTAACGAACATGCTCCCCCTTGACGAGTGCTCCTTTGAGAGGAGGACGTCAAGTAGTAATGTAATCCTAAGTGAAAGTATTGCAAGCATTTTTGCAATGTTTTACTTTGACAAGAAGCCCCCCCTTGTTGAGGGTATCAAAGTCTTCATGTGTATATTGAAAATCTATAAAACAAAGGTTAGAAAACAAGTATATGATGCATAATTTCCTGCAAATGAGACTCAAATTAGTAATAAAAAGCTCTTCTATTGCACGGATCCCATGGTTCCTCCTTGGGAGGGATCCGTCTAGGCAAAAGTCAGGGATCCGTCTGCCTGCATACTTATGACAACAATGTAGATGTAAAATGTGATGCCGACATCAACAAGAGTTATGTATTAAGGTACCAAACATATTATCAAGACCACATAGCATACAACATGTGAAATCATTCAATAAAAATGAGAGAAATGATGTACATAACTCTAAAACTAAGAAAATGATCTAGACATGAAGTATGATTCCTAATTAATCTAAGTTAAGCCTAAGACTAGAACACCACTTGAATTCTTAAGCTTAAGAAAGTTTAGGTTTGTTGACCTCATCGAAACATTCAAGGAGGTAATAGAACATTAAACGTTGCTCATCATGTACTTCATGTATTAAACCTTCAACATGTTGACAATGATAACAATCTTTGTCATGGCTCGGGAATGGTGGTGGTAGGAAGGGAGTGGCTTGAGATGGAAGGTTGGGTTGAGGTTCCACAAAAGAAAAAGGGTTTAGTGGAGGTATGTTTGATGAAGTTGGAGGTGTTTTAACTAAGGATGCTTGTGGTGGTAGAGAGGTGTCTACTTCCATGTGATCCGGTTGTTGATTCCTCATAATCCAAAATGGACTATTTGAGGGTGATGGAGAAAAGGATACCGATGCTAGTGTTGTTTCAAAATCATTGTTTTGTTGTTGTGCTATTCTCTCAGTTGAGGAGAATGTTGGCAATGGAGGAGGAGGAGATGGCCTAGAAGGCAAGTCCTCTAAATTGTAGAGGTGTGGAGATGAGAGTGGAGTGGTGAAGGATATCGCTCTAGGTACTAAGGGTGATGGTTTAGTGGAAATAGGGGTGTTTGGTTTAGGAGGTATAGTAGTGTTTGGCAAGGGTAGTTTTGTGGGAACAATCATTTTAGGGATTGGTTTGATTGGTTGAGTTGGTTGAGAGGGAATTCTAGCATTTGTGGTTTTAACGGGTGATGTTTCGGTTGAAGAGATTTCGTGAACAACCCGAGCAAGTTTCTTGGGTGGTCCTTTGGTGGATGAGTTAGCACTAGGAGCTTTCCTCATGATGAAATGATAAATGGATAGTGAAATAGAGGCTTGTAGTTGCTGAGAATAAGGGTATGAATGGTGACTTAGAAGTACTAACAAAGAGGTTTATAAAGGGAAGGAATTGGTAAGTGAATTTAAGGCTTAAGCCACTAAGATCCTTAAAAATGCAATGATTTTCATGCATAAGAGTCAACTTCAGAGTTGCACTGATCAAGGAAGTTAATTAAGGCGAGACGGAGTGTTCAAGTTAGCCAGAAAAGCTTGAAATGATTGTTTTGGCTAGGATTAACTTAGTCTATGCAGCCGGTTCCCACGGTTCCCTCAAGTGAGGGATTCGTCTAGGCTAAACCTAGGGATCCGGCTTTCAGCATCCAAAAGAAAGGAAAATAATGTTTTGTAAGGTCTAATACCTATACATATTGAGTGTTTCAGTCTTCTCAGGTTTCTTAAATGAAGAGAGACTTAAATGATCAAGAGAAATGAGTGATGGTAGCTAATGCTTGTCTTTTATGGAAAAAAATGAGGTTTTCATGAGTACCAATGGGTGATCAAAGATGACATTAAGAAATTTGAGAGTGTCATGTGGTTTTAAATGATCTTAGAGATCAGATGGTAACTTAAAATTTTTTTGGAAAATTCCATAAAAATCATAAGAAATGAAAAACTAGTTTTTGGCCTATTTTAAGGTAAGGATGACTAAAATCAATTTGCTAAAATTGAGAGAAATATCAAACTAAGTGTTTTGAGATGTGAGGAACAATGTGTGAGCATTGGAGTGGAAATATGGTGAGTTTTGGTGAAATGATAAATCAAAGACAACTTGAAAATGATCCTAAGTTATCTATGGGCGAGTGTAAGACCTACTAATTTTGAGGAGGACTTAAGTGATCCTAAAGTATCATGTTTAGCTAATATGATAAGGTCTGGAGAAATGGATTGATATGTAGAGGTCCGTAAATCTACTTCTGTCTTCCCGGATCCCACAGATCCCTTAATGGAGGGATCCGGCTAGTTCTAAATGAGGGATCCGGCTACTGCAGATCAATAGTTTTACAGAAAGTGTGCAGATTTTGCACTAGGTTTCGTGTACTAATACTAAAGGTTTCTACTGAAAATAAACATCAAAGTAAAAGTACAATACATAAAATCATAACATACAGGCGAGTAATTATGATAACAACCAAACATAGAAGTAACAAGGTAAGTCTTGCACAATCATAAGCATACATTGTTTAATAATCATAGAATATCTAATATAGCCATAAAGACAAGCATAATGTCTCTTTCTTCAATCTTTTCCTTTCTTCTTTCCCGAATCCATGAGGTAGTGAGCTAGGCATTTGATCATCCCTTTTGTTTGCTTGAATTCTTCAGATTCGTTTGGAAGAGTGGGAAGTTGTTCATAGTAGGTCATGGGGTCGATTCGAAAGTTAGAAAAGGGATCGACTTCATCTTCTTCATCTTCTTCTGAAGAGTCCGAGAGAGCACGAGGCCTTTTCCCATTGATCATGAGCCATTTGGGAGGTTGTTTGGTAAGTGGTACCATAACATGGTTGGCAAAAAAATGATCATCGTTAATAGGAGAAGGTTGCATTGCACTAACATACTCACAAAGTCGTGTTAGGAGCATACCATAAGGAAGTACCATGTTATTGACTTTGAACACACCTACCATTCTTTTAACCATGTAATAGGCAAGATTGAATGGTCTTTGGTGGATCAAACAATAGATCATTTGGACAAGACATGCATTGGGATGGTCTTTGTTCCCAACCAAGCAAATGACATTTTCTCTAAGGATTTCTTCCCACTTTTTGTAAAGGGGAATTATCTCGGAGAGTTCCATTTGAAAGGGATCACGATGGATGAGTTCTTTGTTGCGGTTGAGAAGAGATTGGTCGGCTCTTATCTTGAAGACGGTGTCTCGAACAACTATAGGGTCATCGAGAGGAGTGTGATAGATTGGTTTGGAGTCTAGTGCGAAGGATTGAGCGACTATTGACCAATCTTGGGAATACATACAAATCCCTTCACATGGTATGCGAAGGATTTGTGTAAATGTGTTGAGGGGTAAAGTAATGCTTTGGTTGTTAACAATAAAAGCGATTGAGATGCTTTCATCATTGTTTCAAATGATCCTAACACTTTTGTAAAATTCAAAGATAAAGACCGAACAAATTTGTTCATCAATATCTAAGAGACAATCAAAGTTAATTGCCGATTGTCGGTGTTTTCAAGGAAACATTCCTTAACTACACGACCTTCATGGATAAGTCGTTTTTCAAGCTTTTTGAAGATTTTGTGATTGGTTTTTGAAAGCCCTTCTTTCCGATAGTATCTAGAGAGGTAGTGAACGGTATCATGGTGATCTTGTTGGGTAGCTTTAGGCATGATTGATCCTAGAAAACAAATATTCCAATCAGGTACAATTTGTCAAGATGGGTTTATGGTTTTAATTTGTATTAACAATGTTGTTTTGAAAAAACCTTTTAATTGTATAGAACCTTTTTGTAATTAATTGTTGCAATACCTAATTTCTTCAATTGGTGATCAATTGAATCCTAATTGAAAAGTCTAAAACCATAAACCCTAGGATGAAGATGATGATGAATAGAACATATGAGTGCAATTAATTACAATGAAGTTCAATAATGAGATGCTTGAGAATATGAAGCCCTATGGAGATGGAAGAAGAAGTTAGGTCGTTTTTGTGTTTGTGGGGAGAGGGAAAATGTATTATTTTGGTTTTGAAAAGCGTATAGCTGGTTTCCTTGACACAGTTCCCTCGGATCCCTTGTTTTAGGGATCCGACTAATACAACCTGTGGGATCCGGCTACTGTAGATAGAACAACTATTTGGATTTATTCTTTTTACTTGTAATAAGTTATACAATAGCTTATTTTTGAAAAAGGATTTGTAGAATGAGAATCTTATTTGAATAGACGTTTGGCCAAGGTGTTTTGATGGTTAGTCGATAATTGATAAGTTAACCATCAAAGGTTTATTTTGCGAAGACGGCGTAGATTTGATGATTTTTAGTATTATTAAGAAAATCAAAGAGGAATACTATTCCCGATGATGAGTAAGTAAAGAAAGTAGTGAAGAGAGACTTTATAGAGACTTGCGACTTTTTGAAGTAAACGTCCTAATTCATGTGTTCATATAGTTTTATAAGACAAAATTTAAAGGCATGGTTTTTCTAATAGGAAAAAGACTATCAACATATTCATATAAGCGTACTATAGATAAAGAACAGCTAGTTTGTGAGTAAGTGAACATAACTCTACACTCTTATTATGGTTTTTAGAAACCATATACCCGAAATACTTCATGAGCTTTTAAGGTAATCCATTGTACTTAGTATAAGTAGATTGTGATTACTTTTTGGGTTCTTTCTTGAGTGTTGGCTTTATTTTTCTTTGGATAGAAATGAAGTCTTTAGGAAGAGTACTAGCAAGAAGATTTCTTAACGAGAAATTGTTAGAATAATCTATCACTATCCAATATTTAAAATAAAATGATTTCTAAAAACATGACTTTTTGTTTAAAAAAAATCTTTTTTGTGGAAAACTAGAAGGGGGGGGTTGAATAGTTTTGCTGATTTTAAGTTAGTTTCAAAACTTTAGATTCGATGTTGTGTGGAATCGTATGGATGAAGAGAGAATATAGATCTAAGAGTAATGCAAATAAAGAAAGTAAAGTAAAGGATAGAAATGACACAACCGATTTATAGTGGTTCGGCTACAAGGACACCTTCCTTGCCCTACTCCACTCCCCGAGTCACCTACTAGAGAGTTCAAGCACTATGTCAACAAACTCCTTTAACTTGGCGGAGAAGCCTTCACAACGTTGCTGACACCTTTTTCCGGTACAAAGCTAAATACCGAGTCCGTAACACGGAGGACCAAACCAACACGACTATTACACAACAATTATGTGAAATATCAAGTACAAGATCTTTGCTACAGAAATCTTGTGGAGGAAGAAATCAATCAAGGACCCCTTGCTTGGATGACTTGTAGAATGCTATGATCTCTTTTTAGAGAAGGACCTATATGAGAATCACAATAGAAGAAATAAGAACAACTCTCTAGATCAAGTGATCGTTTGTTAGAAGAGTGTAAGAATATATGAGAGAGTTAGTAAGAAGAGGGGTAAGTAAAAATGAAGAAATGGCTCTCTATTTATAGGAAAATCTTGCCATTTGCAGACGGATCCTACGGATCCTGCTTAAGGGATCCGCCTAGTGTAATCTCCAGGGATCCATGGACGCCTCTTGCCCATGGATTTTTGGGTTATGGGTCATGGGTCATGGGTTATGGGTTTGTCCATGGTTATTTATTTAGATACAATGTATCTAATAGATGCAATGCATCTAGTCAATGGATCATGGGTTAATACCATGGGTCATGGATATGCTTCATGGGTATGGTTCATGGGTTGTGGTTTTTACCCATCCTAATAAACTATTACAACAAATGATTTATTACAACAATTTGTATTAAATGACTATATGTAAATGCTTTACAAAAATAACATGTATCCTTATAATTTTACTTATGATAACATTATATTTGTTATCAACAAAACACAAAGAGATCGCTAAATATTAATAAACGTTTTTACGGTTTATTTGTATTAACAATCTCCCCCTTTTTGTTGATGACAAAACATAATGTTATGATTAGTAAAACTTAGGATTAGATATATGTTTTGAAAGCCTAAGTTTTACTTCTTCTCCCCCTTTTTATCGAAACAAAGAGTCACCCTAACGAAGAAATAAAAAGTGGAAAAATAGTCCACGTATCTCAAACTCCCCCTTGACAGTAGCTCCCCCTAGAACGTGGCGTCAAGTGAGAGAAAAAAAAAATCCTACAAAGAAAGGGTTAGTAGTAACACGCATAAATAATCTTCTGATTGACGAGAATCAAGATTGGGAGCCAAGGTATGTAAACAAAGCCTTGTAATAAAACAACAAAATGTAGTGGTATTTATGCCACATACAAGCATGTAAAACTAAGAACAAGACTTGTTCTTAAAATGACGCAAAATAAAAATACTAAAAATAAGAAAAATGATTCCTTCCATGCTTGCATAAGGTTATGGATGGAGGTTTTGGTGAGTGTTGATGTTGATGCGATCAAGAATGTGGTTGAGTATGACTCGCATTTCTTCCCTAATTTCTATTGCAAGATCCCAAGTGGATTGGCAATGTTCACAATGTAAGTGATGTAGGTAATGAGTGCGGAAGTTTTCCAAATTATTTTGATTTGTGAGATGCGGAAGTTGTGGTGGAAAAGATGGAAAATACGGATCAAAATCCGGAATGTTTGGAAGTGGTGGTGGAAAATAACCTAGATGTTCTTGTAACACAATGGGAGCTAAAGGTAGTGAGGTTTCAAGGTCTTTGAAGATTGTGTTTGGAGAAGTGGGAGGTGTCAAAAAGACTAGTTCTTTTTGCTTGGTTTGTTGAGATCTTGTTGGAGTCTTAAGGAGTTCCAAAAGAGTGACCTTAGGTGGTGATTTGATGGGTGATGAAGTTGGTGTACTTGTTGGTGATGAAGGAGGTGCTATAATGGAAGCATTTTGTGGTGAATGAGTGGTTGGTGAAGAACCATTTGATGATGGTTTTGTTAAGCAACAAGGCCAGATGCTAATCCGTGTGGATTTCCTAGATTTTGGTTGTGGTATTTTGGAAGGTGGGAGGACAAAATTTTGGAGTTCTTGAAAGGGATTGTTTGCACTAGGTGATTCATCTATGTTGGAAGATCTTTTGGGTGACATGATGATGTTTGTTTGTGAGGTTGAGAGTGATGAATATGCAAGCATTTTGGGAATCATATTTATAGAAAAATAATGCATTGTAATGAATGCTTGACCCAAAATGTGGATTAAAATCTAATGATTAGATATGAATTTAAGGCATGTGATCATGAGAACACAAGTATTAAGTAACATACTCCAAAAAAAAATAAAAAAGAAATGATGAAAGTACTGATTTTCATCCAAAGTGAGAAAAATAGTAGATAAAATTAGCTTCTGTCTCACGGATCCCACGGATCCTTCCCTTGAGGGAACCGTCTAGCATTAAGGTTGGGATCCGTGGTATCAGGACTCAGTGCAGCTCAAAAGTTTCCTTTTGGAAACATTTGTTCTAGTGTGTGCCAATATGCAAACCATTTGGAGTTGCGGTTATCTCACTCCTAAAAGAAAATGAAAAATAAACTAGAAGTGAAAAGATCACACTATTATGTGAGATAACCCGAATGCTCCTAATTCATTGTTGCTTAAATGAATGTACCCAAAAACACATATACTAGTTATGTGTTCCCTTTAGCATTCAAAAGACATGAGATGCAATGAAAACTGGTTTTTACTTTGTATTAATAATGAAAAATGATTTGTCCTAGATGTGAGAAATGGCTTTTATGAAAGTGATGGAAGAGGTATCCTTTAGAAAACACTTTGAAAAGAGATTTCTTTTGTGAATAAAACGCTTATTCCTAAAAAAATAGGTATGCAATTACGATTTAAAAAGGTACTTGTCTTGAAAAATCAGAGAAGACTATGAAAGTACGAGTTATAAGTAAAAACTTATCTTGGGTTTTGAAAATTCCCATATTGCTTGTGAGTTGTGCGTGAAATAGAGATCCTAGACTCAGAAAGAAGAAGGCTAGTGTTTACATACCTTATAGAGCTTAAAAGCAACTTACGACGATTGTTCCATGAGACCAAGACCATGACGAAGTAGGTTGAATTGTTCCGCTTCAACGGTTTGGTGAGGACGCCGGCTATGTTGTCTTCGGACGCTACCTTCTCAATAGAGATGTTCCCCTTTTGAACATTGTTTCTAAAGAAGTGATGACGAATCTCTATATGCTTGGTGTGAGAATGCAATACCAGATTCTTGCTTAAGTCGATGGCACCTTTGTTGTCACACAAAATGGCTATGTCACTTAGATGAATGTTGTAGTTAACTAACGCTTGTTTTATCCATAGTGCTTGTTGGCATGCTTTGTCGGCGGAGACATATTCGGCTTCGGTTGTTGATATAGCCAATGCCGTTTGCTCCTTTGAGAACCAAGATGTTAAACAACATCCCATAAAAGTACATACCCCACTAGTACTTTTTCGGTCAACATAATCACCTGCATGGTCAGAATCTGCATATACAATTGTTTCTACCTCGCACCTTAGGATACCACAATCCTAATTGAGTTGTACCCTAATGTATACCTAAAAATTCTTTTGACCACTTCTAGATGTGATGTTTTAGGATCTTCTTGAAACCTAGCACATAGACAAATACTAAACATGATATCCGACCGACTAGCCGTGAGGTAGAGAAGACTACCAATCATGCCACGATATTTTGTGTTATGAACGGATTCTTCGTCTTCATCTTTTGTGAGTTTAGTGTCGGATGACATTGGTGTCCTAATGGGTTTTGACTCTTCTAAACTGAATTTCTTTAACATCTCCTTTATGTATTTAGATTGATTAAAGAAGATACCATCTTCTACTTGTTTGATTTGTAGACCAAGAAAGAAGTTAAGTTCTCCCATCATACTCATCTCGAACTAGTCATGCATGATTTTAGAGAAATCATCGCACATGTCTTGACAAGTAGATCCGAATATAATATCATCTACATATATTTGAACAATGATTATATGTGACTCTCTTTTCTTAGTAAAAAGTGTGTTATCAACTAACCCCATGGTGTAGCTATGTTTGATTAAGAATGACTTGAGTTTATCATACCAAGATTTTGGATCTTGTTTAAGACCGTAAAGGGCTTTCTTTAACTTATACACATGTTTAGGTTTTTCAAAATCGATGAAGCCCGGAGGTTGAGCTACATATACTTCTTCATTAATAAAGTCATTCAGAAAAGCACTTTTGACATCAATTTGATAAAGCTTAAGATCATTAGAACAAGCATATGCAAGAAGTATTCTTATAGAATCTAATCTAGCCACGGGGGCATAGGTCTCATCAAAGTCTATTCCTTCTTGTTGATTATACCCTTGGGCAACGAGTCTAGCTTTGTTTCTAGACACTACACCATTTGCATCTAACTTGTTTTTATATACCCATTTGGTTCCTATTAGGGTTTGATTACTAGGTGGAGGGACAGGTGTCCAAATATCGTTAAAAACAAATTGATTTAACTCTTCTTGCATAACCATTACCCAACTTTCATCTTTTATGGCTTCTTGTGTATTCTTAGGTTTTATGGTTGAGACAAAACAAAATAGGCTACTTTGATTTTGGACTTGAGACCTTAAGGTTCTTTCGTTTAACTTTCCTATGACCTTATCTACGGAGTGATCTTTGGACTCTTTAATATTTATGATTTCATCATTTAAGGTTTCTTCTTCTTCGTTTATCATTTTCTTTATTACAATAGCTTCACTCTCGACAATCTCGTCATCGACAAGAGGTAGAGTAGGTTTGGGTGGACTCTCATCAAATTTTACGTTTAATGACTCTTCAACCTTCATTGTTTCTTTATTTAATATGACGTAAGCTTTGTTATTAGGAGAGTACCCTAAAAAGATACCTTCGGTTGATTTAGGATCAAATTTTGTAAGGTAATCTTTAGTGTTAAGTAGAAAACATTTTCTACCAAAGACTCTAAAGTGATCTAACGTAGGCTTTTTTCCTCGAAGTAACTCGTATGGAGTTTTACCTAAAAATGGTATAATTAAGACTCGATTAAGTATGTACGTTGAAGTATTAACGGCATTGCACCAAAACATTTGAGGTATGGATTGTTCATTTAGCATGTTTCTTGTATACTCTTCATCATAAGCAATCTGTTCTTCTCTACTTTTAAACTTCAAAATTGGTGCGGCAATACCTTTACCCTTACCAATGTCTGGTTGAGCCACCTTCTTCTTCAAAGGCTCACCAATAACTAAACTTTTACCTTTGGATTTGGTTGCAGTAGATTTAAGAGATGAAACAGGTGCAATGATGGGTGTAAGGTTAGTTGAGGTTTTGCTTAGATTGATCAGTGTACTTGCAACTTCCTTCTCAACTTCTTTAGATTTAGGTGGTGATACAGAGGTGGTTGTAACAATTGTAGAAGTGGTTATGATAGCAGTGGGTAAGTTTAAAGTGGGAGTGGTTATGATTACCTTATCTGAAACTGCAGCAGTGGTTTCAATAATACTAGCCGTGGTTGCAGACACACTATCAGTGGTTGTGTCCTGCATCACCTCATCTTCTACCACAGTCTTCAAACTTTCAAGAACAACTTCATTCCCATCTTTATCAGATACCAAAAATTGTGTTGGGTTTCTTGATTTGATGATACAAAACAATAAAGAATGAAACATCAAGGGCTTAAAGTGACAAGAAGAAAATCTACAAAAAGATGGAGGGACTTGCTTGCAAAATAAGATTTACTTATTAGTCCTTCGTAGAGATTTGTAAACCCTAATCTTCTAGTATATAAAGAGAACATGGGGTGTAGGTTTTAAATTAAGTCTTCCATAATGTAGTAGACTAAAGGTGTGTGTGTGTCCTAGGCGTGTAGTTCTTTGTAAACGCCTAGGTTAGTGTTAGTTTAGTTAACCCCCAAGATCAAAGAAGTCTTTGATCCCTGTTACATTTAGGTATGTAAAACCCGAAAATCTAAAACGCGTTAAAAGACTATTTTGCCCTCAAATGTAATATGTATAAAATACGTATAATATGTCACTGCTCATCAAAATATAAAGTTTAACCTACCTTACGAATAGTTGAAGAACACGTGTGTACGAGATCACAAAAGATTACTTTCGTAAATGTTAAAACTCATGTACATTGGCTGAGTTTTACATAAACTTTACAACCTAATTGAAGCCCAACTAAGTTTGGTTTTTGGCCCATGTTTTTCTTTTAATCGGCTAAGATAAACCGTATCACCCCTCTCCCTCATTTTTTCGTGACTTTCATTGCAACCATGAAACCCTAGAAACACAAAGTGACGGCTGGAACTTTTTCCTCCTTCCATTCGACTCAAAGACATCAAACAAGGCTGATGGTTGTGGATTCGTGCTGCTGCTGGTCGTGACACATGAGGGCACAAAGGTGCTTGGTTTGCTTGGTTATCGTCTTGTTTTCTTCCTCTTCCTTGCACGTCTCAAAGGTAACATCAGCGCCTCATCCTTCCTTTTTGTTTTCTGAATTCTAGCCGTGTGTATGGTCTCACCATGCGCATGATTTTACACCTTGTGACATGTTCACAAAATGATTAAAACATGGCTGAGTAAATCTAGTAAATAGGTTACATAAAATTATGAATAAAATCACATATGTGTCGAATGAATATGTACAACTAATATGGTTTGGAATCTGATTTTATGGACCTCTCGTCATGCTTGGCTCTTTGTTTACATCAAAATTAAATGGGACTAAAACGTATATATGGTTAGTATTGTTTGGTGTCGAATGGTACAAGGTGTGGGGTTTCGTTTGATGTGTTAATGGGGCGCTTGTAAACTGTTTTGGGGGAGGATATGGCTTGACACAACTATGGTATTCATGAGGGGTCGTGATTAGCTCGTACTAATCAGGTCGTGTAGCTTACATGGGTCATGGGTGCGTTTGGATAGGTAAAACATGTGCTTATAATGGTTTTAATGGACCCTAAAACTGGACAGCATCATATGTCGAATTTGTGTGTGTCATGGATCCAATTCTATAAGTGAAATAATCTGGGTTTTTGTGGGAAAAATTTATTTTATGTCTTAGTTAAGTTTTCCAAGTGGTTTGGTCGAATTTGGAGTTGTCTAAGTCGTATTTTTGAATTTTACAAGATCATGTGTCAAAGCTGAGAAAACGGGTCTGAAATTTAGTTGGATTGTTTGATTTTTCATTTTCAAACCATAAGGTATTTGGAGCTCTCCTTTTACAGGAGTGATATTTAGGATATAAATGAATTTCTGGGAGTTTTGGGGATTTTTCCAAGGTGTCTAAACAGGTCCAATAAGCGTAAACTTTTAAGGTGTATTTTCTGATCACTTTCTGGACAGGTCTGGACTTGTGATTTTCCATAGGCCATTTGGCATGGAGATAGAACCCACCAATTTTTGGAGAGTCTTTTAACTCATGTGGGAACCCTTGGGAATTTCCTTGATTTTATTTGAGCTAAGTAAGTATTTTATAAAAATCGCTAAATTCTGGTCCGATATGAAGTTAAGAAAAAGAAAGATAAAAAGATTATATCAATAAGTAAAACACTTATACATGCATAAGAAGCTTATAAAAGGAGTATATAAGTAATATATGATATCAATCCGTGTAGATTCGTTTACGAAGATACGACGTTGCTTTCCGGTGTTACTTTTCCGTTGTTTTCATTACGTTGCTAAGGTACGTATATTATGACCTTTTCAGTAAAGGTTTCTTATGACGTTTTCTTTCGTTAGCTTTTCTATTTCAATTATTAGGTTTTCCTATGCCATTGCTATGAACCCTTTCTGATTGTTTGATCTGTTGTTTGTTTGAAACACCTGTTTTATTGAATCATGCAATATCTGACTTGAACATTATGTTAGAAAGACTTTGATACGCACATTTTTTGAACCTTGCTATATTTGACTATGAATTTCTGAATTGTGAACATTTGGTTATGAAAGTATGAAATGTGACTACGACATTTACTTCTGACTTCTGAACCTTTGAACATGAACCTTATGATATGAAACCGTATTTGTGACATCTTTACCCTTGTCAGGTTGGGGTGTTACAATTTATGGTATCAGAGCCAGGTTTTAGGACCCTTAGAGCTTAGGCTATGACTTGTGAGGATTGAGTAGACATTAGGTTTCCGTCTGCTCGATATATTTTTTCGATTCCTTTGATGGTCGCTCGATTTGACTTGATATCCTTTTGCCTTCACTGATTGGCCCTCCTCTCGCTCGCATCGAACTTTGTTATTTTGTTTTCGCTCGTCCGTTTGTCGATCGTTAGATGGAGACTACCTGTGGTCGAAGAAGATAGGCCGACCTCGCTTGCTGCAACAGCCCTGACCGAGAGGTTCGTAGAAGGTAGCCACACTCGACCGCCGTGCCGCCGAGACATCGATGCTACCGAGGGAGCTGGACGAATCAACCAAAGACTAAACGACGAAGACATGATTCAACCGTGGCGGGAAGGTTCATCTACTTCATATGATTTGGGCGCGACTTGTGATATTCTGATTCGTTTGTCATGTGTTTTGTGACTTTGATATTCTCTAAGTGATTCTGATCCGTATTGCTTTTCTCGATTTGTTCGAACTCGGTTTGAATCGTGAAGTTTATCGTCGGCATTTGTTAATATCTCGCTTTTGGATCGCCGTAATGAGTCACAAGGAACCGCTTTATGCGCTTGGTGGCCTTTCATTGTGATATGGTGAGTTATCTGATGTGTTATATGCTGCATGAATGTGTATCTGGTCTGTTTCGGTATGTTACTTGTTACCTATATGTTATCCGTTTTGTTCTGATATTAGTTATGTGGTTTTGTCATGACCCGAGATAGAATATGATGATAATGAGGACTTGTTATGTGATGCAAGTATTATGACGCCTGATCAACGTGATAATACCGAGATCATATAATTTGAACTTATTGAAATCATATGACGTCTGGGGAAATGCCTGTGGTTGATACGTGAAAAGAATATGACTTGTATCCGTTATTTGGCACTCCTCATGTTCGTTTGAAATTTTGTACCTATTTGTGAGATTTCGTCGATATCTGTTACGTGTAAGTTTTGTGCGCTTTGGACCGAAATTGTTATGATTTGTGTGAACTATGGATTGCTATGTTTGCTCTAAATGTGTATGCCTCTGTACCCTTATTGTGGTCATAGGATATTTCAGGAAGTTTTGAGGAACATTGGATCCTTTTAGTTTGATTATCTGCGACTAGTGAGACCGGGGATTCCTGTCTATGTATATGGTTGTTCTCATCATTAGATATCTGAATGAGTTAGAGCGTGTTGTTTGACTTTCTGCATCTCATCTGTTTTCTGCCATTACTTTGATAAGTATATGATTGTCTGTTATAATATTTGATTATTGATTTGATTTCAAAAGTATGAGTTTGAAGATTCTGATAAGAACCCGTTTGTTCTGAGATAAGATTCGCGTTTGCTTTATTTTTCCTTGAAATTCTGAAATCCGATTTGTTTTCTGTTCTATTCCGTCTTGTTCAATTTCGAGGACGAAATTTTCTTTTTAGAAGGGAAGAGTTGTAAAACCCGAAAATCTAAAACGCGTTAAAAGACTATTTTGCCCTCAAATGTAATATGTATAAAATACGTATAATATGTCACTGCTCATCAAAATATAAAGTTTAACCTACCTTACGAATAGTTGAAGAACACGTGTGTACGAGATCACAAAAGATTACTTTCAGAACTTAAAACTCATGTACATTGGCTGAGTTTTACATAAACATCACAACCTAATTGAAGCCCAACTAAGTTTGGTTTTTGGCCCATGTTTTCTTTTCTTTTTGTTCTGCTAATGCTAAACCATATAACCCCCTCTCCCACATTTTTTCCGTGACTTTCATTGCACCCATGAAACCCTAGAAACACAAAGTGACGGCGGAACTTTTCCTCCTTCCATTCGACTCAAAGACATCAAACAAGGCCGAGGTGGATTCGTAGCCTCGCGTACACATGAGGGCACAAAGGTGCTTGGTTTGCTTGGTTATCGTCTTGTTTTCTTCCTCTTCCTTGCACGTCTCAAAGGTAACATCAAGCCTCATCCCTTTGTTTTCTGAATTCTAGCCGTGTATGTAGGTCTCACCATGCGCATGATTTTACACCTTGTGACATGTTCACAAAATGATTAAAACATGGCTGAGTAAATCTAGTAAATAGGTTACATAAAATTAAGAATAAAATCACATATGTGTCGAATGAATATGTACTACTAATATGGTTTGCGAATCTGATTTTTATGGACCTCTCGTCATGCTTGGCTCTTTGTTTACATCAAGATTAAATGGGACTAAAACGTATATATGGTTAGTATTGTTTGGTGTCGAATGGTACAAGTGGGGTCGTTTGATGTGTTAATGGGGCGCTTGTAAACTGTTTTGGGGGAGGATATGGCTTGACACAACTATGGTATTCATGAGGGGTCGTGATTAGCTCGTACTAATCAGGTCGTGTAGCTTACATGGGTCATGGGTGCGTTTGGATAGGTAAAACATGTGCTTATAATGGTTTTAATGGACCCTAAAACTGGACAGCATCATATGTCGAATTTGTGTGTGTCATGGCTCCAATTCTATAAGTGAAATAATCTGGGTTTTTGTGGGAAAAGTTTATTTTATGTCTTAGTTAAGTTTTCCAAGTGGTTTGGTCGAATTTGGAGTTGTCTAAGTCGTATTTTTGAATTTTACAAGATCAAGTGTCAAAGCTGAGAAAACGGGTCTGAAATTTAGTTGGATTGTTTGATTTTTCATTTTCAAACCATAAGGTATTTGGAGCTCTCCTTTTACAGGAGTGATATTTAGGATATAAATGAATTTCTGGGAGTTTTGGGGATTTTTCCAAGGTGTCTAAACAGGTCCAATAAGCGTAAACTTTTAAGGTGTATTTTCTGATCACTTTCTGGACAGGTCTGGACTTGTGATTTTCCATAGGCCATTTGGCATGGAGATAGAACCCACCAATTTTGGAGAGTCTTTTAACTCATGTGGGAACCCCTGGGAATTTCCTTGATTTTATTTGAGCTAAGTAAGTATTTTATAAAAATCGCTAAATTCTGGTCCGATATGAAGTTAAGAAAATAAAAGATATAAAGATTATATCAATAAGTAAAACACTTATACATGCATAAGAAGCTTATAAAAGGAGTATATAAGTAATATATGATATCAATCCGTGTAGATTCGTTGACGAAGATAATATGCTTGCTTTCGGTGTTACTTTTCGTTGTTTTCATACGTTGCTAAGGTACAGATACTCGACCTTTTCAAGAAAGGTTCTTATGACGCTTTCGTTAGCTTTTCTATTTCAATTATTAGGGTTTCCTATGCCATTCCTATGAACCCTTTCTGATTGTTTGATCTGTTGCTTGTTTGAAACACCTGTTTTATTGAATCATGCAATATCTGACTTGAACGTTATGTTAGAAAGACTTTGATACGCACATTTGTTGAACCTTGCTATATTTGACTATGAATTTCTGAATTGTGAACATTTGGTTATGAAAGTATGAAATGTGACTACGACATTTACTTCTGACTTCTGAACCTTTGAACATGAACCTTATGATATGAAACCGTATTTGTGACATCTTTACCCTTGTCAGGTTGGGGTGTTACAAGGTAACACGTTATTAATATAATTGGAGGTGATGGTGAATGAAACATTGTGTCAATAACAGAGTATCGTTTTATTTATTCCGCTATGCAATGTATTAGTTTTTGTTATTGTCGAACCATAAGGCTCAAAACGATCTCAAGGAGTCTATCAAACCCCACAACTGGTATCAGAGCTTGGGGAGCTCGTTACCTAGGGATTCGCAAGGTTTTAATGGTCGAAGAATGGCGAAAAGATAAAAAAAATTCGAATCTGAAAATTTTCGTAATAGTTTATGCAGCACAGTTTTGTAACGATCATAACTTTTTCGTTAACCGTTGGATCGTGACGAAATTTTAGATGGACGTTCTCTATATATTCATCTAACTTTTCACCAGAGGTATTGTCGATCTGAGCTCTCAATAAAAAGTTATTTAATGTCGAAACTGGCAGCTGAGGAAGATGTGTCGCATGATGTACAAGGGTTTATCAAGCATCTTTTTGAGTTGATTGGTGCTAAAATTTGTATGCTACTATACACAAGTTACCACTCATTCAATTATTAATGATTGTATTCTTTTTCATGAAAATCTTGTACCACGAATGAAACAAATCATTGGTCGAGATCTCTGAGGTAGGACTTCATCTGGTAGTGATTTATTCTTGTATTATTATTAATTGTCATTATTTGCATGTGCATGGTTAGAGTTGTTATTGTGATCAACATGAAAGCAAGACATTGGTTGATGATATATGATGTACAAAGCACATAATAATATCATCTTAAAGGAATTCGAATTCAAGAATGAGTATTCACATGTTCCTACTGCTCGAACGATCGAAACCACTGCTAGCATTAACCGTTTCTCGAAACCACTGCCAAGCTTCTCGAAACCACTGCTAGTGTTATCGGAATCAACTGCTACCAAGAATCTGCTATGACTAACTACTACTACCATTATAACTGCTGCTAGTTCGTAGTGTATGGTACAAACTGCTGCTCGACAACTCGTTTGTACTCGTATCTATTATCACTTTGTGCAACTGTGCGTAACAGAGAAAGACAACGAAGGTTGGTACTGTCATGTTCAAGGTGTTTTGTTATTTAAGCTACTATTTAACGTGGGTTAAGTTTTGTACTGCTCGAAGATAAAGTTTGTACTGCTCGTGATTGAGTCCATGCATGAGGTTGTGGTTTCTTGTATAATAATCTCAATGATTGGCTTATTCAATTCATTCTCGTACATCACTAAATTGGTGAGACCTGATTGGTCTATTCTAAGATAGTGGGTCGGTGCTTTGTGTTAATATTTACTAGATGACAAGTGCAAAGAATTTATTTATCATTGGTACATTAAATTCTGTACGAGGATATTGATTGTGGGTTGATCACTTGGATTAATATTAAAGTGATCACTGGTATATTTAAAAGTATGATGGACTGTTTCAACTGCTAGTGGTGTCCGAGAAATTATTTTTCTACTGCTAGTATTACCTGATATATGTTGATTCTACTGCTAGCTTTGGTCGATATCGGATAGTACATGATTTTTGGTTCTCGTGTGGTTTTGGACTTGAGGGGAAGTTGAGCATGATAAATGTTTTGGTTTTTGGCGACACACACAGGAGATTGGTTCACACACACAAGGAATTTGGTTTTTGTTTATTTGTTCTTAAAAGGTTTTAAAAAGCTCGTTTTGGAGATTTATTGAATAGGTAATTACGAAGATGATTGATCATAACCTATTTGATATTGTAGTTGAGTAACACAGATTCGTGATCTTATCATATCTCAAAGTGGGTGTTACACTTTGGAGATAACTTGTTCGTGCTTCAATGATTATGACAACGAATTGACGAATAGTAGATGAAGGTTTTCGTCAAGAGATTTCGGTCTCTCTATACACCAAGATTGGGTATACGTTTGATGTCATCTATAGTGCAAGACATAAGACACAAGTTTGGGTTATTCTACTTCTTTATCAAGTTTGTTATATTTGGTTTTCTTCACAAGTGATCATTACAAGGAGCTTACAGATTTGAAGAATCATTTGATGTTTATGCACCACTCAAGGGGAAGTTTCTATTGCTTATATTCTCTATTTGTTGATAACAAAAAGGGGGAGAGATGTTGGATTGGTGTGGCATGAATTAAGGGGAAGACAAGAATGTTTCATTCATGGTGAGATTTAATTATCTCAACTTCTGCTACTTCGTCTAGGGAAGTTCGTACATGAACCGTGTTTGTTTTGTCATCATTAAATAGGGGAAGATTGTTGGGTTTCTTGATTTGATGATACAAAACAATAAAGAATGAAACATCAAGGGCTTAAAGTGACAAGAAGGAAATCTACAAAAAGATGGAGGGACTTGCTTGCAAAAGAAGATTTACTTATTAGTCTTTCGTAGAGATTTGTAAACCCTAATCCTCTAGTATATAAAGAGGACATGGGGTGTAGGTTTTAAATTAAGTCTTCCATAATGTAGTAGACTAAAGGTGTGTGTGTGTCCTAGGCATGTAGTTCTTTGTAAACGCCTAGGTTAGTGTTAGTTTAGTTAACCCCTAAGATCAAAGAAGTCTTTGATCCCTGTTACATTTAGGTAACACGTTATTAATATAATTGGAGGTGATGGTGAATGAAACCTTGTGTCAATAACAAAGTATCGTTTTATTTATTCCGCTGTGCAATGTATTAGTTTTTGTTATTGTCGAACCCTAAGGCTCAAAACGATCTCAAGGAGTCTATCAAACTCCATATATTGTTCTGCTTGATCTCTACTATCCACATCCTCTTCCATATGCACATCTACAGCCTCCCCTGAATTCATGCCTTCACTCCTCCCCTGTTTGGCTACATGCTCCATATTCACAATTGGAGAGGAGTCCACCTTCTTTTTCAACTTTCTCATATGCCTTAAAACAGCAACCCCATGTCTCCTCACTTTCTCCAAAACAAACATCCTATGCTTCAGCCTCCTAATCTCTTTACCCTGAAACACAGCCAACTCTTGAAGACTTGAGATTGTATCCTCCATTTTGGAACATTTAGCCGTCAATTCATTAAAACGTTCAAGAATATCCTCCCCACTTCGACCTGTGTTAACTGGTCCGAAAGGTGGTTCATTGGAAAAGTCATCATGTACCAGTTTAGGATCCGTCAATTCATTTTCATGTTCCAAACTATCCTCATCACTTCGAGCTGTGTTAACTGCTCCGAGAGGTGAATCCTTGGATAAAGTAAACATAGCACCAGACCTTTCCTGATCATCTATGCACCCTAAGTGAGCCAGTTGGCTAGGGATTCCTCTACCTGTGTTAAGTTCCAAGGAACTCTCCACATTTGGAGTTGCCAAAGGTTGGGTCTTAATGATGTTTCCACTATCCTGACCAGCATCTAAGCATGAATCAGTAGTGGAAGCCCTTCCAATCATGTCACCTCCACAACTTGTGACAGCCTCATTTACAACACCACTAACACCAGCCTGAGGTAGCTTTGTGCCCTTCCTCCTCCTAGTCCATAAAATTGGTTTAACAGTGGTTTGGGTTTGACTAGCAGTGGGTTGAGAGTCACTAACAGTGGGTACAAGTGTACTATCAGTGGGTTGAGGTGTATTAGCAGTGGGTTCAGGTTCTATGGGTTGGGATTCAAGACCTTCATCAAACTCAGGAATAGCAGGAAAATTAATCATATGTGGTAATAAGGGAACATGTCTGATTTGAAAATTAGGATTCTGATTCCTCATATGTGCAAAAACCTTAGGAAGCATATAATGCACTTCATACTCCCTAGTATGCTCAATAGGTTCTTCTATTTGACTTTCCACAATCAATTGCACAAACCTAGGATATAAGTTATATTTACCCTTCTTCCTAATATTTTGCACATACCCTTCATAAATCATCCTAGACCAATTAAACTTCCTCCCATCAGACAAACAAATGATAGCAGTTGTAATTTTTGAAGGGAAGTCATCAAATCCAGTGGTCTTATTACTTATACACATCAACAAGGTATGAATCAAAAACTTCCATTGTTGTGAAAACATTCCCTTAAAAATTTTTACCTTGTCTCCCCTGTGAGTATATCCTAACCTCTCTAATCCTTCAAAAATCTCAGCATCTGAAAGATTATTTACACCATCAGCATCATCTAACTTCAAAACCCCTCTAATAATCTCCTCATCAACTAAAATCTCATTCTCATCCACCACAGAACTAAAAACTTCCACCCCATTGACCTCCTCACGCTTAGCATTACCCCAGAATTGATGTATATAGGTTTTAAGGATGGTTGGTGCTACAGTTAAGGCAAAGTGAATAGGACTGTGAATAAGGAAATCAATCATTTGATGAAAACCTTCGGATCGATTGTTCTTGATCAAATTAGCAACTAGGTTATGGGTGTTGGAGTATTGGTTCGGCATAACGATTGATGATGTGTGTGATGTGGGATTTGTGAATTGAACAGATGGAAATGGTTTGGGTTTATGTAAAGCGCCAATTGGAAGTGAGTTGAAGATCAATTAAATGATCTATCAGTGATTTGGGGAGATAAATGCGGTTTCTTCAAAGTTACCAAACAGCCCCTCAAGTATCCAAAAATCAGCAACATGCTAGCAGTGGTTTGAAAACCTCTATCAGTGGTTTGAAAAACACTAGCAGTGGATACAGAATTACACTCCAACCAGTTGACCAAGAGATACAACAAGCAAATCTATGTCAAAAATAGTGATATCACACAAAAATATGAAGGATTACACAAGATTTTTTTTTATTATTTTTTTAAGACTAATCAGCAGAATCACCAAAAGCTCCAATGTACAACAATTCTTAATACCTGCATATCACAAACATAAACCAAATACAGAGAAGATGGTTAAGGTTAGCAGTGGTTAGAGAAAACTAGAAGTGGTTCCATATACTTAGCAGTGGTTAACCAAGTGTGCTAAATTCTAAGTCAATATGGTCAACTTCAGTCATTAATTCGTTTCCCAAAGTCAAAAGACTTCATTTACTCCTCAACCACTTACACCTTCCCCTTATTTACTTACTGATTCCATCTTAACCATTGACTCCTCCTATAAAATAATCCCAAGGCACAATAAACACATACCAATTACCCCAAATTACTTCCAAACCCTAATTTCTCAACAATTTCACTTATCAGCAGCAACCACCATGTCTAGCATACCAGAAATCATCAATCTCACCTCCTCCTCCTCCTCCTCCTCCTCATCATCATCATCAAGTAATGATTCACACCCATTGTATCGATACCCTCATCAAGATGAACCTCGACCTTCAAAGTCCCCCTTTCTCCCTTCATCTAAAGATGATAGTGTAGTGGATCCAAGTGATTCATCTAGGGGTTCTGATGACTCCACAGAGTGTCTTGAGCCAATCTTCAATAGATTGGTGAGAGAGGAAGCGGAGAGGACAACAGCAGGTGTAGATAAGCCACAATCTTCACAACCCCAACCCCAACCCCAACCAAGGCTACGTGCCAGAAATCCACCACTCCTAGAGACAAGAGAGGTGGTGATTGGTCTTCCTGCTCCAGAATCTGGTTCTTCAAACCATGGAAAGAAGGGAAAGGGCAAGGGAGAAGAGGTGAAGGGAAAGGGAAAAGGGAAGATGGAGTAGTAGGTAATGGTGGAACGAGTAGATGGAACAACTGAAGATTTATCATATCATAAATGCATCCACCATCGTTTTCATCAATCCATCCTTCCATTTTTATCTTTAGCTTCTTCATCGTGCTTGTTATGTACATCCACCAGCTTTTGTAATAGATGATAGGAATGGTATTTTATGTCATTTGAAGTTGATTGTCTGCTGTAAATTGTTTCTTGACTTAATGAACAACTTCTCAATGTACTTCTCTTGCATCATACAACCAGTGATTAACTTCCATAGTTCTGCAAAATGGTTAGTGGGAACACAAAGAAACAAACAGTGGTTTGAACATAACTAACAGTGGTTATAATAAAAATAGCAATACTAAGATCACTTAATAACAGTACAATACTTATACAAACTTTTACAAAACAAGTTGAGATTTAGAGATTAATCATTCCAATACTAACTACAAGGTACTGAAACCTCCTCACATCAAAAGCTTTAGTGAGAAGATCAGCAACATTGAAATCAGTATGGATTTTACCATTTGAATCAACCTTTTCTCATTACAATCTCTAATAAAATGATGCCTTATCTCAATATGTTTAGTTCTAGAATGTAAAACAAAGATTTTTAATGATGAATATTGTACTGTTATTATCAATGTAAATCTTAGTATGCATAAAATTGTACCCAAAATCCAACAATTGATTCTGAATCCAAAGAACTTGACCACAACAACTAGCAGCAGCCACATATTCAGCTTCAGTTGTAGAATTTGCCACTATTGTTTGCTTTTTACACTGCCATGAAATTAGTCTACTTCCCAAAAACTGACATCCTCCAGTTGTAGATTTCCTATCCAAACTAGCACCAGCATAATCACTATCTGTATAGGCCACCAAATCAAAAGGTGAATCCTTAGAATACCAAAGGCCCAATTTGGGATGACCTTTAAGGTATCTAAAGATTCTCTTAACATCATTCATGTGTGATGTATTGGGTGTGACTTGAAATCTTGCACACACACATACTGAGAACATTATATCTGGCCTAGATGCAGTGAGATACATCAAAGATCCAATCATGGACCTATACAACTTCAAATCAACTTTGGGACTTCCATCATCTGGTAGCAGTGGTTTCTGAGTCTCCATAGGTGTACTAGCACTCTTTACATCCTAAAACCCAAACTTCTTTAAAATATCTGCTACATACTTGTCTTGACTAATGAAAATACCATCAGTCCCTTTGTTGAACAGTAGCCCCAAAAAGAAAGTGAGTTCTCCCATAGAACACATCTAAAACTTATCATGCATAAGTTTCTCAAAATCCTTGCATAGCTCCTTATTTGTTGAGCCAAAGATGATATCATCTACATAGACCTGAACCAGTAAAATATCATCCTTGTGCTTCCTAATGAACAAAGTTTTATTAATCAACCCTCTTTTAAATCCATTGTCCATCAAATAAGTACACAAACACTCATACCATGCCCTAGGAGCTTGATGCAACCCATACATAGCCTTCCTCACCCTGTAAACCTTGTCAGGATGATCAGGATCTTCAAAACTAGGAGGTTGACAAACATAAACCTCCTCATCAATTGTTCCATACAGAAAGGCACTTTTAACATCCATCTGATACACTACAAAATTCTTGAATGAAGCATATGCTAAAATTAATCTAATAGCCTCAATTCTTGCAACTGGAGCAAATACTTCATCATAATCCAAACCTTCAGTTTGTGTGTATCCTTGAGCAACCAGCCTTGATTTGTTCCTTACCACTATCCCTCTTTCATCCCTCTTATTTCTGAACACTTATTTTGTCCCAATTGCCCTCTTACCATTAGGAAGGTCAACCAATGTCCAAACCTCTTGAAGCTTAAACTGTAGAAGCTCCTCTTGCATTGATTCTACCCATCATTCTTCAGACAAAGCTTCTTCCACTCTCTTGGGCTCCTTATGAGACAGAAAACAAGCAAACATGCAATTTTGCAGATCTTTATGACTATTTCTTTTATGAAGTGATCTTGCAAAGAAACCTTGCTCAGGAAAGGTTATAGTGTTCTTAACCTTGCTTCTTGTTTGAACTGGAGTATTCAAATTTCCAAGTATTTGTTCCTTGGGATGAATCTTGTGAATCCTTGTGGTAGCGATTGGACTTTCATGAATGACAGTTTCCAAGTTAGTAAAATCAGCATTGAAGAAATCATCCATGTCTTCATCATCAGTAGGAGTATCAATCTCTTCCAAAGCAAGCATGTCAGGATCATGTAGATACTCCTCTTCACCAAATAATGGCTTTGCAGTTGGTCCAAATAATGGCTTTGCAGCCGGGGTTTCACTTGTACTGGCAGTGGTAGAAGTTGGCTTAGCAGTGCTTTCATTATACCTAGTCGTGCTTTCGTTTGGCTTAGCAGTGCTTTCAGAATGCCTTTTCTTTCTTTCAATTTCTTCTACCAACACTGAGTTATCTTTCAACAACTCATCCTTATCTTGATGATGATCAACTTTGCTTCCATTATTCAATGCATCATCATCAGTGGGACCTTGCTTATCAATGATGGGTGAGACAGAACCAACTTTCCACTTTTCAACCAAATAGAACTCCTTTGGAGAATTAGCTTCCTTAGAAGTTGTTTCTGCATCAGAATCCTTTTGTGTACCTGCATTAACATTAGTGGAAGTTCCTGCAATGATAGGCTCATAATTCATAGATTTGGTTAGCATATCAATGTTAAACAGCCAGTCTGGTCCTTTGGTCTCAACACTAGGAGTCTCTTCACTAAATTGAACATGTAAGTTCTCTTCAACAATCATAGTCCTCCTATTGTATACTCTAAAGGCTTTACTATTAGAAGAATAGCCTAAAAAGTATCCATCATCAGCTTTTTCTTGAAACTTGCCTAGGTAGTCTATGGTATTTAAGATAGTAACAGGACACCCAAAAGGTTTTAGGAATGCAATCATTGGCTTCCTATTATGTAACAGCTCATAGGGGGTCTTGTTATGAGGCTTCACTACCTTACTTCTATTCTGCACATAACATGCAGTACCTACAGCTTCAGCCCAAAAGGTAGTTGGTAACTTAGATTCTGACACCATTGTCCTAGCAGCCTCAATTAGTGTCCTATTTTTCCTTTCAGCTACACCATTCTGTTGTGGTGTTCTAGCAACACTAAACTGTCTTTCTATACCCTTAGCTACACAGAACTGATTCATCACATCATTCTTATACTCAGTTCCATTATCACATCTGATTACCTTGACATTATGGTTTGCTAGATTTTCTATCTTAGTAATGAAACTCTTGAGGATCTCACTAGTTTCACTCTTAGCAGCTAAAAAGTATACCCAAGAAAATCTACTATAATCATCAGTGATAACTAAGCAAGACGCTTATGGTTCAAACTTTTGACAAAGGTAGGTCCAAATAAGTCCATATGAAGCATAAACAATGGTTGTGTTATGGTGTTAACAGTTTTGGACTTACAAGAAGCTCTATGTTGTTTTCCTTTTCTGACAAGCCACACATAGTTCCTTACACTCAAAAACCTTAGAAGGTAACCCTCTCACTAAGTTGCCCTTTACAAGTTTATTGATTGTTTTGAAATTAAGGTGACCCAGCCTTCTATGCCACAATTTAGACTCATCAACTGATGCCTTAGCAAACAAACAAGTTAAGAACCTATTAGGAAGTACATCTTTAAGATCAAAACAATATATGTTCTCTTTCCTAGGTATCCTTAACTGCACAAATTTCTCATTAGGCATATTAAAATCAGGTGACAACACCACACTCAGTTTCCCCAAAAAGCACCCAGTTTTTCTTATCACACATTTGAGAAACACTGAATAAATTATACTTTAATCCCTATACCAGATAGACCTTTTCAAAGTCTAATTTCCCTGTTCTGATTGTGCCTCTGCCAAGTATCTTTCCTCCCTTTGGATCATTGCCAAATGCCACATATCCTCCATCAAAAGCTTCAAAATCCTCCAGGTTGCTCCCATCCCAAGTCATGTGCCCAGAGCAACCACTATCAAAAATTCATTTGTCTTTTAGCTCATCTTGTAGATTGCCCTGCACATGAATTTAAACAAATTAGTTCTTTTGGTGGACCCAAGCCAATATCGACTTGGGTCCGCTCTGCGTGCATCAACATAATCAAATTTCTTTAGGTTCATTGATGCACAACTGACATGATGTAAAACCATGGTCTTAGGCTTCCATTGCCAGCTAGCTGAGGCCTTAATAAAGATAAAAATGGTTTCCAACCACTGTGTCAGTTATCACATTTGGAATTTTTAAAACTTCTTTTGTATCAGAGGTGATATTTTGCTTAGTAGTGGATTGATTTTGCTTAGCCGTGTTTACATTTTGCTTAGCAGTGGTTGGAACCCATTTGGGTGCAGCAGTGACTATTGACTTTGTATTACCATTCCTCATTAACACTGCTCTAGGAATCATATTTTTGTTAGGATGAGGGATTGTTTTCTTTGAAAAGTTTTGATGGTTTACCCTCCTCCAATGATTCCAAACTTGTGGTTGGTTTTTATAATAGTTTCTCTATAAGTGCTCAAAACTACCACATGCAAAACAAGCCTTCTTAACACATTGAAACTCATCTCCTAATCTGTTTGAAATTAGTCCATTGAAGTTTCTTTGATTTCCCCTAGGTACATATCTTTTCATCCGTTCCCTAGGTATATCCTTGTACTCTACAACTTTCTTATCAATTTGAGATCCAAATCTAGGTACAAGGTTGGCTTGTTTAGAATCAACTTTCTTTACATTTTCTATCTTTTCAGGCTGAGTTGACTGATATCTATCTTCCTCAGAGTCTGATTCCCAATCTTCAATAGTGGGAGCACCAGATGACTTAACAGAACCTATCTTAGTTGTTTCAGTCTTACTAATCTCTTCTACAGGTTTGTTAAAACTGAATTCACTACTAAATGACAGTTCTTTTGTAGGTGGTGCATGTTTCATAAGAGAGGGTGGTGGCATATTGTTGTAACCTATCCTAGAACCCTTTTTCATTAATTGACAATCTATTGCTTTATGAACCAAATCAGAAGCAAATTGTGTTTTAGCAACCCTAACAACATGTTTTTCTTTTTCTACTAGGGCTTTTGTTTTACACTCTCTGCCTCTTCTAGTTTCTTTTTAAGCATCTTAATTTCTCTGTCCTTAAGATCAATTTCACCACCTAGTATATTAATCTTATCGACATACTCAAACTCACATTTAATACATAAATTAAGTTTTTCTTCAACACTCTCTAGACCAACTTTATAACCTAAGTTATCAAGTGAAAGTCTATCTACTTCTTTTCTCAAACTTGCAATAATAGCCTTTTGTGATTCTAAGTTATCTTGACATGATTTAAAAGAACAAATATAATTTTTAGAATCATTAGATACCTCGAATCTGAACCGTAAGATGAAGCATAGGACATAAGAGCAAAGTTATGCTCTTTAGAAGCTTCACTAGCAAGAAAAGCTGCATTGGGACCTTCTTCAATCTGATCACTCTAGTCATAATCACCAATACCATCTTGAGCAACCAATGCTCAAGAAGCAGGCTCTTCAGTGATCTTCTTGATGCCTTCAATCCTCTTGGGAGCTCGACATTCCCTAGCAAAGTGACCCTTCTTTTTGCAGTTAAAGCACTTCATCTTGCTTTTGTCAAATCCAGCTCTCCTTTGACCATCATACTTAACTTGCCTTCCAGTTCTTCTAAAAAACTTCCTTGCTTGGAGAGTCAACATTGCCATCTGCCATTGAAGATTTATCTCTTCAAGATCATCAGGATCAATTTGATCTAAATCTTGATTCAAAACAGTAACACTGGTAGTTAAATCAGCCAGAAAAGCATAAATTACACCATCACTGACATTATCACTAACAGTGGTATTGTTAGCAATAGCCGTGGTTACTTCATAAGCAGCAGTGGAAACATCTTGAGAATTCCATTGCCCTGTAGACACAAAATCAATGTTTTGTGGTGATGAAGATGATCCAGCTATGTTCTTTTCAGACTCATAAACTTTTAAGTTGTTGTAGAGATTGTCCAGAGTCATCTTTTCAAAGTCATCCTTATTTCTCCACACAACTGTGTGCACAGCCCAGTCAGGTGATAAACTTCTGATGAACTTCAAATTGATATCTTCTTGAGCAACTTTGTAGTCTACTAACTTCAGTTGGCTAATGAGTTTTTGAAGTCTGTTATAAGTGCCATCAAGTTTTTCTCCACTAAGAGCAGTGAAGTTTTCAAGCTGATGCTTGAGCATATTCTTCCTTGATTTCTTGGTAGCTTCATTACCAGCAAACCTTGTTTCAATAGCATCCATTAACTCTTTAGCAGACTCATAATGTTCAAATTCCAAAGCATACTCATTAGGTATTCCCACGGAGAGAATACTATGAGCTTTGATCTCCAGCTTCCTTCTAGCCTTGTCAACCTCACTAACAATGGCCATCTCTTTACCATCATCACCCTTCTTAGGAAGAGTATCACCCTTTTCAACAACATCCCAAATGGTGTAATCAATCATACGAATGTATTGCCTCATTCGCATTCTCCAAACTTGGTACTCACCCCGCTGAGCATGGGCACCTTTGATGCAAGTAACCATGTGAGTTTCGGCTGCACATCTTAACTTACTTGAATAGAAATTAATTAAACTTCTTCTTGGTTTCAGTTTCTAGATCACAAGCTCTGATACCACTTGTTGATCCCAGTTGAGCAAATGATCCTTTATAGAAACCTACTTAATAAAGACTTATTAAGTATCACGCGGAATTTAATACTTAATCTTAAGAAGAAGCATAATAAACATTCAACACCTCAATATTATTATTAATACGAATACTCTAACCAAGTATTAGGGTTTTACAACCTTGAAGTGTATCGACCTTAGATATAAAACATAAGTATATCTAATCTAACCTAGGACCTCCTTTTATAGGCTAAGGAGTCTTTTACATAATACAATACGTAGCCTACAAGATAAATATCTTTTCCATATTTATCTAATACAAAATATTAAACCGACTATACAAGACTAGCAGTGGTTACAATACAATATCAGTGGTTTCACATTACTACTAGCCGTGGTTTATCTTCAGTAGTGGATTCATTCTTATGTTCGTGGTTTCATTAACTCTGTCCGTGGTTCCCACACTTAGAATAATTCATGATCCAAGGAACCTAAAACCCAACAAGCAGCTTGGCATTGTTGTCAACCTCTATTGACAGTGATGATTCTGAAGATGACTGTGATGATGATATTGCCACTGCTGGTTATACAGTTTCCACTAGTAATGCTAGTGTTACCACTGCAGGTTCAAAGAAGAAGGTTGCTGGTATTGGAGATCCTACCTTTTATGCTTTTATCTCCACTCAAGTTATTGGCTCTATATTAACTCATGAAGACATAGAGCAAATTGATGAAGATGACTTGGAGGAGATGGATATAAAATGGCAAATAGCTCTTCTTAGCATGAGGGCTAGGAAATTCTATAAGAAGACTGGCAAACCAATTCAAATCAATGGTGGAGAAACTGCAGGGTTCGATAAGAAGAAAGTAGAGTGTTTCAATTGTCTTAAGTTGGGACATTTTGATAGAGAATGCAGAAAGGCCAAGGAACAGGACAAAAGATCTACTTGGTACAAGCAAAAGAAGGGACCAACTGTGGAAGAACCAAAGGCAATGTTGACTATTGATGGTGTGAGCTATGATTGGAGTTTCACGGCTGATGATCAAGAGGAACAACCTTCAGATGCTGCTTTTATGGCTATAGAACATGCTCTCATGGCTTTCTCTGACCCTGAGGTACAAAACTTTGAAAGTTGTTCTAAAACATGTAGGGCTTCTAAAGAATGTGAAAGGCTTAGTGAATTATTTAATAATGAAAGAATAGAGTTGCATGCTGCTAATTATACCGTGTCAAATCTTAGAAGAGGCATAGCTGTTTTAAAGAAACAACTAGATCATTATAGAGAAAATGAGTCAAAATATAATGATGATATGATTATTCTTAGAAGAGAATTAGATCATAAGACAACAGTGAATGAGGCACTAAATGATGAGTTTGTGAAACTTAAAAAGATAAATGAGAATGTCAATTTAACTGTAGATACCTATTATTATCAGTCTAAGTCAATTGATAAAATTTGGAATGCTCAAATTACTAGTAAAGTTAAGTCTGGTATGGGATACAATATTGTTCCTCCACCACTAAGGGGTGTTCCATCACCTCCTTGCATAGATTTAGCTCATACAGGCCTAGAAGAGTTTCAGGAACTTGAACGTGAATATGGTCCTCTAAAGAACACATTTGAAAACCGAGGAACAAGGTTAAGCATGAAACTCCATGTTTTTGAAAGTGCTAGTAACTCATCTGTTGTAGATGAGAATGTTAAAAAGAATGTAGAGGCTTCTATCCCAAAAGTTGTAAATACTATTACAGAGGAACCTAGGAAACAAGCTAATAAACCTAGACCAACTGTAAGGTATGCTGAGATGTATAGGAACAAGTCATTAGCTCCTAGGGGTAACCAGAGGAGTTTGAATCATGTCAAATCTCAACAACTAGGAAGTGATTTTGTGATGTACAACAAAGCATGTTATATCTGTGGTAGCTTTTATCATTTACATGCTAATTGTGACTATCATTTTGGGAGAAGGGAAGTCCATGGGAATAAAAGGGTGGAGACTAACAAGTTTCAAAACAATTTACACCCTAATTCACACAGCAAAATGATCCCAAGAGCAGTTCAATTGAGAAGTGGTCTTAAAACTTTTAAAGCACGCTAAAATCTGTTAACAATGCTCACCCTAAATCACCTGTTAAAAGTGCAAAATCCAAAACAACTTTTGCAAAATCTGCACAAATAGGGAAAAGGTCTTTTCAAAACAAAAGGGTTCAATATAACCAACAGTGGGTACCAAAAGCTAAGCCAGCAGTTACCACTGCTCAACCAAAAGTTCCCACTGCAAGGGTTGTAAACAAGACCAAGGGTAACATGGGAAATGATGTGAAGGCCTCAGCACGTTGGGAATGGAAACCTAAAGGAATTATCTCATCAACCAATCCCAATGGTGTAATCCAGTTTCCACTGTTCAACCTAAAATATTCAGAGAAAAGACTCCAGAATTTAGCTATGTGCCTACTGAAGAGGATATTGAGTTCTTGATTGCTAATGATCCAGTAGTCAAGAAGAAGGTAATTGACCTACTTGCTGATAAGTCCTTAACTGAAGAACAAAGAACTGCACAGTTGAAGGATTTTATTCAGATGAAGAATAGCCAAGCACTTCAAGATGTAATTGGTTCAGTCAGAAAGGGTCAAAAGAAACCAAGGCAACCAACCAAGGCACAAGTTATATCATACATGAAGACTTATTGTTGCAATGTTGGTGGCTGGAAAAGACATCAATTCAAAGGAATGCCTGATGATAAAGTTAAAAGTATCTACTACAGAGTTCAAAGACAAGATAAAGATTTTATTCCTACGATCTCTGAAGAAGAAGCAAGAAGGTATCCTAATTTGAAGAGAAAGGCCAAAGAAAGTGATTCTCAGACTGTTAAGAAGACAAAGTTTGCTGAAGAACAAGAAGTTCCAACTGAGAAATTCACTGAAGAACAATTGACTGCAATGATATTGATTGAAGAAAAAGATGTTTATCCTGAACCACTGCAAGTCAGACATCCTATCATTGATTGGGAAGTATTTACCGCTAGCAATTTTGCTCCAACATGGAAGATTACAAGGCTAGGTGGTGAAACTTCATCATTCATTCAATTTGAAGACCTTATCAAAGCATGTGACAGAGATGATCTGGATACATTGTGGAGATTAGTTCAAGAAAGGTTTAAGGATGAAAAGCTTAATGATATGAAGGAAATGCAGTTATGGGTTGATCTTAGAAGGCTCTATGAACCAGATGCAAATGATGATTTCTAGAAATTTGCATGTTCATGTCCTGGTACTAAATGGACTTACTATGATTCATGTGAAGTTCATCATGTTTCTACATCAGATGGAGTGGATGCATTCATGTTTGCTGAGAAAGAATACCCACTCAAAGATGGAACTCTCACAGTGATGTTGTGTACAACTATAAGAGTCCATGAAGATATTGAGAAGGTCAGAGCTTTGCTACATAGACTTCAAGATCAATGTTCAAGAGCTATTCAGGCTTTGAGAAGAAAGTGAAGTGTTTGGAAGAATTCCCAAACCCTTGCTGATAATGAAGATTGAAGAAACTTATTGATTTGCAGAGAAATCATAAGTTTAGGGGAGGATTGTTGGGAATAATACTAACAGTTACCACTGATAGTCTCGTGGATGACACTACTAAAGATTACACTAGCAGTGGAAACACATTACCACTGCTAATACAAATATTACCACTGCTGTTAGGATAATTGTTAAATATCCGTGTATTGATAAGTATCGAAAATATCTTGTTTATATTCTATATTGTTAGCATTATACTTATCTTGTAAAGGACTCCTTGTGCTATAAAAGGAGATCCTAGGTCATTGTTTTGTATACGTATCATTCATATAAGCTTCAAGGTGTAACCCTACTGATAAGCAAGATCACTCGTATTATTTCTTAATAATATTGAAGCTTTGTGTTATTCTGTTCTTACTTACATTACATCATATAAACCATCTTCTAAGTATTACTAAGTATATTCCGCGTACTTATTAATATAACTCAAAATATCATTAACACAAGGTGTGTGTTTAGATCCATCAGAGGTCGTTGCATGGATTGCCCTTCCTTGTAATTTTCAGAACCCATAGTGATCGAATTTTTTTTAAAATACGGTTTACTTTTAAACTTTTATAAACCTAGCTCTTGATGCCAATTTTGGAAAACTAGAATGGGGGGTTGAATAGTTTTGCCGATTTTAAGTTAGTTTCAAAACTTTAGATTCGATGTTGTGTGAAATCGTATGGATGAAGAGAGAATATAGATCTAAGAGTAATGCAAATAAAGAAAGTAAAGTATGGGATAGAAATGACACAACTGATTTATATTGGTTCGGCTACAAGGACACCTTCCTTGCCCTACTCCACTCCCCGAGTCACCTACTCGAGAGTTCAAGCACTATGTCAACAAACTCCTTCAACTTGGCGGAGAAGCCTTCACAACGTTCCTTACACCTTTTTCCGGTACAAAGCTAAATACCGAGTCCGTAACACGGAGGACCAAACCAACACGACTATTACACAACAAATATGTGAAATATCAAGTACAAGATCTTTGCTACAGAAATCTTGTGGAGGATCAAATCAATCAAGGACCTCTTGCTTGGATGACTTGTAGAATGCTCATGATCTCGCCTTAGAGAAGGACCTATATGAGAATCACAATAGAAGAAAGAAGAACAACTCTCTAGATCAAGTGATCTTTTGTTAAAAGAGTGTAAGAATATATGAGAGAGTTAGTAAGAAGAGGGGTGAGTAAAAATGAAGAAATGGCTCTCTATTTATAGGCAAAATCTTGCCACTGTTGCACGGATCCTACGAATCCCTTGCTTAAGGGATCCGTCTAGTGTAAATCCAGGGATTCGTGGGACGTTCCTCTTTGCCCATGGGTTTTTGGGTTATGGGTCATGGGTCATGGGTTATGAGTTGGTCCATGATTATTTATTTAGATACAATGTATCTAATAGATGCAATGCATCTAGTCAATGGATCATGGGTTAATACCATGGGTCATGGATATGCTCCATGGGTATGGTTCAGGGGTTGTGGTTTTTACCCATCCTAATAAACTATTACAACAAATGATTTATTACAACAATTTATATTAAATGACTATATGTAAATGCTTTACAAAAATAACATGTATCCTTATAATTTTACTTATGATAACATTATATTTGTTATCAACAAAACACAAAGAGATCGCTAAATATTAATAAACGTTTTTACGGTTTATTTGTATTAACATTCTTCTTTGTAGTTTTCAATTATACACGGATCATATCAAGTTTTTAAAGTACAATATACTCTAAGAAGCTTGGTAACGAAGCTCTGGTACCAATTGTGGAAAACTAGAAAGGGGAGTTGAATAGTTTTACCGATTAAAACTTTGTTTTAAATTATTTAGATCAACTTATGTCAATCTATTTGATTGTGTGTGTTGGCCGATGATAGGTAAAGTGTATAAACAAATAATGCAAAGATAAAGAGTAAGAAACACAAAACCACGAAACAAGTGTTTATAGTGGTTCGGCTACATGGACACCTTCCTTACCCTACTCCACTCCCCGAGTCACCTACTCAAGAGTTTGTAAGCACTACACAACACAAGCTCCTTATGGCGGAGAAGCCTTCAAAACGTTGCCTACTCTTTATCCAGTACAAGGCTAGACACCGGGTTCTTCCACGAGGTAGAACCAAACCTATCACAACGTCGCCTACACTTTATCCAGTACAATGCTAGATACTGAGTTCCATAACAAAGGAGGAACTACTACCCAACACAACACAACTACCCCAAAGGAGATACACTCCTTATTACAACATCATAAGGATATCAAGATCCTTTAACCCAAAATAATCTATCTTGTACATCGATGCACCATATCAAATGTACACCCTTGGCACCTTTCGCTAATGCCTTTGACACGACCCTTCGGCACCTTTCACTAATGCCTTTATCTTGACTCTTTGGCACCTTTCACTAATTCCTTCGACACGGACCTTTGGCACCTTTCACTAATGCCTTTGACTTGACCTGTTTGGCAACTTTCACTTATGCCTTCAACACAACACTTCTAAGAAGGGAGGAAAGAACTATCAAGAAGATTACTTCATTAGTCTTGATGATGACGAAGTATGGCAACCCATGGACTTGAGCTTGCTCGACTTCAAGAGGTGGGGATCTCGCCTTTAAGAGGAACCTAGAGAATCACACAAACACAAAATTACATAGAAAGATCCTTTGGATCTGAGGTTAGAGAGTTTACAATACTAAGAGAGAGTATGTGTAAAAGGGGTGAGTTGCAAGAGAGAAATGGCTCACTATTTATAGAAAAATTTCTCTACCGTTCCCCGGATCCCACGGATCCCTCCCAAGAGGGACCCGACTAGTGCAAATCAAGGGATCCACCAGACTGGGTCAGTTTAAGTCCGCACTTTGGGTGGCAAACTGGGTTATGGGTTATGGGTTATGAACCATGGGTTATATAAGATGCAATGTATCTAGACATTGGATCATGGGTCATGGGTCATGGGCCATGGATAATACCCAACATGATGTCATGCAATGGTTCATGGGTTATGAATCAAGCTCTATAGGTATGGGTCATGGAATTTGGGTTTTACCCAACTACATTCAATGTATCTAGTCAATGGGTCAAGTACTTAGATTATTACCCATTACATTGCCCATTACAATATAAGTTATGCATATTTCCATATTATGAAAACACTAGTTGTTGTACATATGTATTTCTGTAAAATGTTAACACTATTACTTGTTTAGTGTTTTATATGAAAATGTAAGTGTGTTAGTAAACTATTGGCTCAAACCATTTACGTATTTTCTTTGTTTCGTTAAAATGATTTTACGTTTGTTATCGACAAAACATTAGAAGATCGTAAAAAAAAATTTTTACGGCTTATTTGTATTAACAAAAGTGATATAGATCATGTTATGAATTAAACGTCCAACATCAGTTTTGGATAACCTTTTTTATAAGGTTGTTGATGTACACTGCCCTCGAAATAATTTCCAGCTGCACCTTCCTTTGGCTTATCTGTGAGCACGAGTAACCAAAGCACGGTCAGACTTTCTTTTGCTGTCGCAAAAAGGTTTAGGTAGGTTGGGTAAAAGGTTCAAGTCAAAAAATTCAAACCGGCCCAAAGTTTATCCAGATTCGGGTCCACGTCAAACAGCTCGTGGGTTAATTGTACAGGACAAAGTATTCAGGTTTGGTAAAAGATTCTTCATAGTTAACTGGTATTGTTAATGGTAAAGTCGGTAAATAAAAAATAATAGAGTAAACGGTTGTTTCTGTTACCGTATTCTATGAACGTTTCAGGTTATTAAGAAGTGTAAATGCCGATATAAAATCAGATTTTTTAGTTTTTTAGATTGAGTCTATGGACTTGACCTGCTAGCTAAAGGTGTAAGAAGCTTATAAGCCTACGTACCCAACCGATGCCACTTCTCACCCCGAATGCCTACACAACAACTCCTGCTATCGTTATCAGCAACATAATCTTCATCGCAATTGCTGTTCTACGGAACAGGCTAATTGCCGGAATTTTTTTTAGTTTAGATAGTGCAAAACCATGCGCCGTTTGCTTCCTTGCAAGAAAATAAAAATAAAAAGGTCACATAAAGTCTGGTACTTGGTTGTAAAAGGTATGTAGACATCTACTCATATTACCTCCCTTTTTTTGTACTGATTAAAATATTTAGCAATTTGGGATGCTAAATGTAATAGCTTATATGTATTAGAAACACAAATTATGAACCTTTCAACCCATTAATCTTTCACCAAATTAACATGTTGAGACAGTTGACTTTCTCATGTCGACACACTAATGCAATTCAACATGTTAACAGAGACAAAATTGGAATAAATAATGATTCTGGTTCGCCAGGAAAAAAAAGTTGGCTGTTGCGCAGAAGCATTCTTTCACATACATATCTAAAGAACTACCTTTAACCAAATTGCACCGGTTATCCTTTCTCATACTCTGTTCACAATTTCACTATACCTATCAAAACAAATACCTCAACACCAGGCGTGTATAATGTACTATTATCCAAAAATGAACATGTACCTGTTGGTAAGATCCAATGATTGTACGCGTGTGTTTGTCTGATGCGAGTAATAGGACCAGATGTGCACTGCTTCATTTATACCTACAAAAATAATAAAATGGTAAAGGTTATTCAGACATAAATTATCAGCTATATGACAAATTTCAGAATTCAAGGTAGGTAGCTTACTTTTAGTAATTGGACGGCTGGGTATATTATCCAAAAGATTAAGAGCCTAGCCATTGGTCGGCGCACCTGTAACAGCAGCATCGATTTCAGTGGGAGCACAATTTACTCAAGAACCCATTGTCACTACTAAAAGATAAGCCGTTAGTCATAGGTTGAGACGCCAACACACAATCTACACAACCATTGCACAAAATCCTATAAATAAGCTTAAAGAAACACCCCAATGCTTAGACCTTTTTTTTAAAGAACACTTGGTTGAAAGAGCTTATTCATCTAGAAAAGCTACCAGCCATAACTCAAACAGCAGTAACACATACATTAATCCTAAGTATGGGATATCAAAATAAGCATTTCATTAAAACACACATAACAAATATTTTAATAATAACAGAGCAAACATATAAACAATGGAATTTATTAAAAAAACATAGAACAAACCTCTTGTTCATGCCAACGCCTGCTTTTTTACAAACGATGATACGAACCCTACAAAAAAAGGCTAAGAATGTTGCAATGTGAATCATGTATTTTAACATTCAATGTATAAAGGCGAAAAAAGAAGGCAAACTAACCATATCATAATCATCGGTATTTTGCCGACTCCAAGAGTCCTAAGATATTTACCGAAAACACATAATCAAAAAGCAAATCTTGAATTGAAAACATCCTGAAATATAAGAACATAAAAGGCCATAACCTCGTGTCGAACTTTTGAGTGACTAAAATTTTTAACATCTGAAAGTTTATCAACAATAATACACAAAATCATTCATAAATGTTCAAACCGATTATGAAAAGTGAAATGCAAAACCCTAAACCAAAAAGTTGCGTCAGAATTCAAACTAAAACAAACAGGTACCAGGTCAACTAAACCCACCCGACCCATTTTGGCCCAAAGAAAATTATTTGTGTTTTTGAAGTCAGCTAATTTTACCAAAACATATACTACATGTGTCAGACTCAACTTGATGTTATTAGCTGATAAAATCAACTGTCTGTGCTAACAATGTTAACTTATTCATAGGGGCTATTTGGATTCGTGTTAAACGACGAACCTCGAAAATAAGCTAATGCAAATACCCCCAATAATGAAATAATCTCTTCACAACCCTAACTTCACCAAAAACCAAATGTTAAAACTACACAAACTATATGAAACATAAACATAAGAGGGTATGTTTTACCAGACCTATCAATTTTTAAGGAACCCACAAAGGTGTAGGATTTGTTAAAGAGTAGTCTTTCAGTTTCTCTTCAGATGACTCCCGACCCATGATATCCCTCACGAATAGTGTTGAAGAAACTGCAATTGTGTATTTTTTATGGGTAGATTTCCTCTGGAAGGTGGTAAAGTCGGTGGAAGGCAGTGTTTTAAAGATCAGAGATGAATGTGAGATAACAATCGAATGTATAAGAATGTCGATATTAACACACCCAAAGATAGGCTACCGTGCTGGACCGAATAGCATATGCTATTGGGCTGAACATATTGACGGAAATCCACCTAATATTTTAATAGGTCCTTGTTATTTTATCAGCCGCCGACATTTGAGATTAATATATATATATATATATATATATATATATATATATATGTATATGTATATGTATATGTATATGTATATGTATATGTATATATATATATATATATATATACATATATATATATATATATATATATATATATATATATATATATATATATATATATATATATATATATATATAATCTACGAGAGATCAATAGACAACTGAACTAACCAAATAATTGTTTATTTTCTTTTGAAATTCATATTATATTAAATTAAAATTAAAATAATTGACAACTATCAAAATGTCAAGAACTACAAATACTACATGCACCCGCTAAATCTCGAACAACATATGTAACACCCCAACCCGGCAAGGGTAGAGGTATCACAGTCATGGTGTCATATCAAAGCATACATATTGAACATAAAGCAACAGTGGAAGTCTTAAACATAAATAATCAAAGGATGTCAAGTCAACACGACTTAACAATACATAAGTTCAATGAAAGGAAAATACTCCAAAGAATTAAATAACGATAATCCAAGTCTAAATAAATGTCTTAGCATAATCAATGCAATCTAAGATGACTAGGGTCAAGGCCTCCACATAAGCTCATCACTCATCCCAAAGCAATCCCCATCTCCTAGCTTAGATACCTGCCGCAGGTAAAGAAAATGCAGCTGAGCTTAAAAAGCCCAGTGAACAGATATATACACTTGCATAATCGAAATATAAGGAACGAAATAATATAACCTGAGGTGCATTGGGGAAAATCATAAGGTATAAACAAAAGGATAATGAAATGAAATGAAAGGTCAGTAAACTACCATGAGCCTAAACAAAGCATATCATATCATAGCATAAGTAACCAATGGAGTGATCAGCTCCCAAAATGTGAAAGACGTGTATTGCACACAACATCAGTCACCATATAAATCATAATATAACATATCATAGCATATCAAATCAAATCTAGGATGCATCCATACGCCCCTGAACAAATCATAGTGGCCATAATAATAATAATGTTGAGCTCATAATATATATAACAAAAAGGGACGGTGTAGAACATCACTCGATCACACTAGAGTCATGTCAATGGTGCATCAAAGACATAGCCATGTTACCTTCATGGCTAGGAATTGGCTCGGGTACTAAACTGAAGGGTTAAATAAAAGTCATAATCTAAAGGTTCATATTAAAGGTTCAAAGCAAGGTTCACATCAAAAGGTTCACAAATCTAAGGGAGCATAGCAAAGGTCATACGGGGAACCCTAATAATAAGGCTCAGAGCAAAGGCAAAATAATCAAGCTAATATCAAAAGATGTGAAAGAATCATGAGAAACCTTTATAGATAAGGTCAGAATATATGTACCTTATTCAACAGCAAGAAAACAAAAGCAGATGAAAATCAAAAGATACGAAAGATCACTCCTTCCTCGAGGGATATATAGAAGTGAAAGGATATACGCTTATTAGATGTAGTTAATGTGTTTTATTCCGATTAAGTCTTTTACGGTTTATGAGATTCTTTCCATTTTTAGTAAGTTTCCAAATATAGTAGCTTAACCATTTTAAGTAACTTTCTATTTTAGGTAGGTTTCTTGATTTAGCAAGTTTAGCCGTTTATGACGCAATTAATGTCACATTAGGTTAAAATGATGAAAAGTATTATTATTATAGTTTAGGGTTCAATGATGACAAGTTACAATAGTTTAGGGTCTAAAGTGTAAATATCACAAAGTATGGGGTCAAATATGTAAATGTTGCAAGTTTACTCATTTTATGACTTTAGTCTATCTCTTTACCATTTTAACGAGAAGCCCCCCCTCAAGTTTCATTATTAACCAAACAAACCTTATACTTTTATTAAGTTCTAAAACCCTTTTAAAATCCTAAACCAAGTTGACACACTATTTCATCTTTACAAATCGAAACCCTAATCCTAACCAAGTTATACGACATTCATGTGTGATTTCTTTTCAGGTCGAGACATGCCTAGGTCCCCTTTTAATCCATACGACACAACAAGGACAACACGAGACTCGTATGACATTAACCAAGATGTACATGTATGTTGTTATCCCATTTTAATTCGACACAAGATAAATAAAATAGATACATGTCGTGTGGTTATGGGTTGAATAGCTTCAAGATATCAAGGTTTCACATGGGTTGAATATATGGTCATTCATATTCAATCTATTACATGGCCAAGTTTATGATTTTATGTAGCATGCTATAATTTTATAAAACCTTTGACATATTATTTCATGTAACATTTATAACATATCTTTTTATGTGACAAGGGATTCAAAACAGAAGTGTATATGGGTCAATATGTATGTGAGGTCGAAACAAATTTGAGGTGGGTCAAAGTGGATTCAAATAATAGTGTATGCATATGGATCGAATAGGATTTAAACAGATTCACAAAAGGGTTTTTGTTAGGATTTAGAAAATCCAGTAGTTAAAGATTCGGTCACCTCAAGTATATGTACTCGTTAGAAAGCTCGTAGTCGTAGTCATGTAATGTTAATAAGTAGTTTGTTAAGTAACACCGTGGAGGACGGACGGGTCTTTACCCACTGTATGCCTGATCCACAGCCCGTAGGAGGCGTGTCTTGTAAGAAACTATAAATACCCTCTACCTCCCAAGGTAGAGGGTTGGAGCTTTCAATATCATTTTTCTTTGTCTCACTAAGTTCCCTAAACTCTTCCAATTTCTCTCTCTAGAACTTAAACCATACGTCCCATATATTAATTTGTTATGTGTTTATGAAAACCAATATGTTACAAATGGTATCAAGAGCCATGGTTTGATCACTCATCTTTCACGTTCTTGGAGTTCTAGTGGTTTTCGTAAGGTTTTTGAGTTTGAATGAGTTTAGAGTAGATAGCATCATTTGGATCAGCAATGTATCATCCGACATTTGAGTAACTCTTCTTAAGTTCCTTTACCACTGAAGTCTGAAGCGATCCATTCCAAAAGGTGTCAAGAGAATAATTCCCCCAAGTAGTTGAATTGATGCAGTCAGTCTCTTTGTATAATGCTCAGGAACTCTCCCGAATACACATCATTTCCGGGGAATGAAAACACCTCCCCAATGTTTACATTTTTCTTCCTTGATGATCGTGTATGAAGCTCAAGAACCCGAAGTACACCAATACCCAAGAACTCTCCCGAATATGCATCATAAGGGGAATGAAAACACCTCCCCAATGTTCACATTTTTCTTCCCTGACGATTGTGTATAAAGCTCAAGACCCCGAAGTACACACATTCCTACCGAAAGAATAACTGATAACACCTCCCTCATGTTATACATTTATCTCCCCTGAATATGTCATACTTGTGTACCTCTTTTAACATCAGAAACTAACTTTCACATCTCTTCCCCCACGTAGTTGGAATAAGAACACTAGAAGCCACGAGTCAAACAATGAGTTTCTCTGCGGTCATGACATTTGTCTTTCCGGGATATCTTCAATCACTTAGAAGAATTAAGTTCATCAAGTGTACTCGTTGTGCTTTTAAATGTGTGTCTCCTTCCCCTTGCTGGTTTTGACACTTCAGAATCAGCAATACATTGTAAGCCCAAATACTAGAAATCTTTTGAGAAGAACACTTTGTAATCATGTGAGAATCAACTTGCTGAAGAACAGTGTGAGCAAATCTAATTGGTGGTTAAATCTGACTTTTCATTCTCCCCCAATTAGTGCTCTCCCCTAAACTGACAATCCTTTTGATGACTGCTCGGAATATGAAGAAGTCTTTAGATCGTTAAATGCAACTCGTCTTTAGTCTTCTAACATGCATTAGAAAATGTAGAACAGACTGTAGACTCGACCTTCTTCAAGATTGTCCAGTTGGGGAATAGATAGTTAACATCTTCATCTCACCAAAAAGCATCCCAATTAACTTACATCTTGCAACTCCCCTTAACTAAAATCCCTCCCAATCAAACAAGAACATAAAGATGTTCATCAAGGAAATTAGAAATCAGCCCACAACGAACACATGAAATGGTAACACCCAACAAACCATCACATCAAACAAGAACAGAAGGTTATTCGAAATCATCATGTTGATGTGTACGTGAAGCATTAATTGGAAGCACTTTGTCGTTAAACACATTAGCCCGTGAGAGATGTCAACCAACGGCTCTTTAGAAGAAACTCCATGTGAAGATGACCCGATAAGAAGAAGCTCGGTTCTTACATGAGTTTGGAGCCATTTGACCATATATTCTTAGGTAAAACTCAACATGCAGCAGTTTCACAATTCTTCTCCCCCTCAAGAATTGCATACGGAGTTGCCATTCTTGATTAAACAAGTGAGTATCATCCAAATGTCGTCTATTCACACTTCTCCCCCTCAAAGGTTGCATATGATGTTGCCATCTTCATTATAATTGAGCAAGTGGAATAAGAGAATAATCATCGGTAGCTCGGTTCACTTGATAACTGATCGCGCATGGAAAAAGCATGAAGCATGTTGATGAGAATGGTCATAAATGAGAAGATTTCTCTTCTTCTGAAGATAAAGCGCACTGAAACGTACACTTTTCTTTTCTTTAGAGAACGAGGCTTGAACTGTTGTGTTCAAACGTCATATTCTCTCTCTTTTCCGCATCTCTTGGCAAAACATGTAATCAACCCCATTATCATTCAGTAGGCTCTTTGTCATGACAGCTGATGGAGAAAACCCAATATGATGAATTTGACCCTGAAGTAAAACAACCTAAACTCGTGACTTAAACTTACACATATGTACCAAATAGCGGTGCCGAGAATTCATGCCCTTTTGAATCTCTAAGTACTCTATACTCTTCAACCAACCAACCATCAAGTATTAGACGTACATCTCCTCTTGAAAATCCACAATTCAATGCGACACTGAGCACTACAATGGAACTCCTTAAAGTGATAGTTATTTTGTGGTGGTAAGAGCCCAATTCCCCCAAGTGGTAAAAGAAAAGGAAAAGTCACCCAAAAATAACTAGATTTCCAAGTCTTCGTATTTGAAAATATTAAAAGCTCGAACAAAGATCTTGAAGAATCTTCATCCAACCATCCCCGATACCTTCAGATACTAAGTACACTCGCCCGTGATATTTCACTTCAACCTCAAATAAATAATACTGAATTAACGCCGTTGTCACATCTTCTGGTTAACTGCTCAAATCTAGCCTCCTTTGACGTTTAAATGAACTTTGATAATGGTTTCATCCCGACCATGGTTAAAAGCACATAACCCCGTAAAACCTTGTAATAACCAAACTGTCATGAGGACAATCCAAACAAACACCCAATTCATGAAGTACACCCTTTTATCCCTTCTTCGAAGCGTAAAACCGTAGCACCAAAGATCGATAAGATCCCGAAATACACTTTCCTTTCTCCAGGATGGTTCCATCATTGCGGGATTTTACAATTCTATTGTTTAAACCGAGAAATAGTTTCTTTCGTGAGATTTTACAAAACCAAGAATAAACCATAAGATAGATCCGGAAATGCACTTAACTAATACCAGGATGTTTCCATTGTCACGGTATTTTACAAATCTATTATTTAAACCGAGAAATAGTTTCTTTTGCGGGATTTTACAAAATCAAGACTAAACCGTAAACAATGTCAGCTTGAATGTTTTATGGCGAGTTTGGTTTCGGTGAATATCTGTTTTAGGGGAACATGCAGCGGTTCATCAACGGTTCAATCTCCATCATCAACAATTCTTTACCCATATGTAGACAACTTCACAAACCATACTAAGTCAAGTAGTATACACTACTTCCCCCTGAAGGTTGACCGTAAAACATGAAAGTACACGTTTCTCCCCCATGATGGTTTCAAACTTTCGAAAGCATCATAACGTGTATGACCATTTGCACGAGAAGTTCATGTCATAAGCAAACATCTTGAATAATCATGACTGACGCTGAAGATTCTTGAAGGATTTTACTATGACTGTGAAGTATCATTGACATTCTGTGGCGTCGAATATCTCAAGAGAATTGCAGATCATATCTCATCCTTTGAATACCTTGGCAAACATATCATTCACGCATTCTGTCGGCTATTGCTGTGACTACTTGGAGAAGTAAACCCGATATACCAAACTTGATCATGAAGTAGAATTTCCCAGATTTGTTACTTAAACTTGTACTATTCCTCGTGAAAAAGAAACGGTGTACCCAATGTACAAAACCTGACGATCCTCAATGCGAGACACCGAAGGATAGCTACGTTGGGTTAATTAATCGAAAAGAATCACAAGCGTAACTAAATAGCCAAGCCTTTATCACATCCAATAAACGCCCAAACAAGTCATCTTCGCGGAAGGGTAGAAAGAAAGAAGACGAAATAAGTAACCGCGCCCGAAAAACCTCACTTGAGATCCCAATGAGAAATATCGTACAAACAACCCCGTAGACAACATTGTTCAATAATCAATTCAAGCCGTGACGTAATATCCTCCGTGAAAGTGTATACCCCAAAGTACCACAACGAATCTCATCGTCACAACGTATGTCTCAAATCTCTTTATGTCACAAGAACGCATAAAATCCAAGTCTCGTCACATCAAATCTCATATCTACGATCCAATATTGAGAAGCTCATACCGGATCCAATTCAGGCACATATCCGGTTCAACACACGGTCACAATAATCTGGATCTAGTCAACGCTCACAAACACATAACAATTTCACTAACATACAATAGTCCAAAATGCTCCCAATTCTTCACATATCAAAACAAGTCCATGTCGATTCAAACCCGATATAGAAAGTGTTAACATTAACACATTCATGATATAAAAGTCACACAGCCCACCAGAAATAAATCAGCTCTAATAAAATTTGATAATTAACCTTCAGCCCGTAGCCCGTAGTCATCTTTATCTCGTAGACCATTGTTAGAAAGATGTCATCAGCCCAGTTGAGTCTATTTTCGGCCCAATTATAAGACAAACACAAAGCCGAACTGATTGTTAATAATCGTATGGCCCATGAGAGATAAGTGAAACCCTAATTAGTTGTTATAAAACATATGCTTAACTTCACATAACCCTAATGAATCTCACTCTTACAAACACTAATCTCACATATTCAGACACCACCAAACAAACAGAAAACACGAACCATAAATTATCAAACCCTAATCATTCACATATAACATGTCCGTCCCCCACCTTCGGTTATGAACAAGATAAACCAGCCAATGAGTCCATCCAACTTGCACTCTACAAATCATTATTTTCTTGTTCTTCGGATGAAATTGGTCTCGCCACAGGGATGGCTAGAGGCATAGGACATGGCATCAAGGTCATGGATATTAAGGTAGGCTCAATTTGTACCTGGACTTGTTCACAGATTCGATATGTTTGATTTTAATTTAACGAATCAAAGAATATTTGAGTTAACACTGTTGTTAATTTCACTTCTTTCAATTCGGATATATATCAATTTCGAGTTCAATGATGATTTCCTTAGGGCTTGAATGGATATAATAAAGATCTTTGAGAAGTCTTTAACCCTTGAAAGGAAAATCTGAGAATTTACAAATAGTTTATCCTTTCGTTTTTGTTTGTGACATTGAAATATGATTGGTAAACTGAGATGAACGATCATTTAATTACAGTTTAGATTCAGTTTATATTAAGCATTGTTGTGATTTGATTAATTTTAACAGTCATGAGACGAAATCTGAATATGTGTAGAGCGAATCAAGAAAAAGGAATAATACTCTTGTTATCTCCCTTTTCTAATGACTCGGATATCATTCGAAGTAAAACCTTCAAACACGGATCGATGATGGATGTAGTTAGTGTGTATGATCTTTGACGGTCGGTTGTTCCTTGAGAACCACACTAAAAATTTGAGATCTATAATCCTTTTCCTTTTTATCTTCGAGCTGTTTAGTCCTTGTGTTGTGTGATATGATGAGATTTGTGTTGATGTTTGTGGATTTGATATGATGAATGTTTCTGTAGAATTAAATTCATGTTGAAAGATGTTTGGTGATGTTAATGAATATGGGTTTAGATACAGATCTTGAATGTTGATATTGATTTAGTATGAGTCAAACCGCATCAGATTTAGTATGTAGATACAGATCTCAAATCGCATCTTTTACTCTCCATATAACAAACCGCAGTTGACCATTGACCACTTAAGGTAACAAATCGCAGAATTGTATATACTCAACTCGCATAGCAGAAATGCGTCAACACGCACTTCAGAATTCAAACTGCATTCATAACAAGTCGCAGTTGACTTTTCCAGTCAAACCGCACATGATTCATCGAATCTGGACAGTTTATTGACAAACCGCATGATAGAACCATTATCATTAATACAAACCGCATAGATGAAACATTATATAAGCACAAGTCGCATCCAGAAAAACTGACAAACCGCATCGATAAGCAAGCATAAAACAGTTTAGAAGCAAATTTGACACAATCATTAAAAACTGCTTAAGAGCAACTGCTTAGACAACTCATATAACCACATATACATCAACATCAGCAACATGTTATGACCAGCAACAATCCACATCAAAATATCACAAAAACCACAATAAACCGCATCAACGAACCGCCTCAAACCGCATCATAAGTTAGTACAAATAACCATACGAATCAATAAAAACAACACAACCTAGGCTCTAGTACCATTTGTAGGATCGTATATTTTATGTTGTTTGATGATTCGGGTGGTCTAGGATGGTGATAGTATAGGAATGCCATGATTAGAGAGATGAAGAGAGGAGAGGGTGATTCTAGAGAGATAAACAAAATAGAAAAGGTTAGATTGTGAATGAAGCACCACCCCTTCCAAGGATGGAAGGGGTATTTATAGTTACAAGCTAAACGCCCTCCTGTCGGGCTGTGGATCAGGCATACAGTGGGTAAACACCCGTCCTTCCTCCACGGTGTTGCTCTAAACTAGTAACTAAGCTAGCAACTAACTAATTGACTACTAAATAACATAAATAACGATATGTCTACGAGCTAACATATGCTAGACTATAATTGGGGTGACCGACACGTCCTTATGGAATTTCGAATTCCTAACAACTTCTTTATTCTACAACGTGCTGAACGATATCCTTATCTCGGTACTCATTTCATCACACTCTTAAACTAAATTATCTTCTTTGTACATATTTTATCAATAAAGCAAAATACAAAATTATAAAACCAACAAAAAGAAAATAGAAAAATATAAAATTTGAAAACCCATAAAAAATCAGTAAATTTTGAAAAAGTCCAAAAAATATTGTTTTTAATATCATGTCATCTGGTTTCGATAACATCTACGAACTTTGAATTGCCATTCAATAATGACACGGGTCTTTAGATGAAGTTCGAACAGATGTAATAAACTTTTTATTTTGATTTAAAAAAAAATTGAGATGGAGAAAAATGATGGTTTATTGTCATTTCAGGCAGTAACCCGTTTTAAAAGAAAGAACAGAGCCATGCTTAATCTAATACAAATGTTTGTCGCCAAAAAGAGAAATGTTTCCTTCACAAATATTTTTCCTTCTAAATATTCTTCTGAAAAATATTTGTCATCTAATGAAAACAAAATTTTTTTGAAAATAACTCGGACTATATTTTTGAAAATCATCTGGACTTATCATTTGTCAAAATCTCTAACACTCAATCAACAACTTATGTCATTGATTGATGGGGAGAATGATTTCAATCAAATCAAAAAGTTATTTTTCAATCAATTGGCACGTAATCGAGCAAGGTCTAATTTTGGATAACCAAAAAGAACAATGTTTTTATACAATTGGATCAAGACCAAGGCTAGTGTTGTGTTTTCATAAGATACTTAAGCATGTTTAATCATTGGAGTTTAAAGTCTCAGAATTTGATCCTTATCAGTTAAACGATTTAAAAGCAAGTCACAATTCTCCTCCAAATCTTTCAAAAACAATTTAAATCAATAGAGATCACAAATCTTAAAGGATATGAAAATTGTGATCGGGGGAGAACTTGTGATTTAAAGTGGATATAAACTGATAATTCAATAAGTGGTTTTAATAAATATAATAACAATCTCTCCTCCCTACATGTGCCAAATGATTTTAAATTTTCTCATGCACATGTTAAGGGGGAGCATTTATCTTAAACCAAAAAGAATTGAAACGTGATTGATTTGTCTCAAAGTGCAGGTTCCCTCTAATATGTGCAAAAGGCTTTCAAATCTCGATGCACATATTGAGGGGGAGCAATCAAAAGAAAACCTCATTCTTCCCAAAATATTTCATTCAAAGTACTTAAAATACTAGATTTGATCGGGAAGTGATGATGATCATTTTAGAAAATGTTAATCAAAAGATTGGATCTCTCTTACTTAATCTTAGATTTCAAAGTCCTCTTGCCTCCATGTGCTAAAACAACTTCGAATAACTGAAGCACATGTTGAGGGGGAGCTTGTCTAAAATATCAAAAACAATTAAGGTACAAAATTCTTTGATTTTACATCACAAGTACCTTGATTGATTTTCAAATGGTTTTAAATTGGTTTTGAGGCGGAATGAACAATACCTAATGATCGACCAAAGTTACTTTATGCATGGAGATATAAGGATGGTTAGGTTAGGTACTCGTTCCCATGATCCCGCCAGAGCCGGAGGGATCTACCCAGGGACAATCCACTAGATAGTGTAGAAGTCCTTAGGTATAATGAAAAAAGGAGAAAAGTGAGAAATGGGAAGAGTGTGGACTGAGATAGATCTAGAATTGGAATAAACCAAACACGGTTCTAGTAATGAAGTCTCGGTAAGCACTGAAGGGGTTGAAGAATAAAAAATAAATGATTGTGAAAAGGGTGAAAAGAAATAGCCCTCCAACAATTCAACCTTAGGGCAGAAACCGGGTTCAATACATATGCTACTGGTGGTTACCAAGGTAACACCGGTATTGAAGATAAGATGACATGGACCCAGTAACGCACTGCACTACAACTTCCCAAGCTACTCAAGTTCCTCCTAAAAGGACTTGTTTCATTCTCACGGGTAACCCACATAATCTATCGACTCTCTCTTAGAGATTGTTGATATTGAAAAAGGAGACCCTCTCCCTAGTCTCCCAAGATAGGAACCAAATGTCCACTATTGAGTCTAGAGCCACGAGATCATCAATAAATCTCATTAGGACACAATCAATGAAGACTCATTGTTTCACACATTGTGGAAAGTGAGAATATATCTTAAGAGTCGTACGCATTATTCTTGTGGTATTGCCAGAACATCTGAGTGATATGTTCACATATTCACAATGAAGATGGAAAACCTTCTAGAGCTAACATCAAACAAGCTCTTGGTAGGTGGCATGTGAGATCTATCCAATAGATCAAACATGTGACAACTGGACAGAAACATGTGACAACTGGATAGAAACGCGGAACATGAAGAATCAAAGGCTACGGACTACAGAGCCAAGATCTTTATCCCGAATCCAAGAACAATCAAAATGTAATATCTGTTTGTATTCAATGAAAATTGAGGTGACCTCCCTTAGGGGGAGATTGTTAGGATTTAGAAAATCCGGTAGTTAAACAAATGGGTCACCTCAAGTATATGTATTCGTTAGAAAGCTCGTAGTCGTAGTCATGTAATGTTAATAAGTAGTTTGTTTAGTAACACCGTGGAGGACGGACGGGTCTTTACACACTATATGCATGATCCACAGCCCGTAGGAGGCGTGTCTTGTAAGAAACTATAAATACCCTCTATCTCCCAAGGTAGAGGGTTGGAGCTTTAAATATCATTTTTCTTTGTCTCACTAAGTTCCCTAAACTCTTCCAATTTCTCTCTCTAGAACTTAAACCATACATCCCATATATTGATTTGTTATGTGTTTATGAAAACCAATATGTTACAATTTTTATACATGGCTCGAAACAAGGTCTCAATAGAAACATTCATGGGTCGAAATAACATGACCATTCCATTAGATATTTAGGTGATCTAGTACATGATTTTATGTGACAACATGTTATTATTTATGTGATGATTTAGTCGATTACATGCATGCATTCCCACGGAGACCTCACGAAATAAAATAAAGAAAACGAAAGAAGGACAAATAAACGAGATGAATGATATGATACCCTTGTTGCGTGCGAGTGGAAGAAAGACGAAACCAAGGGAACACCCACGACACCAACATCCAAACTCACAACCAAGTACCTTCAAATCACCTTCCTGCTTGCTTGATCGAATGGAGAAGAGGGAACAAGAAAGTTTGCCGTCACTTAAATTTAAGCCCTAAGAATGTAAATTTATTTTTCCTAAGTCCTAAATGATTAAAAATAATTTTAGAATAAATATTTGTAATTTTATGATTTTTATTTTATTTATTATGAATAAAAAACACTTTTACACTAAAAATATTATAAAAATTACTAACTAAAGGAGAAAAATCTGAAAATTTACTGAAAATTACTTTAGGCTATAAGGAATGTAAGGAAAACAAAAAAAGACAATAAAAATAGCTTATTCAAATAAGCAGGATGATAGCAGGTTTAGGGTCGAAAGACTTCCTTTTCTACGAGTAAACTTTACAATCCACTAGGCAGTGTACCTAATCATTGCAGTGTAGTATGGGTAAGCCCAGGAGATTGATCGTTCTCTAATGGAATATAGATGCTAGTAGAGATGTATGACGAGAAGGTGGGTTTGAGGGTGATTCTTTTTAGGTTTTTGTATCTTTTAGGAAAACAAGTAAAATCTAGGGGTTTAGGAGTGGGGGGGGGGGGGTTGTAATTCTACCAATTTTAACTACTTAACAATTCAAAATAAAGACTATTTAACTAATAAAAACAAGAAAAGCTATGGATTGATTGGGTATGTTCTTATGATAATTAAAAGCGTGTTTACTTAAATTTTCTTACTCCCTAGTTCTCTTTTATTGGTCGGTTGAATACTCTATTCTCCTAAAGCTACAACTCACGCAATAAACACAACGATGGCTCAAGTGCACTCTCTAGCTTTTTACTATTTAGGACGTTCAAGCTCGCAACAATTAAAAAAGAATCCAGTTTTCCTTACTCTAGCGTTTACCAATTAAAACAAGAGACAACCTAACAATAATCAACAACAGGGTTTCATAGATCTAAGCAAACACAATAATAATTTAGCTACGCATGATAGATAAGCATGAACACAAGCAAAAAACTGAACATAGGATAAACATGGTGATAGATTGGATTAACAAACTTATCTTTGAGTGTAAAGAAGGTTTTGGAACCCTAAAATACTGCCCAAGTCAGAATATGAACGAACTAGGGGTTGCTCTCCAAAATACATAAAATTTGAAGTCTATATATACATATACACTTGCGACGGCGTTGCCTTTTGATGGTGATGTCGTCTGGTCGCCGTCATTAGGGTTTCGTTTTGGACAAGTCACCGTTGGGACGGCGTCAGTTGAGGAAGTGTGACGCCGTTTGGCTTCAATAAGGATGTTGTCTTGGAATGAGTCTTGGTCGTCTGGTGTAAAATAAAGGGCGACACCCTCCTGGAATAAGGTGTGACGTCGCCATGTTGTAAAACCAAAATATGACCTGAGCCATCGCTTGAGAGTTTTTAGAAAACCTTGTGAGCGAAGACGTTGCCCTATGGGTTAGGACGCCGTCAGGTGCATAATTAAGCCTTAAATTCTTGACTTTGTGGTTTCTTGATGTTTTCTCTCCTTTTCATCCAAAAGTGCTTGATTCCAGTAATTTGCTTCCAAAAGACCTAAAATGTAAAAAGGAATGATTTTAAGCAGTAACGAATATAAAATGTATCGATTTAGGGCTTAAATGACCCCCTAAAAACGTATGTTTTAAATCCTTATCAAATATCCCTACACTTGAAGTTTGCATGTCCTCAAGAAAATGTGCTCTTGGCCAATCAATTTATAAGTTAGGGGTCATTTAGCATTGGTTTAAAATAGTTTACAACAAGTACAACCGCCAAAATAGTCAAAACAAGCACTAAAATTATATACTAGCACCTCACAATTGGTGTTTGGATTCTCTCATCTCTCGAGTTTATATGAAATATAACATGTAAGGAAATGGAAGATAAACACTCACTACCTGTCATAGTACATAGATTACCATAGGCTTGAGAATAGAAAAAAACCTCCACCGCTTTGGCGTAAGCACCTAGGAATAACTATCTAAGAGGTCCTTACAAAGGGTTATAATGTTAGGCTTCGGGTAGGGAAATAAAGGGTTTTCTTGGATAAGGGGATATTTAGTGATGGCAAGTTAAAAATCCTATGTTACAAGCATGTAAAACGCGGTGTTGCTAAGCCAAGACTCGACTCAATAACACTAGATAATAAAAACTTGAAACAAAATCAAAAGACATAAACTTAAAAACATAAAACATAAAGATAGATGTAGGATGGTAGCCCGTATGTGTTTTTTTTTCACTTAACTCTTTTTCTCTCTTTTTTTTCGATATTTTTCCATACCTTTTTACTCTACCATCTTCTAACATAACATTAAATTAAAGGGATTGTTGGAATCACTCCTAAACCTAAATCAAGTGTTAGTGATTCATATGTAATAGTTAGCTTAATATGGCCTTTATGTTTGTTATTAGCCTTAGGCTTATGTAGAAGGCCCATAAGCCTAGGCCTAGCCCAATAAGGAAAAGGATGGGAACTAGGAGTGTTTCCCTAGCTTCCCTCCTATAAATACTCTTGTAAACCCTCACTTAAGGGTTGGTTGTTCAATTTATCTCTCATTCACACTTTACGCCTAACCCTTCACCATTTATACGTGTGTGTGTATGTGTGATATTGTTCATCCGCCTCTCTTCTCCTATCTACTCTTTCTATTGATGCTTGTGTTGTAAAACTAGTGACCTAACAGTGGTATCAATCGCCAAATAGTTGGGTGAACGTATTGTTCTTGAAGGGTTTTTGGTCCTACACGTAGAACATACTGCTTCGTGGTTAATACTTTGGTTTGCTTAAAACGATTTTTTCACTTTTTATTCCAAGATTCTTGTACTTTCAATGTTTTAAGGTGTTAAAATAACTGTTTTTGGCCAAAAGTTTCAACCTTTACGCGTGGATCATAGGTTTTAAGCTTGTTTTTTAACGAGGGTTTCGTTCTACGCATAACTGTTTTTGACGCTTTGGATCACCAAGTTTCACACTTTTGTGTTATTTTGGTGATATTGAAGCTATTTCATCACAAAAATCTTGTTTAGAAACATCTTTGGGCAAAAGTCACTTTACGAGTAGAACTACGCGTATCAAAACCCTAGTTCTACGCATAACTCACTCCTTGGTTTGATTTTCAGTTTCGTGGTTTACTCCGTGTTTTCTTGATTGGATAAGCCTGAAAATACGTCGACTTGGGATATCTTTTGCACTGTGATAGTGTAAAAGATCACTTGGGCAAAACCCTAAACTTACGCATAAGCTTAAGCTTACGCGTAGAACCTCTTACGCATAAGATTCATCTTACGCATAAGCTTTGTCTTACGCATAAGGTAATCCAACGCCTAAGTTTTCTACGCCTAACTTCTTGTTTTACGCATAACTTTAGTGTTTTCACCCTACTTACGCGTAAGCTAAACCTACGCGTAACTCTTGCTGTTACGCGTAACTTTGGTGTTTTTACGCATAAGTGCTACTTGGTTTATTGTGATTTCTACGCCTAAGGATACTTCATCAACAAAGGTTCATTCGACTACAAAGATCCATTTTATAACACAAGTGTTTCAACATGTCACAACTACCATACTCTAACTATTTCCCTTACACTTATACTCAACGTCAACAACAATTAAGTCCACAACATCAACAATGGAATCAACAACAAGCAATTTATCAACAACAATTTAATCAACAACATACTCTACAACTTGCAGCAATTCCACAACCTCAAATGGTTCAACCACCACCAAGTCTTCAAGTTCAACCCTACACAAACGATTTCAATCTACATCCATCAAGGAACACTATGAAGGAACCCACTTGGTTTGCAAAGATGTGTGAAGCTTTAAGCAGCCAACAATCAATTCATGAGGTCGGATCACTTGATAGACCTCCAATGCTCACTCCAGGAAACTACGATCAATGGGTGATTAGGTTCTTTAGGTTTTGTGATCCGAAGAAGCCACATGCAAAGTTCTTAAAGAAGGTTATCTTGGAAGGTCCATTTCAGATGCCTACTGTCATTGTACCCGGAGATCCAAATGCTAATCCACCAAGAGATGAACAATCAAACATTGCTACGGTTGCAGTGACCAATGCGAAGAACTTCTACACTATGAAGCTGATGAACTTGCAATGCAATATATCCTTTTAGGATTACCAAACCCAATTCTTCAAAGTGTTGATGCTCAAAAGACTTCACAGGGGATGTGGGAACATATTCATCTTCTTATGGAAGGATCTCAGACTCAATCAGAGGATATGGAATCAAAAATTTATTTGGCTTATGAACACTTCATGATTGAACCTGGAGAGACACTAGAGTCTTATCATCATAGATTCTCTGACATCATAAATGATTTGGATAAACACAACATCATCATGCCAAGAATTGCGGTTAATACTAAGTTCCTGAGTAGTCTTGGTCCTGAATGGGAGAAGTATGTCATTTTTCTCCGTCAAGCGAAGAACATGAATCATTCTACATACGGATTGTTGTATGATTACTTGAAGCCTCATGAAAAGGAAGTTGATATGGAAAGGATTCTTTGTGCTCAAATTGCTTCACCGTCACACCCGGAAAATCAACAACTTGCTTTGTATGCTCAAAACAGTTATTCTCCTCAACCAAAGAACTCAACCAACTCCCACAATCACACCAAATTATCCTTCACAGCAACAATCTCAACAAACTCAATTGGTTCCATACAACAACAATAAAGCTCAAGCATTTGTCAGTGAAGCTAATGAGGAATCTGATCCATTCGAAGCATTGCAACAAGGATTTGTTATGATAGCTAATGCTTTTGGCCGTTATACCAACAAATCCAACAATCGTATTCGTTCCTCATCTAACACACGGAATCAAGCTGTTGTGAACAATGGACAAGTTGAAGTTGTAATCATGGTTATGGTCGTCTGATGGGCGGTGTTCAAGGGTTTAATGATGTGGGTAGGAATAACAACAGAGCTCAAGTGGTGGAACAGGGAAATGCTCAGAATGGGTTGAATGGTCTTCGATGCTACAATTGCAATGAGAAGGGACACCTGGCTAATGCATGCCCAAAGCCGAGGACTAAGGGCAGTGCTTATCACAAGGAGGCTTTACATTTGGCTCTTAAGGATGAAGCTGGTGGAACTCTCACAAACAAGGAACGAGTTTTATGGCGTGCGCACTGATGATGATATGGAAGACTTGCAGGCCAATGCAGCTATTATGTTGATGGCTAATATGCATGAGTTACATATGAGTGACACAGGCCCAATGTATGACACTGATGGCTTGTCTCAGGTACCTGAACAAACCATATTTATCTCTGATCTAATATCTCCGCCAACATCTGAATCCGGCAAGGCTCGGAATGTTCAAAATGAGTCGTCCACATCTCATTCCGACGATTTTCAACTAGACCCCGTAGTTATATTTGACGATCAAGATGACCTTATGGTTTCCCTTGATAATCAAATTGACTCCGTGGTTATACTTGAGGATCTAAATAATGATCATGTTGTGACTCACGTTGAACACACCGAACTTTTGCCTCGTCCAGATGTTGATCTGTTGCTTAAAACCAACAATCCATAGTGGAAGAATGTCGTGCAGAAATCAGACTTGAAAAGTAAAAATGCATTGTTAACCAAGGATTTTGAATGTTTACAAAAGCAACTTAACTTTTTCAAAACTCAAGAAAATCGTGAAAAAAGTTTTGAAGCTGCCTTTGCTAAATCTCATCAAAACGAAAAATATTTAGAGAGACAGATGCGTGATCTAGCCGCTTCGAAGAATGCTTTGTTGTCTGAAATAGAACAACTGAAACATGAACATAAAAAGCAAATTAATGCTCTCACCTTGGAAAATCAAAAAGCTAAGGCTGAGTTATTAACTTGTCAAAAACAGTTCTCTGCATACAAAAAGCATTCAACGAAACGAATAGATGATCATCTTGAAGAAATTATCGGCTTGCAAAACAAACTTAAAGAGTTTAAAACTGTTGTTTACAAACATGGTGAGTCGGTCACAACTATTGAAAAGTTTACTTTAAAACCCAATCCAAATGGATATGGACCGAATCTTGCTGATTACAAACCTAAGCTTTCAACCAAAGCATTCAAACCAAATCCTGAAGTTTCCAGTGCAGAATATAAAATTGATAATTATGTTATGAGTGTTGTTGAATATCATCGTCAAGAGGAATTAGATGCGGAAGACGAGAGTCGATCAAAATTAGAAACTGTTGTTTACAACAAACCTTTTAACTATTCAAAAGCGGTCACTTTCGTCACACCAACGGATTCTTCTAACACACCAAGGATTATCATAAAAACGTCCGAGTCTTCTAATGTTAATCCCAAACCAGATATGCACAAACTTATGGTCCTTTACCTTCCATCAGTGAAGTAAACTCAAAACCCGAAAATCGCAAAATTCTCTAGATATTTTGACCTTTTCATAGGTGACCTCAAAACTTTACAACATGAGATAGAATATCATTCTGAAATCAAAGTTCAACATTTTCAATCGCCTCGGCGCTGAGAACAAAGAGACATTTTTCATAAAAATCTTTTACCAAATGTTAAAAATTTGAAAATTTGTGCATTGTCTTGGGAACGGGACTTTCATAAGGAACTTGGATTGATGAAGGTCGTTTTCGAGAAAACCGAAACATCTATTTCTAATACTAAACGTAAAAAGAAAATGTTGAGAAAAGATGTTGATCGACTTTTGGAAGATGTCATCTGTGCTGATGTCCATAATGTTGTGCTATTGAATTCTTTGTCATATGCATCTGATTATATCTCTGCTGATACTGTTGATTCTGTGGTAAATGTTGAGAACACCGATAATGTGCTTCAGATCGAGTCTTTAAAAGTTGATAATGAAAGATTGTCAAACGAGCTTTCTAATGCAAAACGCCGTCTTAATTGGTGTCAAAAAGATATTCACGATCAACAACTTGCTTATCAACACAAAATCGCCTAGCCATGCGGAAAAATCTTCTCGATCCAAAAATTGAGCAACTGGATGATCAAAACGTGTCTATTAAATGTCAAATCTCAAAATATGGACAAGAACATGCAAAAGTTAAAAAGGAATACGGTGTCATATTTGATTTACTCAAACAGACTCGTCATGAAGCATCTAACTAACTTGATCATTATCTTGCACACACTAAAGAAGTGATGCATTTTGTCGGAAATCTTCGGTCTGTAAATCAAGATCTGATTCACACTATCTTTAAGTTAAGAGAAATGTTAGGAAAGTATGAACAACTTACGCCTACCGTGATTAAGAGAATAGCACCAGGAACACTTAGTAATCGTGAACCTAGAATCCCTACTGCCAAATCACAAGTTGCTAACGTGGCTCCTTCTACTGAAACAGGAATAGTTGCCTATTTTCCAAACGTCCGCACTTCACAGCCTAGGAGCAATACAAGGAAGAATAGGAAGTTGCGACCTAAGAAAAGAACAATAAAGAATGCTAAAGTAGAAGAACACCCTAGGACTATGAATAAGACTCACGTTGCTTCCACTATAAATATTGCGTCCGGCAAATGTAATAGAAATAGTGATGTAACGAATGCTAAACCTTTAAGTACTTTTGATATTCACCGATGCACCTGTGTTATTTGTCGTAAAAGTATGAATTTTGATTGTCATGACAAATGTGTTGCTAAAGCTATCATCTCTCGTTTAAGGAATCCTAAGAATCGAAATACCTCTAGGCCCACTAATCTTTCTAAGTCTGTGCTTGGTAAACCACCCTCTTTAGATTCTAGAAAACGCATTGTGTCCCTCGTAGCCACAGCCACCTCCTAGGAATGTAATAACACCTAGTGCATTCACTAAGACTAAAGCAAATACTAGTTGGAGATGGCAAAAATGGATATATAACACACTAGGATTTAAATGGATGCCTAAAGTTATTGATGTGTGTATATCTACTATAACTGCTCCGGAACCCTCTAACATTTCGGTTTCCACATCTACTTCTATTCCATCCGTGTCGTCTGTGTGTAATGCAGGTGATACAGATCATTCTCTGGATTGTTGATAGCGGATGTTCCCGCACACATGACAGCAATCTTAAATGTTATCAAACTTTATTGCAAAGTTCATTGGCACTGTCAATTGGGGCGCCGATTCGGATGATCACTTCGCAGCTACCATGGGCTACGGAGACTATATCAATGGGAACATCAAAATTAGCAGGGTTTATTATGTGGAAGGCCTCGGTCACAATCTGTTTTCAGTTGGTGAGTTCTGTGATGGAGATTTGGAGGTTGCTTTCAGGGAGAAATCTTGTTTCATTCGTGATCTACAAGGAAACGACCTTATGTCCGCTCGGTAATTCTAGTCTTACACTATCTCTATGCAAGACATGGTTGCTTCATCTCCCATCAGCTTACTTTCAAAGGCAACATCAACAAAATCTGCTATGGCAATCGCCGCTCTCACACTTAAACTTTCAAAATATAACCAATCTTGCTCGACACAAACTAGTTGAAGGACTCCCACATTCCGTATTCTAAAGATCACCTTTGCTTGTGAACAAGGGAAAAGCACTCGTGCTCATTTTCCTTCAAAGGTGGAACACGTCCAAAGATGTGCTTCATCTTCTCCACATGGATTTGTGTGGCCCGATGCGCGTGCAAACGATTAATGGCAAACGCTACATCTTAGTAATTGTTGATGACTATTCACGCTGGACTTGGGTCTATTTTCTTCAAAGCAAAGATCAAGCTCCACAGATGATCATCACCTTTCTCACGAAAATACAAGTTTTAGCTCAAAACAATCACGACAAATAAGAAACGCACAAAGGAACTGAATTTGTTAACAAACTCTTCGTGAATTTTATGAGAAAGTGGGAATTCAAAGATCGACATCTATTGCACGTTCACCAGAACAAAACGGAGTTGTTGAAAGACGAAACCGAACGTTAGTGGAAGCTGCTAAGAACAATGTTAATTAATGCTAAACTCCCAGATATTACTTGTGGGCGTAAGCTCAGATCTATCGTGATGCTATACTCAAAAACGGTCTATGATTACAAAACGCCACAACAAAACACCTTTCGAGCTTGTCCACAAATGTAAAACCGAATCTCAATCACTTTCATGTATTTGGATCTCTTTGCTATCCGAATAATGATCGTGATGACTTTGGAAAGCTCAAAGCCAAAGTTGACATTGGAGTCTTTATTGGATATTGTGATAATTCTAAAGGTTTCAACTGAATCGTCGAACAAAAGAGGTTATGGAAACGATTCATGCTCATTTTGATGAACTTACGGACATGGCTTCTGAGTATAACAACTTGGAACCCGGTCACAACCGCTTAAATTTCCCCAAACCCCATCATCACCAACAAAGCCCCAACTTACTCATCAACAAATGGAAACACTTATTTGCTCTGCTGCTCGCTGACGATATTGATGAACGTGCTTCGTGTGTATCCGATGTTTCGCCGCTCAACCCGATACTACTCTTATACCTGATACACCTGCTACAACAACCATTGTTGAAGAAGCACCACCAATTGACTCCAACACAACAGTTGAACAAACCGCTTCCAACAATGATGAACCGCCTGATGATGTTCTGAATGAAGTAACCCCACCTGCAGATTTTGATCCAAATGCGTTCTTTAACCCGCTTGCTAATGAGATCGCTACACCCGATGTCGCGAATCTTCAACAAGCCATTTGAATCCTCAAAATCTCGCACAACGTATACCAACATCAACCTCTACACATCGATGGACAAAAGACCATCCTCCGAAAATATTATTGGCAACCCGAATCAACCAAGTACGAGACAACGCTTCCTCAGATGTTGAACATTGCATTTATGCACTCACCGCTCGCCAATTTGAGCCTACAAACATTAAAGACGCAATGACAAAAGACAACTGGATTGAATCCATGCAAGAAGAACTCAACCAATTCAAACATCTTGAAGTATGGGAACTGGTTGAAAGACCAACAGGGGTCTACGTCATTGGTCTAAAGTGGATTTGGAAAACAAATTGATGCCAAGGGAATGTCATCAAAACAAGTCACGCCTGGTGGCTAAGGGTTATAGACAGTAAGAGGGTATTGACTTTGAAGAATCATTTGCTCCGGTTGCTCGTCTTGAGGCTGTTCGGATATTTCTTATGCTCGCGCTCATATGAATATGACGGTCTTTCAGATGGATGTCAAAATCGCTTCTCAATGGACAACTAAAGAAACCGTTTATGTCACCAACCGTAAGGATTCGTCGATCCCGAAGTTCCCGAACCATGTCTACAAACTAACAAAGCTCAGATGGTCTCAAACAAGATCCTCGGGCATGGTACGATAAGCTATCATCTTTCCTCATTGCTAATAATTTCACCAAAGGTTCGGTTGACTCTACTTTTCATACAATATCACAGGGCACATATCTTAATTGTTCAAATTTACGTAGATGACATCATTTTTGGGTCTACACATAAAAAGTACTCAATCGCTTTTGCTAAACTAATGAAGAAAATTTTTGAAATGTCCATGATGGGTGAACTTACGTTCTTTCTAGGATTACAAGTTCATCAATCACCCCGTGGTATTTTTTTGAGTCACCCAAATATGCCCTTGAATTGTTACACAAATTTGGAATGCAAAACTGTGACACCTACGCCACACCAATGGCTCATACCAAGAAGCTAGACGCTGATTTACATGGAAAATTGGTGGACCCTACAAAATACCGAAGTATTATTGGGTCTCTCATGTATCTAACAACCAGCGACTGACATTGTTTTGCCGTATATCTTGTGCTCCGTATCGGTCGAGACCAACTGAAACCCACCTCTCTGAGGCTAAAAGAATCCTCCGATACATCGAGGGAACCATTAATTTGGGAATCTGTATCCGAAGGATTCTCGGTTTTGAACTAATAGCTTTTTCGGTGACGCCACGCAGATGCTTAGATTCACGAAAAGTACTTCAGAGCCCTACAATTTCTTGGTGATAAAACCGTGTCATGGCAATCGGAAGCAGATTGTACATCGCTGTCCTCAACCGAAGCAGAATATGTAGCCATGTCGGTGTTGTGCTCAAGTCATTTGGATGAGAACACAACTCAAAGACTATGGTTATGTATTTGAGAGAATCCCGATGTACTGCGACAATCGGAGTGCTATTGCGATCTCGTGCAACTCAGTTCAAGATTCAAATCAAAGCACATCGATCTTCTATCATTTCATCAAGGACCACGGAATAGGGTACGTTGAATTATAGTTCGTGGGTACAGAATACCACTATGGATCTACTCACCAAAGCCTTGCCTACCGCTAGGTTTAATGAGTTGGTCCACCGGATTGGTATGCGGTGTTTGACTCAAGAGGAACTGGATGAACTCTAAAACAAATTCTAAAAACCAGTTAAACACCAAAACCTCTTTTGTAAATATTTTTCAAAAACAAAATACAAAAATATAAAATCGGATAAAACAACAAAAATATTCTTCTATCTATTTTTCTTAACATGGCAAGTATTTCCGTCAACACTTTAATCTTTCAAAATTCAAGATTTCCATCAAGTGTTGAGGGGGAGAAAATTTAATACTTAACTGTTTTAAAATAACCGTGTACTTGCATGTTACCTTATCCTGGTTGTCTCTCTAATAATGGTGGTCACATTTATGGTTCACTGACACTCCTCGGACTTAAATTTATAACCTTTCATTATTTCTTAAGTCGAGGGGGAGTGTCGTCAAAGTTATTTCCAAATATTCTTCGTTTGGTAACCAAAATGGAAGTTAAAAGGCCTTGAATGAAAATGGAAAAGGTGGAGGGACTAAAACTGCCAAAAGCTTAAAGTATTTTCTAATATACTCTCCACCTAACCTAATCTTCAAATTTATTACTCATACCAAACTCATCCTACGCTTAATATTCGTTCATCAAATCCGTGTTTTGGATCATCAATTTGTAAGTTGTTTCATGATCTTTACGTTTTATTAACAATGTTTTTGAATCTTTTACAAATCCAACGGTTAAAACGTGAGATATGAGTGATTATGTGTTCTACGATAGCGTATGAACACACAATCATTCGTGTGTGTTTGTGGTTAAAATAAGTGTGTCAAAACGTTTAAATAACATCAATGATACTATGTTTATCCTCAAAATCTACCCAGAAACACGAATTGATTGTTTTTCAAAATTAGGGTTCATGAGTCGTTTTGGGTATTCTCAAATGTGAATGTTTTTGGAAAAAAAGATTGTTATGAGGTTGATATTATAGTGAATTGATTATATCTGCTTTAAACCCCAAAACACTAATTGCTTGATAATTAGAAATTAGGGTTTAATGTTCTTAAGATTTGGGTATTTTTGATTCTCTCTGCAAATGGATGTTAATACTTATAATACCTCACATGACTTAGAACTACCAAAAAAAGTTTGGTGCAATTTCCATGGCTTAATTTCATACGCGTAATTATTGAACTCGTTTAAGACTACTTATAAGATATCCTTCGCAGAACTGTTTGATTGTTTTGTGAGTAAATCTTATACAATGAATGATGTTAATATTGATGTTATGATGAATTTATTTCGTGTTTGCTACCGTAAAAATCAGAATCAAGGTTGTTAACCATCTACGCATAAGGATCACCTTACGCATAGCATGTTATGCGTAAGAGAAATCTTACGCGTAGCTTACGCTAAGGTTCTACAAAGGACTACGCGTATCCGTGAAGGATATGCGAACAGGACCTCTACGCATAAGGTCTATTCTACTTAATAAACCTTACGCGTAGGTTTCATATAAACCACGCATAAGCTTCACGCATAAGGTCCCCTTTTTCCTATGCATATCTCTTACGCGTAAGTAGGATCCTACGCGAAGCTTCGCTTCACACGATACTTCTCCCGTTTACGATAAGCTACCATTTCTACACCTAAGCCTTGATCAAACCTTCATTGTGAATTGTTACGCGTGCAAACTTGTAAATAAATAAATCATAACGTCACGAAACCAATAAATGTCACTAATAAGCTTAAACGTTTAATATGTTGAGAAAAATAAGTGATAACATAAACTTTAAAACTTAAAGTTAACTAACTCACGAAACTTATCACGACTTCATTAGACTATTGGACTAACAAGTGACTTTGGACTCGTAACAATCATTAACATGTCTCATTCAATAATTAGACAATAAAACCATCTGTTGACTAACATTATGTCTTTCGATATGTTGGTTCTTTTGGCTAAATGTGTTTCAGATCACGACATGGAAGCTCAAATAAATGTGGATGCACCAAATGTTCTCACCATTGCTGATATCTTCCCTCATGGCTATCCAATGAAGATTGGAAAGAACAATCTTAGAGTTGACTTTGAAACTCTCACCTGCTCGAAATCTTCTTGTCTCATTGCAGGGATATTCTCAAGAATCATCCCTATCGAACATGCTCACCAACTCGCCATCGTTCCGAGATCTACATACGCAATTCTGGAATACAATGCGATGGTCAAAGGTCAAAATGTTGTGACTGGATGCTCAATCACAAGCAAATCACCATCACTCCTACAGATTTAAGGGTTGTTCTCCTCATTCCTGACATCATACCAATGAATTCTCTCTGCAACTAACCGAAGAGACCGTTCTCGCATTCTTGATTGATATGGGTACGACAAGCTTCGTGGAGTAATCAATAAGCATTTCACGTGGATCTAAAGAACATTCCTCGCCTTGGAGAACCCTTTATATCATCATCACAAAATCGCTTTCTGGTCGGATAGCAAGCTATGAGCATCCCAAGCTCATGGAACTGAAATTTTGGGCTCATCAACATGAAGCACATCGAAATTGAAGCTCTAATATGGGATGACATGATGACATTCCTCAAAAAGCTTGGCTCAAAGATTCCTTATATGATATACAAAACTGTTGATCCAGAGAGCACTTGGATATAACCCAGATATCCCCAAAAGAATCAATGACCCCGACAATCTTGACATGTTGTCTGAACCCACTCTAATAGTCAGATTTAAGGAGTCAACTACCAAGAAACAAGGTGTTGTGTTGCCGATCACCTTCTCAGATGAACTCAAACAACTCAACTCTTACAAAAGGTATCTGAAAGCTGTGGAAGAGAACAAAGTTGGTTTTCTAGATGATAAATCTCTCGTACACCTACCGGAAAACCGAAGAGGAAGTGGAGGAAGTGTCGCAAGCACCGAGTCGAGGAAGTTCCCCAGGAATCCTCCAAGTAAAAGGAAAGTTCCCGCCAAGGAAGCTATTCCTATTCCCATTCCCAAGTCCTGAACCAGAAATAAAGCTAATGACGAGGACTCGGAGGGTATGCATGAGATGAAGAGATTTTATACTCTGAAACTGCTAAAGATGACACTACAACGGTACCTAAACCTCCCAGTCCACCAAATTGAACACGCCAAAGAAGACTCCAGTATTGAGCAACAAGAAGAAGAAGAATCGATGAAGAGCAACAAGATGCAACATACAAAGTTCAAATTCATTAGACTCCAACACGTTGCAAAAGAATTTGATAAGGATCAAATGGGTGGCCCCGGAGGATCGAGTGGTGGAGTACAACCTTCACCAGTCCCGATGCGGTTAATCAACCCGATAAAGGATCTCGTGCCACCACCTTGAGAAACAACAAAAGCGCTGGAAGATTCTATTGATTACAAATTGAAGAACCGAACTGAAAAGTCCATGAAAGATAAAGCCGATGAAAAGCTAAGTCCGAAATGAAGAAGATATTGAATATGATAAGTTTCTTCTTGATAGTCCTGCACGCTCAAAGGAGGAAACTTCTGACCCACCAAAGGACCCGGAGTCTCCTCATATTTCATCGTTATCTGATTCATCTTCTCACTCTTCACCACCACCATCAAAAGGAACAACAAGATCCACATCCAGATCAGTGAAGAAGCCAACTGCATCTTGGATATCTCATGCAAAGACTCGAATCGTTAAAGCTATCAAGGGTCGAAAGAAAGACATACTCTGAAAAGCTAAATTTTCTCGCTGATCATATACAGAGATCTTCATGACGAATGAAAATGCAAGTTGAAAGGGAACACGCCCGTAAGTTTATCAAAGGAGATTTCCAAAAGGAATTGGAGAAGATGGCAAGAAAGGACACTCACAAATTCCTTCTCGACACCATTCCTAAAGTAACAAAGGAGTTATATTCCAAATTACTTATCCAACATCGTTACATTGGTCAAACATACAATGGCCAAAGAATCTGATTACTCTGAAGTTGAATTGATTACTAAATTAGTAATGCAAATGTCAAAAGAGTCGAACCTTCACTTTGGATGAAGCTAAGTTTTTTGAGACTCTATTAGACTATCAACTCAAGTCTTCATGCAAAGAATCACCAAGTCAACCAAAACGACCAAGAGATGACGATGATCGGACAAGGACTGCACCAAACGCTCAAAGAAGTCCGGTGAATCTTCCTCAATGCCACCTCCACCCCTCAAGGACCTCACCACCAAGACGATCTCCTCCTCGCCTTGAACCGAAAACCTCAGATTTCGAGACACCACCCCATACTCAAAAACGGTGATCACTTTGAATATACTGGGACGATGAGGAAATCCTGAGCCCCAACAACCCATCTCTCCCCGACACAACCAAGAAACCGTAATCCTCCTCTAGGCCAAAGAAAAAGAAGAAGAAAGCCTATGACCGACGCCTTATCATGGCGCGGACGAGGATAACACTGAATTTGATGGTTCTCGCTTGTTGATTCCACACCCTACCCACCAAGGTCAAGATGCGGTAGAACGTCGTACATTGGAGCATGCTAAGTTCTTGCAAGAAAAATTCCGTGTGAAAAAGATGACGAAACCGAAGTTGAAGCGAATCAAGAATGAAGCATTTCAACTGCTAAAAGACAAATTTTGAAAAGTACAGTTAGTATCACCTTGATAATATAGCACGAGCCATGTCTAACAACATGGATTGGCTCAACCCGGAAGCAAACATCGACTTCACCAAACGGGACAATCCTCCATATTACACCGACTGGTCCAAACCTCTCCCAACAATTGGCCAACCAGATCAGCCTAGGATTCCATTCAGATATTTCTTCAACAAAGACTTGGAATTTCTTCACGTATGGTTCAAGGAAATACGCTACATCACTGACACTTCCGTTCCCGGCAGCCATATACTCTAACTGAATAGCCATCGAGGAAAGAGCTAACCACATGTTCTCCAACAATGTGGAAGAGTATGACCGTGATGCAATGTATGGGATTCACCATTGGCCAAAACGCCGAAGAATCTACTACAAAAGCTGCCAGCGTGTTCGAAGTCTCAACATGAAGTGTTCAAGACTAAGAATATCGCTGCCATCAAACATGTTGACCTTTCGTCCAAATGGGACTACACTTTTCTCAAGAGTATTGTGGTCAAAAGGCAAGACGAAAGAGATTATGCATTCTCTCGGCGGACTTTGAGAATTTGCCTCTCAACGACATTGAAGACATGTACCTTGCCAAAGTACAGGGTCGCATGAGACAATTTTCAACCTAAGTACAACATGAATTCATCAAGTCATTGCATCTTCATCGACGATAGTCATCAAAGAACGGTAGAAGATCTCCAGCTTGCAGCTTGAATCATATCAACCGTGTCAACTTCACTCCACCTCGCCTAGATCTTCTCGACATCAACCAGCTTTCACAATATACACTCATCACCAACCATTCGAGTGGTTTACCTTAGTGAAACACTACGCGAATCGCTTGATGGGGTGTAGATCTTCACAAGTTTGGGATCACACATTGAAGAAGGTTAGGGACGGATTAGCTTATAGGTTGAAGGATATTCATGAAGGAATTGGGTCTAAAAGCGATGGAATTCTAAGGAAAGACGGGATGTGGGCGAATCATCACCATGATTGATGAAAGGTTGTATCGACGGGATCGGCCTAACAATGGAGAGCTTTGTAGGTGGTCGCCCCAGATTTCTCTCACGGCTATCAACGCCTTCAGATTCCTAGAAACATTGATGGACTTCCAGGTACCCCTTGAACTGCTTCTATTTCATAATATTTTGGATGTGTGATTATTTATGTCTATGGCTTGTGCACACATAACAGTGTACAACCCGCATTTGTCAACAAAGGACCTGTGGTACGCCTCGCTGCCACAATCCTTATAAAGGAGTTTAAAGCTTCTTTACTTTTGAGTAAAACCTATCAAACCTTTCACTTTTCAAGGTTTTGCTCAAAAGAACAAGTACTTCCCCTTATGATTTTCAAAACCTCAACCGCTTATATCACTAGTTGAGGGGGAGTATTTGACTTAAAAACTTTGTTCACAAATTGTTCACAGTGGTCATCTTCCCATAAAACTCAAAATGGTCATATTTATTCTCAACATTTCTTCAAAAATAACATTGATATGCCATTTTTGAGGGGGAGAAAATTTATGTGATAAGAAATATGTTGTGTAAATCAAGAAATGACTCTTTGTGCTATAGATCTAACCAACGATTGACTTAGATCTTAACTGTTAGTAACTCCTAAAAGACTTGTCCTGACAGTAATAATTTCAAGCTAGTTCGCTAGTGATGTAAACGCGGTCTCACAAAGGACTTATCCTCGTAGGAATGTACAATTAGAGAAACTCTTGGTAGACATGATCTTTGACGGGTTTGACAACCTTCGAGGTTTTCCA
>OU343224.1:8399441-8509734 GCA_910596185.1 Chrysanthemum makinoi
CCTTTTTCGGTCGTCCCAAAATAATTGTCCACTTCATAAATATATAGAATGTATATCAAGTTTACCATATTACCTTAGTTGAGGTTATATTACAAACTTTAAAGGGTAGAAATTAATTAGTTAACGGTAAAATTGTCTTTGTGCAAAAAGTAAGAAAGAGAAAGTTGTAATGATGATGTTTTTCTTAAACTGTGTGTTTTTTGTCTGTGGACAATAATTTTGAGACGGAGGTAGTATTTATTTATTTTTACTATATTTCACATCTAACCCTTGAACTATTAGAGCTAATTAATATTTATTTGAACAAATTATACTAATAAGGTTTAATTAGTTAAGCTATAGTTAGAAACTAAAAATTGTAAGTTGCAATACTGGAGATTTTGTGAAACTAATATATATAAACGGGTCATGCCCGATTTTCATCAAAATTTTATACTTAGTATATTTTTCAAACTAAAATATATATATATATATATATATATATATATATATATATATATATATATATAGTTAGGATCAAATAAGAAGATTACTTAAAATAAGAAGGAATAAGAAGCTATATAACCGCAAATCCGAGATGCAAGCCTAAATTAGATGCATCATAATCTTAGATGCATTATAGCATACCATAGTGTGTTTTCTAGCTTTTAATCAGTGCATATCCAATATTAGATGCATTTCATGATTTCTCTTGTTTTTGTTCTCTGCGTACAAAATCATGAAAATCAATTTGCACCATCTATACATCAAATTAAATTTCAAAACTCAAGATGTTGCATCTCTATGAATAGAAATGCATCTAATGCAAGTCGTTGCATCTCAAATGCATGGTTTTGGTCACTTCTCACAACTTCTTATTTTAATTTACTTCTCACGGATCCCTAAATATATATATATATATATATATATATATATATATATATGCTCCGGTTCCATTGAGAAGGTTTTTATCGTCCCATATTTATAGTCCATCTTTCCTTTTATTAGATCCCAAAATAATTGTCCACTTCCATAAATATATAGGAATGTATCAAGTTTACCATATTACCCTTAGTTGAGGTTATTATTACAAACTTTAAAGAAGTTAGAAATTAATTAGTTAACGGTAAAATTGTCTTTGTGCAAAATAAGAAAGAAAGTTGTAATGATGATGTTTTCTTAAACTGTCGTGTTTGGACAGAAAATAATTTTGAGACAAGGAGTATTTATTTATTTTACTATATTTCATCTAACCCTTGAGCTATTAGAGCTAATTAATATTTATTTGAACAAATTATACTAATAAGGTTTAATTAGTTAAGCTATAGTTAGAAACTAAAAATTGTAAGTTGCAATACTGGAGATTTTGTGAAACTAATATATATAAGCGGGTCATGCCTGTTTTTCATCAAAATTTTATACTTAGTATATTTTACAACGACCGACTAAAGGCGAAGAATATATATATATATATATATATATATAGTTAGGATCAAATAAGAAGATTACTTAAAATAAGAAGGAATAGGAAAAACTATAACCGCAAACTAGAGATGCCGGACCTAAATTAGATGCATCCCTATAATCTTAGATGCATTATAACGCACTTTTAGTGTGTTTTCTAGCTTTAATCAGATGCATATACGTATATTAGATGCATTTCATGATTTCTCTTGTTTTTGTTCCTCTTAGTGCCAAAATCATGAAAATCAATTTGCATCATACATCAAATTAACTTTCGAAACTCAAGATATTGCATCTCATGAATAAATGCATAATGCAATCGTTTATCTCAAGTGGTTTTGGAACTAACATAAATTTACTTTCTTTGGATCCTACTATATATATATATATATATATATATACTAGGTTCCATTGAGAAGGTTTTATTTTGAGAAGATTGAGAAATTTTCGTTTGAGCAAATTGATTCATGTTTTTTATTTGATTCACAAGAAAATTATTTTATGGTGAATGAATCTATAAATCACAAATTTGATTCACAAATCATTGTTAAAATCGAGTTATGATGATGATTCATTAAAATTGTACAGATGATTCATGTGCATATATCATAAAATCGAGAGATTTTTAACATTGATTCAAGTTTTTTTTACACATTTTGAATTTTAATCACATTAAAATGAGTTTTACGCAACATGAATCAAAGTAAAAATCTATCGTTTTTGAAAACCTTCTCAATCTTCTCAAAATAAAAACCTTCTCAATCGATCCGGATTCTATATATATATATATATATATATATATATATATATATAGAATCTAGTTCTAGTGAGAACTTTCTTAAAGTTATAAAAATAGGAACCAATGAGAGGTAGACATGTGGCAATGGTTTTAATTTACAAAGAAAAATAAAACAAAATGTATTTAAATTAAATTTTATAGGATTAAGGGCATTTTGGTAAACTTTGCTTCTTCAAATTCTTCAGAATCTGGTATTCATGACCGGTTCTTCCTCTCCCCATTATCTCACGCACGTAATCAATGAATCAATCCCGAAATTATAGCTTCAGTTACATTTCTAGTACAATGATTCAACCCCATATTGAACCAATTATATTATTTTCCTATAATTCCCAAACCAAGGTTTCTAAACCCAAAACAACTAACGAACGATTTCATGTATTCTCCGGTTCCAAATCACCACGTTGATGATGTTGAAGGTACATAAATGCTTAAGTTTATATATTTTTAATACTTAAGAACAATATGTAATAGGGGTTGTTAGAAATTGGATTATGTTGATAGTTGTGGATTATGTTTGGGGCAATTTTTTTTGTATAAGCAAAATGGGTTTTTCAAGTTTTCTTTTTTGCAGAACTGTTTGCAAAAAAACTCACCCAAAACACCAGTAATTAAAGTTGTTTTTACATTTTGCTTATACCATCTTGTAACCAATGTTTTTGATTCAAATGGCATTTACAATAGGTTGGTAATTTGTATCGACAGTTGGTTACAAGCTTTATGTTTTTGCTATTTTTGTATAATCAAACTGATTTTAGGAAAAAATTGGTATGCACATTTTGCAAGTTTCGATACGGTTTATGTTGCAAACATTTGTAAATTGATGAATGTTTATATACACCTCATGTTGTTGCAGTAACCATTAAGCCCTCGCGAAATCCCTATTGTAGCAGGCGAACCATCAACTCCTCGAGCAATTCACATTGGGCAAGACACGTATGTTGAAGGTTATTATACACCTCCTGAGCATCAAGTTGGCACTTTTCAACCGACTCCTAACGGTACTAAATTTTGGATCCCCAAAACTAATAATAAAATTAAGGACGGGGATGTATTTGATACTATTGAACTAGCTCTAACGGCTTACAAAAATTATGCAAGAGAAGGTGGTTTTGAGGTTAGAAGGGGTGGGCAGAAAAACTCAAATGATAAGAAAGAAGATCCATCTCTTAAGTACTTTTATTGTGTTAGACAAGGTTTTAAACCCACTCGTAAGCAGAAGATTCTCAAACCGATAAGACCGTAAAAACCAACCCTTTAGGTGCTACCAAGGTCATAAAAAGAAGGAAGCGTGCATCTTGTCGTTGTGGATGTACCGCCCAACTTAGGCTTAAGAAGGACAGATGGCAAGTACTTTGTCACCAAGTTGATAGAAAAACATAACCATAGCTTGGTATATGAAGACGATATCAAGTATTTAGGGCAGTCGTAGACTAACTTTCTCCAAGCAACAACTCATAAATAAGCTTTCTAATGTGAATATAGGTCCGGTTAAGTCTTGGAAAGTTATGAAAGAGATGTACGGTGGATTTGAATATATTGCAAATGATGTTGAATGTAAGAATTATAGGCGTGGTTTGAATGATTTTATTGGTGGTCGTGATGCCCAAATGGTGGCTTGATAAGTGTTGAGTCGTGAAGAGTTCTTCACTGATTTCTCGCTAAATACAAGCCGATGAAAAACTAAAGCATTGGTTGGTCTGCTTTTGGGTCGATGAACAAGCCAAGCGTAATTACGAAGCTTTTGGTGACATTGTGTCATTTGACGCTACATTTCGCTCAAACAGTAACTTACTATCTGTTATAAAACCACCTCACCATCTTTTTTGTTTCACAATCACTGCTTGCTTTATAGTCGACTTTATAGATATCTACTTGTCCCAACGCCTGACACAAACACCATTAAGTATTGTCAGCAAAGTAGTATGCATACCACTAGTATCGTTACTCAATAATGGTGCATACATTTAGTATGCACATACTTTTGTATCATATACTTTCGGGCACAGATTTGTATCGCATTCATGCTATATTTTAATGCCGATTATACATGCAAATAATCATTGATGCTACATTTTATGATGTCAACAAAGTAGTATGCATACCATTAAAAGCGCTTTCAAAACTCGTGCATCAACTTAGTATGCACATACTTTTGTATCACAACATCCACCAATTTGATGTCCTCGCTTTGTATCGCTTACACGCACCAATTGTTGGGTCTGCTTTGTATTTTTTAGGCGGAAGGTTTGTTAGTTCAAAGTTTGTTATGTTGGCATGAATCAAGACTGTAGTTTCAGTTTATAGAAAACACTTACTTGGGCACTTGGACTTGCATTGTTGGGCACTTGGGTGTAATCACGCATGTTTTAACCGCTTGATGCATGGTTTTTGAGACAAACGCCGCTAAATGATACTCGACCTGCTGATATTTAGCAAGTCTAATAGATTCGGATACTCGCACTGATAATTATAATTTTTTTTGTTTTAGATATCAAGCAGCTTTGGGTCTTGACATTTGTATATGCTTGTGTTAGATATAAATAAGTTTTAGAACAATGTGGACGTTTAGTGTATGCACATTTGCCAATTTTGTCTCTCAGCTTTTGTATCAGTTCATGCTACCAAAATCGTATCAAATGGGACGGATATAACAAAACTTTTTGAATGTATGTTTGTGCTAGATATAACGCACCATGTTCACTTGTTATACAAGCCACACATTAATACACATGTATATTCAACCTTACAGGGTACAATATGGTTTTGGTACCTTTTATCAGTATTGACAACCATAACAGATGCATCATATTTGTGGCTTTATTAGCAACCGAATCGCAATAAGGTATACGTGGTGTTAAAGAAGTTTAAAAGGTTTTTGTAAAGGTACCAAAGGTTGTTGTTATGATCAAGACCCGCCGATGAAGATCGCAATAGAGGAAATGTTACGTCGACACGCCGCTTGTGTATGTGGCACATTATGCAGAAACTTACTACAAAGGTATGCTTTTTTATTAAACGTGATGTCATTTGAATTTCATTTTTAGTTAATAATAGCCATGCTTTCAATTATTGTTAAATTATGTGTAGGTCGGACCAATTTGTGTAGTAACACCGATTTTAAGAGGCGTTTGTGTGACATTGTTTGGACGGACAAGATTGAACCGGATGTGTTTGATGAGCCCGCACACACAATTGAAGATTTTGATCTCGTGAACACAAATGGTTGCACGACATGTTCAAATGCGGGTCTAAGTGGATACCTTCACTACTTCGCAGAACGAACCGATGTCCGGGTTGATGCGATCAACATCGCTGGTCCGAAAGTGAGAATCATTTCTTTGGTCGTACCGGTGACAAACCCACATTTGAGCTTGATCGAGTTTTTGAGTCATTTTGATACAGCGATGGACTCCCAACGATACAAATATGGGAAGAATACCCATGACTCAAGGTACAAGACGCCGGATTTAAAACTCACTTGGGGTTGAAAGGGAAGCCGCAGAATCTGTATACACACACTTTGTTCTATGATGTTCGTGACGAGATATGGTCTTCACTTTATCATTGTTGTTCACTAAGTGTACAAGAAGATGATACATCGTACACTTACGTGATTCGCATATCGAATGCTTGGCGGATTACAAAATCAACGGTGTATCAGCTGAAGTTAAATACAAGGTATCACTCTCCTTTGTGATTTATTAATGGTGTGCGTGGTGTCTTTATCTTTTATACAACTATTTTGCATTTAAAGGTTGTTTTTGAAATTTGTCCTTATATTCATATTATACATTATGTACACTTTGTTACAGCTATATTCATATACGAATATGAGAGCGCTTTTAATCGGCGTTTTGTCAATTATTCACCCGTTGTAGGTTAAGTTCGTGCCATCTGATTGTTCGGTCTATTGCAGCGCTTAAAGTACGAAAGTGTTATGGCCTTGTTGTGTCGACATATATTCTATGTTCTTAGGTTGTCGAAGGTTTACCATTTCCCAAGGAAATACTTATTGCGTAGATGGTCAAAGAATGCTTTGCCTAACAAGAGTGTGCGTAGGCAGATTGATGTTGCTAGCTCGTCTAATCCCGTAGAATTTGTTAATGGTGTTATTAGGGAGATTTATGTTAGTGTTGAAGACTCGGTTACCTGTTTAGTTACTGACATACAGAAGCTTGACATTTACAAGGATGACGTTGTCGCGATTACTAGAACAAGTAAAACTTGATATTCCTAACGCGTAATGAATAAATGAATAAGAATGAATTGTATCGGCCGCACTTGGTGTCAAGGAACCGGTCGAAGTTAATATTATTGCCCCGAATCGAATGTCGTGAACAAAGGTTCCGTTTCTTTGAAGAGGCATCAAACACAGGCCGAGATAGCTATTATTCAATCAAACAAACCGCCACGCCATTGCAGCCTCGTGACACTTATGGTTATCATGATTCTAAATTGTCCCAAAAGAAAGTAGACGGATGCTCAAATGTCCATACCAGCGACGTTCAGGAATAGATCTCATATTTGTTTTCACCATATAAACAATTTCATTGTTTTTTTTACATTTTAGAACTTCTGGTTTCCAAATTATGTCTTGTTTTTATGGATTTTTTAATAAATCATTTGGAATGCATACTTTTAATTTTTCATTGGTTCTCATCATGTCCCATTTAACATGGGTGTTATCTAACTTGTCATGTGCTACATTCATTTACTTTTTTCGCTAATGTAGCATAATTCTCTCAAGTAATGTGAGATAAGCCGGTATTGTGTTTGATTCTTGTTTTTGCCTATACCACTTTATCAGTTGGCATTTGGTATCAGTTTATCATTTGGTACTTTTGTGTTTTGGTTGTTTGGGCCAAGTAAATAGCTGGTGATTCGTTGTCATTTATTTTGCAGGTCTTGTGTGTGATTCTTGTTTTTCCCCATACCGTTATCGGTTTAGTTGGTGTGTTGGTTATATTGTTTTTTTTCTTTCTACATTTCAAATCATTTGTTTGTATCAAATCACGGTGTGCTTGGTTTTTTGGGTCAACTTTGTTTGTATCACCAAGCTGTATTTCACCAACGGTGCATACCATTTATATCATCATAATGGTTTCCATATTGTTAGCAACATCAATATTTCATAAAAGAAGTGGTACATGTTGTGATACAAAGGTATACCCAATTGATGGCCCTTTTTTTCCTTTTTTTTTGTCACCTTACGAAACAACACCATAACCAAACGTGTTACATACAACTTATGCTCAAGAATCCATGTCCAATATTTATCACCCCTCTTCGCACATCTTACAATAATAACATACCAAAAAAACTACCTTATGAGTCTTCAAAGTCATCCAAAAATTGGTTCGCCCTACATACAACTTATTTTGACCATCACTTGCACCACTAAGATAACAAAAACAACCCAACAAACACTAGCTTTCTGTCAACTCATTTTGTGTATGCATTTCTTGGGAATACTTTTTTCAACCATCAAATTGCCCAGTCATTTTGACCATAACATGCACCAATTGGTCTTAAATATAAAATGGGTATTTTAAGCACAAACAGACCCACATGAACAATTTTTTGTATCATCACATACATTGGCATGATATGGTGCACACCTGTGATATACTTATACACCTTCACCCTTTTTAAATATAACCACAACATGAACATAATGCATTGACACTAACAACAAAAAAATAGACTAATTAAGAAAAGATTCATTACTAGATAACTTAAAATATTTGTTCAACATTAGCTCAGACCTTACATGGACCAAAAACACGTGCGACTAGTTTTAGACCTACCAATAGAAACACTAACAAGAACATACTTCAAACACCTTAGCCAAACTAGTTTATTAATAACCAAAACCATCCAACCTGATAGTCATCTAATTATTCAAAACAACAAAACGATTGCCCCTACAACATAATGTAATACGAGAGTCGATAGTTTCAAATGCGTGCCTCTAACCGTGTTTTTCTTCCAAAGGCAACATCCGGCGACGCGGCAACAGCCTCTTCTTCAAAAGATGCTTTCTTCTTGTTTATATCCGACAACAAGATCTTCGCAGATATCTTTGCCTACCTAAGATCGCCCAGCTTGCTTATTTTGCTCCTTACTCTCTCTTTTAACCACAACGGTCATCATATTCTCCTCCACCAACGATGTCTCCATGTGCCTCATCGCAATTCCACGATCCAATGAAGTTATTTTTCGTCATACATCCCAAACGTAACATCATTCTTGCAGCATTTCTCATTAATCCTTTAGCCGGATGGTTCTCATATGCCAAATAATCTTCAAACCGCGCACACTGCATTGATCGAAAACAATAAAAACACTTTATGAGTTTAATCTACCCGCTAATCGACGACACAACTAACTTTTTTTGGATAAAATCACGTACCAAAAACTCCACTTGATCACCGTATCTCTTTGATGCATCTGTTATTGTTGTTTCCATGTTATCGAGAATATGCACCTCCTTCCTATCTAGATTCATACACACGACGAAAAAATGACGTCCTTGAAGTAACGGGAAAAACACCTATCATATATAAAGGAATGTTAAAAAATATTACCAACTCTAACATTGTGTACCATTTTGGCATATAAACATGTTTGAGAACCGAATATTACCAATCGCACTTTAGCCAAGCTCCCATACGCTGTCTTGTTTAAAACCTTGCACATACTTGCAATGAATTTATCTGACGACCCCTTAACATCCAATTCTTTGTCCCTTGGTCCTTGACATCCCATTCGTGCTGTTCATATGTACATTTTTTGTCAAAATTAGAGTACCAATATATATACCATACTACAAACACTTAATTAACCATGTTTCAACCACGATCGAAACATAAATAGTGTGCTATATAATACTTTATAGCTTATAGCTTTATTAAAAGATACAAAAAACATCAACTTAGTATAATACATACCATCATTGATGTATCCGTAACACCTTTCTAACTTTTTTCCTTGGGTCACGATAATACTCAGCATTGTTTAGGACCTTTTTGAATATGTCTCATACTCACTTGCTTATCTGATCCCCGGGAACAAGCTTTCCAAAACAATCCTTGGTGCACTGGCATAACTAGTCTCAAATAGGATGTCCCTACAAAACAAATAACAACGAATCACCGGCTATTTTTTAAACTATGTTTAATAACAGTACTTAGTTATACACATATACTTACGTCTCTCTTCAAATCGACACTGAACAACAAACGGATGCTCGCTTCTCGTGCATCGAAACGCCAAAGAATCAATGATACTTCTCTAACTAAAAACGGGGAACATAAGACTTCTGTTGGTTTTCTTGTATGTTTTGGTCTTCTACTTTCATCCTCCGGGTAAATGGTCTGTATTGGTCTTGCATCAGAAATTTCATATTTTGCCATGACGCCTTTCATGTTGTTGTGTCCCATAAGAACAACCATTGCCCGATACATCACATCCATCTATCACCACCTTCGATTGTTCAGGAGTTTTAAAACCATCCCCATTTGGTTGGTCGTGTGACTGGTAGTTCAGCGGTGGTAACTCCATTATCCTATGGGCTTGATCCACTGAATTGTCCCACGTTGCCACACCAACACCTTTTACCTTGAGTGGATGGTGGTTGTGTTAAATTCAAATCGAACTCTAACACCTTCCCTTTTTCACCTATTGTCCGTTTATATTGTTTTGTTCTACCTAATTCTATCTCTTCACTATCTGCTGCATATGCAGATGGTGTCCCGTAAAACGAGTAAAGGGAATGGTTCTTCATTTTGGTTAAAATTCCATTGTGGATTTTCATCTTTTTTCAAGGCCAACAGTCATCAACATTCGGGACCTCATTGTCATCCTCTGTCGGATCTGCGCTTTCATTAGATGGCTTATTGTACACACGTGATCCAAAGCACATCTCCCTTATCTCTTTGGTTGAACTATATCCTCATCATATGGGTCTTTTTCCAGGTGCATCCAACTCCTCATCACCTCCTCCAAAAGTTCACCCGCTTTTAAGTTTAGAAGCTATGCTTCTTTTAACCAATGTTATACAAAATAGTAAAACGATACATTAGAACAAAACCGTAACGTGATCACCCACATAACGCATTCGCTAAGGAAACTATACGCTCACGCATTCAATACGCACCATGTACCAATCACTATCTATACTTAAAACCGGAATGTGTGATTTCATACATATACTAAATGCAGGGATGTACCATTTGGTATCAATACGATCAAACATAAATAAGTCGGGAATATAAAAAGATGTTTTAGCCAACTAATTTATACTCACCGAAATCAGCAGATTGTTTTTATAATTATGTTATACTATATTTGTATGTAACATACAAACTCAATGTACCACAACACATTTGCCAAATACTTTTTAACACTGCTTTTGAAAGTACCTCAACATTTCTTTCACTCAAACGCTTCCTCCTCAAGCTTGTTCAGCAGGTCAGTTGTCCACTTGTTTACAAAAGGCACGTCAAGTTCATCCTCATCTTGTAGTGAGACAGCATACAAAATCTACAGATAATACAATATATCGATAATTAAAAACACATTACTATACAACACTAATTTTACTTATACATCTTAAAACATAACGTACCAACAAAATTATTACTCGACCGTGTAGTGTGAATGCCTGACCCAACTCCTTTTTGTCCTCACCGTGCACTCAAGAATGAAAGTGCACCACAGGCAAAGCTGAGGAATAGCATCGACATCATCGATGCAATGTAGGAACCTTAAATTACAAGTAGCATTCTTGTTTGCTTCTCCAATTGACGTCATAAGTACGAACCAAGAAATTTATCTTAAACCATCTTCCACCCTCCGTTTGTCTACTTATTAGTTGCTCTAGCGGACCATGATAATACCTAGGCTTCTTCCAACCGCTTCTTCCATTCAACAACCGAGAGGGTGTCGAATCGCTTCGTCCACGGCTTCAACAGTAAACACTCCCCATGGGTACACCAAGTACATCCTTAATTGTTTCCCTTGTGATTGGTATCGACTTACTATCCACACTCAATACACACCTTTCTTCATCAAAGTTATCGAGTAACCAATAACTTAGCCTTGAGGGTACATCCTTTATCTTAAAGTCAAGCACCGATCCGAAACCCATATCCATGACATCTATCCTCTGTTGTGGTGACAGATTAGGTAACAACCTATGTAATGACCACAACGAGACCCTTGCATATAACCTCCCAACATCTCGCCTTAAACGACACATCGTTTTTATCTTTCTTCTTATGAACCAACACCTTCCGCTTCCGCTTTGTTATCTTGCCTAAACCCTCATCACCAGATGTTTCCTGCTCACTTTGTATCCCAACAACCACTTCCTTATTACCCTTCCTTTTTTGGCCCACCAACCTACGCTTGGGACTATTATTCTTTACCAAACCCTCATTAAAAACAGTTCCCTCATCAACATTTTCATCCACATTAAGTTCTTTTTTCCTTTTTATAATTCAAAACTAACTTACGCTTTCCTATTTCGCTTCTTGACCGAACCATCTGCACAATTTTTTTTTCTTTGACACAATGTAGTATTTACTTTTCTTTCGCCCGTCCTTCTTCCCAACATCCCTATCAGTACCTTTTCCATTTTCTACGCTAACATGTTTACCTTGTTCTGACTCATGTACCATCGAATCTACATTATTAAAAACGAACGACACAGATCAAAAATAGTTCAACGATACATTAGAACAATATAAGTACCACGTACCATTAGGTATCATGTACCAACACGTATCACGTTCTAGAATGTAGCAATGTTTTTAAGAATCAAAACATATACATTCGGACATATTCCAAAGTGCCCATTCGGTTAGTACCCGTTAGTACCATGTTTTTTAGTATATACTGTACCTATGATTCGCTATACTCAAATACCTAATGTACCAACATGAATCACTTGGGAAGAATACCCAAGCTGCTCGGGAATATTCGGGTGTTTTTAGCCCACTTTTTTATATCAGCACAATTGGTTGTCCAGTTCTGTTTTCTCAATTTAATGGTTCAAAGTGCTTTTATCATCAATTCGGTCCGGACATATAATGTTTCAAATAGGAACTCGAACCCCAACCCCATAGTTGTTCAACGAAATAGTTCAACGATACATTTTAACATAATACGTACCAACATATTCATCAAAAGATCAAACATCTGTCATTTACATACGGGCAACATAAATACCACACTAGTTATTTAACAAATTTAATTTTTTAATCAGTGCCCTTTCCAAGTGTTAATTCTTTATTATAAACATATCAGTCACAAACAAATACCAATAAACTATAGTCACCATCAGCAATCCAACCAAAATCCAAAAACAATATAAAAAAAACCTAGTATGAACATCCATATCATTTAATAACAAAAAATACATCCTACCAAATACCACAACAAAAAATTTCAATCTACACAAATGGTACATTAATCATTATCACTAAATACACTATTGTAAAGTAAAACTCAACATTCAATAAACATTCATATGTTTAAAAATGTTGTTTATACCTGGTACATCGCCTTCAGTGTCCCCTTCAGTTAAATCAATCACCCCTTCATGATCTCCAACGTTTTTCCACATCATACCCGACAACCTACCACTTCTTCTTCTTGAAAAAAAAATAAATAAGAAGATGCAAATGATTATTATAATCACTAATTAAAGTAGAAATTACATCATACAACATATAACAAAACATGTGTATGAATCACTTACAAAAAACAATCGGTATTGATCCGGAACTTGTTTCGCTTTTTGGGTTTTCATCTCTTTCTAAACCGACTATTTATAATCACATGGTACATTAGTAAAACCCCCAATTGTAGCAATGTAATCGAATCCCCCGATTGTAGCTAGGGTTTTAGTTGGGGAGATATGATGATTTTTGTTTTCAAAACACTGATTTTAGGCAACAGTGTAACCGAAGTTTTAAAGTATGGTTCTCTCTCTATAAAAATTAAATTTTGCCCGGCAATATTCTTTTTTATTGTGTTTACATAAACCCCTATACAAAATGTTAATTACACAAATGCCATCCATAAATACATAATCTCATCTACCACCACTCAAAGTGATCCAACGGTGCACATTAGTTCTTACTTTTATAACTTTAAGGTATTTCTTACAATAACCCCTTATATATATATATATATATATATATATATATATATATATATATATATATATATATATATATATATATATATATACACACACACACACATATATATATATATATATAGAGTTTGGATCAAATAGAAAGTGATTTAGGATAAAAAGGGTAGAAAGTGTAAAATATATCATTTGATTAATAAGGATAATTAAGTCATTTAACCACTCATCTTTAACTTTTCATTTAAGTCTCTTTAATCACCCATTTAAAATTTCATATGCTTAATTTCATGTCTCTTTCTTTGTAATAATCAAACGAACAACAATTTTTATATCTAGTGCCTCTAATAAAATGTAAAATATACGACAACTTTTATTTTCATTTTTAGTTTATTTGTCTTTGAGTTTGGTGATGTTTGTCAATGATTTTTTGTTGTGTGTGATTAAACTTATTATCGTATCAATGTTTCCGCTAATATTTTATCATGTTAATGTTAGAAATTAAGTGTGTCATTATAAATGTATCATGAATTTATCTGTGTCATAAACTTCGATTGTTAATACAATTTTTTTTTTATAAAAATAGTGTGCCATTGCAAATTTATTAAAAGACTAAGTGTGTCAAAAAAATGTGTTAAAAAACGAAGTGTGTCACTAGAAATGTTTTATAAAATTAAGTGTGTCAGAAGACTTAAATTGTCATTAAAAATGTGTCATAAAATCTGTGTGTCACTACAAACGTATGAAAAAAGTTTAGTGTGTCACTATATATGTGTCAAGAAAAGTTGCGTGTTAAACATAGTGTGTCACTAAAAATATACTAAATTTTTTTAATGTGTCACTAAATAAATTCTTAAATTTTACTGTGTCACTATAAATGTATCTAAAAATTTAACATCACTAAAAAATACAAAATGTTAGTGTGTGATAAAATAATTATAACAAAATTAATGTCATCATAAATGTAATAAATATAAATTAATGGTATGACACTTTTACTAAAGAATAAGCGTAAATTGGTCAAAACCGACAATTCATTTATCTCATTCATTGATTTTTGTGATGAAAAGACATAAAAGCCCTTATCATTACACTCAAAGTAACAATACTTAACCCAAACTATTCAAAATATGCATAAATTACCCTTATTCATCTTAACCACACATCATGATATTAATTACACATCCAATGGTCACCAATCCTTCCTATACTTTTTACCTATAAACACTTTTACATTAACATACTATATATATATATATATATATATATATATATATATATATATATATATATAGGCGACATCTATTTTTTGTGAGAGTTTAAATGGTAATACTTTCCGTGCAAATCTTTCGGTTATTTCCTAACTGGAGATTTATTCGACGTATATTCCCTTATATACACATATATACTTATTAATATCTATGCACTATTTCCAAGAGCCAATACTTACAAACACTTAGAAAACTATTTAAACTTAAATGATGCCACACAAGCAACAACAACATCAAACACTTGAAAACTTTTCTTAAACTTTAATGAGTCATAATCATGAAATAGAGACAAAACCATCGTACTAATCTAGGTTGCGTGTCGGAGCCTCACACTTATCCTACATGACTTAACACTATTCAGACTGTTTTACTGATGTGAGTTTCACAGTCCCCTTTTTATCGCTTTACTTATTTGGGGTGAAATGCATGAACCTGAACTTAAATTATATTTTTGTACTATAATATGAACTTATTGAACCATACTTGAATTAAATGAACAAATGTTTTATGAACTTTTGAACTATTTGATATATTTTGAACTCTTTGACGTAATATGAACTTATGACCTGTTCTTGACCCTTAGTATGCTTAGAACGAAAATGTGTCGTATGCATGCCCAAATATTAAAGTCTCCCATGTTCGGAGTAGCCTTGAATTAACAATATATAATAGTTGTTATGATGTACTATTAGATGGTTCTAAAGTCTCCCTCGAACTTTTAGATCTCCTCTGTCCTTATTAAGTCTCCATTTGAGCAAGACTAAGTCTCCTTTATCGACAGGAGTAACACAAAGTCTCCCTTGTTCGGAGTAGTCGTGATCTATTATATAATTATTAGGCGCTTTTATTGTGAACTATTATGACCATATGTGTATTAATTTACGAGGCGTACTACTTGAAATATGGAAATGTATGTGAACTTATATGTTACAAGTCTTGTATGGGCGAGACTTGTAACATGGTGAGTTGATGAGGATATTTTCCAAGGAAACTTTCTCAAAATGGGTTTTAATACTACATTAAAGGACTTTTCTCAAAATGGCTTTTCAGTAACATAAAACCTTTGTACTCACCAACTATTTTCATAGTTGACCCGTTTTCTCATGCATTTCAGGTGATCGTCAATAAGCATGTTTTATGAAGTCTTTTGCATAAAAGGTCTTCCGTATCATCTTTAGTCATTAAGTATAACAAGCTATCTTTTGGAAATCAAGCTTTAATATTTTATTGCCAAAGTCGGCTTGAACAAAATTGTAACGTTGTACTATTTCCTTAAATTTTAAATATGGTATTGTACTATATCTCTTTTGCGATGTATATTAATTTAGTTGCACCTCGTGTTTCGCCGCCGGTGGTGTGACATGATGTGAGTCCGTTTATTGGTGTGTGAAGATTAGGACGAGGTGAAAGTCCGTGAAGTGTAGTGTGAAGACTTAGATTGTGTGTAAGTCTAGGTGGACGATGTGAAAGTCCGTGAAGTGTAGTGTGAAGACTTGAATTATGTGTAAGTCCAAGTGTACAAGGTGTATGTTCGTAGTGTGCGTGTATTGGTATGTATATTGGTTCTAGCTAGGATTAGGACTCGATATTCCGCTTAGTGTCGTAAATTAACCTGTCACGATTTTCTCCGCCTCAAGGGAGTTTGTTGATGATGATATCAAATAACAACATATTATTATCATAATTTATCCTATGAATATTGCTTGTTTTGTATTGCTTTATATGAGAATTGATACTTAATCACTTACTTTTAAAATCTAGTTATAAACAAGCATTTGGTGAAAATTAGCTATTTTGGACGTAAAATGGATCAAGTTGAAAAAGTCTATTGAACTGATGATTGATACGTTGTCATTCTAGATAGATCGCAGATACGCCAGACTTAGACGAATATGAAGACCATTTTCTGATTGAAGCATACGCCGTATGGATTTATCCCATGCGCCGTATATGAACCTTGGTCAACGAAGAATATCTGACTTATTCTACTACTCTAGATATGACGCGTGACATCCCATAGATACGTCATATCAATCTCAAGACTTCAACATAAAATCCAAGATATCAAGATAGCATACGTATAAAGACGAAGATCGCCGTATCATATGGCGGTGCGAATATTCCGAATTTAAGAATCTTGGACCTCACAAGAAGTTACCTAGATACGGTGTATGGTACAACTGAATCGCCGTATCGTTTCTTTTTCGAATGTATAAATAGAGGATCGACGCCCACTTTCAAGAGAAATCATACCACCGATAACATCAAATTAGCGATATTTTATATCTCAAATTCCGTGTTTATGGCCTCATTTGTATTAATATGGTACTTAATTCGTTCATATTCGTTCATAATTGCATTTCAGGGTAAATGAGGCGTTGGAGCGGAAAAGATGTGAGAAAAGGCCAAGAAATATATTCTAAGACAAGTTACGGTAAATGGTACTTTTGACTACGACGTAACTAATACTACGAGGGCCTGATTATTATCTGTGAAGGTTACGCCGTAACTGCTTAATTATGTTACGGCGTAAGTAAGATGCTTTGAAGGATACTGCGTAACCAATTCTTATGGTAACGTCGTAATTATTTTTATGAAGGTTACGGCGTAACATGGAATTAATTACGCGTAGAGATAATTTGGAGTGGATCATGAACATATATGAAGGATTACGGCGTAACTTCGGATAATTAGTTAGCCGTAATTAATAACTTGGGCAAAGTTTCGAGGTGGGGATTAAAGCGGCAAGTTTATATTTATTTTATTCACTTCAAGGACTAAAGAATAAATGTAGAAGTACGAAGAGGGGCTGAAGTCGTTAAAATCATAAATGTATTTAACACATTTTAATGTGTTAAATAACCTACATGGGCCAAATTGCAATATATCGTTAGTTGAAGGGCTAATGGAGAAATACTAATACTATATATATGACATGATGTTGTAGCATAATTCATCAATTCATCTACGGATTTAGATATATGTATGGATGGGCATAAAATGATTATATTACTATTTATTAGTGAACAATAACCTCGCTATTCGCCAAAAATTAATTATATTACTATTTATTAATGAATCAGGCCCGCGCAGCGTTCCGTCTCGTACTATATATATGACATGATGTTGTCATACAATTCATCAATTTTGTGGTACGGAATATTATTCGCTACGAAAACAAAGAAGCTATACATCTGTTCGTGGTTTTATCGTATTTAGTACTCAACTAGGATCGTAGCATTATCCTTACGACATGTAATTATTTTTCGACTCATTTTATTATTTTGGTTTCATTATTGTTAATTATAATTTTGATTCTCAATATAATTGTTGGCGAATTAATTTTTATTGTGTTCTTAATTAATTGTCTTTTAATTTATTATTGGCCAATTAATTATTATATATTATGTTTTTGTTTATTTATTGTTTTATATGAGGATTTTATTTGTTATTCCACTAAGGTATTTTGGAGATGTGAAAATTAGGTCCCGTAGTTTTGATTCTTTTATTATTAATGCTTTAGCGTTATTAATTGTTTCTAGTGTATGCATGAATAGTTTACTTGTAGCTACCCTTGTTTCGGTAGTTTTGAATGGCGGTAGAGGCTAGTTGCTTAGGAGATATGACCAATTGACCCTAAGTGAGTAGACTGAGACGGGAAGGGTAAGATATGGCCAACTGACGACCCTTTATACTTGTGCAATTTGACCAACTGATCACCTACCGTTTGGATGAACTTAAGAATTAGGGGGTGAGTGTCTAAGATGCTAGCGCCCGGGCACTCACTATTATAAATCTAGCATGTAGCGGCACTTAATGACTCGCTTGGGGACCAGGAACAACGGACTTATGAGGGGACGCTGACTTCTCAAGTGGTGGCTCTTCGATAGGTTAGGACGAACTGACCAAATGCTTTCCTCTCGACTTTGACCCCACTTGAAACAGGAATCTAGTGACATTTAGAACCCATGTAATGCGATAGTAAACGCCGGCTCTTAATGACTGCTATTAGATTGCCGAATCATCCCGGTGACCTGTTCATCTTGGTGAGGATTCTAAGAACCATAGGGTAGGCGAATTGACCAAAGGAGTCTATCGACTTATGCCACTTGTGGATGAACTCGGTTTAAGAATTGCATCACTATATTTCCCATTAGCTTGTTTACGGAGAACCAGCCAATTGATCACGTGACACCTTATATATTATCAATCATATCATTAAAACTTATTTATTTGACTAATTTAATTAATTAGGCAGTTAGGAATCAACCGTTCTTGGGGCGACCTCGGTCTTACTATTCCCTCACTACATGCGACCGGATACATGCTTGCTAGTGCATTAGATAGCCATAGGTAGACGAGTTACTATAAATGTAAAACCGGTCAAGAAAACCTGCATCAACCACATAGAGGGCGGTGAACATCATAAGACACAATCAGAAGGACGAAATCAGAGGCATAAGAAGGTCATGCTAGTGCTTAATTCCATAGGAAGATTGGCTTAATTGTATTAGTAATTCTTTAATAGTTTGATTAGCGTACTCTTCACTATTTGATCGTACTTAAATTACTTTTGAGTGACTACGGATTAAATGTTGTTTTATTGGATGCTTATGCGTATGTTTTGATTACTTTAATAGTTTATTGTGCCTTGTCTGCTATTTGGCTCGCACAATTACTTCATTAACATCTTTTGCATGATTAATGTAAGCCCGAACAGGTTAATTAATAAATAAACTAGTAATCATTAAGGTGGACTTTATGCAAATTTAATTAATAGTTACAGGACTAGTTTGTTGGAAGACTTAAAGAAAGAATCTAGGGATCTAGGGGAACTAGACGTAGGAACGATATACGCATACATGTAAGCAACCAAAGAGAGAGAATATATATAGTACTCATCATATATAACTAAACAATTAGCCAGAATACACCTTCCTTACTATTGGCTTGACCTCTTATCTGTTATCTGTTTTCTATCTGTGTACGTGTGTGTCATTCGCCTAATTTTTTTATTTATAGTTTACTTAATCTAAAATTGCAGTCTCTCGGATGAAAACCCCTATTACGTTAGATTAGGTTTAATTAGACTAAATTTAGGATTAAAATACTGATAGATATTTAAGTGTTAACGTTCCACTCTTAGTGATTGACACTCTATTTACCAACTAGGCTACATTGATGGGTACACTGCCTGCTTACGCTTGTTATAGGTTAAGTCGGCTAAATATAAATTTAAAACTTGAATACAATAATCTATACCTACAATGATAGACACATCAGTTGACATATTGATTTCAAACTGCGAAAGTGTGATACTCGAGGAGTGGAGTAGGGCGAAAAGGAGCTTCGTGCCGAACCACTATATATATCAATGTCTTGGTTTGGTTGTTTCTATCTCTTTGTAGGACCTATGATATATCAACTCTATCATACTAAATATGAAGCACGAATTGGTGGTGACTTGAAGTTTGTAGATCGTTTGGAACAAAGAGATGAAGAGAAAAGAAAGAACTTTATTCAATATGAAAACACACTTACACACTCAAGCACACATATAAATGACTAGGTATGTGCCTTTTATACTTGAAACATAAAAGCCTTATGGGCTTTGGATGGGCTTTGTTTGGTTTATGGATTGGGCTTATATTACAACATGAATAAACATAACATAACTAATAGCCTATTAGCTTAGCCCAATCCACGAGCCCATTGACTATTTTAATACAATATCTAACACACGTTACAAAGTTCCTAATCGAGAATGACCATCACTTTCTATCACTTTCTATTAAGTCTAACAATCTCCCCCTAAGGGGTGGTCATTCAAAAGATGCTCCACTTGATTAGGTCTTTTGTCTTCTTGAGCTTGAACTTTGTGTGCTGACATAGAATAGTCTTTATTCTTTGTTCCTTCATGCTTTGTGATCAGATGTTGGGTTTTAGGTTATGCTAACAGGAATGATTCTAAGTATGAAACCACTGCCAGTACTTCAGATACCACGGCTAGAAGGATTGGAACCACTGCTCAAGATGAACCACTGCTAATGTAATATTCCACTGCTAGTATGTTAGGTCGGTTTAACTTGTAATATTCTAAAATGTCTTGAGTAGGTCGATTTGTATTTAGATAAGTATGGTAAGTATACTTATCTTGTAGAATACGTAATGTATATTGTAAAGGACTCCTTAGCCTATAAAAGGAGGTCCTAGGTTAGAGTTAGATATACGTATTGGTTATATCTAAAAGTCGATACACTACAAGGTTGTAAACCCTAATACTATTCAGAGTTTTCGTATATTAATATATTGAGGTGTTTAGTGATAATCAACGTTATTCTTCTTAAGGTTAAACATTAAATTCCGCATAGTGTTTAACAGTTTGTATTCGTTTAAGTAAGCTTCTATATAAGATCGTTTGCTCAACTGGGATCAACAAGTGGTATCAGAGCTTGTGATCTAGAAGCTGTGATCAAGAAGAAGTTGTGTTACTCATATTTATTCTAATTCAACAAGTTCAAGATGTCTGACGAAACTCACATGGTTACTGCCTCCAAGGTGCCCATGCTGAAGAAGGGAGAGCATGAAGTTTGGAAGATGCGAATGAGGCAATACATTCGCATGATTGATTATAACATATGGGAGGTAATTGAGAAGGGTGATACTTTACCTAAGTATGGTGTTGATGGAAAAGTTCTTGGGATTGTTAGTGAAACTGATAAGGCTCAAAGCAAGCTGGAGATCAAATCTCATAGTATTCTCAATATGGGAATACCTAATGAGTATTCATTGGACTTTCAGGAGTATGAGACTGCAAAAGATTTGATGGATGCAATTGAACAAAGATTTGCTGGTAATGATGCTACCAGAAAATCAAGGAAGAACATGCTCAAGCATCAATTTGAAAAATTTACTGTTCTTAGTGGAGAAGGACTTGATGGAACTTACAACAGATTACAGAAGCTCATCAGTCATTTGAAATTGGTGAACTACAAGGTTCCTCAAGAAGACATCAATCTCAAATTTGTTAGAAGCTTGGCACCTGAATGGGCAATGCACACAGTCGTTTGGAGAAACAAAGATGACTTTGAAAAGATGACCTTGGATAATCTCTACAACAACTTAAAGGTCTATGAGTCCGAGAATCTTACTAGTTCATCTTCTTCACACAAAACATTGCTTTTGTGTCTACCAACAACGAGCTCTCGTGAAACTACCAGCACTTATATGAAGTTTCCACTGCTAACACTAATGTTTCCACTATAGTGATAATGTTAGTGATGGGGCTATCTGTGCTTTTCTAGCTGAACTTACAAACAATGCTTCAGTGATGAATCAGGAATTGGATCAAATTGATCCTAATGATCTTGAAGAAATTGAACTAAAGTGGGAGATGGCTATGCTCACTTTGAAGGCTAGAAGATTTGTGAGGAAACTGGTAGAGATCAAGTACAATAATCGAGCAAAGCTGGGTTTGATAAGAGCAAGATGGAATGCTACAACTGTAAGAGGAATGGTCAACTTGCAAGGGAGTGTATGGCTCCAAAGAGGAATGTTGAAAACTTCAAGAAGACACCTGAAGAACCAAAGCCTTCTTCAGACATTGGTGGCTCAAGATGGACTTGGTGACTATATTTGGAGTGACAGTTGAGGAAGGACCCAATGCTACTTTTCTTGCTAGTGAAGCTTCCAAAGTGCACAACTTTGCTCTCTTGGCCTATGCTTCATCATCATCTAGATATGATTTTGAGGTATCTAACAATTCAAATAGTTCTGTTTGTTCTTATAAATCTTGTCAGGATACCTTAGAAGGTCTCAAAGCTGTGGTAGAGAGTCTTAGAAAAGAAGATGAAAGACTTGAATTAGATAACTTAGGTTACAGAGTTGGACTTCAAAATGTAGAAGAAAAACTTAGGTTTTGTAACAAGTGTGAGTTTGAATATGTTGATAAGATAAACATTCTAGGTGGAGAGATTGACATTAGAGATAGAGAAATAAAGGTTCTTAAACAAAAAACTTGAAGAAGCCGAAAGTGTATAACAATTTTAGATGACAAATAAAACAAGTAGTTAGGGTTGAAAAACTTACTTTTGCTTGATGTTGTGAATAAATCAATCATGTTTGAAAAAGGGCTCGCATAGGGTACAATGATGTGCCACCACCCATGCTGATGAAACATGCACCACCTGGAACAGAGTTGTCTTTTAGTAACGAGTTTAGCTTTAACAAACCTGTAGGTGAAAATAGTAAGTCTGAGTCACCTAAGGTAGTGTCTGATAGGTCATCTGATGGACCAATCATTGAAGATTGGGAGTCGATATCGAAAGAGGTTTGAGTCAACATAGTCTGAAAATTTAGAAAACATTAAAACTGTTGATTCAAAACAAGCTAACTTTGGTAAGCCTAGATTTGGAGCACAAATCTCTAAGAATATTGTTGAGTAGAATGAGATTCCTAGAGAACAAATGAAAAGATACAAACCTAGAGGAAATCAAAGAAACTTTATGGCTTAATCTCAAATAGATTAGGGGATGAGTTTAAGTGTGTTAAAAAGGTTTGTTTTAAATGTGGTAGTTTTGAGCATCTACAGAGAAATCAGAACAAAACCAACCACCGTTTGGAACCAATGGAGGAGGGTAAATCATCAAAATTTTTCAAAGCAAACGTCCCTCATCCTAAGAAATATGGTTCCAAGAGCAGGCTAATAAGAAACGGAACAACTAAATCTATAATCATCGCGCACCAAAAGAGTTCCAACCACTAGATCAAAACTGCTTTTCATTGCTCCAGAAAACGATTCCAATCGCTAAGCAAAATGTTACCACCGCTAAGGCAAAAGAAGATTTATTTACAAAGGCCTAAGGTAATAACCGACTAAAGGGTTGGAAGCCATTTTATGTCAGAAGGCCTGGCTAGCTGGCAATGGAAACCAAAAACAAAGGTTTTACATCATGCCAGTAGTGCATCAATGTACTTAAAGAAATTTGACTATGTTGATGCACAGGGCAGACCCAAGTCAGTATTGTCTTGGGCCCACAAATGAAACTATTCTGTTTACTTTAATGTGCAGGGCAATCTACAGGATGAGCTAAAGGATAAAGGAATATTTGAAAGTGGTTGCTCTGGGCACATGACATGGGATGGGAGAAACCTTGAGGATTTTGAAGCTTTTGATGGAGGCTATGTGGATTATGGCAATGATCTAAAGGGAGGCAAGATTGTTGGCGAGGAACAATCAGACGGGAAGTTGGAATTTGAGAAGGTATATCCGTATAGGACTGGTATAATTTGTTCGCTTTTTCCCAAATGTGTGATAAAAAGAATTGGGTAATTTTTGGGGAACTGATGGTGTTGTCACCTGATTTTAAAATGCCTGATGATAAGTATGTGCAGCTTAGGGTTCCTAGGAAATAAAGCAGATATTGCTTTAACATGAAAGATGTAATTCCTAATAGAACCTTAACCTGTTTTTTTGCAAAGGCATCAGTTGATGAGTCAAAATTATGGCATAGAAGGCTAGGTCACATAAATTTCAAAACAATCAATAAATTGGTGAAGGGAAACTTAGTGAGAGGGTTACCTTCTAAGGTTTTTGAAAGTAAAGAACTTCGTGTGGCTTGTCAAAAAGGTAAACAACATAGAGCCTCTTGTAAGACCAAGATTGTTAACACCATTACTCAACCATCGCTTATGTTACATATGGACTTATTTGGCCCTACCTTTGTGATAAGTTTGAATCATAAGCAGTATTGCCTAGTTATCACAGATGATTATAGCAGATTTTCTTGGGTTTACTTTCTAGCATCTAAGAGTGGAACTAGTGAGATTCTTAAGAGTTTCATAACTAAGATATAAAATCAGTTAAACCATAAAGTTAAAGTAACCAGATGTGATAATGGAACTGAGTTTAAAAATGATGTTATGAATCAGTATTATGTGGCAAAGGGTATAGAAAGACAGTTTAGTGTTGCTAGGACACCTTAGCAAAATGGAGTGGCTGAGTAGAAAAATAGGACACTAATTGAGGCTGCAAGAACAATGTTATCTGAATCTAAGTTACCTACTACCCTTTGGGCAAGTGTTGGCAATGCATGTTATGTGCAGAATAGAAGTAAGGTAGTGAAGCCTCATAACAAGACCCCATATGAGCTGTTACATGGTAGGAAGCCTATGATAGATTTCCTAAAACCTTTTGGGTGTACTGTTACTATCTTGAATACCATAGACCACCTAGGCAAGTTTAAGGAAAAGGCAGATGATGGATACTTTATTGGCTACTCTTTCAATAGTAAGGCCTTTAGAGTATACAATAGGAGAACTAGATACTGGAGAGAACCTACATGTTAGGTTTAGTGAAGAGACTCTAGTGTTGAGACCAAAGGACCGATTACTGTTTAATATTGATATACTAACAAAATCTATGAATTATGAGCCAATCAGGTGTACATCCACTAATGTTGATGCAGTACACAAAAGAATTCGATGCAGAACAAATTCTAAGGAAGTGAATCTCCAAAAGTATTCTATTTGATTGAGAAGTGGAAAGGTGTTTTGTCTCACCCATCATTGAAAATAAGGGTCCCTCTAAGATAATGAGTTGGATTCGTGGTTCAAGGAGATCATCATCAAGATAATGAAGAGTTATCCGGAGATAACTCCAGCTCGGTAGAAGAAATTGACAAGCGTAGGGAGTTGTGAAACACCGCTAAGCCAAGTGCAACCATCGCTAGTTCATTTGAAACCCCGGGCCAAGTTCAACTAGCGATTTCTTTGGTAACACTGCTAAGCCACTAGTAGGAACTGATGACTATCCAGATGATCCTAACATGCCAGATTTGGAAGAGATGGATACTCCTACATATGATGAAAACATGGATGACTTTTTCAAGGATGTTGATGTTACTAATTTAGAAACTGTCATCATAGAAAGTCTGATTCCTACCACCGGGATACATAAAAATCATCCCAAAGAACAGATACTTGGAAACTTGAATACCCTAGTGCAAACAAGAAGCAAGACTCGTAAAACCTTCACTGAACAAGGTTTCTTTGCAAAGTCACTTCACAAAAGAAACAGTCATCAAGACTTGCAAAATTGTCTGTTTGCTTGCTTTTTGTCACAGAAGGAGCCCAAGAGAGTTGAAGAAGCATTAGGAGAAGAAGGATGGATTGAATCCATGCAAGAAGAACTACTACAATTCAAACTTCAAGAAGTTTGGACATTGGTTGATCTACCTAATGGAATGAGGGCTATTGGAACTAAATAGGTATTCAGAAACAAAAGGGATGAAAGGGGAATTGTGGTTAGGAATAAATCAAGGTTGGTTGCTCAAGGATACACATAAACTGAAGGTCTGGATTATGATGAAGTATTTGCCCCAGTTGCCAGAATTGAAGCTATTAGATTGTTTTTGGCATATGCTTCATTCAAAAACTTTGTGGTGTATCAAATGGATGTGAAAAGTGCCTTTATGTATGGTACTATTGATGAGGAGGTTTATGTTTGTCAACCTCCTGGTTTTGAAGATCCTAATCATCCTGATAAGTTCTACAGGGTGAAAAAGGCTATGTATGGGTTGCATCAAGCTCCTAGGGCATGGTATGATTGCCTTTCTACTTATTTGTTTTACAATGGTTTCAAGAGAGGATTGATTGACAAGACATTGTTCATAAGGAAGCTCCAAGATGATATATTGTCAGTTCGTGTATGTTGATGACATCATCTTTGGCTCAACAAATAGGGAGCTGTGCCAGGATTTTGAGAAACTTATGCATGATAAGTTTCAGATGAGTGCTATGGGTGAACTCACTTTCATTTTGGGGCTGAGTTCAACAAAGGACTGATGTTATCTTCATCAGTCAAGATAAATATGTAGTAGATATCTTGAAGAAGTTTGGATTTCAGGATGTCAAGAGTGCAAGTACACCTATGGAAACACAGAAACCACTGCTACCTGATGATGGAAGTCCCAGAGTTGATGTGAAGCTGTATAGATCCATGATTGGATCTTTGTAACATATTGGATTTCATAAACACATCAAATCATATTAACAAGGGGCGTATGAATTGAGTTTTAGAGAGAGAAAATAAAGAGAGTTGGGAACTTGGTGAGCCAAAGAAAAATGATATTGAAAGCTCCAACCCTTTACCTTGGGAGGTAGAGGGTATTTATAGTTACTTACAAGACACGCCTCCTACGGGCTGTGGATCAGGCATACAGTGGGTAAAGACCCGTCCGTTCTCCACGGTGTTACTTAACAAACTACTTATTCACATTACATGACTATGACTACAAGATTTCTTACGAATACATATACTTGAGGTAACCACTTTTAACTACCGGATTTTATAAATCCTAACAATCCCCTAAGGGAGGGTCACTCATTTACATTGAATACAAACAGATATAACATTTTGATTGTTCTTGGATTCTTGATTAAGATCTTTGCTCTATAGTCCGTAGCCTTTGATTCTTCATGTTCCGCATGTTTTGTTTACTCAAGTGGTGGTCTTTAACGATCCACGGATGATGAGTGTTAGACCAAATTGAGATCATCCGCCACCATAAATCTCGACTCATCCTTTGTAGCATTTCCATCATGTGACTTTGTGACTTGGGACCTACATGCTCACATTCGATCATGATTTCTTCTCATCGAGTTGGGAAGCTTTTGTTGATTCATGATATTTGCCAGCCAGAAAGGTAACATGGAGTGAAAGTATCAGAGTCGTTGATGCACTTATCATGATTTCTTTAGATATGAATGTGATGTGTGAGCATGCGGTTATGGATTGACTTCTCAATTCGTATCAGTCCAAATGTTTGTATTTTATACAACAGTTAGCAAAGCGCATCGAAAGTGTTCTTTGATCACTTTCGTTGAATTGAGGTACACCTCCACGGTTCCTCATTGATCAAGATAGTACCGCCTCGTGATCGTATAATTCCTAAGAATCTCCTTGACAGGTTTCGCAATGCCCTAGCCGTTCTCAAACAAGAACATCTCAAAGAAGACAACACGGAGGTGAGGAACCAAAGAAATTGAGATTTATTGATTGAAGAAAATGATTTGAAAACAATCGGTATTGCTTATGAAAAGAATTTTTGCAATACAACGAAGGTTTTATAATGGAAATCAATTTTCAATCATAAATACCTTTTGATTATGAAAACATACTACACAGTCGACGTGCTAAAGAAAAGAATTTTTGTGCACATCGACCGGTTTTTCAAAGGTATCTGTCAATCCATTTCCTGGACCAAGGTTGATTCAATATTAAATCGCCCCATCGTTTCTATCCAGTTGTCACATGTTTGATCTATTGGATAGATCTCACATGTCACCCACCAAGAGCTTGTTTGATGTTGGCTCTAGAAGGATTTCCATCTTCATCGTGAAAACTTTTACATATCACTGGATGTTCCGCAATACCACAAGGATAATGCGTAGGACTCTTAAGATATACTCTCACTTTCCACATTGTGTGAAACAAAGGAGTCTTCATAGATTGTGTCCTAATGACATTTATTGATGATCTCGTGGCTCTAGACTCATTAAGTGCACATATAGTTCCTATGCTCGGAGACTAGGAGAGAGTCTCCTTCTTCAATATCAAAAATCTCTAAGAGAAAGTCGATAGATAATGTAGGTTCCCCATGAGAATGAAACAAGTCCTTTTAAGAGGAACTTGAGTGGTTGGGGAAGTTGTAGTGCTAAGGCCTTTGGGTCCATGACGCCTTGTCTTCAATAATGGTGTTACCTTGGTAACCACCAAGTAGCATATGAATTGAACCGGTTTCGCCTCTGTTGAAATAATGGAGGGCTATTTTTTCACCCTTTTCTCATTCATTTTTTTCATTCTTCAATCCCTTCTGCTGCTTACTAAGATTTCATAACTAGAACCTTGTTGGGTTAGATCCGCTTCTAGCTCTATCTCGACCAGACTCTTCCCATTTCTCACTTTTCCTTTTTTCATCATACCTAAAGACTTCACACTATCTAGTGGATTGTCCGGGTAGATCCTCTCGCTCGGGCGGATCGCGGGGAACGAATACCTAACCTAACCTTCCTTATATCTCCATGCATAAAGTAAACTTATTCTGGTCCTTTTGGTATTGTTCTTCTGCCAATGAAACCAATTGAAAACCATTTGAAAATCAATCCAGGTATTTGTGATACATGATCAAAGTATTTTGTACCCCAATTGTTTTTGATATTTCGTAAAAGCTCCTCAACATGTGCATCATAGATTTGAAATTGCTCTAGCACATGGAGGCAAGAGGACTTGAGAATCTCAGATTAGGAATAAAGAATTCACTTCTTTGATCAACATTTTCTAAAGATATCGACATCACTTTCCCGATCAAAATTAGTATTTTAAATACTTAGTTAAAAATATCGATATTCTAAAAGTTGCTCCCCCTCAATATGTACATCGAGATTTGAAAGAGTTTTGCACATATTAGTGGGAACATGCACTTTGAGACAAATCAATCACGTTTTAATCCCTTATGGTTTAAGATAAATGATCCCCCTTAATATATGCTTGAAAATCATTTGGCATATGTAGGGAGGAGATCTTGCTAATCAATTTCAAAACCATTTATCGAATTATCAGTTTAAATCCAATTTAAATCATAAATTCTCCCCCGATTACAATTTTCAAATCCATTGAGATTTGTGATCTCTATTGATTTAAATTGGTTTTGAAAGATTTTGAGGAGAATTGTGACTTGCTTTTAACACTTTTAACTGATAAGGTTCAAATTTTGAGACTTAAAACTCCAATGATTAAACATGCTTAAGTATCTTTTGAAAACACAATCTTAGACAAGGTCTGGATCCAATTGATCAAAAACATTGTTCATTTTGATTATCCAAAGTTAGACCTTGCTCGATTACATGCCAATTGTTTGAAAAATGACTTTTAGATTTGATAGAAATCATTCTCCCCCTCAATCAATGACATATGTTGTTGATTGAGCGTAAGATATTTTGTCAAATGATAAGTCCAAATGATTTACGGATATTCCGAGTTATTTTCAAAGCAATTTTGTTTTCATAAGATAACAAATATTTTTCAGAAGAATGTTTTAGAAGGAAAAATATTTGTTAAGACACATTTGTCTTTTAGAATCGAGCAAGAGGTTTCAAATATTTAGATTAAGCATGGCTCTCTCTTTTTTTTTAAACGGGTTACGCCCGAAATGACAATAAACCACCATTTTTCTCCATCTTTTTTTTTATTTACATTCAACTTTATCTAAAGATCTGCATCATTCTTTTTGAGGACAAAACAAAGTCCGTAGATTTTATCAGAAGAAAAAATATATGGAAAAGAATATATATATACATATATATATATATATACATATATACATATATATACATATATATATATATATATATATTGTGGTTTTATAATTTTTATTTTTCTTTTGAATAAATATGTACAAGAGATGGATGAAGAAAAGCCTTTACTTCTCGTCTTCCTCTTGAAGACGTTTGACTGTTTCCGGTTGTAGGCTCTTTAGACCAAGTTCGGGAATAAAGTCAAAATGTTCTCTAGGAAGAGCTTTGGTGAAGATGTTCGCTAATCGATATTCGGTCTTCACAAAATAGTTCCACCACACCACTTGCCTCCTGATGAAGTGATGTCGAATGTCGATATGCTTTGCTTTCGAATGTTGAACGTTGTTGCATGAGAAGCGGCACTTTGCTATCACGTTTGAGAGGGATTTTGTTGAATTCCAAGCCATAACGGAAATTGGGATCTCATCCTGAGATTTGAGCGCAAAAGATGACAGCCGCTATGATACTCAGTTGAAAATTCGTACTTTTGTTTCAAAGAAACCGCCACAAGTTTATCCACCCAAAACGAAAGCACCTCCCGTGCCTCGGCGTGTATCTTGACCCTGCGCATGATCAAGATCTAGGTGATAGGTCGGTGACATACCGGTCCTTCGGTACCAAAGTCCCATGTTGATGGTTCCTTGGAGATACCAAAAGACCCGCTTAACCGCTTCAAGGTGCTTTTTGGTAGGCTTAGCACGGTATCTAGCACACATGCATACAAATAAACAAAATGTCCGGTCTCTAGCGGTAAGGTACATCGTGGGATCCAATCATACTACGATATTTAGTTTGGTCAACCATGATCCCCAGTGGTCCTCATCCGGTTTAGTACGCCCAACATGGGGAGTGTCAACAGGTCACAAGAATCAAATCCAAATTTCTTTAAGATCTCATTTGCATATTTAGATTGATTGATAAAAATTCCTCCGGGACTTTGTGAAATTTGTAATCCCAAGGAAAATGACATTTGTCCCATCATTGACATTTGAAATTTGGAGCCCATATTCTTAGAAAAACGGTCACATTCATTGGTGCATTGAGGCAAAAATAATATCATCAACATAATTTGAACATGAATTAAGTGTTTGCGACTTTTTCGGTGAACAATGTCGGATCAATCTGCTTTTCTTTCAATCCATTAGATATAAGAAACTTCGATAGCGCTGTCGCACCATGCCCTTGAGCTTGCTTCAAACCGTAAAGGGCCTTCTGCGATTATAGACATGAGTAGGATGCTCGATTCACAAAACCTTCAGCTCGATGACGATACAACCTCTTTCGATATTCAGAAAAGCGTCTTTACATCCATCCATCGATAGACTACCATGTTCTTACTAGCAGCGTTAGCCAAGAAGATTCGATTGCCTCTGACGACAGAACTGAGCAAATGATTCTTCAAAGTCAATACCACTCCTCTTGACGGTATCCTCGCAAGCCGCCGAACCTTGTTCTTTAGCACATCACCATGTTCATCAAGTTTTACTTTGAAGATCCATTGAAGAGCAATGATCATAAGTACCGTGGAGGTGTACTAATTCCACATCTAGTCGATCGAACTCATGAATTTCTTCTTGCATGGCATTGAACCAAATTGCCTTCATCATGGGTTTTTGGACGCCTGGTTCGACCTTAGATAACGGAGTTGAAGCACCACAAGGCATCACAAGTTGTTTACGAGTGGATCTGGGAAGAAGGGTTCCCAATGATGTTGTCCAATCTCATGTGTCAAAGGTGCTCGTGTGGTTGTTGTTGGGAATCAAGTAGCAGTTTGGATCTCCGATGAAGATGGTTCTTAAGTTGGTTCAGAGCAAATATGTTCTCAAATGGAGCATCTTCTCGGTAGCAAAAAGGTTATCTTCATCATAATTTTACCATGATGTATCAATGAAGATTGAGGATTTGATGACATGATTGAGTGATCCGCACCGGCGCTTCTTGAGATAGAGTCATAGAAACAAATGGATTATCTGTGTTGATTGGATTAGAAGTCGCCACTGTTGATGGTGTAGAATGGTCATTAACAATAGGTTCATAATATTCATCAAACATTGGATCAAACAGTTTCTTAAAATCTTCTTCTAAGGAGGTACATATGAACCGCAGTGATGGGTTCTTACACAAGAGGAACTGATAGGACTACAAGATAAATGTTGAGATGCGGTTCAACTTGATTGTCCGGGAGCCATTTTGCTCGCATAACCTTCTAACGACGTGAATTGTTTCCATGATATCTCGGGTTCTTTTATTGTAGATTCGCAACCCTTCCGGTGCATAACCAACAAAACTCCAATGTCCGCCTTTAGCTCTTAACTTTCCTAAGTGTTGACTATTCGTTGGATAGCATAAGGCACCGAACACACGAAGGAAAGATAGATCGGGCTTTCGGTTGTGGACAAGTTCATAATGAGTCTTTCCATGAGAGGTGTGAATAAAGGAACGGTTTTGGGTGTAGTAGCAAGCAATGGCTTCACCTGCAGAAACATGGGAACCTTTGAGAAAATTAGCATAGTCCTTGCGCCTTATTACAAGAGTCCATTTCGTTTCAACTACACCGTCTATTGAGAGCGTGGAACACTTCTTTGATGACGATTCCAATGCTTTCATCAACCACTCGCTTGTTAACAAACTCAGCTCCGCTTGTTCCGCTCGGATAATTTAATAGTTTTATTAAGTCAACCTCAGGCTGTTTAATAAGTTTGATGATGACATCCGAGTTTCATCCTTTTGACCCTAAACTTAACCCAAGTAAACCGAGAATAATCATCGACCATGACTAACACATATTTCTTCCCGTTTATAGTTTGCACTCTCATGGGTCCACACAAATTCATGTGAAGAGTATGAAGAACTTCCATAACTAAGTTTGGTGTTTGGGTTTATGGGCATATTTCTTGGTTTTTCCCAATTGGCATGCAACAAAGATGATCTTTTCATACTTCAATTTGGGTAAACCTCTTTGAGGTCCTTTCTAGACAAATCATTTATGGTTCCAAGTTCAAGTGATTGAGACGCATTGATGCCATAACCATGACTTTGTTTTAGAGGCTTTAGATAACAAGCAGATTGGAGAAGACTTCATCATATCTTCGATAGAGATGGTGTACATGTTGGTTCCACGCTTTCCTCTTTAAGAGTTCCACACCATCAATTTCTCTAACGAAACAAGTATGTTTTCTAAATGCCACTTCTAGATCGGAATCACGAATTGGATCGACGAAAAAATTATGACCAAGACCTTCAACATAATATACCCGGGAAATTACACTATCACCAACCACATAATCTCCATAGCCCATAATTGCCCCAAAATGGTCATTCTGAATCTAATAATTCCGGATAAATTTACTCACGAAGTTCATGAGCATGGCATCTCTAGTCATATGCTTGAAGCGATGAGTCCAAACCACGTAATCCATTTGAACGACCTCAGTTGAACACAAAAGTATGGATGATCGACGGTTTGGATCCCTGCTAGAATGAATGGGTTCCACTTGGTTAGAAAATGTGTTTGAGCACCCACATCGGTAGAAACAATGATATCATCGAGGTGATGCCGAGCTAGTAGTAGTAACAGAGATCTATTCAAAGTATGTTCAATTCTTAAAGGTATAGTTCTACTGAGGCATCCATTTCCTAATGGGCATTGATCTAGATAATTTAGGGCGCAACTCCTTAAGATTGAATTTACAAAGTGGGTATCCATTGATAGCCTACATTACTAAATTTTCTTCCGTTGTTTCCAATGTTTTCTAGCCCTCTTCCTTGGTTTTCGACCTTCTTATCATGTTTTCTAGTGTTAACATTTTTTTACCGTGAGATTCGACGGCATTACTCAAATCATTCACAACACATTCATGATTAATACGTAAATCAAGCATTCATTACATGTTTTGCAAGTAGTAGCGAGAATTGAATTAGTTATAAAGACGCTTATAGCTAATACTAGAATCAACACGATTCTTCTTATTCAACACAAACTTATTGTTCCTAGGGTGGTCTTCTACTTTCTTCCTTTGATCACTCTTAGCTTCAGCAGGTCCTATCTTGTTTGTATTGCTCCGGAGGCTTTGACCAGCTTGCTTTTGTATCACTTGATTACTCCTGAGAGGAATGATGGGAACATTAGTTGGTTTTGCTTTTTTGCATTCTTGATCTAGAAGTGTCTGATCTCAAGTACTCAAGGCACATCAAATTTCACATGCTTGACTCTGCATGCAACAAGGCATATCATGGTTGCATGCTTAACACTAGGCATAGAACAAGGCATAACAACTTTATCTTTCAGATAAAAGGATTTAGGGCATGTTGCTCTTAAACATTCTAAAAGTTCCTGAGATCGTTTGGCATATAAGCATGCGTACCTAACTTCACTATCAGTAGTTTTATTTATGCTATCCTCTTCACAATCTAATTGAGACATTCTATACTATCCTTAAGGTATGAAAGATATTCTTGAAACACAAGTTCATATTTCTAAGATGAGAGGAATATACTTTACAATACAACATACTTAGAATCCACAGATGCCTTTGATATAACATTCTCATCACGCACAAGTGGCATCTTCCTTTTTACTCACCCTTCGATTCTCAATTTCCTTTTGTAAAGAAGTTATTTTTTCATTGTTCTTGTCACGAGTGACTTTCATTGAATCATATAACTCTTTGAAGTGTCATTTAACCTTTTCATTTTCTTCTAGAAAATTCTCATTTTCTTGTTGTAATACATTAATGATGTTTTGAAGATGAAAGTTTTGAGAATACTGAGAATCTAAAGGAGGAGGCATTTGAGAGCCATTCACATTGTTCTTTTCACCCTTTAATTGTGAAATTTGGGTTTCTAACCTTCTGATTGTGTTATAGTGAGTTGAATCTGCTCACGCGTTGCTTATTTCAAAGATGATCAAACTCAGAACATCCGAGGATGTCTTGATATTTGAGGTTTTCACATTTTCTTTGAGATGTTGATATTTTAGTTGCAAATCAAAATGTTCAACTTCCAATTTAGAAAAATGTTTTACCAAATTATCATGATCATCCGTTCATTTTATCATGCAATTTTGAATTTGTGGTTTCAAGCTCAATGACACGATCATGGGAAACTTTTAATGCTACGGTTAATTCATGAAATTGAGATGCAATAGAATAATTTGTAGCAGAATACCTGATAAACACATACACATTGAGAGATCAAATTATCATTAACGACGCAGACTTTATCTCAATTTCATTACTCTTAAGCTCACGCTCATATACCACCTCAAATTCCATATCATTAAACATCTTTTTTTCATTTTAATCTTTCCATTCCTTTTGAAGACTCTCAAATTGTCCTTTAAGTTGTTTAAAGAAAGGCATGACCTCAGTTAAATAGCATTCTTTAGTTTGTTCAAAACCCCTTTCTCCTTCAGTTATCCCAAATGGGTGATTTCTTCTTGTTACACGCTTTCCTCAAAATCAACAAATAGTTGGTAAACTACATAAAGGCTGATTAAGGTCTTGCTATTAGTGGGAAGATTTCTAGGCACTAAATTCATTGGTGTATTTGGGGATACATGCGGGTCGGAGGCAATTTCCTACAAGGGGAATTCTTTTCGATAAAATCTTCACTTTTACTTGTCGGATCCTTTTTCCGAATATTTGTTCGTGGGTCACTGGAGTCGAGGTCTAAACTTATTAAAGGCAATCCATTTTTCCTTAGAATAATTTGGTGTTTTAAAGGTGATATTTTTTTACGCAAGGGATTCTTAAGTTTATCATCCAATTTTTTTCTAGAGACTTCCTTTAATTTTCTATCTTCCTCAGTGCACTCAGCACAAGTGGGTTTCTGTCTCGGCTTAAGAATCTTATTTCCATCATAGATTACCTTTTGAGCTGCTTTAGCTTTACTACACACCTTAGGATTTGGTTCATCTACAAGTGCAACGCTATGCTTATAACTTAGAACTCTATGCTTAGTGATCACGTGAGCGATGAATGGTTTTCCCTTGTATGCGCACAATTTATTTTCAAGTTTGTTCTTCAAAGTTTTTAGGTTGGAAAATTCATTTAAAAGTTTTGATTCCTTAGCATTGAATTCTTGTTTAAGTACTTTCATATTTTCTTGAAAGTTCTTGTTTTGTTAAGCTTTTCTTGTAAGGAATCCAACTCTTGTTTAAACATTTCTTCCCTAAAATTGTTTTTTCGATAATTGTACGATTTGGTTATCCATCTCCCTTCACGGGTAGTCAATTCAAACTTAGCACGTTGTTCATATATAGCAACTTGTTCCTTATAGGCATTTAGTTCAGAAGTAATAGAATCATCAGGGGCACATGAGTGAATTCATCAAAAACATAGTCATCATTGATCGGAAGATGAATTACTTGGTACAATTTCACTTTTATTTTGTTTCACATATTGATCATATGGGACAACAGTGCTATTACCTATATTTTCAATATCCGATTCAATAATTTCACTTGATTGTACTTTGTCATGCGTCTTTTACACATCAACCTCATCGTATAGTTTTAATACCTCTAAAATGATAGATTCCCTAGAAGGAGTGGCCTGTTTTGGTGAAGAAGCCCTTGGAGTAGAAACCATTGGTGAGATATTAGCCATGAAGATGGTCTGGCATGTTTGGTTCATCATCAACATCTCAATCAAATGCAGTCGCAACTTGAAATGCATTGGGATTGTTATGACCCATACCCGACTGGCCGTTCATCCACATCAACATCATAAGTTGCGGCATTTCCTCAGAAGGAATAGCAATTCTTCCTCATTCAACATATCTCCACTGTCTTGAGCTTGCACCAGCAAAGATCTTGTCCCCTAAGTATTTCGCATTTTGTGGACGTTTTGGAAGAGTGCAATTCCTTGCGATGTGTCCTTATCCACCACAGTTGTAACATTTAATGGGCTTTACTTGACTTTGAGCCATGTTCCTTCCACGATTCTGATTACCCATATATTACCACCACCACCGCCAGCATTCCCATATCCAGCACCAAGCATTCCCATATCCAGCACCAACATTCCTTGCTCATTATGGAAGGTATGCATTCGTCTTCCTTGCACATTTTGCACCACTACCTTTCCGTCTTTAACCGTAGCATGATTGTGAAGATTGGATGCAATTCGAGATGATTGATGGTGTGTGGGGTAAATGAAGTTCAAGTTCGCTGACCATTAAAGCCAATTGATTAACAAGATGTTCCATGAATGTGTTCGAAGTGCGGAGGCTTATTATACCCTGGATCGGAATGATTTTGTGATTGCCATTTCGGTTGGTATGACTTGTGATGCTTTGGTGGTAATTCCTACATTTATGTAGAATGCAGTTGAATGATTTGATGAGCTTGTATCTCCTGAATTGGTCTTGAACTTTTCCAAAATCATTCGTTCAAACACAACATGTTTCTCATTTTGGAGCAAATATGCATACAATTGTTCATAGTTGGTGTTCCTCAAACCTTTGTTAAGCTTGACTGCAGTGACAAATTTTTGCCATGCGGGATTCATGTTATTCACAAACTTTGAATTGAGTTGAATATTTGGCATTGTCATTTTGATATTCCTCATATCATTCACAAGTTTGTGGAATCTTACATGATATTCAATGACACTTTCCCCTGGATTCATCTTAAAGTTCTCAAACTGTCTTCTTTAGTCAATTCAGAACCAGAGAGAAGCATCTTAACATTGTCCCATACTGCCTTGGCTTCAGTGTCATGATTGATCAACTTGTAAATGTCCTTAGGTAAACCCTAAAGTATGATGTTTGAAGCCCTGATGTCAGCATCGTATCTCTTCTTCTCCTTATCAGTAAGTTCATCATATTTGTAACATATTGGATTTCACAAACACATCATATCATAACATAAATGGGGTGTATGGTTTAAGAACTTAGAGAGAGAAAGTGGGATATTCTAGTGAGATAAAACAAATGGAAGGTTAGATTACCAAATGAACATCCAACCCTTTCCCTTGTGGGGAGAGGGCTATTTATACAAATGACTACGCCTCCTTCTGGCCGTGGATTAGGCATACAGTGGGGAAAGACTCGTCCTTCTTCCACGATGTTACTTACACTACTGCTAATCTAACTAATATACTAATACGTCTACGAGCTATAACATGCTAAACATATGTTGGGGTGACCGACACTTCATTATGGATTTTCTAAATCCTAACAGTATGTCTTTGGTCTATCCAATCCTAATATCACGAACCATCGCCAGCTTTCAAGAATGTCTTCGTAGTCTCAACTTGATAAGGTCTCTCATCAATTGACTTAAGTATGTTAACCCCATTTTATTTTCCTAAGCAATACCGATTCTTTGAGCCCAAGAGTCATAATCGGTTCTGTCCAGCATGGGAGGACGAGTATCAAACTCAGGCTTGAATGTCGTCCGCAATGTAAGAAGTGATTGTAGACATGATTGCGATTCTACGGATTTTACTATTCTTTGATTAAACCGAGAAATAGATTCTCTCACGGGATTTTACTAAATCAAAAGAAAAACCGTAAGATGTAACACGAAGAAATGACAAGTCTCAATAGACAAGTTGTATACTTGACAAGTCGCAACTAAGACAACTCGCACCCAAGTAAACTCGCACATAGGACAACTCGCATCCTAGTCAACTCGCTTAATAGACAAGTCGCACGAAACACAACTCGCATAAACAGATAACTCGCTTAGTAGACAAGTCGCATAAAACATAACTCGCATAAATTGACAACTCGCTTCCAAAACAACTCGCACCCTAGACAACTCGCTTAAACGACAACTAGCTTAAGGCACAACTCGCATAAAATGACAACTCGCATATAAGACAACTCACTTCAATACGCAAGCTCAGAGTACACAACTCGCTTCACAAATCAGGACAACTCGCATAGAAGAAATGCACACCGAGACTCAACTCGCATCCAACCAATATTCAAAAAACACCACTTTTCAATTCAAAAACAACTCAACCATGATGATTCAAGCCTTCCAAATCAAAACCTAAACACTTATAATGATTCTAAACACAAAAGTACAATCAAAATCCAAACTTTAACACTAGAAATGATCCAAATGATGTAAACTACTCTAAACTCATTCAAGCTCAAAAACCTTATGAAAACCACTAGAAATCTAAGAACATGAAAGATGAGTGATCAAGCCATGGCTCTTGGTACCATTTGTAGCATATTGGATTTCATAAACACATCAAATCATATTAAAATGAGGCGTATGAATTGAGTTTTAGAGTGAGAAAGTAAAGAGAGTTGGGAACTTGGTGAGACAAAGAAAAATGATATTATGAAGCTCCAACCCTCTACCTTGGGAGGTAGAGGGTATTTATAGTTTCTTACAAAACACGCCTCCTACGGGCTGTGGATCGGGCATACAGTGGGTAAAGACTCGTCCGTCCTCCACGGTGTTACTTAACTAACTACTTATTAACATAACTTGACTACGACTACGAGCTTTCTAACGAATACATATACTTGAGGTGACCGAATCTTTAACTAACGGATTTTCTAAATCCTAACAACTTGTCAACAAGAACACGAAGAGCACACATTTGTTCAAAAATGTCAAGTGAATGAGAATGGTCATTTTATCGTTTTGGTTGATTATTTTGGTGGTACAACTTTAGGGTCGAACGATGCACTAAATAAAAAAGTTATACCATCACTACTACCACCCTCATGTTATCTCTTTTCCTGATTCTCTCTCTAAATTTCTGCTTCTCTCTCTCAAATTAACACCATCACCATTCTCAGATCCCATTCATCCACTCCACTAAAAAACATAAACTCAATCAAACAATAATCTTCATTCTTCATCTTCATACCCACACAAAATATCAAAACCCACAAAATTTTTGAGATGATCCATAGATGCGGCAACCAACACACAATGCTTGATCCATTTCAACCAAACTAATCATATATTTCATTTGTCAATAAGAAAGTTACAAAACTACAATATTAGACAATGAAAGAAGTTGAAAATTTCAATCCAAGTTTAGTAACTACAAGGTAATAAAACAATACAATGGAATAATGCTAATACAATATAATCGATCCTAACAAGTGGTATAACGAGCCAACGTTATTGTTTGATGATTTATTCTTCTTTCGTGCTATTGTTTAAACTGTTTTTACCAATATTCTCTTGGTCGGAATTTTTTTTCCTATTATTGTGGTAAATGAGCTTTTATACATGTTATTTGTATCCTTTTGGTATAAAATGTCTCTTGTTGCATAAGGTTTACGTAATCTGTCTTGTCTCAACTTTAAGTCCAAGTCAAGTATCTTTGTTCATTTTTAGTGACATTTTTAACCAATCCGTGAATTTAAGTGGTCAATCCGGGTCAGTTTCTGTGGTCAAACAGGGTAAAAAATGAAGCATTTTTATGCTTTTTCTGGGTAACTTTGGATCTGAATGGAAAACTTAGTCTGAAATCTCATCAGAAAAAAGTTAACTGGGTCAAAACCCTCTTTTTACGCAAAACTTGGAAAGTTACGCGTAAGCTACTCGAAACCATGCCTTACGACTAAGGGACTCATATGTTTACGATTAAAAGACCTTCGAGTAAGAAAGTTGGCTACGATAAGTACTCTATGTTTACGCTTAAAATACCTTACGAGTAAAAACTCTACGCATAAGAGAGTTGGGTTACGCATAAGGAAACTTGCGCATAAGCAACTGGGTTTACGAATAAGAAAGAAATACAAAAAGAAGTTGCGAAAGACATTTCTTTACAAGCAAAAACAGAAAAAGCTCTTATGCGTAAAGCGATAAAATGACTCGACTACATATACCAATTTACCAAGACTCAACGACCTCGTGTCAACACCATCATCAGTCCCAGAGACGGAAAACCAACAACAAATCCACCTCCAACAACATCAAACTACAAAACTATCCTAACTCATCCTCCATCTCCTACATCTATTCAAGAATCAAGACACAACTCCAAACAAAAATTAATTCAAAATCAAAACATTCACATAATCTCAGATTTTTTTCAACGTTTCCGTTAATCTTTATAAGATTTTTTTTCGTTGAACAATTATCCTCACAGATTCTTTTGAATCAAAGATCCATTATTTATCCGAACATAAAAGAGAAGAAACCTAACAAGATTGTTTTTTTCTTTCTTAGGTTCGTTCATGACTCAAAAGGAAAATCAATCAACAAATCCAAACGGATACAACCCTACCTGAGACCATATAAATGATCTTGAAGAATTTAAAATGCCCTCTCGATTCGTCTTGATTCGTATTTTGGTGAAACAGAAACGTTATAGGTTGGGTAGTAATTAGGTTTGTGTTTCGATTTGATGATTATGAAAGGAGATATGATTCGATTTGATAATAGAGATGGGTGTGAGTTGCGTCTGAATAAAGATTAGATGAATCTGTGATTGAGATTGTGATGAGGAGAGGAGCGTCTAGTGTGGTAGGCGTTATTTTACAAGATGCATTTTAGGGTTAGTTTTGTTTTAGGGTTAGGAAACTTAAAAATTACATATTTCCCAAAACACAAGTTTTTAATGCATGATGTACAATGCTAATAAAGCATGTTTTGGGGAAATATGTAATTATTGAAGTTTTGATGGGGATATATGTAAATGCCCCTTAGGGTTAAATGGTGAGTTAATATAACCGGTTATAAGGGTGGTTGTTGGATCGGGTATTTACCTTGTGGCTGGATCGGGCCTCACTCAATTCCGGAATGGGTTTTTGCTAACATTCGTTTGTGGGCTGCAATATAAATGGATGGATTGGATAGTTTGATGGGTCTAGTATTGTGAAATTGAACACATAAAATAGTTATCCGAGTATTTTTTATAGAATATATTGGATATAAATTATTGGTTGTATTCGGTTAAGAGTGGTATTTTGGTATGATCAATTTTTCACGGAGGATACAGATTCATGACTTGAGCTAAAATTCAAAGAAAAAAATGACTAGGGGTTTTGTGCGGTATTACTTACAAGGAATTGAAATGACATTTCACGGGTGATCTTCTTATCTCTGAGACATTGGTTGGTTGGTTACATGTCTCAAGATAACTTGTCAGGCATTTTCATAAGTGATTATGAATTGACAACTGGTTATAAGCGATGTCGAGTTACGTTGTAGTGCTCACAGTGTGTAACCATCACTTTAAGGAGTTACGTTGTAGTGCTCACACGGCGTTGTGGATTGTTCAAAAATTTAGAATAAGCAGAAGTCACAAAGTTGGGATGTTTACTTCCTTTTCAAGTTAGTCGTATCGGGTTATCTCCATATGTGGTCATTACTATTAGCCGATGAATTCAAAGGAGGTTCGATTTCGGTTGGTTTGAGAGAATTATTGAGAGTATTTTTGCGACATATTCTCACAGAATTATGCTCAAACTAAGAATTTTAATATTGCATCAAGAAAAAGGTAATCTACGGCATGTACACAACATTATGATGATTCCGATAGCTCGCAATCATCAGGAGGGAGAAGTTGGTGTTTCATCTTTCGTGATTGGATTGACAAAGGGAATTGTGCTTAATACTGAAGAAGGAGAAGTAGTGTGTGTACATCGGGGCTTTTTACCGACTTGGATGCAATACTAAGTGAGTTATGTTGTTATGATGTTCCCAGAACGACAACCATTGTGCTACAATCAAGAGTCTACTTTCTCCGCTGCGTGTTGGAAGAGAGTTGTCGAATCAGGAAGGAGCAAAAGAATGAAAAAGGCTCACTAGTTAGGAGGGAGTAATAACCTAACTAGACCATTACAGTTGAAGTTCAGAGCTACAAGGATTTGTGCCATCAGCGCCAAAGATCAAATGCCAAGATCGTCGGAAGAAAGAACTTCAAGTTTGCCTCAATATCTAGACTACATAGACCATGCGCTTCAACAACGTCAACATAGTTTATTATTATTGTAATTTACTTTGTTTTGTATTTATAGGTCTCATTGTAACCATTCACGTGTGACGATATCTTGGAGGGAGATTGTTAACCTCGCTTTTTAATAAAGATAACGTCACATTAGTGAAATGGACTAGATTCATAGTATACTTTGCCCACAGGGACTAGTATCGTTTAAGTGGCAAAGTTGTAATGTTTAGAGCCTATAAATACCCTCATGACTCTCCATGAGGGGTGTGGTTAAGCATTAGGTGTGTGTTTGTTTGGTTTATCAATAAAACTCATCATTTGTTTCTCCTCCCTCTCTCTACTTTCTCTCTCTAGGAAGATGAAGACTATCATCTTCTTCCACCAACCTAGACCTCCCAAAACCACATAAATCATTTGTATTTACTGGTCCTACAAGTTCGACAAAGTAAAAGAAAACATTAAAATAAAAGTTCTTAGTTTCATGATGAGCTTCTCGGAAGAACCGAACAAAGCAATAACAGTGATCCTATGGGTATCCCAGAAATCGGTATAAGCTCAATAAAAACTGTAAGCTTAAATTTATTTTACACTGGACAACACATATTTTGAAAGAAAAGGATAGGGTGTGAAATTTGTACCAGGGATGGTCAACCGGACTCAACTTGTTATGGCCTGCACAAAACCATGGCTTATCATAACCAAATCCATTTTGACCTGTTTATTGGAATGCATAACTGATGGACTAAATTCATCAAGCAAGTTATAGTGTTATACAGTTGACTCCCTTGCTACATGTACTGTCGACGTTTCAGCAATATCCATTTCTACTATTAACAAAGTAACAAATTTCACACTTGAGAAGAGATGCATCTCAGTACACTGTTAGATGTGGCAAGATGAGCTAGTTGTGTAGTAGACTAGCAGTTCAAAATGGGTCGAGTAGGATCAGATTGGGTTGACCCACAAGCACTTTCATCCATCTTCAAAAAAATTTGTTATATACAACTAAATTATAGAAAAGATACATCATACATAACGTAGTGAAACATAGCAATTCAAAACAAAGTTTCATATAACAAGAGAGAAAAAGGAACCTAGCCAACTTGGTTTGAACGTTTATTTTTTTTCAAAAATTAATCATAACTCTTACTTTACATCCATAACTAAGGACATATGCCCAGATCAACAACAACAACAACAACAACAACAACATACCCAATCCCCGAGGCAGGTCCGGGGAGGTAGAATGTAGACATATGCCCGAGATCGTAAATGAAAATAAAACCATTTTAGAACCCATAAGATAAAATCAAATTTAATTTCAAAACCAAACCGTGTAATAAAAAAATGATTTTAATAACCAAAAACAATTTCATAAGCGAAGAATCAAATAATAACACGGATCCCACGATTCCCTCTCACTAAGGATCCGTCTAGTTATAAGCCAGGGATCCGTCTGTCAGACATCAAAGTGGTGAAGTGATTATGCTCTTTTAAGGTCTAATACCTATAAATCTTGAGGGTTTGGCTTTCCTTAGATTTCTTAAATGGTATGTGACTTAAATGTCCAACCATAAGGAGTAAGGATACTTAATGATGGTTTTTTGTAGGAAAATAGACTTTTTGAGAGTGAAACTAAGTGTTTAAAGATGATACTTATTGGTTTGAGAATGACAAATGAGGAGAATTGATCCTAGAGATCAGATGGTGACTTAAGAGAAATTTGAAAAATTCCTAAACAAAAATGAAAAACTAGTTTTAAGCCTATTTTGACGTAAGGATAACTGAGATCAATTTGCTAAAATTGAGAGAAATATCAAAATAAGTGTTGTGGGATGTGAGGAACAATGTGTGAGCATTGAAGCGGAAATATGGTGAGTTTAGGTAAATTGATAAATCAAAAAATACCTAGTGTGTGATCCTATGTTAGCTATAAGTGAATGTGAGACCTACTGAGTTTGAGGAAGACTTAAGTAGTCTTAAAGTATCATGTTTAGCTAGTGTGATAAGGTCTAGAGGATTGGATTGAAGTGAAAGTGTGATAAAACAATGTTTGTTTGCCACGGTTCCCTCATATAACAACCTGTAAAATTTTGGATTATTATAATAATATTTATCACGTCAGAAAATTTAAATCTGTTGTTTTCTGACAAATGCCAATATTTAGATTTATAAACGAGATGTCACCTCGTTTCTTTAAAAATAAGACACCGCACGCACGATACTTGTCCACTGAGTATCTGTATAATAAAGGTAAAATTTATTATTGTCCAAGTTAAAATTTAAGCATACACAAGCTTAATCCATTGTTCCGAAAAGTTATTCCGCATACTGCAGTGCAGTAGCATACAAGATTAAAATAAATAATGGAATAAGTGAAATATACACATTTTATCATTCAAGGATAAATTACGGAAGAAAACGAGAGGTTATCTCGTTAATTTAGAAAGTCACGGCACTGCACGCATACCGACACCAATTAAATAACGGCAAACAGTTATAATCAAATTTCTAAGTAATAATGATGTCACATTTTTACGTTTAAGAAATCGTTTCCGAAAACATAATTTCTATATTTTTCGGGTACCGGGAAGGTACGTTTACTCGAGGATTCGACAAAACACGGGGTACCGACTATACTGTTTTATCTAATACAGTAAAATAAAAGAGATAAACTGGCATCTCTCTCTCTCCCACGTTTCACCCTAATCTACCTTTCTTTTTCCCTATCTTTTTGAATCTATTGAGTTGTAATATTCTTTGTCTAATTCGAATTTATAAATTTTCTATTCAAACCGATTGATGTAAGTTATAAGTGATATTGTCTCATTTTAGTATTGATTAAAGTGGTAATGTGGAAATAAAAATAATGTTCTTTTGCATATTGTTGTTGTTGTTTGCTGTCGAAAACCAAGAAGAGAAAACAGAAATATTTTTAAGTTTAACTCCTAAATCTTGGCTCATGATCGTGCTATTAGACTAGTTACCAAAGTACTTATCTCGGTTTAATCCTTAAAAGAATCTATCGTACGTATCTGTGGCATACTCGCCTTAGGTTTTCTACTCCTTTCAGTCGTACAAGTTGACCGTCCCGGATGAGGTTAACGCCTCACCCGAGGTGGTTAACTAGTCCATTGGGTTGTCTTGGCGGAAACGGGAATCTCACTCGTAAGAGTGTTTGTTTACTTGCCGACATGCGACCTGAACAACCCCACGTCGGAATAAATTTTCATTTGTTGTTATGGGTTAGTATGGCCAAACAAGAAAGTTTATATTAACGGAACACATATAATAGCTTAATGAGTTTTAGACTTAAAACTTTACTTGTGTAATTTTCGGCTTATATTTGTTCGTCTAAATACCTTACTTGGTCTTCGACTTAGCAATAAGTGGTTCGTTTCCTTTCACGGTTCGGCATGGTTTCTTCTGTTCATATAGGCTCAAAAAGGGGTCTACACATTTGGGTTATGTTCGATAGTCATCTGGAAAGGGTGCGTTTTTTTACTCATTCGAGTCGAGGGAAAACACCCTTTATGATCTACCCGCCCTACATGAGAGTCATTACAAAAATGCGGGGTTTCAAGTATCGTGGTCCTCTCGACCCTCTTCCCTTATCGAGTATAACTGTTAACCAAGTTGTATACCAAGAATCTGTCTCTACAAATTCAAACACTAGCTGGGCCTCAAGCCCATAGTCCAATGAAAGTTTGGTTAACTTGCTCAAACTTGGGCCAGCAGCAGGGCTGCGAAGCCCAACCCAGTGAAAGGCCCAATCTGACCTTCGACAGCCACTAGGAGGGGGTGTTTAATGTTGGTCGACTCGAGCTATTTTTCATCTTGTTTCATCTTACTTCGACCCATCACTCACGACACCGTCCCTCGCCATACATCAAGGCCACAGTTCATAGATCCTTGCCCATCCATGATCCGCAACTTTCGAAATGTCTTGTGATAAATTATTGTCATTATCAAAAACGGATGACGCGAATCCAAATAGCAAAAAAAAATGTAAAAGTTGAATGAAACTTAAAAACATACTATAAAACGAGATGTACTCAAAGCATGTGAGCAATATTTTTACAAACCATATAAAAAGCTTTTAGGCAAAAACTTATAATTTTTTTTTTATTCCAAGTGCAAGACCTAGTAAAATATACTATGACGTAGTCTTATTGAGCAAACCAAATATACATTTGTGGCAAACCGTATTTCTGATAAATATAATTAATTTTACAAATGGAATATTTGAAACGTACTTTGTATTTTTACAAATACAACTTGAATAAAAATTTGGTTAAAACTTGATTTTCTTAAATAAAAACATTCGATTTAAATAAGTCATTGTAATGCATGAGAAGATTTTGAGGTTTACATTAATTTTCAAATTTCAAACATATATTCAAGATGGGTTATACATATACTTTCTAAAGTATATTTATATATATGTGTACGCGTAATATATCTAAACATATACATGGGTCATGCCCGATTTCTTTTCTAAAACTTTTACACTTATAAGTTATAAGTGAAATTTTAATACAAACTCTTTTGATAAAATTATTATTTGGAATATATATATATATTTTTTTTCACACTCCTATTATATTTTATCACCTATAATCCAAATTCATCCTCTCTTTATAAGTGCTTATTTTCCGTACATCGTCATTCGGTTACCATCAAACCGAAGTCTTGTTCATCCTTGATAACTTTTTCTGCGTGTACCCTTCTAAGTATTATCATTTGGTCATCATTGAGCCAAAGTCGGAATTCCTTCCTTGAGATTCCTTCCATGCCATATTTCCTAAGCCGAAATCCACCAAATTCCTTGTAAATTATTTAAAGATAAATGATGCCACAACAACAACAACAACAACAACATGTAAAAATTTATAAAGTTAGTTAAACTTTATCGAGTCTTAAACATAAAGACTAAATTGCCGTATTAATTAGGTTGCGTGTCGGAGCTGTGCACTATCACCCCCTGATTTAATTCCCTTCGGACTACTAATTGCCAAGGTGAGTTTCATAGCCCATACTTTTACCTGTTTTCATAACTGTTTTGGGGGAGAATACATGCTCGTTTTTACTCAAACTAAATACTGATTTTACCTGAACAAGTGAATTGTTTACTAAAACTATGTTGAATGACTGAATACATTATGTATTTACTTGCCAATTACTTGATTACTTAGATGCATTCTAGTGTTAAGTTAATGCATGCTTTTACATATGGACACAAAGTATTTGAAACTGTTATGCCTGCATGACTGAGTGAACTGGTCACATGACCGATTGTACTGGTTGCATTTGCTATGTACATAGATGACCGAATGAACGGGTCACCTTACCGAGTGAACTGGTAACATGACCGAATGAACTGGTCACATGACTGAATGAATTAAATACTAAATCTTGTGGTCCATAGAAACTTTTACAACAAAAATCTATGAACTCACCAACCTAGTGTTGACACTTTTTAGCATGTATCTTCAGGTTTTGAGGTGATAGCTTATCTTTAGAGGCGCAAGGCAAAGGCATGGCATGGTCATAGACGACTCTGATTTATGTATTGGGACCACCTTTTTATAATGGGCCATTTTCCGCACTAATCAATAATGTAAACATTGTTTTTAAGAATGAATAAGAGTTATTTATGAAAAACCAATTGTTCTATGCTTATATTGTGATATCAATTTAGTAGCACCCCATTACTCGTGTGCTTCCGCTGAGCCATTTTAGGGGTGTTACACCTCATCTGAGGGATCCAGCTAGTTATAGCTTAGGGATCCGGCTACTGCTGACTAGTAGCTTCTCAGCAAATGTGTAATTTTTGCACTCTTTAGCAAATACTCATCCTAATCAATTCTACATTCAATAAACATATGCAAGCAACAAATATAACGTATAGTAAGTAAGGACGACTAGAATGTAAGCGAAATGAGTGGGACCGACTACTTGATTGAGATCAAGTTGTCGTAAAATTCTCATTTTCCCGGTTCCTAAGTTAGAATGTTTTAGTCTAAGATATCCCATCTTCTACGAGCTGCGTCCTAAACTACATAAATATTGTTTAGATTGTTTACAGACCATTGTTCATAAATTGTTCACAAATTAAGATCTAAGACCTTACCTTCCTTCCATTCAACCTCCTACTCCATCTCCATCTTCATCTCCATCTCTATTGCCTCCACTCTTCACTCTTAACCCCTCCATCCATACTTCTTCTTCTTCATGAGGAAGTTAACAAAATACTTGAATATGCCCCTTATTTGTTGGAGTTCTTGTGAAGGGCTTGGGACATCCGTGAGTTGGTTAATGTATGCTAAGGGTCGAGATGGACATTGCCAAGGGGTTGCTTCCTCTCCTTCTCTTTCTCTTTCATCCGATGAATCCGTTGGGGTAGTTGTGTTGTGGTGTAGTGTTGGGTAGTAGTTCCTACTTTGTAATGGAACTCGGTATCTAGCCTTGTACCGGATAAAGTGTAGGCGAAGTTGTGATAGGTTTGGTTTTACCTCGTGGAAGAACTCGGTGTCTAGCCTTGTACCGGATAAAGAGTAGGCGACGTTGAAAAGGCTTCTCCGCCACATGATGTATGAATAACAACAATTCACACAACTATAAACAAATAAGACCTGCAACAATTTGTTAAAAGCTTGGAATATCTTGATCTTCTTTGCTACAAAAGAGGATCACTAAAAATGAAAATGAGAATGAGTTAGATGAAAGAGAATGCGAGAATGTATGTGTTTTATGCTTAGAATGGATGATCAAACAACTTGGTGTGGCTTGCTATTTATAGCAAAAAGGGTCAGCAACCCACAGATCACACGGAACCAAAAACTTGGTTCCGTCCTTGTTAAAATTTGGTTTTGTGGGACTGATAGAAAATCTCAACAAAATATTCACCATATCTTACTAAGATCTTAACATATCTAACCAAGATTACATTTGATATGATGAGTGAAAATCTAAACAAGATATCCAAGAAATCTTTCAAAGATTTCTATGATGATGCAACACATGATGTAATATACATTTTTCATTTTTAGTTTTATATGTTTATGTAAATAAACATTATAATATACATGTTAGCAAACTAGACGAGTGAAACTAATTTACTTGTAAAAGACTAGAAGTGTAATGTGTCTTCTTGTTTAATACTACGTATGTAATAGTGGCATTTATCTTAAAATGACAAACTACCATTTTGTGAACAAATGTTGAAAACATTTTGTGTTTAAGAAAAACTTGTAGCTATATGTAAAAGTCTTGAAAAGGTTTATACTTTTGCAAAAATAAAATTTATTATTGTTAACAACAAAATATAGCAAATATCGTAAAATATAAATAACGTTTTTTAGATGATATTTGTATTAACAGGGTTAATATACAAATATGTTACTAAACTTTCTTAAAAAGTTCACCTAAGTTACTGAACTTTCATTTTGTTCACTTAGGTTACTGAACTTTAAAACTTTGTTCACTCTGGTTACTGAACCTTTATAATGATGACATTGCTTATGTTTTTAGTACACAAACGGTCCTTGTGGTTAGTCTGGTTTCACGGATGTAGTCCCTAAACCACTATTTCTGTTAGTTTGACCGTTTTTCTTACATTTTCGCTCGTTTTCATACGTTTTCATATGTTTTTATTAATTTTATACGTTTTTGTCCGTTTTTAAAAACGGACAAAAACGTATAAAAACGGGCGAAAACGGATAAAAACGTATGAAAACATAAGAAAACGGGCGAAAACGTAAGAAAAACGTTCAACTAACAGAAATAGTGGTTTAGGGACTAAATCCGTGAAACTAGACTAACCACAAGGACCGTTGTATACTAAAAAAAATAAGCAATGTCATCATTTTAAAGGTTAAGTAACCAGAGTGAACAAAGTTTCAAAGTTCAGTAACCTAAGTAAAGAAAATGAAAGTTCAATAACTTACACGAATTTTTTTTAAAAGTTTAAAACTACCTCCGTCTCAAAATTATTGTTAAAAGACTAGATTAACACAATTTAATAAAAGTTGTGGCACTTTAATTTTTAACAATTCAAAAAGAATATTTTTTCACTAAATTACTTTTTTTTACTACAAAGAGAAAATGAATAATTATTTTGAGGGATATTAAGGGCGTGTTTGTTAGGCGCCTTTTGGAGGCCTGGAGTTACTTTAGCATTCGTACAAGTTGTTTGGTTGTTTATTAAAAGAGAATATATGTGCATCAACCCCACTGACATCAATCCAAGAAAAAAAGTGGGTTTTGAAAAATTTGATGCCTAGCATGCTACTCTCTCTGCAATATGATACTTATTTTATTTTTATATTTATATATACAACATTTATTTATTAAAATATATTAATTTATCTCTCCTACATCAATCCAAATCCTAATCTAAACCCGCAAGCAAACCAAACGCACCCTAAGCCACTAGAAAGAAAGGTTTTGTTTTGGTTTGAGAAATAATAGTAGATGGATAATTGTTTGATATGGAGAATAACCCACTCACTCACTTTGTTGTCTTTCTCTCTCTTTGTTTATTTATTTATTGAATAATGCAAAACAGCAGCAGCAGCCTCAGCCTCCTCCTTTAAAGAAAGTATCGCCTTTACAATTTTCTTTCTTTCTTTCTTTTTGGGTTGACATTATTATCATCATTTTGAGTGACAATTACCCCCAAAGAAAAGAAAAATGAAGTCAAAGACTCGTTTAGAGTGTGCTGTATTTCAACTCACTCCCACAAGAACTAGGTAATTATTCATTTAATTGAATTCAATTCTAGTACCATTCAGCTTCTGGTAGTACATTGTTAATAATCCAATCCATTTAACATGCAATTGGAAAAGTTACACTATTATTATAGGTGTGTTTAGTTGGACAACCAATTTCTTAATTCAAATTATCTTGGTTAAATTAGGAAATGCAAATTTCCAACCCTTTTGAATACTGATGAAAGACAACCCTAACCACTGCTTTCGTGCTGCAACTACTTTTTTTAAGCCAATAAATAAATAAATAAATAACCACGGTTCAATGATTTGTTTCTTCATTGATGATAAATAACTCCTGTTGCTTGTTGGCAGGTGTGATTTATACATCATCGCAAATGATGATAAGAAGAAGAAAGAGAAAATCGCTTCCGGTTTGCTCAGCCCTTTTATCGCACATTTAAAGGCAGCTCAAGATCAGATTGCACAAGGCGGCTATTCCGTATTTCTCACACCACCACCTGCCGCCAATGCACCTTGGTTTACTAAGTCCACCGTCCTAAGGTTTCTTTTCTTTCTCATGAAATCCTGTTCATGGTATTGAACGCTAATATGTTTGTTGTTTATAGCTTTGTTCGCTTTGTGAGCACTCCTGAGATTCTGGAACGCGTCTACACCATAGAATCTGAAATTCTACAGATAGAAGAAGCAATTTCCATTCAAGGAAACAATGATATTTTGGTGACTATACGTATTTCAATATACTATCATCTGTTACGTTATTATTGTTATTTTTTTATAACTCAAAGTGTTCACCGTTGCAGCAGGTACAAGACCATCATGTAAAGCCTGTGGCAAGCAGTGAAGGTATAGGTGACTTGGATCATTTGATGTTTCTAGTTCAATTAGTATATGATTTTATCGTATTAAATTCGTTCTACAACTTTGGGCAGGAAACAAACATGCATGTGATGCTGACGAGGGCAAGGCAATTGTCCTTTACGAGGTAACAAGTCACCGTGTATTCTTATCGTCCCGTGTGTGTGTGTGTTTTATCCTTTCTTATAAGCCTTTTTTTTGGCAGCCTGGTGTTCAGGAGACTAACAGTTCCGGTGCTAAGGAGGGAAATTCAAAGTATTGGTGCTTCCTTTCTTATGTCCATCTTTCCCGAATATGTCATAAGTTGATTTTTTAAGTTTGAAAACCCAACAACTTTCCTAACTTTCAAATATGATCTTCACATTTCTAACACTTTAGGACACTTATTGTGACTAAAGGTGTAACAAAAATGCCGAATGTGGTTGGAGTCATTTGTAACAAACTGGAAACTGAATTACTTATGCATTATTTGAGGCATCAGATGCAGGAGGCATAAAGGCCATTTGAATCTTTCATTTCGAATAACATATTAGAGCAGATTAAACACAGGACACTAGCTTTTTTATCTTATTAGGGATAATAACATTTCATTCGCGTAACTAATTTATTCAAAATTGACGTAGCCGTCTGCTTATCCTTTTATTCCACTGAATTACATATTAGAAAACATATAAACATATTCATTTGTATATGCAGAGTCCAGCTCTTAAATGTTCTTGAGACGCGCAAAACAGTCCTAAAGAAAGAACAAGGCATGGCTTTTGCACGTGCTGTGGCTGCTGGATTCGAAGTTGACCATGTGTCAAATTTGTTATCATTTGCTGAATGCTTTGGTGCATCACGGCTAATGTAAGTAGTTATCTTTGCATAACTCGTTTGCATTTATGTTTATGTGTATATATCTATCACCATCTGCATGCAAACTTGACTCTTTCTGATACAACAGGAGTGCTTGCTTGAGGTTCATGGATTTGTGGAAGCAGAAACACGAGTCCGGGCAATGGGTTGAAATAGAAGCAGAAGATGCAATGTCTACCAAATCAGATTATTCTGCCATGAATGCATCAGGAATTATGCTTTCAAGTATGACTAACAGGCATGATGAACCTGGGGGTGATGTTAATTCAGAATCTAAAGAGACAGAAGGCACTGATTCATATGCAGGTATGGACTATTTTTTAGGTGGATCTCATATACTGATTTATTTATTATTACCACACCTCCTATACATCTTTGGTGCTGCCTTCTGCCTCATCCGTTCCTAGTATCCATGTATGGACTTTTTTCAGTCGTCGAGATAACATCAAGCATACCCTGTTTCTAGGACTATAGTAGAGGACCAACTTCATTTAAACTAGGATAAAGAGTTTCTAACTTGAACTTAGTAGCCTGTCATGTAAGTCTATTCTAGTGAAACTTACAAATAGCCAAGTTTGAACACACACCTCATAAGGCTGAGAAAAGAAGTTGCCATTTTAGATAGCCTGGAGAATTTGCTGAAATCACAGAAATAAAGTCTTCGTGCTCATGTAAATTTAAGCCTATGTGTATGCACGTGTGATCCAGAATTTGCTTAATAGTCTCAACTAATTCACATTAAAAAAGTAAGTATTATTGGAAAATTTTGGAAAAATAAGGAACGCATTGTACGGTTAGGACTCAGCAGTTATGCATTAGATGGAGCTTCTTGTTTTTTTTTTTTTTTTAATATCTAGTTAAGCTTATTTGGAAGATTTTTCATCAAGACGTCGCCTAATTGTTTTCATTTATTGCAATACGGATTGTCCAAATTTAGGTGGTCAGCAACAATATCAATTTCCCCATCCAGCGTATCCTCCTTGGGGTATGATGCATTCTTCTTCACCCGGTTCCGTACCTGTATATCAACCATACCCAATGCCCTACTATCAACAACATTATTCTCCTGGAACTGCTCCATTTTATCCTCCACCACCTTACCCATCATCCATGGAGGATCCTCATTTTAGTGGTGGACAAAGGAGGCAATCTATGGATAATGGATATACTAATTCTGAATTTGAAGACTCAGAACAGCATAAGAATGCTGGAAAATCCAGTAAAAAGAAATCAGGAGGTAGGGTGGTTATCCGTAATATTAACTACATTACATCCAAAAGACAGAATTCCTCTGAAGATGAATCAGAATCAGCTTCCGACACTCACACTGATGATGAGACTGAGAGGGGTACACGTAAAAGAAGCTTAAGATCTCCAAAGAGAAAGCAATCATCTGAATCCGAGACTCATAATAGGAAGGAAACAGATAGCAGCCACTGGCAAGCTTTCCAGAGTTTTCTACTAAAAGGAGCTGAAGAAGGTGAACGTTCCCCAAATAAAGATATGTTTGCATTTGAAAAAGATCATCAAACGAAAAGACGGCAAAAACAAATGGCTGATGATCCATTAGATCATGCAGAACGTGATGGTGATGGTGATGGGGATGGACACAGAACTGATATGCAATCCTCCTATGAAAGAAATGGAAGAAAGACTGCCTACAGGGGTGGAAGCGATGATTTTATTGTGGGTGGAAGAGACCAAGCAAATGTAAGGAATCCACTGGCCCTTAATGGGTTTGAGAAAAATTTGGACAGAAATGGGATGCCGCATCCCACTAATGATGAAACAGTTATGGTTTCATTGCGCTCAACTTCAGGTGTAAATGACAATAGAAGTGGCATGAATATGGACTACTATGACCGGGCCAGTAGTCAAAATCCAGATAAGACCCGTGAGCTACTCAAATATGAGCCGGATGCCTTAAGCTTGATGCCGGAACGAGCTATAGAGAAGAGATCTATAGGGTATGATCCTGCTTTAGACTACGAAATGCAATTAGCTGAAGATGCTGCTGCTACTTCGCGTGAGAAAAAGAGCAAAACTGAAGCTAAGAAGGGGTCTAAAGGTGCAGAAAAGCATCAACAGTTAAAACCTAACCAGCGTAGTTTAGATAAGAAGTTTGTCGGGAAGGGAAAACCATCAACCCTAGAGGATGCACGAGCACGTGCTGAGAAACTAAGGTCCTTCAAAGCCGATCTCCAGAAAATGAAGAAAGAGCAGGTAAAATAATATACATGCCATTTTTGTATGAGCATCATCCATTGTCATTCCTAGTTTTCCCTGTAACTTTGTCATATATTTGAATGATGAATTTTTGCTTAAGTTGCTATGCTAAAATCTAGTTTATTTCAGCAAGATGCAGAACATAGAAGACTTGAAGCTCTAAAGATAGAGAGGCAAAAAAGAATAGCAGCAAGAGCAAATTCGATGTCTGGTCAGCCCAGCAGAAAACAGTTGGCATCTAAAATTACCCAAAGAGGTGGATCCAAGTTCACTGATTCAGAGCCTGGCTCATCATCTCCTCTGCAAAGGTCCAAAATAAGAACTACTACTGTAGGACCCACCGTCAATTCAAAAAAACCCTCAACCAGCAGCAGCAAAATAGCTGACCGGAATCAGTCGACAGGGAATAATAGGTTGACAAGATCATTGTCATCCATGTCGGATAGAAAGAAAGAAATCACTCCTGATTCAAAGGTTCCTTCTATTACTCACATTAGAAGGCTATCCGAACCTAAAAAGATTACATCACTCAAGACACGAAGTGCAGAGCCTGTTTCAAAACCAAAATTATCCAATGGAGGGCCTGAGACAAAAAGGAAGTCTGCTATCATGAGTGTTGATCAAAGTAAAGCTGCATCACTTCCTGAGCTCAAGATCAAAACATCTTTAAATCTAAGCCAAAAGAATTCAGCTGCAAAGGTGAAGGAGGACAAGCCTGTTGCTAAACTGAATTTAAATGACAGATTATCTCATCAGGCTGATGTTGATAACAGCCCTATTATTGACAAGTCTGTTGTTATGCTTGAAGATAAGCAGCCATCGATAAGCTGTGCCAAGGAATTTGATAGCAATCATAAAACAGGGGCAATTAGTCACACAGAGCCTTTGTCCATGGAAATTATTGATAAGGGAACCATTTCAGTCCAGCCACATAAACATCCTACTCCGTGTGAGGTAAGGTTTTCTGTACCTCTCATCAGATACTCTGCCCCCTCCCACGATAATTCTTTTCTGGAAATTGCAGAAATATATGCAAAAGTCCTTTTTCGTTTAGTAATTAATCAAAATTACTGCTTTATACGTTAGTAACCATTAAAGAATACTGATAGCACATTTTTGCTCCATGACTTCTTATTCTGTCATTTAATTTAGGTTTACTCAAACACTGAATTGAATGTTGCCTTTATCTTGAGAGTGACAGTGTATGTAATCAAAAAAATAATACAGAATTTCATGTGTGTTTTCTCAGTTACATTTTCTTTATTCCGGCCTGAGAATTACATATATTCTACACGAACTTTGTTTTCTGAACTGAAAATGAATGTTTATTGGTAAGTGCAATGTTATAAGTAACTAGAATTTGAGAATAAGTAGTGCACAAAAGTAGGCCAATGGGTTAGAAGCGTGAGATTGAGATGTCATACAACAATAATAGATGATTACACTCCCGTAGATGAAGCTTATGTGTCACTCGTCCCAACTTGCATGATTTCTGTGATGCACATATATATACTACTTGCTCGACTAAAGTAGGTTGGCACAACTATCAACCACCTTTCTGAGCAAACAGATGTTCCACCTCTTTATGGGACACCTGTGGAATATATGATTCACAAAAATGTTCATAGCCGCACTGCCTTTTTCACATACATCTTCTAACAAAACACAGATTCTCGAAACTTTTACACCTAACAGTAGATCGATACTCCGGCTTAACATGGAATTAGAAACACCTTCTTACTCTTTTAGGATAAAAAGCGAATATATATGAATATGTCTTTAAAACCACTGCCAAAATAATCTACTCCTAAATTTACCAGTCTGTTTTTATCTTCTTTTTCTTGGGGGTTTTCTCTTTGAGTTATGAGAATCTTTGATATCCGTATTCTAACATGAGGAGTGTAGACGATAAACTTATATTTGACTAAAGACTTTCTCTGTTCATCCATTTGATTTACTACGTACTCTGGATTTTCTTGGTGTAATATTTTCTTTGCAACATAAACATTTTAGGTACCATGATATTTAAACATGACGTGTTAACTTTGGTAGTCTTGGTTATTGATTATTTGATTCGTCTTCTTTATGGTTGTTATCCTGGTGGTGTTCAGGTGAGGAAAAATTCCATCGAAGAAAATCCAGCGGGCACAAGTTCAACTGAGAAAAACTACCAAGCTCCTTATGCACGTGTTTCATCTTTCGAAGACCCGTCTACTAGGAACTCAGAATATGCCAAAGCACCCCAGGTAAAGGCAAACTTTGGCACTTCTTCGGATGCTGAAAAGGCATATATTTCTGATTTTAACAGCCTGAAGCTGGAAAAGATCCCTGAAGTTGTTGAAAAGCCCCAATCAAAAGGGTTCAGACGACTTCTGAAACTTGGAAAGAAAAGTCACTCTCCTTCAGATACTCCAAGTGCAAATGCTACTTCTAATAATGGTACATTCACCGCTCCTGCTTCTGCTTCTACCGAAGGTAATTCCGAATCCATTTTTATAATTATACTTATAATTGTTATTGTTGCTGTTAATACGTTTAGTAGCCTGATTTCATCGAAGGGTATGGAGAGTCTCCACTCTAGTTGTCACCAGAATATAAGAAACTAAAAAATTCTTGTTTTCCATAACTGAACAACACTTGTATCAGTCAATCCACCACTACAATTTGAATTTATCACAAATCGATAATTCATCAAGGAAAACGCTTTACTGATGTGTGTAGCTGTGCTTATGCAACTCTTCGATGTCTATGATTGAGAACTAGCATAATATTTGTAATTTGTAAACCTTCTTTTTAGTACAACCATCAAAACATATTTTAGATGATAACACAAGGGTCAAACATAAAATATCTTATCTTCTAAAGTTTTGTGGCCCAAAACTTTATATAAAACTTAAAGGTGGTGGCTGATATATTATCAGGAGCTCACTAGAACTAGTTTGTGCTGACTGTTTGGTTATACTCTGATGTTCAGCAGTTAACACATTGAAGACCTTAATCTACGAAGATCAAACTCCCACTCATGGCCATGCTTCTCAAAAGTGTGAGTGTCCTTTAGTTAAACATTATTCCAAACTATTTATTTGGCCCTTTATTCCAAACTCTATATTTAGTCAGTACTACTCATGCTCCAACCAGTTGTTAGCCATTGCAGTTCCTAGCGAAAAAAGTAATTCTTTTACTTATTAGCCTTTAGTGAACACTTGTTAAATTAGATCAAGATTATTGCGCTGCAGCCTGAAAGTATATCCAGTAAAATAAACTGTTGTCACTACTATGCTACAGAAATAATTACAACATTTAGCTACCAGTACTTTAAATTAAAATATGTGACGTTTATAGCATGGTGGACAAAATGAGTGTACGCTTCAGAAACAAACAATCACTACTCCCTTGCTGATATTGAATATGTGATTCTTGTACTTGACAGCTTCAAGACACTTCTCTTTATTATCTTCCTTCCGTGGCAAGACGACTGAAAAGAAGCCAAGCACATGAACCAACATCCTTTTGATCTTGAAGACTCATGCAAGTAGTAGTGTATTCGTGTATCATCATGAGTTTTGATATGCATATTCTAAATCTATGCTTAATTACTAGGATTTAAATACTTGTCTTCTTCTTTTTATTTTTTTCTTTTCTTTTTTCAATTTCCCAGGTTGTTTGGTCTTTTGGACACCCTACATTTAAGTCAAGGAGAATGCATCCACAGGCCAAGGCCACCCAAATTTACAACTTTTTTCATTCGCCCATTTAATAAAAACAACTTGATATAGGCAACAAAAGTATTTACTCCGTGTTAGTTTTCATTTATACAAATTATTACTAGTTACATTGCCCGCCCGCTGGCTTTATCAATATCGTTGAAACAAATTAAATTAAGGTAAATCAGTTATAAGCACACCAACATATTTATTGAATGCATTAACGAAAAGAAATAAATATTCATTCAATATGAGAAAATAAAAGTTAATAAGTTATCTGTAAAAACGAAGTATGTATTGTCAATTCAAATGTGAAACAAAGCTTCTTTGTAAACTTTGGTTGTTGATTTTGTGTATTTACCATTTTTATAACGACAAAGAATCTTCTTCGACCCTTTTTTGCTTTGAGTATTGCTACATCCACATACAATTTACAAAACAAGTCCTGAAGGAGTTGGCAACATGTAATTGGTGTATTTTGACATACTTTCTCTCTCTTTCCTTTCATCACACCAATCACATGTTGCGAACTCTTTTGCGTGGATTTGTTTTTGTACATAGTATGTGAATGTAGCAATACTCTTTTGTTTTTAACTTTTAAAACAGTAACATATAGTTATCTATGCGAGAAAATGACTTTTAGAAAAATAACCCAACTTGCGACAAAGTTTGGCCGTGACTTTTAATCTTTATTAATGGTCATTGCGAAACTCACAGAAAGAGAATTGCCTACGGTTAGTTTAAAACGGCATCTTATCGTCTGACGGGCTAATGACCAAACGCGATATTGTGCAAATAGTACCAACACTACCACATGATAATAACTTAGCTTCAATTATATTTGTTCTCATCCTTAGTACTTGAAACCTAGTTTCGTTGCATAGTCCGGCCTTTTGGTCAATGATTCTCATGCACATAACAGGAGTACCTATTTTCAATGTCAAACTATGGTGTGGAAAGCCACACATTCGAATGCTATTAAGGAATTTTGTTGTGTAAACCGACTCGTCAAAATTGGTATCAACATCATCCACACTAGTTGTGTCATAACTATTGCAATCTTCGCTTGTGTGTTGTTTTATTTTAAGTTTGCAACCGGGTAAAAGGTGAAGGTCTGAGGGACGAAGATGACAAAGTAGTTAGTGGTTTTTTATAAACTCTTACAAATAAGTGGTTGAAATTAAGAACAAGTGAATTGTTATCTTTTTAGGAATTGTAATTTATTTTGATATTGTATTTTATAATGTAATGAAATGTGTTTGTTTGAAAGAAAATAAAAAATAGACTCATTGTCGCATATAAATATGTTATAGTTGAGGATGATATTTTTTAAGATTTGTATTACAAAAATGTTATAGTGTAAAAAGTAACATGACAAAACCTGTAACTAACGCTTATGGCTTAGTGCGACCTAGCGACTATAAGGAGCGTGTTAGCTTTCGTCAAGTACAACCAACCAAATAATGCATGTACTGATATATTGTTTTTTTTTTTTTTTTTTTTTAGTGTCATAATTTAATTGTTCACCACTAAATATAGATAGAAAATTTTGATTGAGTTTATCATATTATCATTGTTTATAATTATTGTTACAAACTTTAACACTCAGTCCCGAGTATAAAACGAAAAGAAAAGAAATGAAGAGGATAAAAAAGAGAGAAAAGAAGATGAGACGGGAAAAAAAATGGTTTTTTTATTTTGTGTTTCCAAGTTAGAAAGAAAAGAAACCAGATGGAACTAAATTAAGACAAAAATTTCACTTGTCTTAAAATCATTATAATTTGAGAAGAAGATTAGGAGGGAGAATTTGGCATAATTTTCTTCTCTCTTCTATTCTCTCTATAAAAATCTCTCAAACATGATTATTTTTCAATTTCTTTTCCACTTTTTTTTCTAAATACAAACTCGGTAACAAAGTGTAACGAAACATTAATTAATTAATTAAGATTCTTATTTTGTAAAAAGGGAAGTAGTTAAAATTATGTGTTTGTTAAATTATGCAAGTATTTTTCTTCATTATTTTTAAATTTTTATAAGGAGTGTAAGTAAGGATGTGTTTGGTTGATGGGGTTTGGGATTGATAGTAGATATTAGGGTTAATGGTTCAAAAAATATACAAACTTGCCACTTTTTCCTATTGTGACAATAAACTTTTTTTTTTCCTATTAAAACAAAAAACTTTCTTAATGACTCTTATTGTAACCAAAACTGACACGTGGCAACATTAATTAACCCTTAACCCAAAAAAATCATTTATACTCGTTTTATAATTCTGGAGGACCATTTTTGCCAAGTTACCAAACCTAAATACTAATATTAAAAAAGAAAAAGCTTTTTATTAAACATAAAATACAAAAAAGTTTCCTTCCCCAAACCTGCTACAAACCACCACCACTAACCCTAACCACCACTAACCTGTAAATAAAAAGTTTTTGACCCACTTCGCTAACTTTTCGGCGACCCATAACCACCACCACCGTCACACCACAGCCCTTAACAAAACCCCAACTCAAAACCCTAATCCTATCACAATACAACAACGGCAAGTTCTCCAACATCTTCCAAAATGTCATCACTAAACCCTCAGTCATCCTCACAGCCTGCCACAACCTCATCCACCAAAACCCACCGGAAAAACCCATTTCTACCCATTTCTTCAACTTTTATGTTTTCAAACAACACATTACTATGTCTATTATAACCTCAAACAAAAACAAGATTATATGGTCACTGATTAACGCACCTCTTGTTTTCAACATCATCCAACCACCTTACTTAGAATAGACTTTCACAAGCAGCAACATCGGCAGCTTGAGACTCCAAAGTTGCTTGGTGTTTTTGGTAAATCCATGGCAATATCATCCAACAACGAGCCATAAGAGATGCACCCTCTTACTAAATCAGCTCGGGTAAGAACTTTCTTGGAAAGTAGGTAACTTAGAAGCTTCGTTAATGGTTCAACACGTGGTGGGATTTTCTCCAAAGCAAGTGAAACCAGTATTGATCATCAGTTGGATCATCTGTTTTAGGAAGTTCCCGGACCGGTTCCGGCGCCGGAAAATTTCTCCTTGGTTTTTTTCTTCTTTTCTTTATCTTTTTTATCTGGGTTTTTTTTGAAAATGTCTTTCCATCACTTGGAAGCTGTTAAAGGTGTAGCTTTTAGGTCCGATCCATTGATATTCTCATCTGGGTCAGTTGGGTTCTTGGGTTCAAAGGTGGCATCTTTATGATCTTTTTGATCTGGGTTTTGTGTGTTTGTGGGTTCTTGATAATCTTTTTCATCTGGGTATGTGGGTACTGTGTTTTTAGTGAAATCTTGATGATGGTTTTTATCAGGTGGGTGGTTTTTATAGCAGATATTTGGGGAAGAAAACGTTTTTTATTTTATGTTTAATAAAAAGCGTTTTTTTTTTATATTAGTATTTAGGTTTGGTAACTTGGCAAAAATGATCCCCCAGAATTATGAAACAAGTATAAATGATTTTTTTTGGTTAAGTGTTAATTAATTTTGCCACGTGGCAGTTTTGATTACAATAAGAGTCATTAAGAAAGTTTTTTGTTTTAATATGAAAAAAAAAAAGTTTATTGTCACAATAGGAAAATGTGCAAGTTTGTATATTTTTGGACCATTAACCCTAGATATTATTTGTTCGGTTAGAATTTGTGAGGCCCTTCCTTAAATAAAGCATCTTCAAATCCAGGGCAAAAGGTTGGTAAAGTCCTAATAACATATTCTATTTTTCTTATTAATCTTTAATACAGTAGTAAATTTTAATTTTAAATCTTTTATATATTTAAAAAAATAAATTCAATTATGTTAAATTTTTTAATTCAAACCCGAAGTGAAATCCAAATCCAAAACCAAAAGATTTGGGGGGAAAACATACATTTGGTAACCTAGAAAGAGAAAGATACTTCCCCCAACACAAAGACAAAGACAAAGTGGGTGGGTCAAAAGGTGAAATGGGTGGTGTTGAAGAAACTCGTCTTATTATTGCTCCCTCATTATCTTCATCTTCATCATCAGGTACCATTTAATTTCTCTTTTCATATCATAAATTTTTAATCATTCCATTTTATTATCATTTCATTTCAGATCCTCTTTCTTCCCGCTTCCTGCAACTCCGTCATCCAAAAACTGGTACACTTTTTTTTTTTTTTTTTTTCTTTCAATTTTCACAACAATATTTTAATGGGTTCGTTGTGGGACAGTTTAGCCGTTGTTAGAAAACCAGCCGGTCCGGTCCTGTTTTCAAAACCATGTTAAATGTCTCCTCTATCTCCATCTTCTTTTTTCATCTAAACCATTTACAACTTAACCAAATCAGATCAATTGAAAAAACCTTGAAAATTGTTGTTTGACCGGCATTTGGCCCCATTCCATTTGCTTCAAATCGCCTAGCGCCTAGGCCGCTTTTACAACACTGGCTAATGTTAAATAGTAACCCTGCTCTGCAACGTCTACTTACACGTTTACAAATTTCGGACATAAAATAACAATTCTAATTACTACTCTGACAGGAGATGCTACATGCTACCTATTGATTAATGACGGCCTTCAAGAAGTTAACTGGTTCAAACAATCATATGCTTCTTGGTTCATCGCAGATTATATCTCTGAAGGTTACTCAACCATCTCCAACGTTTTGTTTTTCTATCTATACCAGCTATTAACTGTTTTGCACAAACTTTATGAATCTTTTGGATTGTGTTTATTTTTTACGAATATGTTTTTACGTGTCAGCAGATGGTAGTTTGTATGCTGCTACTCAAGTTGACCCTGTGTTCATTCTATTGCCGCTATTTGATGAAGCACGTATGAAGGTAACATAATAGATTTTGTAATTTAGTTAACAGATGGGAAGCTGGCCTTGTTTATCTAATATCTGGAATTGTGTGGTTGCCGCAGAATGGAGATGATCAAGGGAAGTTTAGGCAACTTGATGAGATCATTTACCTTAACGAATATCCTGGATATCATCAGTTGGCTCAGATTGCAGAAAAGTCTATGGAAGTTGTTTGCGATTGTAAAGGTAAATTAGTACCTCTGATAACTTTATATACAACAACAACAACAACATACCCAATCCCGCCTAAGCGAGGTATGGGGGAGGTAAAATGTAGACAGATCCTACCCCCGCCACAGGGAAAAACCCTGAAGTAGGGAGACTGCTTCCAACGAGACCTCCGGCAAAGTGTAGGTGTGTGAGTGAGAAAGAGCAGGGAAGAGAGCAGAAGACAGTAGACAGCAAGCACATGCAGTAAAGAAAACAAGCAAAAACAAGGCAAGGCAGCATAGATAAGCGCAAATAAAGCAAGCAGACCTAAGAGAGCAGAAGACACTAAGCATCAAGCACATGCAGAAAAGAAAACAGGCAAAAACAAGGCAAGGCAGTATAGATAATCGCAAGGAAAGCAAGCAGACCTAAGGGAGCCAAAAAAAAAAAAAAAAAAAAAAAAAAACTGGCCCACAGCAAAAGAAGAGCAAAACAAAGCACCATAAGCCAAGCAGGGCCAGAAAAGCAAGAAAAACACGCAAGCCCAAACAACATAAGCAAAGCAGTGCAACGCACGGGGCCTAACACTACGGCAAAGGCAAGCAGAAACAAGCGAAACGCCTAAAAGCCTAACCCACCCAAACTACCAAAACCCAGAAAGCCCCAAGCCAAAACTAGCCGCAGATCCTGATCCTATCTCTGATAACTTTATATGATCTTACTTATAAAGTCAACACTCATTAGCAATGCATCTTATTATATAAACTATAAACGTTCTTCGATAGGGTATCATTTTGTCCCCATTTCTCTCTTCGACAAGTGGTTAATTTTTACACTAGTGTAACATGGGGACGTAGATTTCCAACTAAATAATGTTCTGTAGCTGAAATTTGTTGACTGTCAACAATAACCTTCTGTATTTGTTTTTCAAAGTGACTTTGTACTCACACAACACTAGCAAGTATGTTGATGTGAATTTCATAAATTTGTACCTACAATTATAAAGCAGACATATGTTCATTTTACTTGTTACATTTTTTGCTTATTTATGGGCTTGAATGTATTCTTTGTTTGTTTATATTCATTCACTCTCTCATCCTGTTGCAGAGATTGGATCCACAAAGTTTTTCAGACTTAATGACTCGAAGGTTCTAGCTTGGATGTACTGTAAGGTAGTCTTCATCCCTACCTTTTTCTCAAGAAGTGATTCTTTGATGTAAATTAGACTGTTTTTGTTTTATTAAAATATCCGTCATGATTGTGTCCTAGAACTAGAAGTGCTTTTCAGAGTTTACAGACAGTATTAGTTTTGTTAATCATCTGGATTGTGTCTATAGGCTTTTCAGTGGGAGCACTTTGTCTACTTTTCATATATCATCAGCTTCCTCTTTTGTAGTGGCTTAAACTCCATGGTGTCTGTATCCTATGTATAAAAGTTCTCCTTCTTGTGCACTCGCTTGATAGTTGATACTGCCATATACCCGACATTCCAAGGCTTAATGTGGGTGTAAAAATTAGTTCTTTGATCATAGTGGACTGTTAGATAGTCGAGCGTCCAAACAAGTTTGTCTTTATTTGCTATCATGATCATAAATTCATAACATATAGTTAACTAATCTATACATTTTCTTACCTAAAACCAAACTGGAGGCACCTCCTCCTCATTTTCTCATACTATAGGGTATATATGATAATGCTAAAGCTAATTATAATTATATAGTATCATTTTCAATTTCGATGTTTCTTTCTTTCAACCAAAACAGCATATACAACTCAATATTACCCGCATTCTATAGTATGTAGGGCACCTCTGGATACTTGAGATATGGAATGTATTCATCTTGCAAATAAGGTCCAGATTAGAATCTCTGAACCTCAAACCCAACAAAGAACACTCTGTTATGCTTAATCAAGCACTGGACTCAAATACACTAACCAACATGAGTAAGGAGTAAAGAGGCAGATTTTTATCCAAATTTTACTTACGAAGCAGACATATGATGGTCCTTTGACTTTATCTGTCTCGGAACTTTGAATGGGTTAGAAAGTAACTTCAAGTGGAAATGTTATCCGTCAAAAAAGGGCAAAAATGTAAATATTTAGCGAGTGAACCACACACACAATGCAACAGAAGGCTGGCTGTAGTTGCCTTGTTGAGATGACCATATCATAGCCTTCCTTTTTCTTGTTCTTGATATATAAGTATTATATGTAATATGTAAGTATATTATTATATAAGTATATTATTTTCTCAGTATCGGATTCAAAATGTAAAGCACAAAACTTTCATGTTTTTGGGTGATAGCCTGTCTTTGTCAGACTTTATTTACAAATGGAAGCAGCTTCTCTCGGTACCATTTGGTGTATATATTTGCATATTTAGAACATGATGTTCAATTAAGTGATTATTAATGAGCGGGCATTTTACGTTTATTAGGTACAACAACTGAAGCAGAACCTTCTCAGCTTGGATAAGAACTATGCTGCTCAAAATCAGAAAGACACCTGTATGGTTTGTTGAATAAACTAACTTATCTTGCTTTTCCAGAATCAGTTAGTTAGTTTGGTTGTTACTGTAATGCTGTTTTCTGCTTAGGTTCTGTGGAATTATTAGCATCATAACAATGATTGAAATACCTTAGACAGAGAGTGGTATACAAGCCCATCACTAAATTTTAACATTATCATTTCTATATACTACAGTATAATTTAGGCAGTTAAATTTTAGATCCCGCCTAATGTCTAAGATAAGCATAGGCCTTCATTTCGGAAATTTCTCCTTGTCAAAACATTCAAACTTGGATCACACACTTCCTGTTGATGGAAAATCACCGTATATCATATGTCACTATGTCAGACTTTATTTACAGCAGTCTTTAGCAGACCAGAATGATGGACAATTTTATGTTTAGTTGACAAGATGTCTTTAGCAGACTTCATTTACAAGAAGAAAACAATTTTTCTTGGTATCATTTAGTGCATATATTTGATGCTAATTGTGGTAGTTTAATGGCTTTGTGCTGATTGATTCATATGCCAGACCTAGTCCGAACAGTATGTCGTTAGGCTGCCATCCAGTGCTTTCCTTCAGCTGTTATGACCGGCTGACACCCCGCATACTTATTTCATTCAAGAACGTAATACATACTTGTTATGTATCATTACTGTTTATCTCTATCTCTTTGTTTGATATGGCTATTTGTGTTCCTAGAAAGTACAAGAGCTTCTCCGGGTCTTTTGATCTCAAATTTGCAAAAAATACTATAACAATTTGGAATTCCTGTTAGTGATCAAGTTCTAAGATCATGCAGTCATTTATAGTGAGTGGATTTTCATGCATATATACTAATATTCACTCTACAAGATAGAATTTCATTCTACGATACAAAGGATAAACAAAAAACATCCCTATATGAGTGACACATTATACACATAACATTCTTGTCAGTGTGATACCAAATGTGTATATATATCTGGACTGTTTTCGCCAACACAAAGCACTTAATTTGGTTCTTTTCATCCTTATCAGTAATGTAATACTTTTGTAGTGAGTTCATTGTTCTAATTGTAAACTTATCTACTTTGTATATCCCATTAAAATTATGGTATTGGCCTAATAAAAACAATTGAATAAATCCATAGCCATCAAAAGTTACCACCAAACTCATCATGTCATCTTTTTAAAGAACAAATGTGTCCATTGAAGACATTTTCTTTTTTTAGTAAATTAGAATCCCGATGTTATAAAACATGATGGCTCTTTTCTATGTTTGCCTTTCTTTGACGACTTCCACTACATTTCAATAGGATTTATATTTACTTCTACTTTTTTCCTGCTGCAGTGGCTGATGCAGTCATGATTTTGGGTGAATATTTGGCAGATGAACCATGGTTGAAGCTTCTATGTAACAATCTTAGGTACCATCTTAAAATATTGTTTTTATCTATATGATTAAAGCAGAAATATTGAATTTTGGGTTTTGTTTATGGAAACCAATGCAAAATTCAAATAAAATTTCAGGTTATCTATGGATGAGGCAGTTCAGGCACCAGATACGGACATCCAAGTGTCTGCCGCTCCAAGTATTCATTCGTCATTTAATCCCGTACAGGTATTTATTTACAATGCTGACTGATCAGTACTATACAATCCTGTAAACCTCGTTGACAAGTTCACGATTTATTATAATTCAACTAATTCCTAGCTCGAGTAAAACAAATGTTTATTGATTACATAAAAAACTCTGAATTTGACTGGATTGCACCAAAAAAAAATGTGGACTAACCACCTAAGCGCAAGGTGGACGCTACCCGAACCCAAAGTTCATTAAACCCTTTGTGAGGGGGTGATTGGCCAAATTTATGTCATACTATTTAACCTGTGTCAAATAACACTACTGGTACGATGCAAGGATCCATTATTGAACTTATACAAGGGTTTTTTCTATTTTACACAAGTTGGCAAGTGTTGACACATTGTATGGCATGTACGTGTGATGGTTTAGTTAAACATGTTCTGCTTAGTTATGCTTATTTCACATTTTATATAAAACCAGGAACAAACAACGAGTGACAAGAGAGTTACCCGGAATGGGAAGCAAAATAAGAAGGCAAAAGTAGAGACGAATTCGCATAGCATTAAAGATATGTTTACCAAGGCTTCAAGGAGGGGAAGATGACCAACAGGTTAACTTGATCCAGTGAGTCTGCTAGGATTTAGATTCATACCCGCAACACTTCTGGATATAACTCAGATTGTCTGCATGTATGCCCGAGTGTTTTTTCTGTGCGTAAAAGTAGTGTAGACCACTTACATATAATTCTGTTATGAAGTACTAGTAGTTATTTTCATTGAACAGAAGTTTAATTCAACTGAGGTGTCACATGTCTATCTACTTTTTAGGAAAGTGAGTTCTATATGTGCGTATATTTCTATTTAAAACATACAAACTACAGACTTGTAAATAGTCATATGGATGACCTCAAAAGGATAATCTGTCTTGCCGCTGAACTTCTAATGTTCAAATTGATGGTCATTACGGAATATATTGCAACTTGAACTCAGGTGGTGCGTGAAACGACAGAAAAGGAAAGGGGGATATTAACATTATGAAGATAAAAAGGTTGCAAAGTGAACCATTGCTCCAGGATCCATACCTTGCATATCAAAGTCTAGGTGTATGAATGTCAAAAGCGTTTCAATCTGACTTAAAACGTCTTATTGTGACACCTGAACTCGGAGGGTCTAGTAGGCCGGGGTAGTGAGTGTAGATGTGTTGTACACATGGAACCATTGCCCAATTTTTGGGCTTATTTTGACGGTTATGGGCTTATATAAGTTTATCATACGATAATAAACTTATATAAGCTCACAAGTCTCAAAATAAGCCGGAAAATTGGGGCATATGAAATATAAGCCGAAAAACAAATAAGCTAATAAGCCACATATAAGCTTAAACAAACACCCTTTAAAATCACCACCAACTAAGCTTAATATTTGTGATTTTCGTATTTTGTTAAGAGTGTTAACCAAACACTTAAAAACAGACCGCATTAACAATTAACATCACAAGTAATTACATCCTATCTACGTTCATTGACTTTCAAAACGTCCAAGCTTGCAAGGTTTGACCAATTTTAGAGCCGATTGGTAGTCACCTCACATCTGCGTTCATATCTTTTATGGAAGGACTGTTATAGTTACGTCTATAATTCATCAAGTTTAAGAAGCAAGTCATCAGCCTTCAAGGCTCAAGCAATTTGTCTTTTCCAGCTCAAGCTAAACCGACGTGTCTCTTTGTTTATCAACTTAAATGGTTATCATATTTCCTGTTTGTATGTAACTTTCTCCTGATTCCTTTTAGAGCCTAGAATCTGACATCAAAATTACTACAACCTTGTGCTTCCTATTCACGTATGTTCCATTCGTTAATCACATAGACACAATAAATCAGTTCTCGAAAGCCAGTAACTACATACTTTGAAGGGAATAAGACTCCATCTTAAGGATATAGCGTTATGATCGAGATGACAAATCTTAAAATCCATTGGTGAAGCTTTTGGCATCCCAGTCTTAATATCTGTATCGACCAATAACCCTTTACTTACATCAGATTATGCAGATCTCTCCTCATAGACAGATCTACGACCAAGAGTCTTAATTAGTTCGTAATGATATTTGTTCAATCTAAACAGATTTAGTTCTACACAAGAGTTGAGCATGCATACATTAATTTGTGACAGTTATCTGTATTTTATAGACTATTTCACATATGCTGTTATTGGATCAACTTCCTTGTTTGACTCATTATAGATCAATACCAGAACTTCACATATTAGCATTTCATTTGGATAATTAGGCAATGTACCAAAACCATAGGCAAATTTAATTAACATGAAAATCGCATACTTGATTTATGCTACTACAGTTCTGCTAAATGGAAGAGTTGATCATTAGTAATGAAAATATAAAGTTCTCGATCAAGTGCGATATTGCGTTAATCCCAATATGCTAGAACAAGTTAGTTAGAGTTAGTTAAAGTTAGTTATATGGCAGTTATTTGTGAAAGGTCATACCTGTTGGTTAAGAGGTTCGAATGAACCATCACCCTTTCACAAACTTGCCTTTTCATTATCTATAAATAGGAAGACATGTAAACAATCAAGATTGATGATAGATTAATAAAAACATTTGTATTTCATAGTTACAATTCATATTTCTGTTTCTTCGTATATTGTGACTAAAGTTAGATCGTAGATCCGTCAAAAGGCCAACAATTGGTATCAGAGCAGGTTTGGTTGTTAACCAAATCATCATATACCAGAAATACAAATATTTCATTCTCGTTTTGAATCAAAAGAACCGTATCAATTTTTTTCCGGCCAGTTTGTGCAAAACTCATTGAACACACAATCAGAAACATCATTTTCGTGTGCTTCAAATAAGTTTTATCAAGAGAATCCAATTTCTGTCACCAAGGTATATGTGGGTGTATTTCTTAAGTACTCAAGATATATGTGGGTGTATTTCTTAAGTACGAAAGATCAGGCATTTGATACTTTCAAAGAATACAAGAATACGATAGAAAATGAGTTAAGGACAACATTGAAGATGTTGAGAACTGATCGTGGAGGAGAATTCACATCGAATGAATTCACACAATATTGTAAAGAAAATGGCATAGCACGACAACATACTACAACAAAATGGAGTAGTTGAAAGAAGAAACAGGACAATTATGTCTACAACAAGATGTATGATGAAAGCAACGAACATGCCACAAAAATTTTGGGCTGAAGCTGTTAGACACGCCATATACATCTTGAATAGCGTTCCAACAAAAGCATTAGAAGACATTACTCCATATGAAGCAATTAAATGAAGAAAGCCAAACTTAGAAAATCTAAGAGTTTTTAGCTGCAAAGCATATGCAAAGGTACCATCACAACATTTGACGAAATTAGATGATAGAAGCAGTAGAATGGTATATTTAGGAAATGAACAAGGATCAAAAGCTTACCGACTATTTGATCCAACAACACAAAAGATATGTGTTAGTAGAGATGTGCAGTTCAAGGAGAATGAAACATGGGATTGAAAGGAATACATGAGTGATCACATTAACGACGAACCCCGAATGGACTGACTTCAAAATAGAAAATCTTGAAGCCACAAATGAACATCATGATCAAAGAACTCACCCAGATGATAATGAATTCCCAAACAATGATGATGATGGATATACATCATCGACAACAAGCTCTCCCTCACATCCTCAAACACTTCTCACACCATCAACAAGTTCATCACAAGTAAATTCTTAAATTACACCCAATACCTCAACACAATCAATCTATTAAAGTGATAGTGATTCAATCTCAACCAAAAATTCACATTCACAGTTTGATCATACGCTATTGAGAGGTTATAGAACATTAAATGACTTATACGAGAACATCGAGGAATTATTATTGGTTGAAGATGAACCCAAGAACTACAAGGAATTATTAAGCGATCAAAAATGGATTGAAGCAATGAAGGTCGAGTTAGATTCCATCAATAAAAAAAAACATGGGAATTTACCACTCTACCCAAAGGACATAAAGCAATTGGTTTAAAATGGGTATTCAAGACCAAGAAAGATGCTAATGGAGATATAATCAAGCATAAAGCAAGATTAGTAACAAAAGGCTACATACAAGAGCATGACATAGACTTTGAAGAATTATTCGCACCTGTATCGAGGATGGAAACTATCCGATTACTACTCGCCATAGCTGCTAACAATAAATGGGAAGTACATCACCTCGATGTAAAATCTTCATTTCTACATGGAGAATTAATAGAAGAAGTGTACGTTACACAACCCGAAGGATTTATGAAGTGAGAACATAATGGGAAAGTCTATAGACTTATAAAAGCTCTATACGGACTAAGACAAGCACCACGTGCATGGAGCATAAAGTTAGACAACACCTTGAAGTCATTAGATTTCAAGAAATGGGCACTAGAACAAGCTATCTACCCGAAGACATCAAAAGATTCAATACTACTAATAAGAGTTTATGTAGATGATCTAATAATCACTGGTACACCAAAGAAGGAGATCGACAAGTTTAAAGCTCAAATGGAAGAAAAATTCAAAATGAGTGACCTACGATTATTAGCTTACTATCTAGGAATAAAAGTTACACAAACTGGGGGTGACATATCAATAAAGCAATCAGCCTATGCAAGCAAGATCCTAAAGGAAGTTGGAATGATAGACTACAACGAGACGCTAATACCAATGGATCCGGGAACAAGACTGACAAAGGAAACTGAAGGAACAATGGTCAAGTCAACTGAATATCGAAGTTTAATTGGATGTTTAAGATATCTGCTTCAAACAAGACCCAACTTAAGTTATTCTGTTGGATTACTTAGTCGTTTCATGCAAGAACCAAAGGAGCAACATATGAAGGCTATAAGGCAAGTACTACGCTATGTAAAAAGAACAAAGGATTATGGAATCACCTACAAGCATAATGGAGGAAACAAGATACAAGGATTTAGCGACAATAGTTATGGAGTCAACACTCAAGAAGGAAAAGGAACTACTGGGATAATATTTTACTATGGTGAATCACCAATTAGCTGGAGTATACAAAAACAAGCTACTGTAGCACTATCATCATGCGAATCTGAATTCATCGCAGCAACAGTAGCAACAACACAAGCATTATGGTTAAAAAGACTACTAAGCAGGCTTACACAATCAAAAGAAGAAAAGGTTACAATAATGGTTGATAACAATACTGCTATAGAACTGATGAAGAATCCCATATTTCATGGAAGAAGTAAACATATTGACACAAAGTACCACTTCATAAGAGAATGTGTTGAAAAAGAAGACCTACAAGTTGAATTCATAAGTGGAGAATATCAAAAGGCTGACATACTCATGAAAGCAATACCGAAGATCAAGTTTCTAACAATGAGACAAATTATTGGAGTTAAAGATCTACAACAAAGCAATTGTGATTAAGGGGTGAATATTGGGTCAATCCTAATATGCTAGAACAAGTTGGTTAGAATTAGTTAAAGTTAGTTATATGGCAGTCATTTGTGAAAGGTCATACCTGTTGGTTAAGAGGTTCGAATGAACCATCACAAACGTTCACAAACTTGCCTTTTCATTATCTATAAATAGGAAGACATTTAAACAATCGATATTAATGACAGATTAATAAAAACACTTGTATTTCATAGTTACAATTCATATTTATGTTTCTTGGTATATTGTGACTAAAGTTAGATCATAGATCCATCAAAAGGCCAAAATGCGAGCACAATCTAAAACTTAATTTAACTACAACATGTTGGTTGCCACAGCTCTCAGCTGAATCTGATTTTAGCATCAACACTTATACCGGTTAACAATTCAATAAGACCTTCATTTTTATTGATTAAAATATCATACATCAACAACACATAATAAAAGACCTAATAAATTTAACCACCGAAACTATAGAGAGTCCTGCCTTTTCTCTTCAAATCATAAACAACATCCATAGCAGTGCAGTCTTCCTTCTAGCATGCTCAGTGTAAGTCACTGCATCTCTTATCACATTCTCCAAAAATATCTTCAAAACACCCCTCGTCTCCACATAAATCAACCCGCTTATCCTCTTCACACCACCTCTTCTCGCTAACCTTCTGATAGCAGGATTTATGATCCCCTAGATGTTGTCTCAGAGCACTTTGCTATGTCGTTTCGTTCCTCCTTTACCTAAAAATTTTCCTCCTTTTCCTCTTCCTGACATTTTCTTTTTCTTTCTTTTTATATATATAAAAGTTTGTGTGTTTTGAAATGTGGGGAGTGGGTGTGTTTATATAGTGTGATGACTAAGTTTTTGTGTTTGTTTGAGTGTGTCAATGGGCGTTAGATTAAATCCTTGTGGACCGTTAGATAGTGATCCGTGTGAGGTGAATGGAGTATTTTTATTGGTTGATGAGTTAAGTATCAGATTGGTAGAGGCAATTACCACGTGAATTAAAATACAAGTACCCTTTAAATTATGTTAGCATCTTTAAGTAATAAGTAATGGTGACACATATAAATTGTTATTACGGCCAAAGGCATGAAAATGAAATAAGAGCAAAATTTTTAAATGAACCATTTGTGCTGATACTTTACGAATATGAATCTGGCATATACATATATCAAAAATAAACTTTTCAATATTATTCATCAGATTGATAATAGAGTAGTTTTTAACCGTACACGTGTATCAGTGTTGAGCCAAGGCGAGGTGTGAGCGAGTGGTGGACGAGGACAGGGGAAAGGTGGGCAATGATTGGCGAGTGATGGGGCAAGAAGGTGTTTGTTTTTTGTGCTGGGCGAATGAAAAGTTGGGCGAGTGAATTATGGGCGAATGAAAAGTTGGGAAAGTGTTAAATGTGAATGAATTCAGGCGTGGACATGAGCTTCTGGGCGAGGGAGAGAAGGTGGGCGAGTTCAAAGTGTGAATGAGTGTGTGAATCCTATTCAATATTATTGTTGGAATCACTCCTAACTTGTATTTCAAGTGTTAGTAATTAGTTTGTAATAGTTTGCTTAAACTAGGCTTTTATGTTTGTATTTATGGCAAGGCTTATGTAAAAAGCCCATGAGCCTTGGCCCAAGTACAATAAGGAAGGAAGGGACTAGTAGTGTTGCCCTAGCTCCCTTCCCCTATAAATAGACATGTAAACCTTCCTTGGAAGGTTGGTTGTTCACTTTTCACTTATATCCTACGCCAAAAGTTTATTAGTTATTCGTGTGTTTGTGTTTTGTGTTCAACCGATTATTATTCATCTATATTTCTTACATATTTATGCTTGTGTTAAATTACGGTGACCTAACAGTGGTATCAATCGCCATCTAGTTGGGTGAAACACTTTTGTTTTTGAAGTTATTCACCATACGCGTGGGTTTTAAGGCTACAAAGTTTCATACACTTAAAGCTTTAATTTTTACACTTGTAATGTTAGGTCACCATTCTATCACATCAATACGTATTTCTAGAGAGAGAAATTTTTAGAGAGAGAAAGTGGAAGGAACTAATGAATGATTAATGAAAATGATAATTGCAATTAGAACCAACAACCCTCTCCCTTCAAGGGAGGAGGTATTTATAGTGATTACATAAGTAGGGGTGTTTCCCCTTGGTTCTAGAAGAACCTTTTATCACAGCTCATGGGTTTACCACATGAGCTGTAAATCTAAATACAAACATTTATAAACCATAATTGTTAACGACCTATTACAAATGAAATGACATACACTTTATAATAAAACATGTTTCTAACAATCTCCCCCTAAGGGTTGGTCATCATTTGTTGTCTTGCTTAGGTCGTTCGACGTCTTGAACTTCTTTGGCGTTTATAGTTTGAGACGTCTTTGATTCTTTGCAACTTTGTTCTTTGTTCTTGTTGTTGTGATCAGTTGTGAAATCTGCCTTTTATCAACATCTTTGTTTGTGGTGCTTTTACGTCTTTTTCCAACATGCTCATACTTCCTGTGAATTTTGTGATCCATACATGTGAAGTTTACATTCTTTATCTCTAATCTTTGACTTGTGACTTTTCTGATTTTCTGACTTTGAAGTGAAATTTTGCTGAACTTTTCTTTGCTTAGATCTTTGATGAGAATGTCTTTCTGATGTATGTATGAGCATGTGGAAATGAGCTGTTGATAGTAATGATGGTGGTTATGGTCTGTGACACGTACCTGCAATAAAACAGTTAGCAATAAAGTTTCCGACGTAGAGTTTGGATATTTTGTACAAGTACATCCCAGTTCGCTGGCACGATCTTTGACGAATCTCAGATCGGATACTTGCTAGAACTTCCCTGTACTCAATATCTTCACTCTGTCGTTGTGAGCCGCTGGAGTATACCGAGGTATCACTCCACGACTGTAGACCGTTTGAGACCACCGCGAACACTAAGCGTAACCCACAAGGGATTACCGAAGTGACCTGCTGTCAGGGCTGTTTGATGTTGACCCTGGCAGGAATTTCCATTCAATCACTGAGGATCACAATTGTGAATCCCCTCATAAATGTTCTGGCAGATTGCTAAGATCTGCGTAGGACTCTGGAATATGTCACTTGTGTCCTTATTGTTTGAACAACAAGTGATGAAATATTTAAGTGTTCCTAAGAGATCTTTTGATGAATCTCATGGCTCTAGACTCGATTAGTGCGCTTTGATTTTCCTAAGCGGAGACTAGGGAGAGGGTCTCCTTCTTCAATACCAACAATCTCTAAGAGAGAGTCGATAGATTACGTAGGGTTCCCTGTGAGAATGAAACAAGCTCTTTTAAGAGAACTTGAGTGGCTTAGAAGGTTTAGTGCATTGCGTCACTAGGTCCATGACGACTTTGCCTTCAATACCGGTGTCATCTTGTGACAACCAGTAGCATATGAATTGAACCCGGTGTCTGCCCTAAGTTGAATAATTTGGAGGGCTATTTCTTTTCACCCTTTTCTTTAACCTTTCTTTTTAATTCTTCAACTCCTTCTTTTCTCCGATTCTCATTTTCTCCTTTTTCAATCATACCTAAGGACTTCTAAATACTAACTATTTGTGATGTCCTTGGGTAGATCCCTCCGGCTCTGGCGGATCATAGGACATTTATTCCTAAACTTAGTCACCTTTTAACTCCATGACTATCCTATGTTGCCACAAAACCTTTTCTTGAAAATCTCTCAAGATGTTTATAATGAAAAACATGTTTTGCTAACACCTTGAGAGTTTTTTGGTTTTTCAAAAATACTCCCCCTCCACATGTGCTTATGAGTTTTGACTGAAAACTTTACAGAAATGGTAGAGCTCGCACTTTTGAATTGATCGACTCTTTATAGACAATTCCCCGCGAGACACGGTTACGTTGTATAGTTAAAGAGTTCCATTATCAGCTTTTAGGTGACAACTAGCTCTAATAACTACCTTGAAGATGTAAACTCTCCTTGAAAAGGAGGTTAGACCCGTCAAAGTTCATGTAAATCAAGAGTGTCTCGGATTGGTACATTCTACTAAGATAAGTCTTGAAAGACAAATCTTTTCGATTACTGACATTCAAAGATCGTCAATTCATTGGTGATATCTGAGTCGAGCACGTTATGAGATTCCATAACTTCCTAATCAACAATTTTAATCACATTTCTCCCCCTCAAAAATAGCATATGTATGATGTTTTTGAAAACATGTTGATTAAAATATGATTTTTGAGGTGTTTGAAATTCATTTGGGAAGAAATGGATTTCAAGAACATTTGATTTCGAACAAAGATTTTTTTTGTTTCAAAAAAAATTAAGAAACTTTTGATCCTTAAGTTTAGGAATATTGCACTGAGGCGTACAACAGGGTCCTTTATTTTGAAAATCGAGATTTGTTGCGAATCACAGTGCCTTTGGCGTCTATTTTGTTTTTCAAATTCATTTCAGCTTGATAACATAGACCCAATCAAGTTTTTCAACAAATTCCCTTACATCAAGAATTTTAAACTGATTCATCCTGAGAAACCGTAAGAAATTAACTGCAATTCTCAACAATCTTCCCAATCCGCACTGCATGTCTTTAGAAACTTCTCCATACACTTCCTTTTGATGAAGTTTTTTGAATCAGCTTCCCCCCAAACTGACATTCGTCTTCATCAGATTCAAATTTGATGTAGTTAACATGTCTTCTAACTTTTTACAGTTTTAAGTGCACATCAAAATTTGTAGATGAACAGTAAACCTCATCAAGCAAATCTGAATTGTCACGTAATCATAGTTGTACATAATGCGGAACATTCGTTCTGGGGTAACATGCAAGAAATCAACAAGATCTTCTCACGTATGCAGACGCTTCACACCAAACAAACCTTGAGAGATGAAATAATACTACTTCCCCCTGATTGTTGCGGTATATCGGAATAATAATCGACTGTGTATATGCGAATACTCGATAAAATGATCGTGTGCGAGGCATCATAATACAGTTATAGCATCATATCTAGGTAACTTCACACAAAATAACCTAGTGAAAGTTGAAACGATAACACCAAAGTAAGACGTTTGAACCACATATCGTCTCATTTCTTCCCCCTGATTGCAGAAACTCGTGAAGGAAAAGAGTTTTCACAACGAAGGCAAAGAAAGCACATGACATATACTCTCTCTTCCCCCCGATGTTTTCGATGAATCGAAACATACACCACGTATGTTGTTAGGAATTAGAAATTCCAGGTATTAAAGAGTCGGTCACCTCAAGTATATGTAATCGATAGAAAGCTCGTAGTCATAGTACTTTTATGTTAAGTAGTATTTAGTTTAGTAACACCGTGGAGGACGGACGGGTCTTTACCCACTGTATGCCTGATCCACAGCCCGTTGTGTGGCGTTTTATTGTAAGACTATAAATACTCTCTACCTTCCAAGGTAGAGAGTTGGAGCTCATAATAAGAATTTTCTTTCTCTCACTAAAGTTCCCTAAACCTCTAACTTTCTCTCTCTAGAATTCCACTTATACGCCAACCTTGTGTTATGGTTTGATGTGTATGTGAAAACCAATATCTTACAATTGGTATCAAGAGCCAAGGTTAGATCATATCTTGCACATCTTTGGATTTCTAGTGGTTTTTAGGTGGTTTTGAGTTTGAAAAAGTTTAGTGGTTTGTGCATCATTTGGTTGATTTCTTGTGTTAAAGCTTGGATTTTGTTAGTACTTTTTGTTTAGAATCATCACAAGTGTTTAGGTTTTCATTTGGTAAGCTTGAATCATCTTGGTTGGGTTGTTTTGGATTGAAAAGTGATGTTTGTGAAGTTTTCTTGCTAGTGACTTGACCTACGTATTACTTTTCTTGCTAGCGACTTGCTTTACATTTTTGTAGCGAGTTGCAGTTTGTGGAGTTAGCGACTTAGACTTAGCGACTAACAGTACAAGTAGTGGATTCTCCACTACGAGTAGCGACTTGGTGTTAGCGACTTGGTAAGTAGCGAGTTGCTATTTAGCGACTTGTATCTTAGCGAATTGCTGCCAAAATTTTGCTAGCGACTAGAGGCTTAGCGAGTTGCTATTTAGCGACTTGTCTTTTGTTTAGCGACTTGGTGGAATAGCGAATTAGTAGTTAGCGACTTGGTGCATAATTTTCTAGCGACTTGGGTGATTTTTTACGGTTTTCTCTTGATTTAGTAAAATCCCGTGAAAGATTCTATTTACCGGTTTAATCATAGAGTTATAAAATCCCGTGTAATTTGTCATCATGTCTACCAACGTTTCTACAATCATCTCCACTGTTGCTGAGGATGTTCAAGCAGCTGGTTCAGATACTCGTCCATCCATGCTTGACAGAACTGACTACGACTCTTGGGCTCAACAAATCAGATTGTACTGTCTTGGAAAGGAAAATGGAGTCAACATTCTCAAATCCATTGATGAAGGACCATATCGGGTTGAGACAACTAGAGACTTAATTGATACAGCTGAAGATGGAACAATGATCTATGGAATTGACAGACCAAAGACATATGATGAACTCAATGATAAGGAGAAGAAGAGATTCGATGCAGATATCAGGGCTTCTAACATCATATTGCAAGGTCTTCCAAAAGACATATACAAGCTTATCAACCACAACACTGAAGCAAAGGCTGTATGGGATAATGTTAAGATGCTTCTCTCAGGTTCTGAATTAACCATGGAAGACAGAGAATCTCAACTCTATGATGAATTTGAGCACTTCAAGATGAAACCAGATGAGAGCGTCTATGAGTACTATGTGAGATTCCATAAGCTGGTGAATGACATGAGGAACATCAGAATGACCATGCCTAACATTCAGTTGAACTCAAAGTTTGTTAACAACATGAATCTGAATGGCACAAGTTTGTCACTTCTGTGAAGCTCACTAAAGGATTGAAAAATACAAACTATGAGCAACTCTATGCCTTCCTTCTTCAGAATGAGAGACATGCCATGTTTGAAAAGAGGATTCTTGAACAATTCAAAACAAATCCAGGAGAAACAAGCTCATCAAATGATTCAACTGCATTTTACTCAAACATCGGAATCACAACCAAAGCATCACAAGTCATACCCATGGGTAATGGTAATCACAAACTCATTCCTGATCCTATGATCAAACAAGCTGATGCTGATGCACACGTGGGAAACATCATTAATCAACTGGCTCTTCTGATTAGTCAAAACATGAACTCTCTTCCACACACCAACAACAATCTCAGAACTGCTTCCAACCCACATAATCAAGCCACTGTCAGAGATGGGAAGGTTATGGTACAACCAGTTCAAGAACGACAGTACGAACAAGCAAGAGGTGGAGCTGGTAGAGGTTATCCTGCAAATCAGAATAGAGGAAGGAATGGAAATCAGGGTCAAGCAAAGCCAATCAAATGTTACAATTGTGGAGGTGAAGGACACATTGCAAGGAACTGCACATCGCCAAAACGCCCTCAGAATGCTGATTACTTCAGAGATAAGATGTTGCTTGTACAAGCTCAGGATAATGGTGCTGCTTTGGATGAAGATGAGTTGTTGTTTCTTGCTGAGGGCAATGCCAAGACCTATGATGCATATGTGGATGAGCAGCCAATTCAAGAGATAGGTCACAATCATCAGAATGCCTTTCAAGTCGCTGATTGTGATGCATACGACTCTGATGTGGATGATGGACCTACTGCACAAACAATTTTCATGGCTAGCATTTCTCCAATGGTCTCTCCTAAGATCTCATCTCCACCACAAGCTGGTCCATCCAAAGACAAACTCATTTCTGAGGTACTAAAACTATATGATGATGCTGATGTACAAAAGATGCATGACAAAGTACAATCAACTGAAACTATTGAATCAAATATTGAAAACATGGGTAATATCAATGTTGTCCCATATGATCAATATGTGAAACAAAGTGAAAGTGAAATTGTATCAAGTGATGCATCTTCTGCAACTATGATGCTATGACAGTCAATCCCCAGGAATTCCATTCCGCTGCAAAACAGGTAATTTGGGGGTGTGACAGATTGGCATCAGAGCTTCAGTTATAGAGAACTAGGTTGCATCATTGACCCTAGACTATAACTACATCATCATAGCATCTCATCATTTCATCATAAGTGCATGTTCACTTTACATGCGGTTTATACGTACATTTTCGAGTTATTTACTTTCATTTCAAAATCGATTGTCACATAGATGCCTTCAAATACCCATCCTATCATACTCACATCACTCGGACGTGGAGAATGCCCTGTCATTCCCTATCACAATTATAACATCAGTTGACTCAACACCAAACAACATATGAGTCGATTAGTCCAAGCATTGCATAGTTACTCCTAAATTATACATAGCCTGATCACCTATGTCTAATTCAGGAAGAATCATACAATGAAGGGAGTAGTAGGCTTATATGTGTAAGCAATTCCGTAATCGAGCCAAATTTTCAAAAGTCATCCTTCAAACCAATTTAGCCTAATCTCATGACAGTTCTCGTTTGATGAGTTAGGAGATTAAGTGAAAATTGGTTGGTAAAAAGTCTTTTGAGGGTTTTGCTCGAGAATGGGAAAGTTTGCCACATCAAACCCTAAATTCGATAGACTAACACGAACTGAATTCAGGGACTGAATTCCTTTTTGGTTGGGCGAATGTGACAACTCGTATTTTCAGGTCATACTTCAAAACATTATTCATGCTTCATCATTTATCGTTTATTGTAAACTGGGTTTACGAGCATCAAATTCACGTAACCGTAATGGTTTAGCTGTGAATTCATGATTATATCATCGAGGTCATTTCATATAGACTAAGTTTAGTCTACATTTCATTAACATCATTGTCATCACATTAGTTCATGCATGGTTTTGCATTTTACATTAATTACATAATTTCCTATTAAATAAACGCTATCGCGTAATTAATTATTTTGAACAATTGATCCGATACTTTCAAAAATTATCCCGATATATTTTTATACTCATATTAAGTTTATAAAAATTATATTATGAGTTTACCCAGTGTTTTAAATTTATTTCGTATATAAATTGTTATATTTATATAATTACGACGGTTTTCGTAAAACTACACGATAATTATTATTTCACTCAATTTTTGCAAGAAATGTATTTTTATAATTTTTATGACATCGATATATTTTATTTTGTTCTGTTAAAATTTATTTCTAGCTAACGCTACCCTAAATACTATTTTAACTTACAACTTACAAACTATACCTACACATTAATCATTTACTAAATAAAAATTCATTGCCAACTCTTCTTTCTTGTCATAAATCCCACGCCACCACCATAGTATTCTCCATGAAATATGGATCTTGTCTTGTGAATTTGCAAAATATCTACAAGTGTATTAAATTATATTCATTCACTTCACATACAACTTGTTTTTGTAAAGTGAAAAATCATTTTTCTTCCTCTTTCCTGTCACACCCTCGCCGGAGGCGGAAACACGAGGTGTAACGGAAGGGAACATAAGCACAAGATAATAGAACATACCAACGTTAATATTTAAAAGAAAAAGTACACCATTACAATACTAGTTTAGCCGACATCGGCAAATATATTACAAAGTTTAGATTCCAAAATATTACGTTTGATTACATAACAACTAGAAGTGACAAGTGAAAACTTCTTTATGCAAGACCTGATAGAAAAGCTTACAACGATCACCTGAAATGCATGAGAGAAAAACGGGTCAACTATGAAAATAGTTGGTGAGTAAACACGCTTAGCGAAATAAGAAAACTCGTAAGAAATAATCAAAGCTTTCAGTCAACGAAAATAGTCCACAAAGCAAAGGCATTGTGTATCCACTCAGTTCCAAATTCCGCCCATACAAAACTTGCAACCTGTGTGTACACAACCCATTGCACAAAATATAGTGCGTCAAGTAGTCAAGTATAAATGGTCATAATAGTTCCCAAAGCAAAGGCATTGTATATCCACTCAGTTCCAAGTTCCGCCCATACAAAACTTGCAACCTGTGTGTACACAACCCATTGCACAAAATATAGCGTATCAAGTATATAATAATTTAGAGATGCTCAGAACATGGGACACTTTGCACTGCTCCAACAAGAGAGACTCCTTTGTCACTCGACCACCTAGGCGAGATTTATTGAGAACACTCCACCGACAAGGCGAGGATTATTGAGAACACTCCACCAACAAGGCGAGAATTATTGTGAACACTCCACCGACAAGGCGAGAATTATTGAGAACACTCCACCGACAAGGCGAGAATTATTGATCATAACACGTACAGTTCAATAAGTTCAAACAAGTCATAAGTTCGTAATTAAGTTCAAGGATCGATTCGAGTTCACAAGTTCTAGTCTAGAGAGTTCATAGAAGTAATAATCAATTTAGTTCAAATATGGTTCATGCATTTCGCCCCAAAAGTATAGTAAAACGGTAAAAAGGGGGTGTGATTACTCACTTGATGATTAGATGCGACGACAAAAGTGAGTACACTGAGGTCTAAAGTGATCGTCCCTGGGACCTATTATCAATGATATGATATGTCATGAATTGTAATGTAATGTTATGCATGCACTACGTATGTAATTTATACCATTTACGGTTTTTGAAAATATTACTCGTCGTCGAAAAATACTCTTTTGACGTCTCGACCAAATCAAAAATGACTTTACATGTTTTTACGTCAAAATGTCATCCTACAATGGTTTTAAAATGATTTTTGGTGAAATTACCACTTTTCGTCCAAAAGGTCTCGATCATAAAGATATTAAAGGCTAAAGTTGGTGATTTTGTTGAATTGTGTGCAGAAAATAAGTTTCGGCCAAGTTTGAACATCCGTAAATAATTAACTACAACTCCGCTTGACAAACAGCTTTTTGTTTTAGAAAATATGGCCGGTGAACTTGATTTTACTAGAAGACACTTCGTTCCGAAAAGTTTTGCATCATAGTTAAAAAAAACAGCCGCCAACATAGCCCTTACAGCTAATGAAATACTTGTAACGTAAAAATAATATAGTTTTTCAGAAAATAATATTTACGGCAACTTTATAGAAACGTGCATATATTTGTCGTTTTAAATCCGTTTTCTACGTTTTATATGTCCTTAGCTTCGTATCGAAGTAAACTAATATATTTTTGAGAAGTCGAATTAATTTGTGAAGCTCAAGGCTCGTTTTTGACCCGAAATAATTAAAAACAGCAAGCTGAGATTTTCTGAAAATATACGTTTCGTCGTCAAACTTTAAAAATTCACCACGGCTTCGTTATAAGTCCGTTTTTATCCGTTCAAGCGGCCACGGATTCGTTTTTAAGTATATTTTCCAAAAATCAAGGCCAAACTTTCGTACCATCTGCTGATTTTTCCAGAAATTCGGATTAAGGACAGAACGTAAAATATAGTTATTGAAAATAGTTTTTCACGGACAAAACCTATTCTAATCCCTTCAAATCAACTCCGAAACTAATCTAATCCTACCATACACCTTCTTAGGGTGTCATGGGTTCCTAATCACCATCAAGACCAAAGAATACCATGGGAGTAATTATAGGATGACCTTAAGTATATAAATAACTCTAAAATCTTAAGAAAATGGTATAAATAACATAACATGCATATAAGCTCCAAAAATGATAAGAGACATATGAAATGAAAGAGGAAACATAAAAATGATGAAAACATGCTTACTAGTGAAATGAAGAGGTGTAAGTAACAAGGATTAACTTAAATATCCTTGGTTTTATTTCAAAACCATAAAAAGGATATAAACTAGGTTGAAATAACACTTGATTTTGCAAAACTTTTGATCCCCTTGCTCTTGTATGTGTGACCGGTTCTTGAAGCCAAGAAGAAAAAGAGAGAAATTTTGTTGTTTAACACTTGAAACTATGAGTCTTTGAATGAGAAAAAGATCAAATAAGACTTATGTATTATTGAAGACAAAATCTTAAGGAAACCATGCTACATTTATGAGTGCACCCTCCCCTTGGCCGGTTTTTGGGGGAGGGTTGTCTCTCAATGTTATTTTTTATTTTTTTTTTTAAATCTATACTTGTATATGTTTGTGTTTAATTTGTAGAAAAAGGTAAGTTAAATAAATGTAAAGGTAAATGGTAGTCTTTAAGTACAAGTAAGTTTTAATAGATCAAAATAGAGTATAATGATATTATAAAAATTGTAAAAATGTATTCCTTGTAAAATTTGAGTGATAAAATAATTACCGAGTAGTTTTTAAGAAAAGTGTCGTAATAATTTAATTTTAACGATTTATGTACCAAATAAATTCAAAACACTAGGTAAAGTCAAAATATGGTTTTTATAACTAAATGTAAGTATAAAAATATGTCGAGATCATTTTTGAAAGTAACGGATTAAATATTCAAAATAATAACTCACGCGATAACGTTTATTTAATATAAAAATTTACGCGTTAATTGAGAAATGAATGCCATGAATGAACTAATATGATGCATATTTAGTTTTAAGAAATGACCGGAATTTGAGAAATGTGACATTCTTCCCATGTCAGCGGAATCATGTCCTCATGATTCGATTAACGATACTATGGTCCGAACCTCGACAAGAGTTCTAAAAGTTCATGATCGTACGAACAGTCTAAATGAACATATCAATGCCCATGCGTACAGGTTCCCCATTCAATTAAGTACGTGCCCGTGACTAGATTTGATAGGGTAAACTTACCCAATATCGAACGTAACTCTCAAAAGACCTTTAGGTTGTCGATTATAATCTAATCTCACAACTCATCAAACAAGAACTGTCATGAGATTAAACTAAACCGACTTGAGTAAACTTGTCTCTTAGCTTGATTTTCGCAACTCATCAAACAAGAACTGTCACTAGATCAAGCTAGGAAACAAGTTGTTAGAAAGGTAGGATTCCAAATCCTTGAATGAAGTCTTTTGAAAGATTCGCTCGATATTCGATTTGCTTACACAATCAAATCCAATCAACAAAATATATAACAACTAAGGTCGATATCAATAGGTCTCAAATTAATCAAGGTCGTGAACGTGATAAAGATTGGAAGGAAGCTATGCACTCAAAATTATGTCGTACTGAAATAAGGTAGTTGTTCGAAAGAATGTACCCGTTAAGCGTCGCGGGCCTCCTCGGTACCCAAATAGAATGCTCGACCACGTGCGGGAGGAATTTCAATGTTCTGATCTTGTGGGCCTTCTATTGCCAACGCCAGGTTTGGACGATTACCTCCTTGATTGGGAGTTCTTTTCAGCTTTGGACAGGTACTGCGAAGGTGATCTAGACTTCCACACTCGTAACATGCTTTTCTCTGTCCTTGATTTCCAGTTCTGTTTGAGCAATTTCGAGAGAAGTGGCCCGTCTGTCCACATTTGTTGCACTTTCGGCAGTCTCCTGAGTGATGATAATTACATTGAGTGCACAAAGGATGTGGACCTGCATATCCTCTGCGCTCCTGGGTGGTCGCCCCATAGTTCTGAGTTATTCGCTGCCTCTTGTTTTGCTGATTCTGGTCTCGGTTTCCCTGGTGATCCTCCTGTCGCTTTCGTCCATTGTCGTTTGATTTTGTTAGTTCTCCGACTGATCACATCATTTGTCAAGCGTATCGCCATACTCACAGCGGCTTGTAGAGTGGTTGGTTTCGACGAAGTGACATCCCTCCTAATTTCTGGTATCAATCCCCATATATATCGGTCAATCAACTTCTCCACAGTGGAAACCATGTGAGGAACCATCCTAGTTAACTCGTGGAACCGGATCGTGTACTTGTCGATTTCTACTCCTACCATCAAGTGGTTCCAAAATTCTTCTTCCAGTTTCTGCACTTCATCTTTTCTGCAGTACTCATCAGTTAGTAGTTTCTTGAATACTTCCCAAGATAATGCATTTGCAGCCTCTCTTCCTCTGATCTGTAGTTGGTTGTTCCACCAGGTCAAAGCTCGTCCTTGTAGTAGACCAGCAGAGAACTCAACCTTGTTTCCTTCAGCACATTTCGTGATACTAAGCTTCGACTCAACATTCTCGAACCAGGTTAGCAGTCCAATGGCACCCTCAGTACCATGAAATTCCATTGGCTTGCATGTCATGAAAGTTTTGTAGCTGCATCCTTGACCAGTGTTTGAAGTACCTTCTCCGTTGTTGGTTCGTCTAGCATCGAGGTGTGTTATAATTTGGGTGAGTAGATCCGCTATTCCAGCAGCGTTGTTGTCTGGATTGTCATTGTTGTTTGGGTTGCCGTTGTTGTTACCTCCTGAACGTGTGTTTCTTGCAGCCATGATTCTACAGAGGACCAAAACATCGGGTTGAGTAAACGACATTCGAACGAAGTCGATGAGGTGCGAACGGTGGTAATGTGTTATAGTGATCGAAACATGACAGGAACAGAGACATGCTGTGTCTAACAAGTCGAAAGATAGAAAGGAGAAGATATGAACAAGGTACGGTAATGTAGACGTGAACGTAAAAACATGCTATGCATACCCACCCGGCCAATGCAACTTCAGGTGACCAGACTCAAAAGATTCGACTAAACATGATTTAAAACTACTACTCTTATCATTGCATGGTTCTTCATAAATTAGACATAGTTGATCAGGCTATGTATAATTTATGATTAACGATGCAACGATAGGACTAGATGACTCGGATGATGTTCAATGTTTAATAAAATAAAATAAAAATTTTTCCGGTTATAGCTGTGATTTTTATTTTTGAAAAATCGGCATTCTCTATAACCTATGGCTCTGATACCAATCTGTCACACCCTCGCCGGAGGCGGAAACACGAGGTGTAACGGAAGGGAACATAAGCACAAGATAATAGAACATACCAACGTTAATATTTAAAAGAAAAAGTACACCATTACAATACTAGTTTAGCCGACATCGGCAAATATATTACAAAGTTTAGATTCCAAAATATTACGTTTGATTACATAACAACTAGAAGTGACAAGTGAAAACTTCTTTATGCAAGACCTGATAGAAAAGCTTACAACGATCACCTGAAATGCATGAGAGAAAAACGGGTCAACTATGAAAATAGTTGGTGAGTAAACACGCTTAGCGAAATAGGAAAACTCGTAAGAAATAATCAAAGCTTTCGGTCAACGAAAATAGTCCACAAAGCAAAGGCATTGTGTATCCACTCGTTCCAAATTCGCCCATACAAAACTTGCAACCTGTGTGTACACAACCCATTGCACAAAATATAGTGCGTCAAGTAGTCAAGTATAAATGGTCATAATAGTTCCCAAAGCAAAGGCATTGTATATCCACTCAGTTCCAAGTTCCGCCCATACAAAACTTGCAACCTGTGTGTACACAACCCATTGCACAAAATATAGCGTATCAAGTATATAATAATTTAGAGATGCTCAGAACATGGGACACTTTGCACTGCTCCAACAAGAGAGACTCCTTTGTCACTCGACCACCTAGGCGAGATTTATTGAGAACACTCCACCGACAAGGCGAGGATTATTGAGAACACTCCACCAACAAGGCGAGAATTATTGTGAACACTCCACCGACAAGGCGAGAATTATTGAGAACACTCCACCGACAAGGCGAGAATTATTGATCATAACACGTACAGTTCAATAAGTTCAAACAAGTCATAAGTTCGTAATTAAGTTCAAGGATCGATTCGAGTTCACAAGTTCTAGTCTAGAGAGTTCATAGAAGTAATAATCAATTTAGTTCAAATATGGTTCATGCATTTCGCCCCAAAAGTATAGTAAAACGGTAAAAAGGGGGTGTGATTACTCACTTGATGATTAGATGCGACGACAAAAGTGAGTACACTGAGGTCTAAAGTGATGCGTCCACTGGGACCTATTATCAATGATATGATATGTCATGAATTGTAATGTAATGTTATGCATGCACTACGTATGTAATTTATACCATTTACGGTTTTTGAAAATATTACTCGTCGTCGAAAAATACTCTTTTGACGTCTCGACCAAATCAAAAATGACTTTACATGTTTTTACGTCAAAATGTCATCCTACAATGGTTTTAAAATGATTTTTGGTGAAATTACCACTTTTCGTCCAAAAGGTCTCGATCATAAAGATATTAAAGGCTAAAGTTGGTGATTTTGTTGAATTGTGTGCAGAAAATAAGTTTCGGCCAAGTTTGAACATCCGTAAATAATTAACTACAACTCCGCTTGACAAACAGCTTTTTGTTTTAGAAAATATGGCCGGTGAACTTGATTTTACTAGAAGACACTTCGTTCCGAAAAGTTTTGCATCATAGTTAAAAACAGCCGCCAACATAGCCCTTACAGCTAATGAAATACTTGTAACGTAAAAATAATATAGTTTTTCAGAAAATAATATTTACGGCAACTTTATAGAAACGTGCATATATTTGTCGTTTTAAATCCGTTTTCTACGTTTTATATGTCCTTAGCTTCGGATCGAAGTAAACTAATATATTTTTGAGAAGTCGAAATAATTTGTGAAGCTCAAGGCTCGTTTTTGACCCGAAATAATTAAAAACAGCAAGCTGAGATTTTCTGAAAATATACGTTTCGTCGTCAAACTTTAAAAATTCACCACGGCTTCGTTATAAGTCCGTTTTTATCCGTTCAAGCGGCCACGGATTCGTTTTTAAGTATATTTTCCAAAAATCAAGGCCAAACTTTCGTACCATCTGCTGATTTTTCCAGAAATTCGGATTAAGGACAGAACGTAAAATATAGTTATTGAAAATAGTTTTTCACGGACAAAACCTATTCTAATCCCTTCAAATCAACTCCGAAACTAATCTAATCCTACCATACACCTTCTTAGGGTGTCATGGGTTCCTAATCACCATCAAGACCAAAGAATACCATGGGAGTAATTATAGGATGACCTTAAGTATATAAATAACTCTAAAATCTTAAGAAAATGGTATAAATAACATAACATGCATATAAGCTCCAAAATGATAAGAGACATATGAAATGAAAGAGGAAACATAAAAATGATGAAAACATGCTTACTAGTGAAATGAAGAGGTGTAAGTAACAAGGATTAACTTAAATATCCTTGGTTTTTATTTCAAAACCATAAAAAGGATATAAACTAGGTTGAAATAACACTTGATTTTGCAAAACTTTTGATCCCCTTGCTCTTGTATGTGTGACCGGTTCTTGAAGCCAAGAAGAAAAAGAGAGAAATTTTGTTGTTTAACACTTGAAACTATGAGTCTTTGAATGAGAAAAAGATCAAATAAGACTTATGTATTATTGAAGACAAAATCTTAAGGAAACCATGCTACATTTATGAGTGCACCCTCCCTTGGCGGTTTTTGGGGGAGGGTTGTCTCTCAATGTTATTTTTATTTTTTTTTTTTAAATCTATACTTGTATATGTTTGTGTTTAATTTGTAGAAAAAGGTAAGTTAAATAAATGTAAAGGTAAATGGTAGTCTTTAAGTACAAGTAAGTTTTAATAGATCAAAATAGAGTATAATGATATTATAAAAATTGTAAAAATGTATTCCTTGTAAAATTTGAGTGATAAAATAATTACCGAGTAGTTTTTAAGAAAAGTGTCGTAATAATTTAATTTTAACGATTTATGTACCAAATAAATTCAAAACACTAGGTAAAGTCAAAATATGGTTTTTATAACTAAATGTAAGTATAAAAATATGTCGGGATCATTTTTGAAAGTAACGGATTAAATATTCAAAATAATAACTCACGCGATAACGTTTATTTAATATAAAAATTTACGCGTTAATTGAGAAATGAATGCCATGAATGAACTAATATGATGCATATTTAGTTTTAAGAAATGACCGGAATTTGAGAAATGTGACATTTCCCCTCTAGAACCGGCCACATAGGAAGATCAAGGAGGAGATCACATTTTTTTCAAGTCAAGTTAAATTCACAACTATAATATACTCTTAATCAAGGTTTTGGAATAAAAACCTAGGGTGTTTAAGTTTAATCCTTTGTTCTTTTCACCTCATCAAGTTAACTTGTAAGCATTTCATATACATCATCATCTTTCATATTTATTTTCATGATCATATCATTTTATTTGAGAAACATGCAAGTCTCATGAGGTTTATACCACTTTTTATTTGATTTTTAAGAGTTATATATATATTGACATCCTATAATTACTCCTTGTTATATATTATTTTTGGTGATGTCTAGGAACCCATGACACCCTAAGAAGGTGTATGGTAGGATTAGAATAGCTTCGGAGTTGTTTTGAATGGGTTAGAATAGGTTTGGCGCGAGAAAAACTCATTTCGACACGTTTTGAAAAGGGTCTGTCCTTATTTTGAAATTCTGGAAAATCCGACAGTAAGTAAAAATATTTGGCCTAGATATTTAGAAAATATACTTTAAAACGAAACCGTGGCCGCTTGAACGGATTAAAACGGAGTTATAACGAAGAAGTTATGAATTTTTCAATTTGGCGACGAAAAATATAAATTTATGGAAATTTCAGCAAACATAATTATCGTAGGATATCATTTCAACGTAAATACTTGTAAAGTATTTTATAATACGACGAGATGTCATAAACATATATTTCGACGGTAAGTGTTATTTTCAAAATTCACAAGTGGTATAGATATCATCCGAACTGCATGCATAACATTACATCATAACTTATTATGTATCATATCATTCATAATAGGTCAAGTTTAGAGATTCACGTTACATTTCGGTGTATCCACTTTTGTCATCATAATCATTGCAACAGGTGAGTCATAGCCCCTACTCTTTTAATTGTTTTGAATTACTTTTGGGGGAGATACATGCTCAACTATTTTTATGACAATCATGATTAATTGCAAACTATATGTTTATCTGAACTGAATGTTAGTCATATTCTATATCATAAATCATTGAGTTAAATGTCTTGGTATTATCATTGAGCTAAATGTCTTGGTATGTTCTACGTCATTATAAAGTTCTATGTCGAGTTGACTCTTGATACATTGGGTCATGTTCTCGTCGTATAAAGTTCTATGTCAGTTGACTACTGATACATTGGGTCATGTTCTACGTCGTATAAAGTTCTATGTCAGTTGACTACTGATACATTGGGTCATGTTCTACGTCGTATAAAGTTCTATGTCAGTTGACTACTGATACATTGGGTCATGTTCTACGTCGTATAAAGTTCTATGTCAGTTGACTACTGATACATTGGGTTATGTTCTACGTCGTATAAAGTTCTATGTCAGTTGACTACTGATACATTGGGTCATGTTCTACGTCGTATAAAGTTCTATGTCAGTTGACTACTGATACATTGGGTTATGTTCTACGTCGTATAAAGTTCTATGTCAGTTGACTACTGATACATTGAGTCTAGTCCTATTGATTAAGTGCTATTGTTCTACGTCGAGTTAGGTACTATTGTGAATTCATTTGACATCATGTGCTTGAACATAAACTACATATTTTGGCAGTGGGTTGTAAACACACAGGTTGCAAGTTTTGTATGGGCGGAACTTGGAACTGAGTTGATTTATAATGCCTTTGTTTGCATAACGATTTTGAAAGGCTTTACATTTCAACGCAAAATCTATGAACTCACTCAACCTTTGTGTTGACACTTTTTAGCATGTTTTATCTCAGGTATCTAAGGCATTCACTTCATGACATCCATATGGACATATCATAGAGTCGTGGTGACGACGCGTCACACTTGGGATTTATTCATTTTAAAAACATCGTTTGACTTGTAACAAACTTATTTCCGCACAAGTTAATTTCATTTGGGACCTACACTTTGTAAACTCTGATTATTTTATTAAATCAAACGATGTGTTTTCCAAACGACACTTTAGGTCGTTCAATATATCTGTAACTATGATGCTATGACAGTCAATCCCCAGGAATTCCATTCCGCTGCAAAACAGGTAATTTGGAGGTGTGACAGATTGGCATCAGAGCTTCAGTTATAGAGAACTAGGTTGCATCATTGACCCTAGACTATAACTACATCATCATAGCATCTCATCATTTCATCATAAGTGCATGTTCACTTTACATGCGGTTTATACGTACATTTTCGAGTTATTTACTTTCATTTCAAAATCGATTGTCACATAGATGCCTTCAAATACCCATCCTATCATACTCACATCACTCGGACGTGGAGAATGCCCTGTCATTCCCTATCACAATTATAACATCAGTTGACTCAACACCAAACAACATATGAGTCGATTAGTCCAAGCATTGCATAGTTACTCCTAAATTATACATAGCCTGATCACCTATGTCTAATTCAGGAAGAATCATACAATGAAGGGAGTAGTAGGCTTATATGTGTAAGCAATTCCAATGTCGAGCCAAATTTTCAAAGTCATCCTTCAAACCAATTTAGCCTAATCTCATGACAGTTCTCGTTTGATGAGTTAGGAGATTAAGTGAAAATTGGTTGGTAAAAAGTCTTTTGAGGGTTTTACTCGAGAATGGGAAAGTTTGCCACATCAAACCCTAAATTCGATAGACTAACACGAACTGAATTCAGGGACTGAATTCCTTTTTGGTTGGGCGAATGTGACAACTCGTATTTTCAGGTCATACTTCAAAACATTATTCATGCTTCATCATTTATCGTTTATTGTAAAGCTGGGTTTCGAGCATCAAATTCACGTAACCGTAATGGTTTAGCTGTGAATTCATGATTATATCATCGAGGTCATTTCATATAGACTAAGTTTAGTCTACATTTCATTAACATCATTGTCATCACATTAGTTCATGCATGGTTTTGCATTTTACATTAATTACATAATTTCCTATTAAATAAACGCTATCGCGTAATTAATTATTTTGAACAATTGATCCGATACTTTCAAAAATTATTCCGATATATTTTTATACTCATATTAAGTTTATAAAAATTATATTATGAGTTTACCCAGTGTTTTAAATTTATTTGGTATATAAATTGTTATATTTATATAATTACGACGGTTTTCGTAAAAACTACACGATAATTATTATTTCACTCAAATTTTGCAAGAAATGTATTTTTATAATTTTTATGACATCGATATATTTTATTTTGTTCTGTTAAAATTTATTTCTAGCTAACGCTACCCTAAATACTATTTTAACTTACAACTTACAAACTATACCTACACATTAATCATTTACTAAATAAAAATTCATTGCCAACTCTTCTTTCTTGTCATAAATCCCACGCCACCACCATAGTATTCTCCATGAAATATGGATCTTGTCTTGTGAATTTGCAAAATATCTACAAGTGTATTAAATTATATTCATTCACTTCACATACAACTTGTTTTTGTAAAGTGAAAAATCATTTTTCTTCCTCTTTCCCTCTAGAACCGGCCACATAGGAAGATCAAGGAGGAGATCACATTTTTTACAAGTCAAGTTAAATTCACAACTATAATATACTCTTAATCAAGGTTTTGGAATAAAAACCTAGGGTGTTTAAGTTTAATCCTTTGTTCTTTTCACCTCATCAAGTTAACTTGTAAGCATTTCATATACATCATCATCTTTCATATTTATTTTCATGATCATATCATTTTATTTGAGAAACATGCAAGTCTCATGAGGTTTATACCACTTTTTATTTGATTTTTAAGAGTTATATATATATTGACATCCTATAATTACTCCTTGTTATATATTATTTTTGGTGATGTCTAGGAACCCATGACACCCTAATAAGGTGTATGGTAGGATTAGAATAGCTTCGGAGTTGTTTTGAATGGGTTAGAATAGGTTTGGCGCGAGAAAAACTCATTTCGACACGTTTTGAAAAGGGTCTGTCCTTATTTTGAAATTCTGGAAAATCCGACAGTAAGTAAAAATATTTGGCCTAGATATTTAGAAAATATACTTTAAAACGAAACCGTGGCCGCTTGAACGGATTAAAACGGAGTTATAACGAAGAAGTTATGAATTTTTCAATTTGGCGACGAAAAATATAAATTTATGGAAATTTCAGCAAACATAATTATCGTAGGATATCATTTCAACGTAAATACTTGTAAAGTATTTTATAATACGACGAGATGTCATAAACATATATTTCGACGGTAAGTGTTATTTTCAAAATTCACAAGTGGTATAGATATCATCCGAACTGCATGCATAACATTACATCATAACTTATTATGTATCATATCATTCATAATAGGTCAAGTTTAGAGATTCACGTTACATTTCGGTGTATCCACTTTTGTCATCATAATCATTGCAACAGGTGAGTCATAGCCCCTACTCTTTTAATTGTTTTGAATTACTTTTGGGGGAGATACATGCTCAACTATTTTATGACAATCATGATTAATTGCAAACTATATGTTTATCTGAACTGAATGTTAGTCATATTCTATATCATAAATCATTGAGTTAAATGTCTTGGTATTATCATTGAGCTAAATGTCTTGGTATGTTCTACGTCGTATAAAGTTCTATGTCAGTTGACTACTGATACATTGGGTCATGTTCTACGTCTTATAAAGTTCTATGTCTTTGACTTCATCGATACATTGGGTCATGTTCTACGTCGTATAAAGTTCTATGTCAGTTGACTACTGATACATTGGGTCATGTTCTACTTCGTATAAAGTTCTATGTCATTGACTCTGATACATTGGGTCATGTTCTACGTCGTTATAAAGTTCTATGTCGTTGACTATGATACATTGGGTTATGTTCTAGTTATAAAGTTCTATGTCAGTTGACTACTGATACATTGGGTTATGTTCTACGTCGTATAAAGTTCTATGTCGATTGACTACTGATACATTGGGTTATGTTCTACGTCGTATAAAGTTCTATGTCGATTGACTCTGATACATTGAGTCTAGTCCTATTGATTAAGTGCTATTGTTCTACGTCGAGTTAGGTACTATTGTGAATTCATTTGACATCATGTGCTTGAACATAAACTACATATTTTGGCAGTGGGTTGTAAACACACAGGTTGCAAGTTTTGTATGGGCGGAACTTGGAACTGAGTGGATTTATAATGCCTTTGCTGCATAAACGATTTTGAAAGGCGTTACATTTCAACGCAAAATCTATGAACTCACTCAACCTTTGTGTTGACACTTTTTAGCATGTTTTATCTCAGGTATCTAAGGCATTCACTTCATGACATCCATATGGACATATCATAGAGTCGTGGTGACGACGCGTCACACTTGGGATTTATTCATTTTAAAAACATCGTTTGACTTGTAACAAACTTATTTCCGCACAAGTTAATTTCATTTGGGACCTACACTTTGTAAACTCTGATTATTTTATTAAATTAAACGATGTGTTTTCCAAACGACACTTTAGGTCGTTCAATATATCTGTAACTATGATGCTATGACAGTCAATCCCCAGGAATTCCATTCCGCTGCAAAACAGGTAATTTGGGGGTTGTGACAGATTGGCAGAGAGCTTCGATTATAGAGAACTAGGTTGCATCATTGACCCTAGACTATAACTACATCATCATAGCATCTCATCATTTCATCATAAGTGCATGTTCACTTTACATGCGGTTTATACGTACATTTTCGAGTTATTTACTTTCATTTCAAAATCGATTGTCACATAGATGCCTTCAAATACCCATCCTATCATACTCACATCACTCGGACGTGGAGAATGCCCTGTCATTCCCTATCACAATTATAACATCAGTTGACTCAACACCAAACAACATATGAGTCGATTAGTCCAAGCATTGCATAGTTACTCCTAAATTATACATAGCCTGATCACCTATGTCTAATTCAGGAAGAATCATACAATGAAGGGAGTAGTATGCTTATATGTGTAAGCAACTCGTATCGAGCCAAATTTTCAAAAGTCATCCTTCAAACCAATTTAGCCTAATCTCATGACAGTTCTCGTTTGATGAGTTAGGAGATTAAGTGAAAATTGGTTGGTAAAAAGTCTTTTGAGGGTTTTACTCGAGAATGGGAAAGTTTGCCACATCAAACCCTAAATTCGATAGACTAACACGAACTAATTCGGTTGAATTCCTTTTTGTTTGGGCGAATGTGACAACTCGTATTTTCAGGTCATACTTCAAAACATTATTCATGCTTCATCATTTATCGTTTATTGTAAACTGGGTTTACGAGCATCAAATTCACGTAACCGTAATGGTTTTAGTGAATTCATGATTATATCATCGAGGTCATTTCATATAGACTAAGTTTAGTCTACATTTCATTAACATCATTGTCATCACATTAGTTCATGCATGGTTTTGCATTTTACATTAATTACATAATTTCCTATTAAATAAACGCTATCGCGTAATTAATTATTTTGAACAATTGATCCGATACTTTCAAAAATTATCCCGATATATTTTTATACTCATATTAAGTTTATAAAAATTATATTATGAGTTTACCCAGTGTTTTAAATTTATTTCGTATATAAATTGTTATATTTATATAATTACGACGGTTTTAGTAAAAACTACACGATAATTATTATTTCACTCAAATTTTGCAAGAAATGTATTTTATAATTTTTATGACATCGATATATTTTATTTTGTTCTGTTAAAATTTATTTCTAGCTAACGCTACCCTAAATACTATTTTAACTTACAACTTACAAACTATACCTACACATTAATCATTTACTAAATAAAAATTCATTGCCAACTCTTCTTTCTTGTCATAAATCCCACGCCACCACCATAGTATTCTCCATGAAATATGGATCTTGTCTTGTGAATTTGCAAAATATCTACAAGTGTATTAAATTATATTCATTCACTTCACATACAACTTGTTTTTGTAAAGTGAAAAATCATTTTTCTTCCTCTTTTCCCTCTAGAACCGGCCACATAGGAAGATCAAGGAGGAGATCACATTTTTTTCAAGTCAAGTTAAATTCACAACTATAATATACTCTTAATCAAGGTTTTGGAATAAAAACCTAGGGTGTTTAAGTTTAATCCTTTGTTCTTTTCACCTCATCAAGTTAACTTGTAAGCATTTCATATACATCATCATCTTTCATATTTATTTTCATGATCATATCATTTTATTTGAGAAACATGCAAGTCTCATGAGGTTTATACCACTTTTTATTTGATTTTTAAGAGTTATATATATATTGACATCCTATAATTACTCCTTGTTATATATTATTTTTGGTGATGTCTAGGAACCCATGACACCCTAAGAAGGTGTATGGTAGGATTAGAATAGCTTCGGAGTTGTTTTGAATGGGTTAGAATAGGTTTGTCGCGAGAAAAACTCATTTCGACACGTTTTGAAAAGGGTCTGTCCTTATTTTGAAATTCTGGAAAATCCGACAGTAAGTAAAAATATTTGGCCTAGATATTTAGAAAATATACTTTAAAACGAATCCGTGGGCGCTTGAACGGATTAAAACGGAGTTATAACGAAGAAGTTATGAATTTTTCAATTTGGCGACGAAAAATATAAATTTATGGAAATTTCAGCAAACATAATTATCGTAGGATATCATTTCAACGTAAATACTTGTAAAGTATTTTATAATACGACGAGATGTCATAAACATATATTTCGACGGTAAGTGTTATTTTCAAAATTCACAAGTGGTATAGATATCATCCGAACTGCATGCATAACATTACATCATAACTTATTATGTATCATATCATTCATAATAGGTCAAGTTTAGAGATTCACGTTACATTTCGGTGTATCCACTTTTGTCATCATAATCATTGCAACAGGTGAGTCATAGCCCCTACTCTTTTAATTGTTTTGAATTACTTTTGGGGGAGATACATGCTCAACTATTTTTATGACAATCATGATTAATTGCAAACTATATGTTTATCTGAACTGAATGTTAGTCATATTCTATATCATAAATCATTGAGTTAAATGTCTTGGTATTATCATTGAGCTAAATGTCTTGGTATGTTCTACGTCGTATAAAGTTCTATGTCAGTTGACTACTGATACATTGGGTCATGTTCTACGTCGTATAAAGTTCTATGTCAGTTGACTCTCGATACATTGGGTCATGTTCTACGTCGTATAAAGTTCTATGTCAGTTGACTACTGATACATTGGGTCATGTTCTACGTCGTATAAAGTTCTATGTCAGTTGACTACTGATACATTGGGTCATGTTCTACGTCGTATAAAGTTCTATGTCAGTTGACTACTGATACATTGGGTTATGTTCTACGTCGTATAAAGTTCTATGTCAGTTGACTACTGATACATTGGGTCATGTTCTACGTCGTATAAAGTTCTATGTCAGTTGACTACTGATACATTGGGTTATGTTCTACGTCGTATAAAGTTCTATGTCAGTTGACTACTGATACATTGAGTCTAGTCCTATTGATTAAGTGCTATTGTTCTACGTCGAGTTAGGTACTATTGTGAATTCATTTGACATCATGTGCTTGAACATAAACTACATATTTTGGCAGTGGGTTGTAAACACACAGGTTGCAAGTTTTGTATGGGCGGAACTTGGAACTGAGTGGATTTATAATGCCTTTGCTGCATAAACGATTTTGAAAGGCTTTACATTTCAACGCAAAATCTATGAACTCACTCAACCTTTGTGTTGACACTTTTTAGCATGTTTTATCTCAGGTATCTAAGGCATTCACTTCATGACATCCATATGGACATATCATAGAGTCGTGGTGACGACGCGTCACACTTGGGATTTATTCATTTTAAAAACATCGTTTGACTTGTAACAAACTTATTTCCGCACAAGTTAATTTCATTTGGGACCTACACTTTGTAAACTCTGATTATTTTATTAAATCAAACGATGTGTTTTCCAAACGACACTTTAGGTCGTTCAATATATCTGTAACTATGATGCTATGACAGTCAATCCCCAGGAATTCCATTCCGCTGCAAAACAGGTAATTTGGGGGTGTGACATGAATACACTGCATGTGCCCCTGATGATGCTGTTATCTCTGTACTGAATGCCTATAAAGAACGTGTTGCTATTTATGAACAACGTGCAAAATTTGAGTTGACCACCCGTGAGCAGGAAATGGATGACCAAATGCATACAACTATTAGAAAAAGTAGGTTTAGAGAAGAAGTATTAAAACAAGAGTTAAACTCCTTACAAGAAAAACTTTCAAAAACTGCTAAGCAAAAACTAAAACTTCAAGAAAATGTTAAAATGCTTAAGCAAGAATTCAGTGCTAAGGAATCAAAACTTTTGAATGATTTTTCTAATCTAAAAACCTTGAAAAACAAGCTTGAAAATAAGTTGTACGTACAAGGAAACACCATTCAGACTGCTCACATGATCACTAAGCATAGAGTCCTAAGCGATAAGCATAGCATTCCCCTTGTTGAGGAACCAAATCCAGAGGTCATTAAAAAGGCTAGAAATGCTCATAAGGTTCTTTATGATGGCAATGAAATCCTTAAACCTAGACGAAACCTAGTTGCTACTGAGTGCACAGAGGAAGATAAGAAATCAGATGAAATCACTAGGGAAAAGTTAAACAAGAAACTTGCTGATCCAAAATGTAAAAAAAGAAAGTAATCATCACACCCCATGATTACAAAAAGGAAAATTGGATTGCCTTAAACAAGTTTAAGCCTCGGACATTGTTAACTCCCGAACAAGTGTTCTGGAAAATGGATTTAGATAAGCGAAAGTGAAAATATTGTTGAAACCAACCCACCCCCTTTGGAAAATGCCTAGAGCGACTGTGTATCCTCCAAATACACCAATGCATCTAGTTCCTAGAACAATTGCCACTAAAAGCAAGACCTTAATCAGTCAATATGTTATCTTTCAACTATTTGTTGATTTTGAGAAAACTTGCAAGAAAAGGATCACACCCACTGTATAACTGAAGGAGAAAGAGGTTTTGAGCAAACTAAAGAATGTTATTTAACCGAAGTCATGCCTTTCTTTAAACAACTAAAAGATCACTTTGAGAGTCTTAAAAAGGGAATGAATTCAGACATTAAAGAAATGGAAAAGGAATTTGATGCTATGATAGTTGAGGTTAGTGACTATGAGCGAGCATTAAAATATAATGAGATTGAAAGGAAGAACTTGCATACACTGAATGAGAATATGATTTCTGAATGTATTGCTCAAGATGTGTTTTTCACTGCTGCAACTTGTTCTATTAATGCTTCTCAATTTCATGAATTATATGTTGCCCTGAAAGTCTCCCATGATCGTGTCATTGAGCTTGAAAAAACTAATTCTAAACTTAACGAGAAAATTGAACTGGATGATCACGACAATTTGGTTAAACATTTTTCTAAACTAGAAGTTGAGCATTTTAATTTACAACTAAAATATCAACATCTTAAAGAAAATGTCAAAACTTCAAATATCAAGACATCCTCAGATGCTCCAGAGTTTGATGCAATTTTTCAAATTAACAAACGTGATGAACATATTCAAGCTCATTGCAACACGATCAGAAAGTTGAAAGCCCAAATCTCTCAATTAAAGGGTCAAAAGAACAATATGACAGGCTCCCAAATGCCTCCTCCTTTAGATTCTCAGAATTCTCAAACTTTTCATCTTCAAAACTTAGTTAATGCCTTACAAAAGGAAAACGAGAGTTTCTAGAAGAAAATGAAAAAGTTAAACGACATTTTAAAGAGTTATATGATTCAATAAAAGTCACCCGTGACCAAAACAACGAAAAAATAACGTCTTTACAAAAGGAAATTGAGAATCTGAGAAGTCAGGAAAATGGGAAACTACCACTTGTTTTCAATAAGAATGTTGTCTCAAAGTCACCCTTAGACTGCAAATACACTGTGACACTTAAATATATTCCTCCTCATCTTAGGAATAATGAACATGCTTTTCATGACTCTGTGCCTCACCTTAAGGATAGTCTAGAATGTCTCCGTGAGATTATCGAAGAGGATTTCATTAACAAACCTCTTGATAGTGAAATTAGGATTGCTTGCCTCCAGGCCAACGATCTTGCTGAATGTGTAATTGCAACATGTCCAAAATCCTTAGGTGAAAAAGGCAAAGCTGTGAAGCCTGGTTCTATGCCTAGTGCCAAGCGTGGAAATCCATTCTATGCCCAGTCTTAAGAAAGTAAACACTAATGTTCCTTCAAGTAGTTCTATTCAGGATATGTTAGTGCTAAGAAGGTGAACTTTAGTGTGCCTAAATAGCTCCAATCAGTCCTAAGAAAGTATACACTAATGTGCCTTCTAGTAGTTCGCTGATCCTTGACATCAGTTCAGAATGCAAAGTTAGATCAACCAACTAATGTTCCCATTCCCTCTACAGTAGTTCCAGTGACTTTAAAGCAGGTCAAAGTCTCAAGACAATACAATGAATGATAGGACCTTGCAAGCTAAGAATGTGCATTGGAAGAGAGTAGAAGACCAATCTAGGAACTTTAAGCTTGTGTTGAATAAAACGAATCGTGTTGATTCTAGTATTAGCCTTAAGCGTTCTGTAATTAATTCGAATTCTGATACTATTTGCAAACCTTGTAATGATGTTTGCTTGAATTCTATTGCTAATCATGAATGTGGTGTAAATGCTTTGTCTAATGCCGCTGTCAAATGCCCAGTTAAAATTGGCTAATAATCGTGCAAAGAAGAAAAAGGCAAAAACGAAGATTGTTAGAAAACGAAGTGGAAGCCCACAGGAAGAACATTTATAAAGATAGGTTATTATTGGATACCTTTTGGTCATAAGAATAATCAGTTTTACTCTCAAACTGCTAAGACTATGCCCACTAGACAATGGATGCCTACTGGTAGAACTATTCCCTTAAGAAGTGAACACACTTTGAATAGGTCAAATACAGACACCAGCATTGCATCTATTCCCAATGATTCCATTGCTTCTACTTCTGATATGGATGTTTCTATTTCTGATGTGGGTGTTCCAATTTCTGTTACTAACCAAGTGGAACCCATTCTTGCATGGGGATCCCAATTATCCAGTTATCCATTCTTGTCTGTGTTCAACTGCAGATCGTTCAAATCGTTCCGTGGTACCTGGACTCAGGTTGTTCCAAGCATATGACTGGAGACCGGTCGCTGCTCATGAACTTCGTGAGCAAATTCATCCGGACAGTTAGATTCGGGAATGATCATTTCGGTGCAATTATGGGTTATGGAGATTATGTTGTCGATAAAAGTGTTATCTCCGTGGTTTACTATATGTAGAAGGTCTTGGTCATCATAACTTGTTCTCTGTGGTCAATTCTGCGATTCTGATCTAGAAGTAGCCTTCTAAAACATACTTGTTTCGTTAGAGAACTTGATGGTAAGGAACTTTTAAGAGGTTCACGTGGGTCAAATCTATACACCATCTCTATCGATGATATGATGAAGTCTTCTCCAATTTGCTTGTTGTCAAAGGCTTCAAAACAAAGTCATGGTTATGGCATCGTCGTCTCAATCACTTGAACTTCGGCACCATCAATGATCTCTCCAGAAAGGACTTAGTTGTAGGTTTACCTAGACTCAAGTATGAAAAGGATCATCTTTGTTCAGCATGTCAATTGGGAAAAAGTAAGAAGTATGCCCATAAACCCAAACCCACTAACTCTTAGAGAAGTTCTTCACACAATTCATATGGATTTATGTGGACCAATGAGAGTGCAGAATATCTTTGGGAAGAAATATGTGTTAGTTGTGGTTGATGATTACTCTAGATTCACCTGGGTCAAGTTCTTAAGGACAAAGGATGAAACTCCCGATATCATCATCAAACTCATCAAACACTACAGGTCGACTTAACAAAACCGTCAGAATTATCCGGACAGACAATGGAACTGAGTTTGTTAACAAACAACTTAGTGAATTTTATGAAAGCATTGGAATCAGCCATCAAAGAAGTGTTCCACGAACTCCTCAACAGAACGGTGTAGTTGAAAGACGAAATCGAACTCTTGTAGAAGCCGCTAGAACAATGCTGATTTACTCAAAGGTTCCAATGTTTCTCTGGGCTGAAGCTATTGCCACTGCATGCTACACACAAAATCGTTCCCCGATTCACACTGTTCATGGAAAAACTCCATATGAACTTGTCCACAACAGAAAACCTAATCTCTTTCCTTCGTGTGTTTGGTGCATTGTGTTATCCAACTAATGAGGGTCAAGACTTAGGCAAACTTAGAGCTAAAGCAGACATTGGAGTATTTGTAGGGTATGCACCAAACAAAAGGGATACCGAATCTACAACAAAAGAACCCGAAATATCATGGAAACAATTCACGTTACGTTTGATAAGCTGGCCGGTCAAACGGCTCTGGACAATCCATTCAGGACCCGCACTTCAAAATAGTCCCATTGGTTCATCCCTTGTACCAAATTCTTCTCAAGCAACTCCATATGTACCTCCATCCGAAGATGATTTAAAGAAATTGTTTGATCCTATGTTTGATGAACTTTATGAGCCAAGTACTAATGAGGTATCGATTCCTACAACAGAGGCTGCTCATATTCCTGTGAATGAAGTCAATCCTTCAGTCTCAATATCTTTAAGTCAAGAAGCCTGCTGTGATCCTTCAGATCTCATCAACAAATCATCATTCTTCAAATGTACATCATGGATATGTTTCTGGCATCAATGATGAAGTTAATCCCTTTGCTACTCCCGAAGATGCTCCATTTGAAAACATATTTGCTTCTGAATCTTCATCAGAACCATCTTCTTCAGGAGACATCGACTGCTACTTCAGTCCCTCAACAACTACCACATGAACACCTCAGAAAATGGACTCACGATCATCCATTAGACAACATCATTGGAAATCCCTCTCATCCAGTATCCACATGGAAACAACTTGCAACCGATGCCTTATGGTGCTTCTTCAACTCCGTACTCTCAAAGATCGAACCAAAAGATGTTAAAACTGCCATGAACGAAGACAGCTGGTTCAATGCTATGCAAGAAGAAATTCATGAGTTTGATCGACTTGATGTATGGGAGTTAGTACCTGCACCAGAGTGTGCTATGATTATTGCTCTAAAATGGATCTTCAAAGTAAAACTTGATGAGCATGGTGATGTGTTGAAGAACAAGGCTCGATTAGTTGCTAAAGGATACCGTCAAGAGGAGGGTATTGACTTTGAAGAATCTTTTGCTCATGTTGCTCGAATCGAGGCAATCAGAATCTTTTGGCTAATGCTGCTAGTAAGAACATGGTAGTCTATCAGATGGATGTAAAGACGGCATTCCTGAACGGAGATCTTAAAGAAGTCTTCTACGTCAGCCAACCGGAAGGATTTGTGAATCAAGAGCATCCTACTCACGTTTATCGTTTGAAGAAGGCTCTTTACGGTTTAAAGCAAGCTCCAAGGGCATGGTATGATACGCTATCAAAGTTTCTTCTATCTACCGGATTCAGCAAGGAGCAGTTGATCCAACATTGTTCACCAGGAAGTCAGGCAAACATTTAATTCATGTTCAAATTTATGTTGATGATATCATTTTGCCTCGACTGACCCCAATGAGTGTGATCGTTTTTCAAATGAAATGAGTTCAAAATTTCAAATGTCAATGATGGGACAAATGTCATTTTTCTTGGGATTACAAATTTCACAAAGTCCCTGAGGCATTTTCATAAATCAATCTAAATATGCAACTGAGATCTTAAAGAAATTTGGATTTGATTCAAGTGACCTGTTGACACTCCCATGATTGATCGAACCAAACTAGATGAGGACCACTCATGGATCATGATTGACCAAACGAAATATCGTAGTATGATTGGATCCCTGATGTAATTCACTGCTAGTAGACCGGCATATTGTTATTCGCCTGTTTGCATGTGTGCTAGATACCAGGCTAAGCCTACTAAAAGCACCTTGAAGCGGTTAAACGGGTCTTTCGGTATCTCCAAGGAACCATCAATATGGGACTTTGGTACCCGAAGGACTCTGGTATGTCACTAACGATGCCTATGCATGCGATCATGCGAGTGTCAAGATACTCGTCGAAGTACTTCTGCCCGAGGTGCTCAGTTTTGGGTGATAAGCTTGTGAGTTGGTCTTCAAAGAAGCAAATGAGTACTTCTATTTCCTCTACAGAGGTCGAATACATAGCCATGTCATCTTGTTGTGCTCAAATCTTATGGATGAGATCTCAATTATCCGACTATGGCTTTGAATTCAACAAAATCCTCTCAGATCTGTGATAATAAAAGTGCTATTGCTCTCTCATGCAACAACGTTCAACACTCAAGAGCAAAGCATATCGACATTCGACATCATTTCATCGGGGAACAAGTGGAAAAAGGTGTGGTGGAACTCTATTTTGTGAGGACTGAATATCACTTAGCGGACATCTTCACCAAAGCTCTTCCAAGAGAACGTTTTGAGTTCATACTTCCACGACTAGGCTTGAAAAGCCTTCAACCTGAAACTCTCAAACGTCTTCAGGAGGAAGACGAGGAGTAAAAGGTTTCCTTCATCTATCTCTTGTAAATATTTATTCGAAAAAAAAAAAAAAAAATCTTCAAAAAAAAAAAAAAAAAAATTGTCAATTTGTCATGTTTTTCTCAGTTCGATTATATCTACGGTCTTTGTGCTATCATTCAAAGAATGACACGGGACTTTAGATGTTGTTCGAATTTAAAAAAAAAAAAAAAAAATTTGGGAGAAAGAGAAACAATGGTTTATTGTCATTTCAGGCAGTAACCCGCTTTTCAAAGAAAGAACAGAGCCATAATTTATCATGGTTTTCAAAATTCCATGCTCGATTCTAAACATTTATCTCTGAAAACTAACTGCTTTGAAAAATAACTTGGACTCTATTTTTGATAATCATCTGACTTATTTGTCAAAATATCTATCTCTCAATCAACAACCTATGTCATTGATTGAGGGGAGAATGATTTCAATTAAATTAAAAAGTTATTTGGCATTCAATTGTTTTCAAAAGATATTCATGCATGTTTTATCAATGGAGTTTAAAGTCTCAAAATCCGATCCTTATCGGTTAAAACGCTTTCATAATCAAGTCACAATTCTCCTTAAAAGCTTTCAAAATCAATTTAAATCTATAAGAGATCACAAATCTCAAATGATTTGATAATTGTGATCGGGGAGAATGTGTGATTTAAATTGGATTTAAACTGATAATTCGGTAAATGGTTTTATAGGGATGTACAAGCTCTCCTTCCCACATGTGACAAACGATTTCAAATTTTTCATGCACATGTTGAGGCGAGCATCTATCTTAAACCACAATGATTTGAAACGTGATCATTTATCTCAATGTGCAGGTTCCCTCTAGTATGTGCAAAACTCTTTTCAAACCTCGAGGCACATATTGAGGGGGAGCAAAATCATGAAAACCTCATCCTTCCCCAAAATGCTTTATCTACTTGATTTGATTAGGGAAGTGATGTTGATATCTTTTAGAAAATGGTAATCAAAGAAGTTAATTCTTTCTCTTGCCTCCGTGTGCAAAACTATTTCAAATACTTGATGCACATGTTGAGGGGGAGTTCTTATTCTAAAAATATCAAAAACAATTCAGGTACAAAATGCTTTGATAATATATCACAAGTATCTGATTGATTTTCAAATGGTTTTCAATTGGTTCCAATGGCAGATGAACAATACCAAATAGACCGACCAACTTTACTTTATGTATGGTGATATAAGGATGATAAGGTTAGGTATTAGTTTCCATGATCCGCCGAACTGAGGGATCTACCCAGGGACTATCCACTAGTTAGTGTAGAGTTCTTAGGTATGATGATAAAAGGAGAAAAATGAGATATGGGAAGAGTGCGGACTGAGAATGAGCTAGTACTGGAATAAACCCAACAAGGTTCTTGCTATGAAGTCTCGGTAAGCACTGAAGGGGTTGAAGAATTGAAAAGAATTGAATGAGAAAAGGGTGAAAACAAATAGCCCTCCATTTATTCAACCTTAGGGCGAATACCGGGTTCAATTCATATGCTACTAGTGGTTACTTAGGTAACTCGTATTGAAGACAAGACGTCATGGACCAAAGGACGCACCGCACTAAACTTCCCAAACCACTCAAGTTCCTCTTAAAAGGACTTGTTTCATTCTCATGGGGAACCTACATTATCTATCGACTCTTTCTTAGAGATTGTTGATATTGAAGAAGGAGACCCTCTCCCTAGTCTCCGATATAGGATCCAAATATGCACAAATTGAGTCTAGAGCCACGAGATCATCAATAAATCTCATTAGGACACTTTCAATGAAGACTCTCTGCTTCACACAATGTGGAAAGAGAGATTATATTTTAAGAGTCCTACGCAGTATCCTTGTGGTATTGCCGAACATGAGTGATATGCAAACATACTCACAATGAAGATGGAAAGCCTTCTGGAGCCAACATCAAACAAGCTTCTGGTGGGTGGCATGTGAGATCTATTCAATAGATCAACCATGTGACAACTGAATCGAAACAATGGGGCGATTCAATCTTTTGAATCAATCCTGGTTCAGGTTATGGATTGACGGATACCTTTGAAAACCGGTCTTTGTGCTTTAAAACTCTTTTCATTAGCACGTCGACCGTGTACTAATTTTTCAAATCAAAAGGTGTTTTATGATTGATAATTGATTTTCATTAAAACCTTCGTTATATTGCAAAACAATTTCTATTGAGCAATACACGATTGTTTTTCAAATCTCTTTTCATCAATCTGTGGACTTAAATTCGCTGGTTCACTCACTCCGTGTTGTCTTCTTTGAGACGTTCGTTTGAGAACAAGCTAGCAAGCTGCTGAAACCCTGTCAAGGAAATTCTTCGAAATTATACCTGATCACAGGCAGTACTTGTACTGATCAACGGGGAACCGTGGGCGTGTACCTCAATTCAACGAAAGTGATCAAAGACACTTTCGTGCGCTTTATTGCTAATCGTCTTATGCGGTACACCCGACGTTTGCAGCTGATCAGAATGGAGTGGTCAATCCATAGCCGCATGCTCACACAACACATTCATATCAAAAGAAATCATGATTGGTGCATCAATGACTCTGATATTCTAACTCTATGCTTCTGCTACGCCAATATCATGAATCAACGAAAGCTTCCGCTACTCTGATGAGAAGATATCATGATCCATAATGTGAGCATGTCGGTCCGAAAGTCACAACATCACATAATACCAACACCACAATGGATGTATCAGAGATTTTCTATTAGCTGATGATCTCAAAAGCTGGCTCAACATTATTATCACGTGGATCAGGAAAAGACCTCCACTTGGATTAACCAAACATGCAATGAGTGGAATCAATGACTACGAAGCTCGAGCAAAGTACTACATCAAGAATGCAAGATCAATTGTTAATGTAATATCTGATTGTATTCAATGTCATTTTAGTGTATTTTTGAGGTGACCTCCTTAGGAGATTGTTAGAATTAGAAATTCCGTGTATTAAAGAGTCGGTCACCTCAAGTATATGTAATCGTGAGAAAGCTCGTAGTCATAGTACTTTTATGTTAAGTAGTATTTAGTTTAGTAACACCGTGGAGGA
>OU343224.1:8509834-8689090 GCA_910596185.1 Chrysanthemum makinoi
ACCATGCTCTGCCTGTGAAAAAGGTAAACATCACAGAGCATCATTCAAAACCAAGCAAAATTTTTCCATCAAAAGCTGCCTTCACCTCCTGCACATGGATCTCTTTGGACCTGTCAGTCCTAGATCAATCCAGCATGAGAAGTATACACTTGTCATTGTTGATGAGTTCTCAAGATACACTTGGGTATACTTTCTTTCCAAAAAGAGTCAGGTAGCTGATACAATAATGTCATTCATCAGGAAGATTGAAAACCAGAATGACATTACTGTTAAACAAATCAGAACTGACAATGGTACTGAGTTCAGGAATCAAGAGCTTGAGAGTTTCTGTGATGAAAAAGGAATTTCTCAAAATTTCTCATCTCCATATACCCCTGAACAAAATGGGGTTGCTAAAAGGAAGAACAGAACTCTCATTGAGGCTGCTAGAACCATGTTAAATGGCTCAGCCCTCTCAAAGAATTTCTGGACTGAAGCAGTCAAAACTGCCTGTTACACTCAAAACAGGTCAATCATTGTCAAAAGACATAATAAAACCCCATATGAGATCTTCAAAGGTAGACTTCCTGACATTAGCTATTTTCATGTGTTTGGATGTCCTGTGTTCATTCATAACTACAAGGATCATCTAGGCAAGTTTGATGCAAAAGCTGATGATGGATACTTCTTAGGCTACTCACTGATCTCCAAAGCCTTCAGGGTTTTTAACACAAGGAGACAACAAGTTGAGGAAACCTTACATGTCACCTTTGATGAAAGTGCTGAAAGCATCAGGTTCACCAACACCTCAGTAAAGGAAATAGGAATTGATAACTCATCAAGATATCCTCCTGATGAGTACAACACTGAATTCAATTCCTCATATCAAGCTGATGTTGACATCTCATATTATGTCTTACCTCACAACCTTCCCCAACCAACTATCAGTGAGTTCATTGATAATCAGTCAGTCCCTGCTGGGATAGGAAACACTGATCCAAATGATCAGGAACCTGTAACTCATGAACCTCACCCTGAACAAGACATCTCTACAGATGTTCTAAATGATTATGTGGCTCTTGCACCTGAAATCACATCTGAACTCCCAGTGACATCTTCAAGCTCAGATCCCAGACCACAAAGTAAGTGGACAAGATCTTAGGACATTGAGCTTGTAAACATCATTGGTGAACCCACTGAGGGCATGCTCACTAGAAGCATGGCTGCTAATCTAACTGCAGCTTCAGCCAATGAATGTCTATATGCTGATTACCTATCAGATATAGAACCCAAAAGTGTCACTGAGGCTCTTAAACACCCAAGTTGGGTTCAGGCTATGCAAGAAGAACTGCAACAGTTTGACAAAAACAAGGTCATGACCTTGATCAAATGTCCTCAGGATGTAGTAGTCATAGGAATGAAGTGGGTTTTCAGAAACAAAACTGATGAAAACGGCATTGTCATTAAAAACAAAGCCAGACTTGTAGCCAAAGGTTACAGTCAACAAGAAGGCATTGACTATGATGAGACATTTGCTCCTGTTGCAAGAATGGAAGCCATCAGGATCTTCCTTGCTTATGCAACATACATGAACTTCAGGGTCTACCAAATGGATGTTAAAAGTGCATTCTTAAATGGTGATCTCAAGGAAGATGTGTATGTTCAACAACCCCCAGGCTTTGAGAGTAGTGAATTCCCTGACTATGTCTGCAAGCTTGACAAAGCCCTTTATGGACTTAAACAAGCTCCAAGGGCATGGTATGAAACTCTCTCAGCCTTCCTGATACAAAACAAGTTTGTCAGAGGAAAGATAGACAACACACTGTTTGTCTATAGAACTCAACAGGATGTGATACTAATCCAAGTGTATGTTGATGACATCATTTTTGGCTCAACAAACTACAAACTCTGCAAACAGTTTGAAAAACTGATGACAAAGAAGTTTGAAATGAGCATGATGGGGGAACTCACATACTTTCTTGGACTACAAATCAGGCAAACTAATAAAGGAATATCCATCAGTCAAGAGAAATACACCAGAAATCTCTTGAAGAAATATGAGATATCTGACTGTGCCTCAGTGAAGACTCCAATGGTCCCACCTAACGACCTTGGACCTGATCTCGCTGGCAAATCAGTCAATCAAACTCATTTCAGAGGGATTGTTGGATCACTAATGTATCTAACTGCTTCTAGACCAGACATCCAATTCTCAGTCTGTCTAATAGCAAGATATCAGTCCAATCCTAAAGAATCCCATCTCACTGCAGCCAAAAGAATACTCAGGTACCTGAAGGGAACCCCAAATCTTGGACTCTATTATCCAAAATGCTCAGGGTTTGATCTCAAGGGTTACTCTGATTCTGATTACGCTGGCTGCAACATGGACAGAAAAAGTACCTCAGGGTCCTGTCAATTTCTTAGAGGAAAACTGTTTTGTTGGAGTGATAAAAGCAACAATCAGTGGCTATGTCCTCAGCTGAAGCTGAATATGTGGCTGCAGCAGGATGTTGCGCCAATGTATTATGGATGAAAAGTCAACTCAGTGACTATAACATCCATTACAAAATGGTGCCCATCTTCTGTGATAACACCAGTGCAATTGCAATCTCCAACAACCCTGTCCTCCACCAAAGAACCAAACACATTGATATCAGATATCACTTCATCAGGGATCACATATTGAAAGGAGACATAGAACTTCATTTCATCCCTACTGAATATCAACTGGCTGATATCTTCACCAAACCCTTGGATGAACCTACCTTCAGGAGACTGAAAGCTGAATTGGGAATGCTTGACATTGAAAGTCAAGTATCTGAAAACCAATCTCAGTAAGTTCTCTGAAATAGTCCATCCTCCCTGAACACCCAAAATAAACCTCTCACTGAATGAGTAAGACTCATTCAGGGTCCCTGGCATTTGACAAAGAGCATTGAACGAGTAACTAAATGATCCAAGTATCAGTTACTTAAATGTCCTAGGTTGGTAACTATGCCAATTTAATATAGGAATATATGTCTCTTTGTCTTACTGTCATCCCACTTGGCATTTAATGCCTCCTCTCACAAGAATATCAAATTGATATTTTATCTCTGCAAAAGTGCACTTTTACTGTGCACTGCAACTGTTCCCTTGAAAAACAGGATTTTACTGCAGGTAATGGAGTGGTAGCATTAAATGTGGAAATTCAAACGTTTTTCAAAAACCGACTCTTAATATTCCCATTTGTGCACAAATCACCCCTCTTACCACTCTATGAATGCCCTCTTCTAACACAAACAAACATACACAAATTATTTTCTTCAACAAAACTCTGTCAAAATCATTTCTAAAACTCAAAAATATTTGTGTGCTCTCAAAAACTCTTAAAACCTCTTTTGAAAAACCTTCTTGTAAACATTTACAAAAGTTTTTCATCACAAACTTGAGAGATCAAAAAAAAACTTTGTTTATTCTAGTCAAAATATTTTCAAAACCCTAAAATCTTTTAAATGGAAATGGCTAGAACTCAATCTCTCCAGTTTGCTTCTCAGTGGGTAGGGGATCTTACAAACGTTGAATTTAAAACTAATAATGTCATAGGCAACTTTGAATACCCTGAAACTGTCCCAGCCTACAAAGACATTATGAAATTTTTGTTTAATTGCCCACTGAAAACGGCCTTTATTCAGTGTCCCTCCATTGTTTACCAAAATCTCCTCAGGGAATTTTGGGCAACAGCCAAGGCCTTTGACCCGACACCCTCTACTGATGAGAACAACCTCAGACCTCTCAGGGAATATCTCATCAGATTCAGTCTACACGGGGGGCAACAACAATTCACCCTGGATTACAAAACGTTTTGCACTTCAACAGGGTTGGATTATAACAAAGGAGTTTATGTTGCCCATCCTAAACCCTCCACAATGAAGGATGGGTTAAAACAAACCGTTTTAGATCCAACATTTTTGGACAGGACCCCAGTCACCAAAAGCTCATTTCCCGTGGCTTGGTGGATCCTATTCACTTTTGTGATTCAGGTCCTCGGCGGGAACCACTCATCCACTGAACAAGTTAACTCTATTCAGTTGATGATGGCATACTGCTTAATGAATGGGGTCACTGTCGACATAGGGGAGATCATTTACAGTGATCTCGTAACCAAGCTACAGAGCAAAACTAGGACGAAATACGTTTCGTATCCTAGGTTTGTCTCTTGCGCTTTACAAGTGTTACTGGGTTCAAACTACCCTCAGGAAGAAAAATTTGGTGCTTTACCAGGCTTCCTGAGCCAATCAAATTTTCAAAAAGACCCATCCCTTGTCACTCCTATTGAATTGACGGCCCAAATGGTTGCTGTAAACAACCAGGAGGGATCAGTGTCTCCAAACCTTGCTCCTAAAAAGAGAAAGGGGAAGTCTCAGACTGGGACTAAGACTAAACCCAAGTCCCAGGGCCCTGAGGCTTCAGGAACACAGCCTAAAAGGCACAAAAGGCCCGAGACTAAAAAGACACCCACTGATGACCTGGCAACATCCACCCCGGTGACAACGAAGGACACTGATACATCATAGTCAGTGCCCTTGGTCACAACCACTACTCCCCAAGATCCAGAGGGACACATACAACCCGCTGGTAGGGGAGCGCCTTCCACAACGCCCAGTGATGACATTAGCAAATCCAAGCCTTTGTCTGAGGGCACACTAATCGATCCCAAAGACTCAGAGGGAATCAAACAACCCGCTGATAGGGATACAACTATCACTGACTGTGCTAAAGGCACTAGGAAACGCCCACCAGTGTCTCAGGGGTCACGGGGACAAAGACTCGGAGGGAAAGGAACAACCCGCCGATATGGAACCCAAAACCAATCCTGACTCCAAAGAAGGCTGGGAAACGCCCACCAGTGTCCGAGGGGTCAACGGGGGACAATGACTCAAAGGTAAACACACCACCCGCTGATATGGAACCCATCACCAACCCCTTGTTAACTGTTCTGATGTTACGGGCATATATTATTTTCTCAAGATGAGCTTGCAAACCGATGATGATGTTTTATCAGTGGGAAGACGTGGACGCCTGAGGTTCAAGTTTGAACAAGGACCTCAGCCTGATCCACAGGAGCATATTGAATCACCAGTCAAGCCTGACAATGATGACTCCTCTTCCTCCACTGATGAATTTGAAAGATTCGATAATGTTCTCCCACTCATGAAAGACAGCTTTGTTCAGTGGATCACCAAAGCGTCTCGAAGGTTATACTCTGGGGTCACTGAAACTCTGTGGGATCAACACACTGAGGTTGCTGCAAGTTATGCTTATCTAAAGGCTGAGGTACATGGCTTTGATGAAAATGTTCACGAGCACAGGGATCTGATGTATGAAAACCTTAACAGACTGGATGACAACATGGCTAAATTCCTCATGTATCTTCAAGGTGTAGGTACAAAGATTGATGAAATCAAGGAATTTGTCAAAGAAGACCCAAAGACTCAACTCTAAAGTGCTTGAGGCAACTGAGGCGTACTTGAAACAATCCTCAAGCCTCACTGAACTGCTCGATATGCTCAATTCTGCCAATGTTCAGGGTCTTCCATCCTCAGTCCAGTCACTTCAAGCTACATTGGACTCTTTGAATACGCAGGTGGCTACTTTGACTCAGGCATCCTCATCTCTGGCCTGGAATCTTGGGCCCAGAATGACTGCTCTGGAAGGTTCTCAGGCTAATTTGGAAGCTAAAGTCACTGGTATTCAATCTGATACTTCAGATATCAAGGCTATGATCTCAGAAATTTATCAGGCCTTCAAGGGTCAAGCTGCTCAGTCCCCCTCAACACCAACACCAACTCTTGCCCTCACTGAAGCTCCGGAAACGCAAGTGAGGGGGAGAATATTGCTGAAGAACCTCATTCTCACACTGAGGGGGAGCCAACACCATCAACATCAGTGGCTCAAATCTCATCATCACCACCAGTCTCAGCAACACCTATCTCATCAATCCCACCAACAGCATCAACAACAACAACATTGACAGTAATCACACCAATAACAACAACACCACCACCCCTGGTAGCAACTTCATCTTCCTCAGGCCAGGACAAAGGAAAGGCAAAATGACACATCCTGAGCCTGAGAAGATTCCCTACAAAATCGGCGACACTGAATACCTTCTCACACCTCAACAGCTTAGTAAATATCTTGCTAAAGAATAACAGAGATTGAAACAAGCTAAAGAAGATAAGAAGAATAGAGACGCACTGGCAAAGGTTGTTGCTGAAGAAGCTGAAAACATGGGAATTGATCCTAAGAAACTCCAAAAAGGTCAGGTAGGACAAAAGTTCAAGGAAGCTCAGGCTGCTCAGATGGCTGAAATGAGAAAACAGTTGGAAGAAAAGAAGAAGAAAACTGAAGCCATCTGGCAAAGCCGAATTGAGCATTACAACTGGACAATGACAAGTCGAAGGCTTCCTGAAAGGATCACAGATGTTAGAATCATCCCCAATACCAAACCACTGGCCATGAACGTTTACAGAGGGGATGATAAAAGACACTTCGAGGTTCATGATCCCCTCAAATTCACCGACTTTGGGATCACTGAACTCGATGAGCTTGGTCCAATTATTGAAAAGAAGAAGAATGCGGTGGTTAAGGACCTGATGAAAATCCTCAGTAAAAGATATGAAAGACTGAGGGATTGTCCAGCCAACTGGGAATTCAGGCCACCTTAACTGCACCTCAAGGATCTCAACCACAATCATCCACTGGCAAAAGGAAGAGAGTTGAGTTCCAACCTGAGATTAAAGTGCCTGGACTGGAGTGTAATAGGGAGCTGCCTGAAGGAGTGAAATTTGTGAACTGTCTAGTGATTGAGAAGCCTGAAAGAGGGCTATTCCACATTGATGTCTATGGAAACCCTGCTTTTCAAAGATGGAGTGATATTGATCAGGCTGGTGTAGCTGCAATGCTGAGCTACATACCAGTGGCCTCTCAAATCTAAACCCCAACAAACATCAGGTTATGTCAAGACCTGAATGCCAAGATAAGAGACCATCCTGACAGGGAAACACTCATCACTAAGAAAGTCAAGCTTGAAGCACTGGGAATCCATCTGGACTGACATCATTTTGTTTTATCTTTTGTACTAGTGATAGGAACTATGTAATCGGATCAATAAAAGATGTATGTTTTGTTAATTTACTCAATGTTCCTTATTGTATTCATTAGTACATTCAGTGTAAGAAGAAGCCATTTGCTCACTTACACTGATCAACCACTTAGGCTATTTGTATATCCAAATAGGGGAGACTGTTGGGTTCAGTAAATACCCAAACCCCTTAATCTTGGATTTGAATAGAAAATAGCCCAAGTGTTTAGTCCGTTAAACACTAATCAGGTCACCGAGTGCATAGCCTCTCAGTGAGTCATCTTCGGGATACTCAGTAAGAGGCGTAGAAGAAGTCTCTCCACTCAGTAAGGCGGTACTTAAAGGGTGAAGACTGAGTCAAGAAGAAGATGATGGATTCAGTGAGTGATGACAATAACTCACTGAATCCCCAAGACTCCTCTCCAACTGCCTACACTGAAGACAAACTGAAGTAGAAGACTGAAGGATAAATAGACTGAAGAAAGAGCGGGACAAGGCGGGATAAGTTTGAATCAGATAAGAAGAAGTCCTTATCAACATAAGTCAACTTTCCCTGAATGGCTAACTTACAAGCTCAGTGTCATCACTGGGTTATGGAAAGCAGCCTTGTCTTTTACTTAGAATAGTCTTTGTAAACAGAGACAAAACACATCAGTATTTTGTCTTCTGTATGATGTCAGATTTATCACTTAGGAAAGAGTTAAAACTCATACATGTATAAATAGCATAAGAGATGGAGTGAAAAGATCAAGCTTGTGAATTGTAAAAACACACACACGCAAGCCATCTTTTCACTCCTCCAAATACAACTTAGTTCCTGAGATAGCTCAGTGAGCTCTAAGAGTTGTGCTCAGACTTAGCCTGAGCTTAGAGAGGAGTCACCCAACTTTGTCATTTCAATCCCAAGTACTATTCCGCAAGTACTTGGGTAACGTATTCTTTGTTGATTTATTTCTAATAAGAATATGATGTTGAAAATTACTTTGTGTATTTTACTTATGTTAATTTCAGTCATAGTTCACTATTAACTTGTTTTAGATTCTTAAACTATTTTAAACCATAGTGAACGGGGAACACCATTAATACTCTCGACATTCGAACCTTTAAGTGCTGGAAATCCCGCCAAGGAGATTCCTTTCATGAATCGAATCCTGAAGACGTGCGTCGTTACTTGGATTTATCCAATGTAATGATAACCGTCCCTCAACGAGATTCGGACGGTTAATGTGCCCGACCAAGGTGAATGGAATCAAGACATTCATCAGTAAAGCAATCGTAGTGACCTATTCTATAAGAAAATTCCACCGTGATTGATTGGTACTTTCAACTAACATATTTATGCAGGTACTGATGATAGTCCCTAGGAGGAAAGACCATTTACCACCACCATTATCATCAACATCTATTTCTACATGCTCATACTCACTTCATAAAGTCATTCTCATCAAAGATCTACGCAAAGACAAAGTTCAGAAAGATTCTTCATCAAAGTGAAAGAATCTACAAAGTAAAGAGACAAAGATCAAAGTTAAAGAATGAGAACCACACAAGTATGAAGATTCAAAGTTATCAAGAAGTATGAGCATGTAGGAAAGGAAGATATCGCACCAAAGAACAAAGACATTGATGAAAGACAGACAACACCATTATCTGATGTGGAGTTTGTTAGACTCCATGGACTGTTTAGAGCGCTAGGGTTTGACAATAATATTAATAAAATACATACGCAGCGGAATAACAAAGACAATTAGTTATTGACACAAGGTTTCTTTCAACATCACCTCCAATTATATTAATAACGTGTTATCTAAGCTATAACAAGGATCAAAGACTTCTTTGATCTTGGGGGTAACTAAACTAACTTACCTAGGCGTTTATAATGAACTACACGCCTAGGACACACACACACACCCCTTTAATGACTACATTATGGAAGACTTAATTATTAAAACCTACACCCCATGTCCTCTTTATATACTAGAGGATTAGGGTTTACAAATCTCTACGAAGGACTAAATAATAAATCTTCTTTTGCAAGCAAGTCCTTCCATCTTTTTGTAGGTTTCATCTTTGTCACTTTAAGCCCTTGATGTTTCATTCTTTATTGTTTTGTATCATCAAATCAATAAACCCAACAATCTTCCTCTATTTGATGATGACAAAACAAATACGGTTCTTGTACGAACTTCCCTAGATGAAGTAGCAGAAGTTGAGATAATTAAATCTAACCATGAATGAAAAAATATTGTCTTCCTTTGTCTTCCCCTTAATCCATGCCACGCCACTTCAACATCTCTTCCCCTTTTTGTTATCAACAAATAGAGAATATAAGGAGTAGAAACTTCCCCTTGAGTGGTGCATGAACATCAAATGATTCTTCAAATCTGTAAGCTCTATGTAATGATTACGTGTGAAGAAAACCAAATATAACGAATTTGATAAAGAAGTAAAATAACCCAAACTTGTATCTTATGTCTTGTTTATCCATGTGACTCTGAACGTATACTAACCAATGTATAGGGAGACCGCAATCTCTTGACGATAATCACTGAGCACAATAACGTTACTCCTTTAAGTGTTATGTCAATTCTTCGTCACAATCATTGAAGCACGAACAAGTTACCTCAAAAGTAGCTATGATCCTTTTAAGATATGATAAAACACATATCCAAGTAATTCCACTTCACCTTCAAATAAGTGACAAATAATCGTCTTCTTGATCAATTAAATAATAAAAACCAAAAACGAGCCTTTTAAAACCTTTAAGAACAACTTCCACTAACCTGTGTGTGTGAACCAATATCCATGTGTGTGTCAACCATCCAAACGTTAAACTTATCCGAGAACCAAAAACCATTCAGTATCCGATATCGAACAAAACTAAGAACCATATGAATTTTGAATTCGAACTTTGTAACTTCATATTTGCCTTTGCCATGTGAACTTTTGACTCCAAATTCCATATACTGTTTAAACACAAATTCTTTTGAATGTCAGTCCACATCTTTCAAGTTCAATAACCATTTAGTCCATAATGTGCATGCCTTCTGTCTTTATTAAAACTCAGTCCACCAATATCTTTCATATGTAGCCTTGACACAATATTCATGAACAATGCACATCCCATTCAATTTTCTTAACCAACCGTCCTTGATAAACTCATTATAAAGACAATTGCATAAAAAGTAAACTCCACCATCCTAACATAAAAAGTGAACCAATAATATGTACACCAATAACACAATAAAGAATTCATGACCACCGACCAATCAATGCATATATTACATTCTCTCTCATTATCCCATATGGAACAGTTATATCATGGAAAACCAATAATAGTAACTATTATTAATCAAACACTAAGCAACATTAATCTTGGAATGAGCAGTAGTTACAGTTACCTAGCAGTGGTACCGATCACAGTAATAGCAGTGGTTCAAACAACTATCAGTAGGAACGACATCGTAGCAAAGGCAGTAGTAATCTACAACAGCAGTGGTAACCGAGCACTTGCCGTGGAAACCAAACCATTAGTAGTGGTCGAGTAGCAGTGGTAACATATTGACGTAGCGGTGGTAACCAAAATAACTAGCAGTGGAATCCAGCTAGCAGTTGTTACCGATCACGATAGCAGAAGTAACATGTTGCTTAGCAGCAGATTCATAATACGCAACGGATACGATACGTAGCAGTATATCACGAGGAACTTTCTTAACGAGATATTTCGCAGTAGTAACATGTTATAATCCTATCGAGCATCAGAAACATAGAGTAGCAGCAGTGAACCAATAAAGAAAACCCTTGACCAAAGATGCAAAAATCCACTGTCCATATTAATAAATATGGATACAAAAGTTGTACGAGGTAATGAGTTTCAATGGTACAAGGTTTTGATAATAAAACAACCAATCAATACAAGGCATACATCACCACAAATCAATAATAAATTTATCTTGCACAGAAATCCAAGAACCATTCTAAAATTCTAATATTTACCATGTTTCTGCAACGAACTTCGACACTGAATAACTTTTGATTGAGAGCTCAGATCGACGATCCCTTCGGTGAAAAGTTAGATGGGTATATAGAGAAGCTCCAGTAAAATTGTAGCCCGATCCAACAGTTCACGAAAAAGTTATCGACGTTGGAAAACAGTGCTGCAGAAAAGTTGCGAATTTTTGACAGCTTCGAATTTTTCTTCCTTCTTCGCCAAGAAAACCTTGTGAATCCCTAGGTAACGAGATCCTCGAGCTCTGATACCAATTGTGGAGTTTGTTAGACTCCATAGACCGTTTAGAGCGCTAGGGTTTGACAATAACATAGATAAAATACATACGCAACGGAATAACAAAGAACAATTATGTTATTGACACAAGGTTTCTTTCAACATCACCTCCAATTATATTAATAACGTGTTATCTAAGCTATAACAAGGATCAAAGACTTATTTGATCTTGGGGGTAACTAAACTAACTTACCTAGGCGTTTACAATGAACTACACACCTAGGACATACACACACACCTTTAATGACTACATTATGGAAGACTTAATTATTAAAACCTACATCAATATATTAATATACGAATACTCTGAATAGTATTAGGTTTTACAACCTTGAAGTGTATCGACTTTTAGATATAACCAATACGTATATCTAACTCTAACCTAGGACCTCCTTATATAGGCTAAGGAGTCCTTTACAATATACATTACGTATTCTACAAGATAAGTATACTTACCATACTTATCTAAATACAAATCAACCTACTCAAGACATTCTAGAATATTACAAGTTAAACCGACCTAACATACTAGCAGTGGAATATTACATTAGCAGTGGTATAATACTTCTACTAGCAGTGGTTCATCTTGAGCAGTGGTTCCAATCCTTCTAGCCGTAGTATCTGAAGTACTGGCAGTGGTTTTATACTTAGAATCATTCCTGTTAGCAGAACCTAAAACCCAACAATCCTCCCTTAATCTTGATATTTACAATCAAAATCATCAAGTTTCTTTTAAGCCCATAATACATTATTTGGAGGATGTATCCAAACACCCAGCAGCCTCTTCATTATCCTTATCAGATCCAGATTCTTAATCAACGTACCTTTGATCTGTCTGCCTTTCTTTTTGTTCTACCTTGAGACTTACCTTTGATGGCTAGAGGAATTTCTAAATCTGCAATCTTCTCAATTTTCCTCAGCAGTGCATGAATGATAGGATGAGTTGGTTTTGTACACTGCAGATCAAGCTTCACTTCCAACATCTGTCTGGCTACAGTCTTCATCAAAGGATAATCTCTGTCAACCAGCATGAAGATTTTCTCCTCTGTAGTCTTGATAGCATGTATTCTAGGATAGGCATACAACATCCACTCTTCAACTACACAAGCTTCCCAACATTTATCTTCTGGATTAGGATCAAACATATTCTTCAATGCTGTCCACATAGATCTAGACATAGTCCCTGTTGGTCCAAGCTTTCCACATCTAAAAGACATTACCTCCTACAACTTTTCCAAATCAGTTGTAGTAAAAAAGAATAGCATATACCCAAAAGTAGGATACTGAATTTTCTTTCCATCTCCTATAGTAAGCTCAATAATGTCTCTATCATCTTCTGTGATAATCCTCCAATCTATGATAGGGTGTATAGATCTTACAGGTGTAGGATTAATAGGCTCTTCAGACACTTTATCACTCACCACTATATACTGATCTAGTCTATCTTTATCATCCACATTTTGTCTTTTTGAACTTGACCCCTCAATCACAGATTCTTTTCTCTTTTGTCTATTCTTTATCATCTCAGCTTCTCTTTCAGAATTCATGGGAATGAACTCAAACCTTCTTTTACAAATGTTGTAAAGCTCCTCAATCTTCCCATATGAACAGTTCTTCAAATTCATAGTTTTCATCTCCATGTGCTTGATAAACTTCATCATTTGATTCCTTTTCTGTTGCTTGGTTGGAGGCTTGTTTTTCTTTGCTTGATAGTCTTTATACTCTCTGTCCTGTTTCATCTTCCTCATCATTTCAACCAGCATCTTAGACCTTGTATCAATGTCTAATTGACCCCATTCAGCCATTGTCATCCCATTATGCATCCTTTTAGAAGCTTGGAAATAGCTCTGTTCATTGTTCCACTCTTCTATAGCTTTTAGAGAAGCTTCTTCTTGCTCTTCCCTTTCCTTCTCTTTAGCAAGTTCCTTAGCATTTAACTCCATATGTAACTTTTTAGAAACTTCTTCATCATATGCTATATGTTCCTCTCTACTCTCAAACTCCAAAGCAGGCTCTGCAATCCCTTTACCTTTTCCAATATCTGGTTGAGCAACTACTGATTTCTGCACAGGCTCACCAATCTTCAAACTTTTAGCAATAAGTTTAGGTGCAGTAGGGATAGATTGAGATTGCTTTAGGTTGAGCAATTGAATAGCAATCTCATTCTCAGCCTCCTTTGATTTTGGTGTTGGTGTTATAGTGGTGGTTATAGTTGTAGCAGTGGTTGCCTCTATAGTGGAAATGACTGAGCTAGCAGTGGCTAAAATAACTCCAGCAGTGGTTGCAACATTGGGTTTTGCAACACTAGCAGTGGATGCAGCAACAGTGGCAGTGGTTGCCTGCACCACTTCCTTCTCCTTTTCTTCAACTGCAGCTTTTAAAGAATCTTCAATCACCGCTTCTTTACCTTCCATATCAGCCACCAAATAACCTTCACCATTGTCTCCACTATCCATATCCAAATCCTCCCCTGAATTGGTACTCTTACTCCTCCCCTCTTTGGATGCATCCTCTAAACTGTGATTTCCTGAGGAGCTTTCCTTCTTACCCATCTTTCTCCTGAATGCAGTGATCCTTGGCCTTCTTAGTCTTTCCAAAACACTTACCCTATGATTCAACCTCCTAATTGTACTAGCTTGAGATGTTGTCAAATTTGAAGACCAGTGATCTTTGACTCCATATTAGTGCATCTATCTGTCAATTCAAGAATGAGTTGCATAATATCCTCACCAATTCGACCTGTGTTACCTGGTCCGAGAGGTGGATCCTTGGAAATGTCATCTTGTACAAAATCATCAACCGTCAATTCATGTTGCTGTTCCAAACTACCCTCATCACTTCGAGTTGTGTTAACTATTCCGAGAGGTGAATCATGAGATGTATGTAACATGGCATCAGACCTATCCTGAACATCCATGTACCCCAAGTTAGCCAGTTGGCTAGGGATTCCTCCACCTGTGTTGAATTCCAAAGAACTCTCCACATTAAGAGTTTCCATTGGTTGGGTCTTACTTATGATTCCACTGCCCTGCCCAGCGTCTAAGCCTGAGGCAGTAGTGGAAGCCCTTCCAATCATGTCACCTCCCACACCTATGACAGCCTCATGTTCTTCACCACTAGCACTAGCCTGAGGAAGCTTAATGCCCTTCTTCCTCCTACGAGTGACCAAAATCCTTTCAGGTTGGGTAGTTAAGGGTAAGGGTTCAGCAGTGGTTGTAGGTTGTGATGTGGTAGTAGTGGGATCAGCAGTGGGTTGCATAGGTTGTGTAATTTCCTCTTCTACAAGTTCTAGAAAGTTAAGCATTTGAGGAGATAGTGGTGTAATAGTCCCTGAAAAATTCTGATTCTTATTTTTCATATGAGCAAACACCTTAGTACCAAATGCAACACATCATACTTTCTCTGATGAGGGATGGGGTCTACTATCTGACTCTCTACTAGCAATTGAATAAATTTGGGATACAAGTAGTATTTACCTTGGTCCTTAACATTCTTTTGTAAACCCTCAAAAATCATTCTTGACCAATTAAAAACTCTTTGTTGAGAGAGACAAATGATAGCAGTGGCAATATTAGAGGGAAACTCATCAAAACCAGTCGTCTTATTGCTTAGGAACATGAGAATGGTATGGATTAAGAACTTCCATTGGGGAGAAAACATACCTTTCTGAAACTTAAGACGATCCCCTCTTCTCTCATACCCCATTTGCTCCAAAACAGCAAAAATCTCCTCATTCGACATATTATCTACACCTTCAGCATCCTGAAACTTTAACACACTTCTAATTACTTCCTCTGTAACCTGAACCTCTTTCTCATCAATAACTGCCCTAATAACTTCCACTTCGTCCCTTTCTTGAAGCTCAGTTGTCCACCAAAACTGATGAATGTAGGATTTAAGAATGATTGGTTAAATAGTCAATGCATAGCGAATAGGGTTGTGTTTGATGAATTCTATCATGTCATGGAAGCCTTCAGAATGGTCATTCTTAACCAGGTAGGCAACCAAGTTGTGGGTAGTGGAAAATTCAGTCACCATTGTAATATGAAAGTGCGTGAGATGTGGGATTGGTAAAATTAAGTGGTTTGAGTGGTTAGGGTTTGTGATGAGCGCCAATTGAGAGTGTTTGAAAGACCAATTTAATGATCGGGATTGATTTGGGGAATAAATACGTTATCACCAGAAAGTTTCAAAACAGCCCCTGTAGTTTCCACAATCAGCAACAATGAACTAGCAGTGGATTGCTCACCACTAGCAGTGTTTTATGCAAGCTGGCAGTGGAAACATCCTTTGCACTCCAATCTTTTAACCAAGACTTCCGCTGCAAAATCTTTGGCAATTCAGTGTGATCATGCATTTGGTTGAAGAATACAACAAAATTTATACTATTTTTTTTTAAAATCACCAACTCCTAAAGCTCCTAACGATCCAGAATGTACAAAGCTTCTTCAAACCTGCATGACACAAACACAAACCAAACACAGAATGAGATTGCTATTCAATTGCTCAACCTAAACACAGAATGAGATTGCTATTCAAAGATGAGTAACACACCAAACACAGAATGTAGATGGTGGCACCTCCAGGGTGTAGGAAGTAGTTCCTCTCGCAGAAATTCTAGCTTCTCCCATTCTAGCATCACTTCCAGCTCCTCCTACTACTACATCACTACTTCCTGCTCCTTCTACATCAGCACCACCAAAAATATCTCAGGTGCTAGCACTCCTCAACCCACAAGTTTGGTCTGTGGTGGGGAGAAGGGGCAAGCAAAGTATGCCTGAGTTTGGAAAGGAGAAAGGACTTAGGGAGTAGGTGTTGTTGGTATCCATCTGTAGTAGTCTTTTGATGTTGTGATCAAAGTTTCCTATATACTGCTGCATCTCAGGATGCTGCTTTAATAATGAATAAACTTTGAATGTTTTCCTTTTATTCATGTGTTGCTTACTGTGGGTGTTTAACTTTTTGATCTACAAAATTGTTAGTGGGGACAAAATAACAAGCAGTGGTAAAATTTAAACTAGCAGTACTAAGAGTTACCAATAGCAGTACATTCTATTTACAAACTTTTACAAAACATTTTTGAAACTTAGAGATTGATCCTACCTATACTAACTACTAAGTACTGAAACCTCCCCACATCAAAAGCTTTAGTGAGTAGATCAGCAACATTATAATCAGTAAGTATTTTAACCATTTGGATTAACCTTTTCTCATTCCAATCTCTAATAAAGTGATGTCTTATCTAAATATGTTTAGTTCTAGAATGCAAAACTGGATTTTTAATGATGCATATTGTACTATTATTGTCAATATAAATCTTAGTATGCATGAAATTGTACCCAAAGTCCAACAATTGATTCTGAATCCAAAGCACTTGACCACAGCAACTTGCAGCCACATACTTTCATGCCTTCAGGTGGAATTGGCCACAATAGTGTGATTCTTACACTGCCATGAGATAAGCCTGCTTCCTAAAAACTGACACCCTCCAGTAGTAGAATTTATATCCAAACTAGCCCCAGCATAATCACTGTCAGTATAGGCCACCAAATCAAAAGGTGAATCCTTAGAGTACCAAAGGCCCAATTTAGGATGACCCTTAAGGTATCTAAAAATTCTGTTTACAACATTCATGTGTGATGTGTTAGGTGTAACTTGAAATCTTGCACACACACACATACTGAAAAAATTATATCTGGCCTAGAAGCAGTGAGATACATCAAAGATTGTTAGGATTTATAGAATCCGGTAGTTAAAGATTCGGCCACCTCAAGTATATGTATTCGTTAGAAAGCTCGTTGTCGTAGTCATGTAATGTTAATAAGTAGTTTGTTAAGTAACACCGTGAAGGACGAACGGGTCTTTACCCACTGTATGCCTGATCCACAGCCCGTAGGAGGCGTGTCTTGTAAATAACTATAAATACCCTCTACCTCCCAAGGTAGAGGGTTGGAGCTTTCAATATCATTTTTCTTTGTCTCACCAAGTTCCCAACTCTGTTTACTTTCTCTCTCTAAAACTCAATTCATAAGCCCCTTGTTAATATGATTTGATGTGTTTATGAAATCCAATATGTTACAAATGGTATCAGAGCCATGTTTTGATCACTCATCTTTCATGTTCTTGGATTTCTAGTGGTTTTCATAAGTTTTTGGGTTTGAATGAGTTTAGAGTAGTTTGCATCATTTGGATCATTTCTAGTGTTAAAGTTTGGATTTTGATTGTGCTTTTGTGTTTAGAATCATTATAAGTGTTTAGGTTTTGATTTGGAAGGCTTGAATCATCGTGGTTGGGTTGTTTTTGGATTGAAGAGTGGTGTTTTTTGAATATTTGTTGGATGCGAGTTGAGTCTCGTTGTGCATTTCTTTTATGCGAGTTGTCCTGATTTTTTAAGCGAGTTGTGTATTCTGAGCTTGCTTATTGAAGCGAGTTGTCTTATATGTGAGTTGTCATCTTATGCGAGTTGTACCTTAAGCGAGTTGTCGTTTAAGCGAGTTGTCCAGGGTGCGAGTTGTCTTGGAAGCGAGTTGTCAATTTATGCGAGTTGTGTTTTATGCGACTTGTCTGTTAAGCGAGTTGTCTGTTTATGCAAGTTGTGTTTCATGCGACTTGTCTATTAAGCGGGTTGTCATCAAAGCGTGTTGACTAGGGTGCGAGTTGTCTTGGGTGTGAGTTGTCTAGGGTGCGACTTGTCTTGGGTGCGACTTGTCAAGTGTACAACTTGTCTTTTGAGACTTGTCATTTCTTTGTGTTACATTCTACGGTTTTACTTTTGATTTAGTAGAATCCCATGAGAATCTATTTCCCGGTTTAATCAAAGAATAGTAAAATCCCATAGAATCTGCAATCATGTCCACAATCACTTCTTCTGTTGCTGACGACGTTCAAGCTGCAGGATCTGCTACTCGTCCTCCCATGCTGGACAGAACTGACTATGACTCTTGGGCTCAAAGAATCAGACAGTATTGCTTAGGAAAAGAAAATGGGGTGAACATACTTAAGGCAATTGATGGAGGACCTTATCAAGTTGAGACTACCAGAAACATTCTTGAAACTGTCACGATGGTTCAGTGATATTAGGATTGGATAGACCAAAGACATATGATGGACTTACTGATAAGGAGAAGAAGAGATACGATGCTAACATCAGGGCTTCAAACATCATACTTCAGGGTTTACCTAAGGACATTTACAAGCTGATCAATCACAACACAGAAGCTAAGGCAATATGGGACAATGTTAAGTTGCTTCTCTCTTGAAAGATATTGGATTTCATAAACACATATAAAACACAAGTATGGATCGAATGGTATAGAGAGTTTAGAGAGAGTAAGTAGAATGGGAGCCTTTCTAGAGAGAGAGTAAACAAAAGAGAAAAAGTTAGATTAGAATGAAAGGTCCAACCCTCTACCTTGGGAGGTAGAGGGTATTTATAGATACATACTATACGTCCTCCTTTGGACTGTGGATCAGGCATACAGTGGGTAAAGACCCGTCCTTCCTCCACGGTGTTACACTACGCTAAACTAAACTAATAACTAACTAATAAACTGATAAATAACGATATGTCTACGAGCTAACTTATGCTAGATTATATTTGGGGTGACCGACTCTTCACTATGCAATTTCTAATTCCTAACAATCTCCCCCTAAGGGAGGTCACCCCATGTTTTACATTTCGAATCCTAGCATTCCATTTAATCTTCAGTCTTGAGCTCGTAGACTTTAATTCTTCAACTTCTACATCTTTGTGCTTTAGCAGTGATACTTCAAAGTCCGATGATTTTGTACTTTCAGTGGAGGCCTTTAACTGATCCACATCTTGATGATCTTCGAGCTTTCTTTGAGATCATCAGCCACAATAAATCTCTGGATCACCCTTTATTTTGTTGCCTTCATGTGATGTTGTGACTTTCGGACCGACATGCTCACACTTTCTGGATCATGACATCATTTCATCAGAATAGCGGAAGCTTTTACTGGTTCAAGATATTTTCAGTAGCGTAGCAGAAGCATAGTATAAAAATATCTGAGCCAGGTTATGTAGATAGGAACATGTCATGATGTTCTTCAATTAAGTGTGGATGTTGTGAGCATGCGGCTTTGGATTGAATTCTCAATTCTGATCAACTGCAACCGTCCAAATGTACCTGCAAACACAGTTAGCAATAAAGCACACGAAAGTGTCTTTGATCACTTTCGTTGAATTGAGGTATACGCCCACGGCTTCCCGTTGATCAAGACAAGTACTGCCTGTGATGAGGTATAATTCCGAAGAATCTCCTTGACAGGGTTTCGCAGCTGTTCTAGCTGTTCTCAAACCGTAACGTCTCAAAGAAGACAACACGGAGTGAGTGAACCAGCGAATTGAGATTCACTGATTGATGAAAAATTGATTTGAAAACAATCGTGTATTGCTTAGAAGAAAGAGTTTTGCAATACGACGAAGGTTTTATTAGAAAGATAAATTTTCAATCAAAAATACTTTTTGTATTTGAAAAGAGAATACACATTCAATGTGCTAGAGAAAAGAAGAAATTCGCACATCGAACGGTTTTTTTCAAAAGCATATATTGTTTTTCAATCAGAGACACTTTTTGTGTTTGAAAACATGAATACACATTCGATGTGTTAGAGAAAAGAAGATTTGCACATCGAACGGTTTTTCCAAAAGTATTCGCCAATTCATTTCCTGGACCAAGGTTGATTCACGAGTGAATCGCCCCATCGTTTCTATCCAGTTGTCACAAGTTTGATCTTTTGGAAAGATCTCACATGTCACCCACCAAGAGCTTGTTTGATGCTGGCTCTAGAAGGATTTCCATCTTCATCGTGAATACGTTTACATATCACTCGGATGTTTTGGCAATACCACAAGGATAATGCGTAGGACTCTCAATATATACTTACTTTCCACATTGTGTGATACATCAAGTCTTCATGAATTTTGTGTCCTAATGAGATTTTGTGGATGATCTCTTGGCTCTAGACTCAATTGTGCACATTTGGTTTCCTATGCCGGAGACTAGGGAGAGGGTCTCCTTCTTCAATATCAACAATCTCTAAGAGAAAGTCAATAGATTATGTAGATTCCTCGTAAGAATGAAACAAGCCCTTTTAAGAGGAACTTGAGTAGCTTGGGAAGTTGTAGTGCAGTGCGTCACTGGGTCCATGACGTCTTGTCTTCAATACCAGTGTTACCTTAGTAACCACCAGTAGCATATGAATTGAACCCGTTTTCTGCCCTAAGGTTGAATTATTGGAGGGCTATTTCTTTTCACCCTTTTCACATTCAATTATTTTTCATTCTTCAACCCCTTCAGTGCTTACCGAGACTTCATAACTAGAACCTTGTTGGGTTTATTCCAGTTCTAGCTCTATCTCAGTCCGCACTCTTCCCATTTCTCACTTTTCTCCTTTTTTCATCATACCTAAGGACTTCTTCACTATCTAGTGGATTGTACCTGGGTAGATCCCTCCGGCTCTAGCGGGATCGTGGGAACTAATACCAGCCTAACCATCCTTATAACACCATGCATAACGTAAATTGGTCAGTTTTTTTGGTACAGTTCTTTCCTTCATGAAACCAATTGAAAAATCATTTGGAAAATCAATCAAGGTACTTGTGATATAAAATCAAAGCATTTTGTACCTTAATTGTTTTGATCATTTTAGAAATGCTCCCCTTCAGCATGTGCATATGATTTTTGAAATTATTTAGCACATGGAGGCAAGAGTTCTTTTGAAGTAATTTCTTGATCACAATTTCCTTCGAAAAAGCCATTTGATTTTCTTTGGTAAATTCTCCCCCTCAATATGTGCATAGGATATTTGAAATCATTTTATCACATAGAGGAAAGAGTTCATTAGAAGTACATCCACGACCACAAAATCCATTAAGAAACCATTTAGAAAATCAATCAAGGTACTTATGTTAAAACATAGAAATCATTATACCTTGAAAGTTTATTTTCTTTTGAAATGCTCCCCCTCAATATGTGCTTCGAGATTTGAAAGCGTTTAGCACATATGGGAGAGCAGTATGTACTTTTGATCAAAACGATCATCTTTTATCAAATTTCATATTAAATCACAAATTCTCCCCCGATCAAAAATATCAAACCCTTTGAGATTTTGGATCCCAAGTGATTTAATAAGGTTTGGAAAACATGGAGAATATGTGGCCTTGTTTAAATACTCTTTTGGTTTTTGGTTAAATGCTCCTCCACAATCATGTGCATTATGTATTTCAAAATCGTTTGGCACATGAAGGAAGGAGTGCTTTTGAAACAATCACCCTTTAAAACCGATTTGACATTTAAATCACGATCTCTCCTCCAATAAAAAATTTCAAACCTTTTGAGATTTGTGATCCCAATTGATTTAAATCATTTAAAATTTTTAGGGAAAGACGTGGCTTGATTTAATTTTGAAAAATGATTGATACGGATCAATTTTAGACATTAAAGATTGTTAGTGTCAGGTATGATAGTTTTTAAGAGATCTTTAAGTAAAATAAAACAATTTCACAATCAAACAAGAACAGAAAAAATTTCATTTTGTAAGATCTTTGAGTTTTTAAATAAAATCATACCATGACATAACATTAAATCTTTAGATCACCACTTATTTTGTACAAACGGACTTTTATGAAGAAATATCGTTTGAAAATATTTTATTTTAAATCACTCTCCCCTTCAATCGATGACCGTAGTCAATGATTGAGTGACTTAAGTTTTGATAAAATGAATTCCGGTGATTTTCAAAATTAAGTCCAATTTATTTTCAAAACCAATATTTTTTCATTTTTCAAAACAATATTATTTAAAAGTTGTTTTAAAAAATGGTATCATCACAGTTATCCTGCACAAAGATACGTTAGGTGGTGTAGACGCTGCTTATGTTGTTGTTGTTGTAGGGCTTGGAAGAAAACCGTCTGCTGATACAGTGAGACCTCTGACGTTGCATTTGTCATGCCAACTCTTCATAGAGGTCCATTAGCTCCGTTTCTTCATTTGATGATGAAGAAAACCATCTGCTGATGCAGTGAGACCTCTTATGTTGCATTTCATGCCAACTCTCCATAGAAGTCAAATTAAGCTCCGTTTCTTCATTTGTCAACCCAAGATATAGTTACCCTTTCCTTTCGGCATCCAATCATATTCTATTGTGGGATCCGGATCGGGAACATTCTTATAACCAATATACCTGCATACGTTAGTGAACACACGTACAGATATATGGTGGTCGATATCACCCAAACAACAATCGTCTAATAAAAGTCAATCCAACATATCAATTAGATCATAAAAGGCATGGGAATAATGTGTTCATCAATCTATAATCATCTAATCCTAACAATCACATCCTAGAAACCTAGTCCTTCAACATAGGCAATTATATTTTTCAGATAAGCACGTAGGATGATTAAGAAAGCCCGTTAGATGATGTAAATTTGAAAACATTCTCCCCCTCAATCATTGACTCTTTCTCTGAAAAGTTTTTAAAAGCGCTGAAGTCATTGATTGGGTTTTGCAAATTTATGAAAATACCAAATCTGATTGATTTTAAAGCAACTCAATTTACCACCATTTTGTTAAAACAAATATTTTTCTGAAGAATTTTAGAAGGAAAAATATTTTAGTAGGAACAACAGTCTTTTTGACGACATGCTTTCCTTGTTTATGTTTTTAGGATAAGTGCACAGAATATTTGAAAATTGGTTTAGCGCAACACTTTCCTTTCTTGAAGAGCGGGTTGCTATCTGAAATAATAGCAAACCATGGTTTAAGCACGGGTTACAGTCTGACGTAACTGTAAGCCAAATTTTGAGACATGTTTAGAAAGAAATATTTACACCTCCTGCTCGAACTTCATCTAAAGTCCCGTGCCATTATTGAATGACACTTCTAAGACCGTAGATGTTATCGATACCAGAAGACATGTCTTGAGAAAACAATATTTTTGGTCTTTTTCAAAATTTTCTGAGTTTTTATGGGTTTTTGTTGATTTTATATTTTTCTATGTTCTTTTGTTGGTTTTATATTTTTGTATTTGGTTTTCGATAAATATTTACAAAGATAGAGAAATAGTTTAAGAAGATGATGATACGAGTACCGAGATAAGGAAATCGTTCAGCACTTTGTAGAAGATAGAAGTCATCATCTCTTATACATTCACCACCAAAACTTTCGAGGCTCTTGAATCGTCGTCAGAACTTGAGCCTTCTGAAAGTGAGACTTTGGTAGCTTCCCCCCCCAAACCGACAAACTAAGAAGAAAGACCATTTCCCTAAGAAGTAGAAATGAACACAAACGGTCTCATTGAATGAAGCTCAAGAACCCTAAGACGACGATAAAAACGAAGTAACAAGTTAACACGGATCATCTATGCGTTTATCAAACCCGGAATAAATGATTAAGTCCGATCACATGAACCTGTTGTGCGTCCCCGATGTACACATAACTCTTCGAGTTTGAGCAGTTGTCTGTTCAGGGGAACCATATATCAACATCTTCATTTTACCAAGTGCATTCCAGTTATCTTCCATATAACCAATCAGCCCATTATGTACACAAGTACCCAACCAGAGTAAAAACAACAACATCACAGTAACTTTATCATCAAAATCATCATTACATATCTCTCCCCTGATGTACACATATCTCTCTCCTGATGGTTGTGACCTAATCGGAATCATCATTACATTGTGTACATGAAACACTAACCGGAAGAACTTTATCATAAGTCATATAGAAGATGTCGATAAGAAATATCATCTCACGTTCCAAATATTCTTCTCATATTTCTTTCTATTGAAGGCTGAGTTAACACATACCGAAAGTATCCAGAGACCACTTCCTCCCAAATGGTTGGAATAATACATCCTTCCCCCAAATAGTTAGAATAATATATCCAAAGGCTACGAGTTAAACACTGAGTTCCTCTACGGTTATGACATTTGTCTTTCCCGGGATTACTTCAATAGAGAAGAAGTATTAGGTTCATCATGTGTACTCGTTGTGTGTTTAGATGTATGTCTCCTTCCCCCTTGCTGGTTTTGATACCTCAGAATCAACAACACATTATACATACCAAATATTCTTGAAATAGAGAAGAACAAAATTAGCTCAAATGAATCTTGTGAGAATCAACTACTACAGAAACTCTCTCCGACTATCTTAACCAACCCAAATGAAGACAATTTGAAGTGACCACTGATGAAGCCAACCCGATATACCAAACTTGAAACTGAAGTAGAATTTTCCCGCAGGCTTGTGAATTATGCTTGTACTAAAGTTGGAAGAACGGTGTAGAGAATTTATGCTTCAAGCAAATCTCTAAGTACTCACAACTCAAAAAAAGTATGAGACATTAACACCTCTTGCGATTATCCACACCGTCATCTGCATGTGACACTGAGTAAAACAACGTAACTCCTAATAGTGATAGTTAACCGTGTCTTCAACCATTCACCCCGACTGCTGGTAACTAGATAAACCAAGTCTTCAACTCAAATTCTAAAGCCCGAGCAAGTTATCAAATAAGAACACGCCTTTGTGAAAAGTCAACTTCAATCTCAAATAAGTGATAAATGATTAACTCCGAAGTAATCAACTTGTGTCAAATGCCCAACACGTGAATAAACATACAATCGGATGTACATTGACCCACTGAATGAACCAAAACAAATGATTCCTCAACATCAATGCATTCTTCCTAAAAGTATACATGTAGAGACTGATCTGGAAGATTCACCAATAACTTCGAGCGGATGAGGTAGTCATTATATTCAATGTTCATTTCGTTGATTTAGAGAGTGCACATTGGAAGGAACAATAATCCGTGAAGATTTGGCAAAGGGATACCAAAGAGCGGATCATTATTCATGAACAATAATCCGTGAAGATTTGGTAATGGAATACCAAAGAGCGGATCATTATTCATGAGTGCAACTGCAATATTATGATAGTTATTATCAACGCCTTAAGGAATAACTGGAGATTGGGCTTCTTGAGTAGTCTGAGTTGTACTTCTTGGATGATCAACATTCACTAGCGGTTGGAAATACTCATCAAACATATCTTGAAACAATGAATCCCAAATAATAAATCCCATTAATCCTTAGTAAGTGAAACATTAGGCGTTGGAGGAGATTAGTATGACCATTATTCAAACATCCATCAACATGTAGTATATTCACTCTTCTCCCCCTCAAAAATTGCATCCTAAGTTGCCATTTTTGATTGAGCAAGTGAATAAGAATATACACCAATGAACGTAGATCCACTTGATGACTGAATGAGCATGGGAGAAACATGAAGCTTGTTGATGAAGAATGTCGATGAGAATGGTCATAAACATGAAGATTTCTCTTCTTCTGAAGATAAAGCGCACTAAAGCGCACACCTTTCTTTCTTTGAGGAACGGCCCTGAAGTTTTATCTCAGTGGACGCCATTATGATGAAGTACGAGGCTGAACCGATGTGAACAGACGTCATCGCCGAATGAATATCAAGATTGAGTTACTTGAACCCGTGAGTTATGAGATATCAATCCATTTGTAATCCATACTTTAAGCCACTCCATGTAGTGAAGGATCGAAGTATCTGCAATCGAGTAAGGACTACTGCACTAATATTACAAACTTGATTGCATATATTTTAGTTAGTGACATTAGTATCCAAACCCTTTGGGGTTTCACAGTCAACCTTGATTTTGACATCGGTAAACAACTTTCCGATAGGAATCCACCTAAGTCCAACATCCTTAAACATTCTACCAGACGGTATCCACTTATGGCAAGGTATAGGATTGTTAAGCTTCTTATGCATAGTGGAAGACCTATCATTATTCCTAGTTTCCAAAGATTTAGCAGTTGGTATCCATCTAGGCGAAGTTTTTTGTTTGTTTTGCTTCATAGACTTAGTGTGGATCCTAGACTTAACAGATTGAACCTTTGCATGAGCATTTACATTCTTTAGGGATTTTGAAAAACAATTATCATGATTTGCCTTAAAGATGCATTTCAGACAATTCGAGCAAACAGATTGTTTGGATTCAGAAGATGTTCTAGAGTTCTTAGAGTGATCTACTATGGGAATAGATTTATTCGAAACACAACTACGCTTAGATTCAAGCCAATCCCTAGTATTTAGTTGAGTGTTCCTAGGTAATGGTTTAAAACTACTAGCAGTGCCTTGAAATCTCGTAGAATTCGTCACCTTAGTTCTTGCACCTAAAATTCCGTCTTTTCAAATCTGTGCCTTTTTCCTAGCTTCTTCTAGATAATATTTCTTCCACAAGTCATTCATATCATATGAATTCTGGGTTTTAATGTTTGGTTTTGACACTGTTTTAACTAGTCCTAGAGTGTGGTAGTAGAAGTGGCTACTTGTTGAGGGTTAGCGGAGCTAGAAGCATTATACTTAGGTAACTCAAGTGAAGTGACTGGTTTTGTCAAAACTTGTATCGCATCAACTTGGGAGGCAAGCCTTGTCTTTAGAGATTTTGTGCTTTCAGATATAAATGCAAGAGGGTCTTCTAACAACGGATCGATCTCTAGTGGGATGAGAAAGCTTCCCAAGGTTGATGGTTTTGTAAACTTAGTATTCACACTTTTCCCTACGGTTTTTCTAAGCTCATTCTTTAAGGCAACAATAGCGAAACTCTTTTCTCGAAGTTGAGCTTTGAGTTCATCAATTTTTGCCATCAAAGAGTTTGTTTGTTCCAATGACTTAGTTCTAGCTTCTTTGACAGAGTCACTTAGTTCTATGTGATGCTTTCTCAAAGACTCATTTTCCTTTAGTAATTTGGCCATACAACCAGCTAATTCCTCATTTCTCACTTGAATATCATCAATAACATTAACATCAGAATTACTTGTAACCAAATTACTTTTCACATGCATATCAGAAATATGTTTCTTCAAATTGTTGATAGTCGAGTTTTTGGCTTGAAGCTGAGCTTTTAAGTCATTTATTTCAAAAATTCACAAATTAGGAAATTCGGATTTTTACATGGTTTCATAGTTTGAAAACTTTCCTCCTTTCTTTGTATTGCAATTTCAAGAGAAATGCAATGTTTTTCAAGTTTTGAGAATTTGTTTGAAAGTTCTTCAAAAGCCTTTTTATCAACCATATCATTTGTTTTTAATATATTAGATTCAGCCTCAACCAAGGAACATTTATCGAGAATCAAGTTCAAGATTAAGATCATTTGTTTAGGTACATTGGCGAAGCACAATGTTTATCATTAAGGGTACCTCATCACATGACACCTGTTCATTTATCGGTCTGATATCTGCATCCACGTCATGTATAACAAGAGTCACTGAACTACTGGTTGTGTCAAGCTTATCTGTCACTGAGCCTCTGTGTTCCGTGTCAACTAATCCATTATCCGATGCTTTACTGGTCTCAACACTACAATCTCTTGATTGTACCCGACATTCATTCACCTTTATGATTGCTGCATCAACTTCTTGTGTGACAGGATTTACTGAGTAGCCGGTTACATCATTCATTGCTGTCTCTGATATTTTGCATTTAGCAACACCTGATCTTTCAACTGATGCATTACTCGATTCATCACAACTATCTCTTAACTGCACCCAACAGTCATCCACATGTTCATCATTCTGTGTAACTTCCTCAATATACTTCTCCACATTATCCATGAGTTGGATTAATGTCTCTCTCAACACATTACCTTCCATCCCCAGTGTGATTCTTAAAGAACATTTCAGTCACCAGATAATCATAATCTGAAGTGTATTCCCTTTTGATGAATGACTGAGTTGTTTGTTGATCACCAAGTTCGCTTTAGAACCGCTTCATGAACCTTTTTGATATTAAGTTGTTGTTCTAATTGTTCCAAGTTCAAGAACAATTTGCCGAATCGATGATAATTTTGACGAAAGAGTGTAATACATGATCGTATATTCCTATTGTATATTTGTCATCAATTCTAAGTAACATGAGGTGTGAATGAAGTTGTCGATAAGGTTCAATGCAACTTTCCTTACCCATTGCAAGAGCATTCTGTAACCTTGACTGGTGCATTTCTCTCTCTTTAGATTCTAAACACGGAGATCTCACATCCTCATTAAATGATTCCATCATCTTTAACCGTCAAGATAGCAAATATTCTCATGGTTGTCTCACGCATCATACAGTTTGAGTACTTCAAATCACCTGAATCAGGAGTGTAAGACATGATGTTGATGTATACACGGGATTTTACAAGTCTGTGATTTAAACTGAGAAATAGACTCTTCATGGGATTTTACTAAAATCAAGACCAAACCGTTAAGCAATGTCCAATGGAATGTGTTAAGATGACTGATGGATCGACACAATGATAGACAATTGTGTGTTAGGGCATATGATTGTTTGTAGGATTAGCAGAGATGTTGTTTGGTTGAGATTTGGATTGGTTAATGCCCGTTTATACGGAGAAATGTTGGGAATTATGTGAAGTACGAATTACTGCTGAATGGATTCTGCCGAAGGGTATGGATTCTGCTGAAGACATATTTCTGCTGAAGATTAGTTTGTTTCTGCGGAAGTTATTATTCCGTGTTTATTATATTTAGTTTGGATATATATGAGCTTTATTAGGAAGTGATTGTGTATATCTTATTTAGTTTTATGTTTATACGTTTCTTGGGAAACGGTTTAGGGTTTTGTTTAGGGTTCCTTGTCTATAAAAGGAACACAATAGAATGAATTATGTACGTGTGCTTAAACAAGTTATTAATATAAAGATCCATAGAGGATCAAAGAAGTTCTTAGTTATCTGTGTTTCATACTTGTGTTTATATTCCGCTACAGAATACAAGTTGTAGATATTTTCTTTTAGTTTGTTTGTGATTACACAAGCAATACTAACGATCTACGAAGCTCAAGATCTATCAAGGTCTTATAGTTTTTCAACAAGTGGTATCGAGCCTCTGAGAGTCTCTACGATACTAAGGACAGTTTTTCTAAACACCCATACAACCAAAACAAAAACTCATCATGCTTGGTTCAGACGTTGATGTTGAACTCACCAACAACCAAAACTCCACCCATCTGCAACAACTAAGTCTCTCTAATAGCAATGCTAAGTTTCCTTTCCTGAAAAGGGAAGAGTATGATCTTTGGCGATGAAGATGCAAAACTGGATCTCCAACATTGATTGGAATCTATGGGAGATAGTGCTGAAGGGAAACAATTTGAAGAAAACTACCACTGAGATCTTGCTGAACGATGACTTATGTTCCTCCCAAAGCTGCCAAGAGTTCTTGGCGGTTCAGAGAGAAACCAAGGTTAAAACCATTCTTCTTCAAGCTATTCCCGAGGATCACTTGAGTGATTTTCACTTCATGCAAGATGCCAAGGACATATGGTTAGCAATTAAGGCTAAGTTCGGTGGGAATGAGGAGTCTAGGAGAATGAGAAAGTCCATGCTTAGACAACAGTTTCAAGACTTTCAAATCACTCAAGAGGAAGGAATTCATAAGGGCTATGACAAGTTTCACAAGATTTTAAGTCGTTAAATCATTGCAGGCAAAGCAGAGATAATGATGATTGTAATTCTAAGTTCTTGAGGTCTTTACCTCAATCCTAGCTACAAGTGAGCATTGCTTTAAAAGCAAAAGGTGGATTGGATATGCTTACTTTTGATGAGTCGTATAACAAACTTAAAGCTCTTGAACATGATGTAAGAAGTCCTTATAGATCATCATCTACTTCCACCCCACAAAGATTCGTTGGAGCTTCTACCCCTAAGATGAGTCATGGTCCAAGTCCAACTTACTCATCATCATCTTACACTACCACTCCATCAAGTTCTCAATCTGTAGGTATAATGGAAGATGTGCTTGGATCCTTCTTTCTTGATTATGATCCTCGGCAGGAACTGGCCTATGAGGATTTAGATCGTGGATCCCTTGGAGATGGAAGAGATGAAGGCTGAAGTGGCGGTGGCTATCTTTGTCCTATGGATATCAAGAATTTTGAGCGCAAAGGTCTGGAGAAGGTTTGGCTTCCAAGGAAGAGATCCAATGAGGTTTGACAAAAGGAAGGTCAAGTGCTTCACATGTCAACAGATGGGTCACTTCTCGAGAGAGTGCAAAGATAGGAAAGCTGGTGATGAGACGAGATACTCTACTTATCGCCAGAATCGGGGAGTCCGAACTTCAAAGGGATCAGCAGCTTTGGTCACTCTTGATAGCAATGTGGACTAGAAGCATCATGAGCAGGATATTGATGGTCCTGATAATGTTGGTTTGATTGCAAGCTGTACGTCAGAGGATAGTCATGATCAGATTGCCTTGATGGGCATCTCTCAAGTACAAAACTGTTTGTTTGGTTGTAGTGATCGTTATAATGAACTCAAAGAAGCTTATGATATTTTGAAACCTAAATATAATGAATGCTTTGTAGAAGTGGAAGCTTATAAACAGGCTTTAAAAACACTAGAAAGACAAAAGGTTTGGTTTCAGAAGAATCAAATAGCTTATGATGAGAAAATAAGTGTGTTAGAAAGAGATCTTACTAATGCTAAAAATGAGTTAAAATATTCTGAGAAGTTAAGAGAAGATGTAGTGTCAGAGAATCTAGAGCTAAAAGAGAAACTAGATACTGAAATTGCTAGGCATAACGAATGGTTGTTAAATGGAAATAAGTTAGCTAGTCACATCTATGCTAGTCAAACTCCAAATACTTCTATAGGATTAGGCTTTAAGAAGTATGTAGGGTTAGAAGCTAGGGATGACATACGCAAATCTACCCCAAAGGCCTAGCTAATTTTGTGAAAGAAGGTGCTCTACATGTCATGACGTGGACCTATTAGAGGTGAGCACATGCCCATTGACCTTTCCATTTCTATTGACTTTGATGGATCACATCATCTCTATGGCAAAAAGTCAAATGACTTGCCAGACCCGATACTTCTTCTAATGACTTTGTCTCTTGTGTTAACAGTGACAAGTCCTCCGTCCAAGGGTCTACAGAGTGTGATTCAAATGACAAGTCTGACCTTCCCAAGTCTACACCTGCCGCACCCAAGACTACCAATAAGCATGTCAGAGTTGCTGCCAAGGAATCCACTTCCAAGACAGTTGCCTCTGAAGACTTGCTTTTTAATTCTTTGCATAATAATCTTGTTAAAACAATTATTTTCATGGTTTTGGTTTGAATACTTCTGCGTGTAATAGAACATCTTTTGGGTTGAATAAATCTTCTAATCGAAGACATGTTTTGTGTGTAGAAGTAAATTTCATTTAATTAAGGATTGTGATTATCATGAGCAAAGGATGGGTAGGTGTGGTGATTCTAGGACATCTAGACCAATGTGGACCAATGTTAATGCTATACCACCTTATGTTCCACAAGCAACTAATTCTCCTTTTCCTTGGAGAAGACCAGTTGCAAGACCATATGTACAACCAACAAGTTCATATTTTAAGAATGGTTATTGGCCTGGATATGTTGACTCAATGATTGATGGGAAAGGGAACCGATATCACTGTCAAGTCCTCAGCAAGTTGTTCTTGGAATAAAAAGGGACCTAAATTTCAATGGAAACCCAAGAACAATAGTGGATCCTATACATCTGCATGGCATAGTTCATATGATCCACATGGCGAGGTTCAAGTAGCAATGACTTGAGCCTCAATAGTGTACTAATATTTTGTATATTTTGTTGTTGTAGAATCATCCTCTTAAGCATAAAGATGTTGGCATTGTTGATAGTGGGTGTTCAAGAAGCATGTCAGGAAACAGGGATATGATGCATAACTTTGAATTAATTGAAGGAGGAGGCAATGTAACCTTTGGAGGAAGTGATGGAAGGATTACTGGGAAAGGGACCATCAAAACACCTCAACTGGACTTTGAGAATGTATACTATGTCAAGGAACTCCAACACTTCAATTTGTTCTCGGTCTCACAAATCTGTGACACCAAGAACAAAGTACTCTTCACAGAGGATGAATGTCTTGTGTTATCTAAAGACTTCAAACTCCCAGAAGAAACTTCAATTCTACTGAAAGTTCCTCGGAATCACAATCTTTATACATTCAACTTAAGCTGATGTTAAACCGAAAGTGACTTAACTTGTTTGGTGGCTAAAGCATCCTTGGATGAGTCTACCAAATGGCATAGGAGGATGGCCCATGTCAACTTCAAGACCATAAACAAGCTCTCTAAACTGGGTCTTGTTGAAGGTCTTCCTTCCAAAGTCTTTAGAAATGATCATAACTGTTGCAAGCAAAGGAAAGCAACACGAGCCTCATACAAAGTTGTGACTGCTGTGAGCATTATTTCTGAACCTCTTCAATTGCTTCATATGGATCTGTTTGGTCCAACTCAAGTTAGAAGCATTGATCAAAAGTATTTTTGTCTAGTTATCACTGATGGTTATAGCAAATTTTGTTGGGTATTCTTTCTACGGACCAAAGATGAAACATCTCCAGTTCTGAAAGACTTTATTACCCTTATTGAGAATCAGTTGAACAAAAAGGTTAAAGGAATTCGGTGTGATAATGGGACAGAGTTCAAGAATGCTATCCTTATAGAACTCAGTAGGTCAAAAGGGATCAAAAGGGACTATAGCACTCCAAGAACCCCACAACAAAATGGGGTGGCAGAAAGAAAAAATAGGACCCTCATAGTGGCTGCAAGATCAATGTTGCACTCTAAGCTACCCACCATGTTTTGACTGAAGCTGTGGCACCTTGTTATGTCTTGAATAGAGTGTCCATTACTAGACCACACTTCAAAACACCATATGAACTTCTCTATGGGAAAGTTCCTACTATTCATTACCTTAAACCTTTTGGGTGTCAAGTGACTATTCTGAATACAAGTGATCCATTGGGCAAATTTGATGAGAAGACTGATGATGGTTATATTGTGGGATATTCATCTCATAGTAAGGCGCATGAGTTTACAATTTATCTGCTAAGAAGATTGAGGAGACATTGAACCCGAGGTTTCTAGAAGACAAGCCTAATGTTCAAGGACAGGGTCATGTTTGGTCTTTTGACCTTGATTACCTAACAGATTATTTGGGTTATTCTAGACATATGGCTACTCAAAATACATGTTCTCAAGAGTCTCCAACACACGGTGAGATACCCCGATGGATCCGATTCGACAGTGAGTTTGAAGATGATGAACAACCCATTGTAGTGCCTTCTTTCTCCCCTAACAATTTTCAGGTGACACTTCTAAAGTTACTTCTGATGAGAGTGAAGACGAGTCCAATTATCAGAGGATCTTGCTAGGTCGAAGAAACAAGAGTATGCAGCTAATCTAGATGCCTTGAGAGGAATGTCTGAGGAGAGTGCAAGTGAAACAATAAGTGGAAACCTCAATTCATCTTGAACGTGATCCGTTTCTCCTATCATCACCAATTCTGCTGAAGGCTATGTTGTTTCTACTCCCATTTCTACTAGAGTGTCCACAGACTTTGGAGATCCTTATACTCATTTTCCAAGACCCTCAGATCTTGGTAATCATCAACCCAAAGTTGGAATCTTCACCTCACCTTCTTATGACACTGATTTTGAACCTACTATGACTAATCTTGATTCTTCCATTGAAGTCAACATCACTGCTACTAAAAGGATTCACAATACTCATCCACAGTCAAATATTATTGGTGATCCTAATGCACCTGTTAGAACATGGGGTACGGTGGCAAGTTCTAAATATGGTCAAGTGGCTTTTATCTCTTATGTCTCAAATCAGCAAAGAGACAATCACACCGACTATGAACATTGTCTGTTTGCTTGTTTTCTTTCTCAAGTGGAACCAACCAGGTGTTACTCGGGCTCTTGAAGATTCAAGTTGGCTTGAGGCAATGCAAGAAGAGATGCAACAATTTCAAAATCAGCAAGTTTGGATATTGGTACCACTACCTGATGGCAAGTATGCAATTGGTACTAAATGGATTTTGAAGAATAAGAGAGATGCAAGAGGTGTTGTCATTAAAAACAAAGCAAGATTGGTTGCTCAGGGTTATAGACAAGAGGAAGGGATTGATTATGATGAAGTGTTTGCACCTGTGGCTAGAGTTGAGGCCATACGGATTTTCTTGGCTTATGCATCCTACATGGGATTTATGGTATTTCAAATGGATGTTAAAGCCTTCCGTATGGTGAAATAGAAGAGGAGGTTTATGTCACTCAACCTAAAGGATTTGAAGATCCTGATCATCCTACTCATGTTTACAAGGTTGTCAAAGCTCTCTATGGACTACATCAGGCACCACGAGCTTGGTATGCTAGGCTTTCATCATTTCTGCTGAAGCATGGATATCGAAGAGGTGCTATTGATAAAACACTTTTCCTGAAGAAGAATTCCACAGATATTATTCTTGTGCAAGTGTATGTGGATGACATTATTTTTGGATCCACAAAGGAAGCTTGGTGCAGGGAGTTTGAGGAGCTTATGAAGGGAGAGTTTCAGATGAGTGCCATGGGAGAAATGACTTTCTTTTTGGGTCTCCAAGTTCGCAGAGAACCGATGGTATCTTTATCAGTCAGGACAAATATGTGAGGGACATCTTAAAGAAGTTTGGAATGGAGAGTGTAAGGACTGCCACTACACCTTATGAAGCTCCAAAGTCAAAGACCAACAATGAAGTAGATCCACCAGTGAATGTACATCTCTACAGATCTATGATTGGTTCTTTGATGTATTTAACAGCTTTAAGGCCCGATATTACTTTTCTTTGTGAGTGTTTGTTCTCGACATCAAGTTACTCCACTTACTTCTCATCTCAATGCGGTTAAGAAGATCTTTAAGTACCTCAAAGGCCAACCTCATTTAGGCCTTTGGTACCCAAAAGAATCTCCATTTAAGCCGGAAGCATATAGTGATAGTGACTATGCCTTGGTGCAATCGGATAGACGGTCCACTACTGGAGGTTGCCAATTCCTTGGAAAGAGATTGATTTCTTGGCAATGCAAGAAACAGACTATTGTGGCTAACTCATCTACTGAAGCGTAGTACGTTGCTGCAAATTGCTGTGGACAGGTTCTTTGGATACAAAATCAATTGTTGGATTATGGGTATAACTTCATGAACACAACAATTTTTATTGATAATCAAAGTACCATATGCATTGTTAAAAATCCAGTTTTCACAAATCGAACAAAACATATTGAAATCCGGCACCACTTTATAAGAGATGCATATGACAAACATTTGATAAAAGTGGTTAAAATACACATTGATGATAATGTGGCAGATTTGTTAACAAAGCTTTTGATGGACCAAGGTTTCAACACCTTGTGGTCCATATTGGTATGCTTAACCCTTAACCGCAAAGTTTAAGGGGAGGCATAGGCCTCAGGGGAGGCATATGCCTCAGGGGAGGATTTGTGTATACTTTGCATTTTTCTTATGTAAATTTGTTTGATTTTTGTGTATACTTTTTGATTCTGTTTTCTAACACTAACCATCTAATGTAATGATAGTTTGTTTTTCTTTGTTGGTTTGTGTGTTTCTCGGTTTGTTTTGTTTTGCAGATTGGTTATTCAAGTTGGAATTTACCATGGTTGTTATTTTGGAATATGGTCAAGAAAACTCTAAAGCTTGTTTCTCTTGAATTCAAAGTCTTTGTCAAGTGAGCTATTTGTTTCCACAAGACAATACTTGAAGTTACAATGTTCATTCAAGAGAAGTAATGAAGCAAATTGTTCATTCATTCATTCAGAAAATACACTTACGAGTACAATCAACATCAAAAGCAACTACAAGGAAAGAGCTTTACATGATCTACTAATCCAAATCTAGTTCATATCATCTATTCCAACATCTAACAGGTTGTTGGATATGCATGATTGCTCACATCTTTCACACTAGATGTTGGATATGCATTTATCAGAACTTGCATAACCACACATTCCTTCTATCTTGATGGTCGGATATGCATGACCGGTATGACGAAGATGCTAAGGATCAAAATGGGAAGGATGGATTGATGAAAACGATGATGATGAAGATGACCACGTATGTCATGTGTGCTTCATCTGCTGATTTCACCAAAAAGCAATCCTTCCACCTTCCTTAACCCCTTCCTTTATACGATATGTGATGATGCACCATGATATGAAGCAGGAAGTGCTAGAACCACCTCTCTATCCTTATGGAGTGGCGGATTTCGGCGCACGTGACCTTCGTTGAGGTGAGGTGCTTGAGGTTGGGAGTAAGATGTTCTCTCCTTATAGGAGTCATCGAGAATCATCAGATTCACTTGGATTCACTACACTATCTTCTTCTGAAGAAGGGATAAAAGGTGATTTACTTGGTCGTGGATATGGTCGAGGAAAGTAATGAAGCCAGGGGTTTGAATCATCGCTTGATGATGATGAGAATGATGTTGTGAGATCTATGATCTCAGGTTTAGTGCTCATGGTTGATTGTGGTTAATTTTGGAGCATTGATGCAATTAGGGTTTGTGATGTTATTTGGGGTTTTTGATGAAGAGTTATGTGTGCATTGGGATTGTTTTATAGACAGTTTCAAGACTTAATGAGATTTAATGCGGGTGGGTGAAATAGTAAAAGATATTTTGAAGCTTCTTGAATTGATCTGTTTCTATTGAGTAGTATTCTTAGATTGATTAGTGTTTCTACCGGTTGAAAGTTAATTTGGGGAAAAGTAGCAAGACATCACTCGGTCAACATTTGACCAAAATTGGGAAACTACTACTTATTCTTTGTTTGCATATCTTCGTCTCGATTAAAAGTTTTCATTACTCACATTCAAAACACTTCCACTTGTGTGACTCTTAACCCTAACTTACAATTTTTCTCATGGCGCTTCAATTCAAGCATGATCATAATAAAGTCGTTTTAAGGGTGATGAGTTGTATAGACCAATGGTAGAATTCTTACAGAGATCTAAGATTCATTATGCTTTAACACATTCTCCGAATGCTATATATGAATCATTGGTTACTCAATTTTGGGCATGCTACAAAAGGAGTGATGATTGTTGCAATGATTGATGGAACAGAGCATGTGTGTGAGGAGTGATAAGAAGACAACTTCATTTGGATGATGAAAATGGGGTATCGCATTCTAATGCGGTGGACATTCTTGTTGGACTAAGAGCTATTGGATATCAGGGTGAAAGGACTGATATGTGGTTGAAGAATCAGTTGTGTCACACCCCAAATTACGGTTTTGGTATGAATACCAGGGGGAGGACTGTCATAGCATCAAAGTTAGATATCGACCTAAAGTGTCGCTAGAAAATACATCGTTAATTTATTAAAACAATCAGAGTTTACAAAGTAATGGTCTCAAATGAAAATCAACTTGTGCGGAAATAAGTTTGCTACAAGCCAAACGATGTTTTTAAAGTTTATAAAACCTGTGAGACGCTGCCGTCACCACGACTCTATGATATGTCCATATGCATGCCATGAAGTGAATGCCTTAGATACCCGAGATAAAACATGCTAAAAAGTGTCAACACAAAGGTTGGTGAGTTCATAGAGTTTGGTTAACAAGTAAAGCTTTTAAAGAGCGTTAATGCAACAAAGGCAAAGTTTTTGGTTATATAGAATAGTTCCAGCAAAGGCATCAAATCCACTCACCCAAGTCCCCCATAAAACTTGCAACCTTGTGTTTACAACCCAACCGCTAAAAAAATAGTATGTCAATCATGTATGTATATATCATAGTAGTAAAAAGAAGTATATGTGTCACCATGGTCTTCCAACACTGTTGGGATGTTTGTAAATTAATAGCCTTCCAACAACTTAATTTGGAGCCACTAATTCTGCATGTTTGTAAATTAGTAGCCCTCCAACAACTTAATTTGGTGCCACTAATTTTAGTATGTTTGTAAATTAGTACCAACACTTAATTTGGTGCCACTAATTTTTGTATGTTTGTAAATTAGTAGCCCTCCAACAACTTAATTTGGTGCCACTAATTCTAGTATGTTTGTAAATTAGTAGCCCTCCAACAACTTAATTTGGTGCCACTAATTCTAGTATGTAATGCAAGTATGCATATGAAATCAAATATAACCCAATCAAGTATAAAACGCAATCAAGTCTAAAGTATAAGTAATGTTGTTTGGCAAAAGAGCTTAAATGTTTGATAAATAAGCATGTATCTCAAATAGTTTATAGGAATTTAAATGAGTAAGCGGGTATGAACTCACAAGAGTATGTCAAAGTTTAGAATATTTGTAAAGTAAATGAAAATAGTTTGAGCATGTATCTCCCAAAAGTAATTGAAAATGTATAATAGGGACTATGAACTCACAGAGTATGTAAAAGTTTAAAGTACTTTCAGAAAGTAAGTGAAAATAGTTTTGAGATGTATCTCCCCAAAACAGCCATGAAAGCAAGTGTAGGGGCTACGAACTCACTCGGGTGTGATTGATATAACAAAATGAAATGCATCGAAAGCGAGGTCCTAAACTACTAAAATGAATGTTATGACTTGAGTTATGATATTGTCGTGAATGCATGATTTTGGAAAACGATCACCCAATATGCTACTTGAAAACTAGTTATATAAAAATATTGTTACTGAATGTGTGACTTCTTTCTTTTGAGTTAATGGTGAAAATAGTTAAAACTATGTAACGGTTTTTGTATGAAAATCGGTTTATAGACTTGAAGTAATATATACATAGGAAAACTAACTCGCTTTTAAGGTCCGCTTCCGAACGTCCGTTTAGGCCCTCAAAACCTTTGATTAAAAATCCGACAGCATACTTAATGCTGTGAATAGGCACGCCGACTCAAAGTTCGGTTAACCATAAATCGCTTTAAGTCCGCTTTTCAAGTTCTTTATATCCACAAGGTAATGAAGAGATTTTAAACTTCTGAGACTTCACAGAAATTTTAAGGCCACTGTTTGGGTCAGTTAAAATTCGGACTGCATGTACAATTTTCCCGAAAATGGTAGAAATCGAACTTGAAACCACGATCTTTTCGTTATAACTCCGCTTAGTCCGCTCAAAAGGTGCTCATAACTAAAAATCTATTTTCTAAAACTTTAATAAAACTTATAAAAATGACTAACTTTTCGAAAATTATGACACGCTCACACCATTTTAAAATTACCTTTTCTAAATTCTAACTCAAACAACACCACAATATTCCCTTAATCTACTATCACCAATCCTACTAGTAAAACAACTTCATTTGATCATAACCAAAATAAATATTCATTATGAGGCTAAAAATATATATATACAAACTTAAATAAACATGTATAAAATTTTATGTAATCATTTCCTCCAAAAATCACAACTAGACTTTGATGATCCATTTTTCAAACTTATCATTTTTATAAACTTCTAACTATTACATACTTGTTATAAAATTAATAGACACATATGGGTGATAACATTTGATAAACATGAATAAACTACAACTTGAGCAAAATGATCATATGGACTTCATGAAAAATGAAAAATATATATGAAAAGTGAGATGAAGTTTTATGCTTACAAGTGCTTGATGTTTTGGACAATTTTGAAAATTTTTGTGATCTTCTTCTCTTGTTCTCCTTGGAATGGCCGATTGGAAAACCAAATTTTTCACCTTGTGAATTTTACTTGTATGTGTTGTTGAATTATTGTTTAGTAATAAGAATTAAGACAAGATCCACAATTCAAGTGGAGTTGATGGATCTTGTCTAGTTCATTCATTTATTATTATGTATATAAATGTGTAAGTAAAGTAATGAAAGTTACTTGAATGGAAGTAGTAACTTGTAGCATTGTTGAGTAATATTAGTAAGTTGTATACACGTTTGAATATTTAAGGTATGCTAGATAAAATAATTTTCATGGTCAAGATAAATATATTTTGTCATAAAATTATAAAAATACATTCTTTGCAAAACTTGAGTGAAATAATAATATTCGTGTAGTTTTTAAGAAAACCGTCATTAATAATATAAATTTTAACAATTTGATACAAAATGAATTTTAAAACACGAGGTAACTCAAAATATAGTTTTTATAACTAAATGTAAGTATAAAATGTATCGATCGCTTTGAAGTATCGATCAAATGTTCAAAATAATGTTTACGATAATGTTGGTAATAAATAACGCTTAATGAAAAAATGCAAACCATGTACTAAAGCATGATGGATGAGAAATGACCGATCAGATTTTCTCAATGTATGAGCGGGATGTGGTATTGTTTGTCTTTCTCAGGGTTTGACTTATAATTTCTCTAAGTATATTTTTGATAATATGGTTGAAAATATAGATAAGAAAAAGCATAAGTTTTTTATGTACCCTAGGTTTCTTCAGATAATTTTAGACATTACCACACAAGCCCAAGACTTTTATCCCATAGGAGCTTTAACTGCTAAATTATTTGCTTCAATGAGAACTAAGTATGAGGGGGCACATCATCCTTTGCTAGCGGCTATGTTGTCTCAGGACAATGAATCTGCTGAAGAAGGAAATGTTGTTGGTTCTCCACCTTCTACTATCAAGTTGATGGGAATCCATTAGTGACAATAGATGAAGGCCCTTCTAATACTGCTGAAACCCATCTTGTTGCTCCTGAACAACATTTGTCCACTCCTTCACCTAGATCTAGTCCACCATCTACACAGGTTCCTCATGATGAGGTTGAGACTGACTTTAATAGGTTGCCTACTCCTAGTCCTGTTAGAGATCCAATTGATGATAATGTTTCATTCATTGAGCATGTTGATGTTTCTTTCGAAGGCCCAATGATGCTCCCATTCCCACAGAGCAATCACGGTGGAGCTGAGGACCCTATTACACTTACATCTTTATATGATTTAGTGAACAGGTATGGAACTGAGGTTACTAATCTCAAGAAGGAGCTTGCAGAGACTAAAACTAAGCTTGGTGGTGAGATTGTAGATTTGAAAAGAAAGGTTAAGGATTTGGAAATACAAAGTCGAGAAGAAAAGGAGATTGATGTTTCTTCCGATGAGGAGGATGATGAATGCTCGCTTTAAGTCACTTGATATGTTGGCTAATGTGGCTCAAGAATCTAATGTCTCTATGTCAAAGGTTGGTACATCCTGTAAAAAGGAGCCAATTTTGTTTACTAGACGAAGGAGAAAGCAATCTATGCATAAGGATACAGTTCAAAGTGAAGATGTTTCAACTACTGAAGAACATGTTGTTGCTGATACTCCTTTGATGGACATTGCTGGTGTTGATGTTCAAGCTTCAAATGTGCTATCCTCGAATCTGCTCAAGTTTTTCTTTGCCGAAGGAAGTTTAATTTGAATGTAAGTAGATGTATTTTCTACACCGTTGAAGATTTCTCTAAACATGTTTCTTCTGAAGCACATCCGACGAATCTTCAAGTTCCTTTATGGATACTCCTTCACCATGCTATTTTTGAATCTGATAAAGGGAAAGGAGTAATGGTTGATACCGAGCTTGGTCCGCATCTAGTCGTGAACAGGAAAGGTTAGCACAACAGACGATGTTAGATGAATGTGCCAATTTGAAGAAAAGTGCTGAATTGGCTCACAGATTGAAGTGAAGTCTATTTCTAAATTGACTCCTCGAGACAAAAGAATTAGATGCAATGGCTACTCAGATGCCTGCCGAACACTAGGAATGTGTATACTCGACAAGTCGCTTTCTAATCCTTCAATTGCTCAGAGTATTTTGGGAGCAGACTTTAATAGTGATGATTTTGTGGCTCAAATGATGGCTCTTGGACAACAAAATAAGAAAGAAGCTATGGCAAAAAGGAAAGCTATTCGAACTCAAAAGAACATGACTAAGAAAATGAGAGCACAATCTGTAGCTCCAACAAAAGATTATATGAGGAAAGTAGTGAAATATCAGAGTTGCTCTCTATAACTCGTATGACTATGAAGGTGTTAAGGCTTTACCGATGCCGAAGTTAATCGGCTTATTATAATAAGATTATGAAGTTTATTTCATCTAGTCCCTCGCTTCGATCTACTTTGAAAAGAATTGCTGATGTTTCAGATGATCCTAAATCCAAAAGACCAAGGATAGTTGAAATTGTAGATTCTTTTGAGGATCCTGTCTCAAAGTTAAGTACTTCGTTGTTGCTTCGAAGAATCTCCTAAGCTATTCCTTCGATTCTATCAAGCTATTCCTTCAGTTGTTCAAGTTCAATCACTGAACCTTATGTTAGCTTCATCCGAATATCATCTTCAAGCATCTACAGTTTTCTATTGACAAAGATGGAAAAGATTTGAGTTGTCAAGTGAAATACAGGTAGCCTAAATCTAAAAAGGCCGAGCGAGTGAGAAGATGTATGTCTTACGTGGTGTTATTCCAATGCAGGATGATTCTATTTCTTCCACGAAAATTAAAGATGTTACTGAAGAACCTATACCATCTTCGACATTTATCTACCAGTAGGAGGAAGAAAAGAATGGCTAGAAAACGATCTGCTTTTCCTGGAGATATGTGAAATCTGTTGAGGCACATACATCTAAGGTTAAGGAATCTTCAAGGGTTAATTCTTTGGATCTCAAGGCTGTGATTCAACATTTATTAAAGAGGATCTTCTGATGTTTTTTCCGCGGTCTCATGATGTGTTGGTTAATTGGTCATTGCAAAAGGATGAGTGAATGTGATTCACCGTTGGATCAAACGACCATGGAATTTAATTTTTGAAGGAGATCTTGCATCCGGTGGATAGGCGATTTGGTTACGCTATATACTCTTGTCAATAAGTATTATCATTCTAATGCACCAAAGGGTTCTGGTTTATATTTATTGGGTGATCTTCATGTTTTGTTTGATTCAATATCTCCCAATGGTAAAGGATACTTTATTTGGAAGAACTCTCACTTATGGCAAGTTACATCTTGGAGATTTTATCCTCTGCCTCGTGTGCATGTAGTTGAGACGAAGGGTGGTATTACTATCTGCATGTTTGCTGAGAGAACTTATCCATTATCTGTGAAACTTATGGAAAGAATGCTTCTTCCGAAGTTGGAAGTTCCTCCAGATCCTGTTGGCAATGATCTTTTGCATGCTGAACAATGTGTCGGTGTTATTAAGAATCAGCTTATGGCACATAGAAGTTCCTCATGATTATGGTACTTTGTAATTTGTATGATTTGTAATTTTTGTTTATTTGTTTTATTCTTAGTTAAAAAAAAAAAATAAAAAATAAAAAAATAAAAAATAAATAAACATGTATATGTTTTTACTAACTTTTATTGCGTGTTTGTTGTATCATATTGTTGGTTATTGACTCACCAGATATACCTTGTGTATATAAAAGAGTTGGCTAGTCCAAAGGGTACAACTTTGGTAAAGACACATCAAATCTGTTGATAGGTGTAATGGTTTGCTCAAAATCATAGGGTTTGCAACCACCCATGCTTAATTGCTGAGTGTTGTATGGTTATCAATTCACCATGGTTTATTCCTTTTGGAATCCAAGAATTGACTAGCCCACATGTATATGGCTTGTGGTAAAGGCAGTGGAATACCATGTTTGGTAATCAGTTCACCAATTTTAAGAATTGACTAGTCTTGAGCAAACGGCTACAGGTAAAGACATATCAAACTCCGTTCATGGTTGCGATTTTCTAATAAATCGATGGTTATCGTGTACCATGGTTTTCGAACTTAAACATTTGGCTACTCCAGTAGTGATGGCTATTGGTAAAGAGACATCAAATCCATTATGTTCTATGATTCACCTCTCACGAGGAGTTAACACACTGGATGTGATGAGAATAATTTGAAACTAATATGTTTTGATGTACATGTTGTCATTTGTTGCCGCAAAGATATGGAGTTTCAGAGTTTCTTCATCAAAGAGATGTTTTTGTTTTAATTTTTGTCGATGATGTTCGAACAATCCTCTGGTGCAAGGTTAAAGATCTATCAAGAACCTGGAACTTAACCAAGTCAAATTCCAGTTTAGGGGAGGATTGTTGGGAATTATGTGAAGTACTAATTATCTTGAATGGATTCTGCCAAGGGTATGGATTCTAAGACATAGTCTCTGAAGATTAGTTTGTTTCAAGGAAGTTATTATTCGTGTTTAGTATATTTAGTTTGGATATATATGAGCTTTATTAGGAAGTGATTGTGTATATCTTATTTAGTTTTATGTTTATACGTTTCTTGGGAAACGGTTTAGGGTTTTGTTTAGGGTTCCTTGTCTATAAAAGGAACACAATAGAATGAATTATATACGTGTGCTTAAACAAGTTATTAATATAAAGATCCATAGAGGATCAAAGAAGTTCTTAGTTATCTGTTTCATACTTGTGTTTATATTCCGCTACAGAATACAAGTTGTAGAGATTTTCTTTTAGTTTGTTTGTGATTACACAAGCGATACTAACGATCTACGAAGCTCAAGATCTATCAAGGTCTTAAAGTTTTCAACAAGAAATTTAGGTCAAAAAAACATAAAAACCTCAATAACTTCTGTTCGGAGCGGATTTAGGCCTCAAAGGTTGACCCGACGTGCCATTCTCCTCGTTCTCACGGTCGTTTTGATGGGTAAAACACTGAAAACGGAGTTAGCTTCAAAAGTTATGGTCGCTTTGAAGTTTTGTCGGAAAAGTCAACTTTTGGTCAAACCGCTTCAATCAATCCTCGCGATCCGTGACAACTCGCCTCCAAGACAACTCGCTTAAATGACAACTAAGGCACAACTCACACTCCTAGCAACTCGCTTAAACGACAACTCGCTTAAGCTACAACTCGCATAAGTGAACAACTCGCTTAAAAGACAAGTCGCATAGAACACAAGTCGCATAAAGAGACAACTCGCTAATAACCAAGTCGATAAAACCAACTCGCTTAGAACATAACTCGCTAGAACCCAAAGCTTAAGTGACAACTCACTTAAGCTACCAACTCTTAAGTGACAACTCGCCTTCAAGCAACACACCAACTCGCCCAAGAAACGACATCGTGGCTCAACTCGCTTCCAACAAACATTAAAAAAAACACCACTTTTCAATCCAAAAACAACCCAACCACGATGATTCAAGCCTTCTAACTCAAAACCTAAGCATTTATAATGATTAAACACAAAAGTACAATCAAAATCCAAACTTTAACACTAGAAATGATCCAAATGATGCAAGCTACTCTAAACTCATTCAAACCCAAAAACTTATGAAAACCACTAGAAATCCAAGAACATGAAAGATGAGTGATCAAACCTTGGCTCTCTGATACCAATTAAAAGATATTGGATTTCATAAACACATATAAAACACAAGTATGGATCGAATGGTATAGAGAGTTTAGAGAGAGTAAGAAGAATGGGAGCCTTTCTAGAGAGAGAGTAAACAAAAGAGAAAAGGTTATATTAGAATGAAAGGTCCAACCCTCTATCTTTGGGAGCAGAGGGTATTTATAGATACATACTACATGTCCTCTTTCGGACTGTGGATCAGGTATACAGTGGGTAAAGACCCGTCCTTCCTCCACGGTGTTACACTACGCTAAACTAAACTAATAACTAACTAATAAACTGATAAATAACGATATGTCTATGAGCTAACTTATGCTAGATTATATTTGGGGTGACCGACTCTTCACTATGGAATTTCTAATTCCTAACATCTCTGGTTCTGAATTGACTAAAGAAGACAGGGAGTCTCAGCTGTATGATGACTTTGAGAACTTTAAGATGAATCCAGGGGAAAGTGTCACTGAATATCATGTAAGATTCCACAAGCTTGTGAATGATATGAGGAATATCTAAATGACAATGCCGAATATTCAGCTCAATTCAAAGTTTGTGAATAACATGAATCCCGAATGGCACAAATTTGTCACTGCAGTCAAGCTTAACAAAGGTTTGAGGAACAAAAACTATGAATAATTGTATGCATATTTGCTCCAAAATGAGAAACATGTTGTGTTTGAACGAATGATTTTGGAAAAGTTCAAGACTAATTCTGGAGATGCAAGCTCATCAAATGATTCAACTGCATTCTACACAAATGTAGGAATTACCACCAGAGCATCACAAGTCATACCAACTGGAAATGGCAATCACAAACTCATTCCGATCCGTGGTATAAGCCTCCGACTCAGACACATTCATGGAACATCTTGTTAATCAATTGGCTTTAATGGTCAAGGAGAACTTGAACTTCACCCCACACACCAACAATCATCTCAGAATTGCATCCAATCTTCACAATCATGCTACAGTTAAAGACGGAAAGGTAGTGGTGCAAAATGTGCAAGGAAGACAGAATGCATACATTCCACATAATGAGCTAGGAATTTTGGTGCCGGATATGGGAATGTTGGTGCTGGATATGGGAATGTTGGTGGTGGTGGTGGATATATGGGTAATCAGAATCATGGAAGGAACATCGCTCAAGGTCAAGTAAAGCCTATTAAATGTTACAACTGTGGTGGAGAAGGACACATCGCAAGGAATTGCACTCTTCCAAAATGTCCACAAAATGTAGAGTACTTCAGACAAGATGTCGTAAGCTCAAGACAAGTGGAGCTATGTTGAATGAGGAACAATTGCTATTCCTTGCCGAGGGAAATGCCGAACTTATGATGCTGATGTGGATTAACGCCGTGTGGTATGGGTCACAACAATCCCAACGATTTCAAGTTGCAGACATGCGTGATGCATTTGATTCAGATGTTGATGATGAACCAACTGCCCAGACCATCTTCATGGCTAGTATTTCACCAATGGTTTCTACAGCTCCTTCACCACAAAAGGCCAGTCCCTCCAAGGAATCAATCATATCAGAGGTATTAAAACTATACGATGATGTTGATGTGCAAAAGATACACGACAAGGTACAATCAACTGAAATTATTGAATCAGATATTGAAAATATGGGAATATCAATGTTGTCCCATATGATCAATATGTGAAAAAAAAATTAAAGTGAAATTATACCAAGTAATGCATCTTCTGCAGTCAATGATGACTATATTTTTGATGAATTCACTGCATGTGCCCCTGATGATTCTATAACATCTGAACTAAATGCCTATAAGGAACAAGTTGCTATATATGAACAACGTACTAAGTTTGAATTGACTACCCGTGAGCAGGAGATGGATAACCAAATGCGCATATAATTATCAAAAAGCAATTTTAGAGAAGAAATGTTAAAACAAGAGTTGGATTCCTTACAAGAAAAGCTTAACAAAACTGTTAAACTAAAACAAGAACTTCAAGAAAATGTGAAAGTACTTAAACAAATTTCAATGCTAAGGAATCAAAACTTTTAAATGAATTTTCCAACCTAAAAACTTTGAAGAACAAACTTGAAAATAAATTGTACGTACAAGGGAACACCATTCAGACTGCTCACATGATCACTAAGCATAGAGTCTTAAGTGATAAGCATAGCGTTGCACTTGTAGATGAACCAAATCCTAAAGCGTATAGTAAAGCTAAAGCAGCTCAAAAGGTAATCTATGATGGAAATGAGATTCTTAAGCCTAGACAGAAACCCACTTGTGTTGAGTGCACTGAGGAAGATAGAAAATTAGAAGAAGTCTCTAGAAAAAAATTAGATGATAAAAGAAAATATCACCTTTAAAACACCAAATTATTCTAAGGAAAACTGGATTGCCTTTAATAAGTTTAGACCTCAGACCTAGCTGACCCCTGAACAAATGTTCTAGAAAAAGGATCCGACAAGCAAAAGTCGATGATTTTATCGAAAAGAATTCCCCTTGTAGGAAATTGCCTCCAACATCTGTGTATCCCCAAATACACCAATGCATTTAGTGCCTAGAAATCTTCCCACTAATAGCAAGACCTTAATCAGCTTTTATGTAGTTTACCAACTATTTGTTGATTTTAAGAAAACGTAAGAAGAGAATCACACCCAATGGGATAACTGAAGGGGAAAGGGGTTTTGAACAAACTAAAGAATGCTATTTAACTGAGGTCATGCCTTTCTTTAAACAACTTAAAGGACAATTTGAGAGTCTTCAAAAGGGAATGGAAACAGAGATTAAAGAAATGAAAAAGATGTTTAATGATATGGAATTTGAGGTCAATATGTATGAACGTGAGCTTAAGAGTAATGAAATTGAGATAAAGAATCTGCACATCATTAATGATAATTTGATCTCTCAATGTGCTGCTCAAGATGTGTTTCAATCGTTACAAATTATTCTATTATCGATCTCAATTTCATGAATTAACCGTAGCATTAAAAGTTTCCCATGATCGTGTCATTGAGCTTGAAACCACAAATTCAAAATTGCATGATAAAATAGAACAGGATGATCATGATAATTTGGTAAAACATTTTTCTAAATTGGAAGTTGAACATTTTGATTTGCAACTAAAATATCAACATCTCAAAGAAAATGTGAAAACCTCAAATATCAAGACATCCTCGGATGTTCCTGAGTTTGATGCAGTCTTTGAAATAAGCAAACGTGACGAACAGATTCGAACTCACTATAACACAATCAGAAGGTTAGAAACCCAAATTTCACAATTAAAGGGTGAAAAGAACAATGTGAATGGCTCCCAAATGCCTCCTCCTTTAGATTCTCAGTATTCTCAAAACTTTCATCTTCAAAACATCATTAATGTATTACAACAAGAAAATGAGAATTTTCTAGAAGAAAATGAAAAGGTTAAACGACACTTCAAAGAGTTATATGATTCAATGAAAGTCACTCGTGACAAGAACAATGAAAAAATAACTTCTTTACAAAAGGAAATTGAGAATCTGAAGGGTCAGGTAAAAGGGAAGATGTCACTTGTCTGTGATGAGAATGTTATATTAAATGCATCTGCGGATTCTAAGTATGTTGTGACTGTAAAGTATATTCCTCCTCATCTTAGAAATAACGAACTTGTGTTTCAAGAATATCTTTCATACCTTAAGGATAGTATAGAATGTCTCCGTGAGATTGTCGAAGAGGATAGCATAAATAAACCACTTGATAGTGAAGTTAGGTATGCATGCTTATATGCCAAACGATCTCAGGAACTTTTAGAATGTTTAAGAGCAACATGCCCTAAATCATTTTGTACGAAAGATAAAGTTGTTATGCCTTGTTCTATGCCTAGTGTTAAGCATGCAACCCATGATATGCCTTGTTCTGTGCCGAAAGTCAAGCATGTGAAATTTGATGTGCCTGCAAGTACTTCAGATCCCAAAGACTTCTAGATCAAGAATGCAAAAAGTAGCAAAACCAACTAATGTTCCCATCATTCCCTCACAGAGTAATCATGATACAAAAGCAAGCGGGTCAAAGCCCAGCAATACAAAGCAAGATAGGACCTCGCAAGCTAAGAGTGATCAATGGAAGAAAGTAGAAGACCACCCTAGGAACAATAAGTTTGTGTTGAATAAGACTAATCGTGTTGATTCTAGTATTAGCTATAAGCGCATCAGTAACTAATTCAATTCGCTACTACTTGCAAAACATGTAATGAATGCTTGATTTCTGGTATTAATCATGAATGTGTTGTGGATGATTTGAGTAATGTCATCGAATCTCCGTAAAAAATGTTAACACTAGAAAACATGATAAGAAGGTCAGAAAACCAAGGAAGAAGAGGGCTAGAAAACATTGGAAACAAACAGGAAGAAAATTTAGTAATGTAGGCTATCAATGGATACCCACTGCTGTAAATTCAATCTTAATGAGTTGTGCCCTAAATTATCTAGATCAATGCCCATTAGGAAATGGATGCCTACTGGTAGAACTATACCTTTAAGAATTGAACATACTTTGAATAGATCTACTGTTACTACTAGCTCGGCATCTACCTCTGATGATATCATTGTTTCTACTTCTGATGTGGGTGCTCCAAACACATTTTCTAACCAAGTGGAACCCATTCTCGCATGGGGATCCAAACTGTCCAGTCATCCATACTTTTCTGTGTTCAACTCTGGTCGTTCAAATCGCTCGTGGTACCTTGGACTCAGACTGTTCCAAGCATATGACTAGAGATCGCCATGCTCATGAACTTCGTGAGTAAATTTATCGGGACTGTTAGATTCAGGAATGACCATTTTGGGGCAATTATGGGCTATGGAGATTATGTGGTTGGTGATAGTGTAATTTCCCGGGTATATTATGTTGAAGGTCTTGGTCATAATTTTTTTTCTGTCAGTCAATTCTGTGATTCTGATCTAGAAGTGGCATTTAGAAAACATACTTGTTTCGTTAGAGAAATTGATGGTGTGGAACTCTTAAGAGGAAAACGTGGAACCAACATGTACACCATCTCTATCGAAGATATGATGAAGTCTTCTCCAATCTGCTTGTTATCTAAAGCCTCTAAAACAAAGTCATGGTTATGGCATCGTCGTCTCAATCACTTGAACTTCGGAACCATAAATGATTTGTCTAGAAAGGACCTCGTAAGAGGTTTACCCAAATTGAAGTATGAAAAAGATCATCTTTGTTCTGCATGCCAATTGGGAAAAACCAAGAAATATGCCCATAAACCCAAACCTGCAAACTTAGTTATGGAAGTTCTTCATACTCTTCACATGAATTTGTGTGGACCCATGAGAGTGCAAACTATAAACGGGAAGAAATATGTGTTAGTCATGGTCGATGATTATTCTCGGTTTACTTGGGTTAAGTTTCTGAGGTCAAAGGATGAAACTCCAGATGTCATCATCAAACTTATTAAACAAGACCAGGTTCGACTTAATAAAACTATCAATTATCCGAACGACAACGGAACTGAGTTTGTTAACAAAGAACTGAGTCAGTTTGATGAAAGCATTGGAATCAGTCATCAAAGAAGTGTTCCACGACTCTCAATAGAACGGTGTAGTTGAAACACTAAATCGGACTCTTGTCGAAGCCGCAAGGACTATGCTAATTTTCTCAAAGGTTCCATGTTTCTCGGGCTGAAGCCATTGCCACTGCCTGCTACACCCAAAACCGTTCCCTTATTCACACCTCTCATGGAAAGACTCCTTATGAACTTGTCCACAACCGAAAACCTGATCTATCTTTCCTTCGTGTGTTCGGTGCCTTATGCTATCCAACGAATGATGGTCAACACTTAGGAAAGTTAAGAGCTAAGGCGGACATTGGAGTTTTTGTTGGTTATGCACCAAACCGGAAGGGTTGCCGAATCTACAATAAAAGAACCCGAGATATCATGGAAACAATTCACGTCACGTTCGAAGAGTTGTCTGAGCAAATGGCTCCAGGACAATCAAGTTCTGAACCCGCATCTCAACATTTATCTTGTAGTCCTATCAGTTCCTCTCTTGTACAGAACCCATCACCTGCAGTTCCATATGTACCTCCTTCTGAAGAAGATTTTAAGAAACTGTTTGATCCAATGTTTGATGAATATTATGAACCTATTGTTAATGATCATTCTACACCATCAACAAATAACTTCTAATCCAATCAACACGATAATCCATTTGTTTCTATGACTCTATCTCAAGAAGCTACCCAGATCACTCATCGTCATCATCAAATCCTCAATCTTCAGCAGTACATCATGGAAATGAAGTCAAATTATGATGAAGATAACCCTTTGCTACTCCCGAAGATGCTCCATTTGAGAACATATTTGCTCCTGAACCAACTTAAGAACCATCTTCATCAGGAGATCCAAACTCTGCTACTTCAGTCCCTCAACAACAACCACACGAGCACCTTAGAAAATGGACACATGAGATTGGACAACATCATTGGGAACCCTTCTCGTCCAGTATCCACTCGTAAACAACTTGCAACTGATGCCTTGTGGTGCTTCTTCAACTCCGTACTATCTAAGGTCTAACCAAAAGACGTCAAAACAGCCATGACTGAAGACAATGGTTCAATGCCATGCAAGAAGAAATTCATGAGTTCGATCGGCTAGATGTATGGGAATTAGTAATTCCCTCGATCGTAAGCTATGATCATTGCTCTAAAATGGATCTTCAAAGTAAAACATGATGAACATGGTGATGTGCTAAAGAACAAGGCTCGACGGGTTGCGAAGGATACCGCCGAGGAGGGTATTGACTTTGAAGAATCATTTGCTCCAGCTTGCACGTATCGAGGCAATCGAATCTTTGGCTAACGCCGCTAGTAAGAACATGGTAGTCATCGATGGATGTAAAGACCGCTTTTCTTAACGGATATCCGAAAGAGGTTGTATACGCCATCCACCAAGGTTTTGTGAATCCAGAGCATCCTACTCATGTCTATCGCTTGAAGAAGGTCCTTTACGGTTTGAAGCAAGCTCCAAGGGCATGGTACGACACGCTATCGAAGTTTCTTTTATCTAATGGATTCAAAGAAAGGAGCAGTTGATCCGACATTGTTCACCGTGAAAGTCGCAAACACTTAATTCATGTTCAAATTATGTTGATGATATTATTTTGCCTCAACTGACCCAATGAATGTGACCGTTTTTCTAAGAATATGGGCTCCAAATTTCAAATGTCAATGATGGGACAAATGTCATTTTGGGATTACAAATTTCACAAAGTCCCTGAGGAATTTTATCAATCAATCTAAATATGCAAATGAGATCTTAAAGAAATTTGGATTTGATTCTTGTGACCCGGTTGACACTCCCATGTTGAGCGTAAAACCGGATGAGGACCACTCAGGATCATGGTTGACCAAACTAAATATCGTAGTATGATTGGATCCCTGATGTACCTTACCGCTAGTAGACCGACATTTGTTCACATGTGATGTGTACAGCTAGATACCAAGCTAAGCCTACCAAAAGCACCTTGAAGCGGTTAAACGGGTCTTTCGGTATCTCCAAGGAACCATCAGTTTGGGACTTTGGTACCAAGGACACCGGATGTCACTAACACGTAATTTATGCGATGCCGATCATGCAGGTGTCAAGATACACGCCGAGCACAGGAGGTGCTCGCTTTTGGGTGATAAACTTGTGAGCGGGTCTTCAAAGAAACAAATGAGTACCTCAATATCCTTTACAGAATAATACATAGCCATGTCATCTTGTTGTGCTCAAATCCTATGGATGAGATCCCAATTATCCGACTATGGCTTTGAATTCAACAAAATCCTCTCAGATTGTGATAACAAGAGTGCCATTGCTCTCTCATGCAACAACCTTCAACATTCAAGAGCAAAGCATATCGACATTCGACATCACTTCATCAGGGAGCAAGTGGTGTGGTGGAACTATATTTTGTGAAGACTAATATCGCTAGCGACATCTTCACCAAAGCTCTTCCTAGAGAACATTTTGAGTTTATCCTCCCAAGACTTGGTCTAAAGAGTCTACAACCGGAAACACTCAAACGCCTTCAAGAGGAAGACGAGAAGTAAAGGCTTTTCTTCATCCATCTCTTGTACATATTTATTCAAAAAGAAAAAATAAAAATTATAAAACCCATTAATATATATATATATATATATATATATATATATATATATATATATACACACACACACATATATATATATATTCTTTTTCCATATATTTTTATTCTTCGATAAAATCTACGGACTTTGTTTTTGTCACTCAAAGAATGACACGGGTCTTTAGATGAAGTTCGAATGTACATAAACCTTAAAAAAAAAAAAAAAAAAAAAAAAAAAAAAAAAAAAGATGGAGAAAAATGTAGGTTTATTGTCATTTCAAAGAACCCGCTTTAAAAAGAAAGAGCAGAGCCATGCTTAATCTAAATATTTGAAACCTCTTGCTCTGATTCTAAAAGACAAATGTGTCTTAACAAATATTTTTCCTTCTAAAACATTCTTCTGAAAAATATTTGTCATCTTATGAAAACAAAATTGTTTTGAAAATAACTCGGAATATCTGTAAATCATTTGGACTTATCATTTGACAAAATATCTTACGCTCAATCAACAACATATGTCATTGATTGAGGGGGAGAATGATTTCTATCAAATCTAAAAGTCATTTTTCAAACAATTGGCATGTAATCGAGCAAGGTCTAACTTTGGATAATCAAAATGAACAATGTTTTTGATCAATTGGATCCAGACCTTGTCTAAGATTGTGTTTTCAAAAGATACTTAAGCATGTTTAATCATTGGAGTTTTAAGTCTCAAAATTTGAACCTTATCAGTTAAAAGTGTTAAAAGCAAGTCACAATTCTCCTCAAAATCTTTCAAAACCAATTTAAATCAATAGAGATCACAAATCTCAATGGATTTGAAAATTGTAATCGGGGGAGAATTTATGATTTAAATTGGATTTAAACTGATAATTCGATAAATGGTTTTGAAATTGATTAGCAAGATCTCCTCCCTACATATGCCAAATGATTTCAAATTTTCCAAGCATATGTTAAGGGGGAGCATTTATCTTAAACCATAAGGGATTAAAACGTGATTAATTTGTCTCAAAGTGCATGTTCCCACTAATATGTGCAAAACTCTTTCAAATCTCGATGCACATATTGAGGGGGAGCAACTTTTAGAAAACCACATCCTTTCCCAAAATATCTTTAACTAAGTATTTAAAATACTAATTTTTATCGGGAAAGTGATGTCGATATCTTTAGAAAATGTTGATCAAATAAGTGAATTCTTTATTCCTAATCTGAGATTCTCAAGTCCTCTTGCCTCCATGTGCTAGAGCAATTTCAAATCTATGATGCACATGTTGAGGGGGAGCTTTTCTGAAATATCAAAAACAATTCAGGTACAAAATACTTTGATCATGTATCACAAATACCTGGATTGATTTTTCAAATGGTTTTCAATTGGTTTCATTGGCAGAAGAACAATACCAAAAGGACCGACCAAGTTTACTTTATGCATGGAGATATAAGGAAGGTTAGGTTAGGTATTCGTTCCCACGATCCCGCCAGAGCCAGAGGGATCTACCCCAGGACAATCCACTAGATAGTGTAGAAGTCTTTAGGTATGATGAAAAAAGGAGAAAAGTGAGAAATGGGAAGAGTGCGGACTGAGATAGAGCTAGAACTGGATCTAACCCAACAAGGTTCTAGTTATGAAATCTTAGTAAGCACTGAAGGGGTTGAAGAATGAAAAAGAAATGAATGAGAAAAGGGTGAAAAGAAATAGCCCTACATTATTTCAACCTTAGGCGTAAAACCGGTTCAATTCATATGCTACCTGGTGTTACCAAGGTAACACCTATTGAAGACAAGACGTCATGGACCCAAAGGACGATGCACTACAACTTCCCAAGCTACTCAAGTTCCTCTTAAAAGGACTTGTTTCATTCTCACGGGGAACCTACATTATCTATCGACTTTCTCTTAGAGATTTTTGATATTGAAGAAGGAGACTCTCTCCCTAGTCTCCGGCATAGGAACTATATGTGCACTATTGAGTCTAGAGCCACGAGATCATCAATAAATGTCATTAGGACACAATCTATGAAGACTCACTGTTTCAGACAATGTGGAAAGTGAGAATATATCTTAAGAGTCCTACGCATTATCCTTGTGGTATTGCCAGAACATCCGAGTGATATGTAAAAAATTCACGATGAAGATGGAAATCCTTCTAGAGCCAACATCAAACAAGCTCTTGGTGGGTGACATGTGAGATCTATCCAATAGATCAAACATGTGACAACTGGATAGAAACGATGGGGCGATTTAATATTGAATCAACCTTGGTCCAGGAAATGGATTGACAGATACCTTTGAAAAACCGGTCGATGTGCACAAAAATTCTTTTCTTTAGCACGTCGACTGTGTAGTATGTTTTCATAATCAAAAGGTATTTATGATTGAAAATTGATTTCCATTATAAAACCTTCGTTGTATTGCAAAAATCTTTCGATAAGCAATACACGATTGTTTTCAAATCATTTTTCTTCAATCAGAAATCTCAATTTGTCGGGTTCACTCACTCCGTTGTCTCTTTGAGATGTTCCGTTTGAGAACGGCTAGGGCAGCTGCAAACCCTGTCAAGGAGATTCTTAGGAATTATACCATCACAGGCAAGACTTGTACCGATCAATGGGGAACCGTGGAGCGCGTGTACTCAATTCAACGAAAGTGATCAAAGACACTTTCGTGCGCTTTATTGCTAACTGTTGTATGCAGGTACACCCAACATTTGCAGCTGATCTGAATTGAGAAGTCAATCCATAACCGCATGCTCACACATCACATTCATATCTAAAGAAATCATGATAAGTGCATCAACGACTCTGATACTTTCACTCCATGCTTCTGCTACGCTGCTGCAAATATCATGAATCAACAAAAGCTTCCGCAACTCTGATGAGAAGAAATCATGATCCAGAATGTGAGCATGTCGGTCCCAAGTCACAAAGTCACATGATGGAAATGCTACAAAGGATGAGTCAGAGATTTATGGTGGCAGATGATCTCAAAGCTGGTCTAACACTCATCATCACGTGGATCAGTTAAAGACCACCACTTGAGTAAACAAAACATGCGGAACATGAAGAATCAAAGGCTACGGACTATAGAGCAAAGATCTTAATCAAGAATCCAAGAACAATCAAAATGTTATATCTGTTTGTATTCAATGTAAATTGAGGTGACCTCCCTTAGGGGGAGATTGTTAGGATTTATAAAATCCGGTAGTTAAAGAGTCGGTTACCTCAAGTATATGTATTCGTAAGAAATCTTGTAGTCATAGTCATGTAATGTGAATAAGTAGTTTGTTAAGTAACACCGTGGAGAACGGACGGGTCTTTACCCACTGTATGCCTGATCCACAGCCCGTAGGAGGCGTGTCTTGTAAGTAACTATAAATACCCTCTACCTCCCAAGGTAAAGGGTTGGAGCTTTCAATATCATTTTTCTTTGCCTCACCAAGTTCCCAACTCTCTTTATTTTCTCTCTCTAAAACTCAATTCATACGCCCCTTGTTAATATGATTTGATGTGTTTATGAAATCCAATATGTTACAAAGATCCAATCATGGATCTATACAGCTTCACATCAACTCTGGGACTTCCATCATCAGGTAGCAGTGGTTTCTGTGTTTCCATAGGTGTACTTGCACTCTTGACATCCTGAAATCCAAACTTCTTCAAGATATCTACTACATATTTATCTTGACTGATGAAGATAACATCAGTCCTTTGTTGAACCTGTAGCCCCAAAATGAAAGTGAGTTCACCCATAGCACTCATCTGAAACTTATCATGCATAAGTTTCTCAAAATCCTTGCACAGCTCCCTATTTGTTGAGCCAAAGATGATGTCATCAACATACACTTGAACCAGCAATATATCATCTTGGAGCTTCCTTATGAACAATGTCTTGTCAATCAATCCTCTCTTGAAACCATTGTAAAACAAATAAGTAGAAAGGCAATCATACCATGCCCTAGGAGCTTGATGCAACCCATACATAGCCTTTTTCACCCTGTAGAACTTATCAGGATGATTAGGATCTTCAAAACCAGGAGGTTGACAAACATAAACCTCCTCATCAATAGTACCATACATAAAGGCACTTTTCACATCCATTTGATACACCACAAAGTTTTTGAATGAAGCATATGCCAAAAACAATCTAATAGCTTCACTCGCAACCGGGCAAATACTTCATCATAATCCGCACCTTCGCTTTATGTGTATCCTTGAGCAACCAACCTTGATTTATTCCTAACCACAATTCCCCTTTCATCCCTTTTGTTTCTGAATACCTATTTAGTTCCAATAGCCCTCATTCCATTAGGTAGATCAACCAATGTCCAAACTTCTTGAAGTTTGAATTGTAGTAGTTCTTCTTGCATGGATTCAATCCATCCTTCTTCTCCTAATGCTTCTTCAACTCTCTTGGCCTTCTGGACAAAAAGCAAGCAAACGCACAATTTTGCAAGTCTTGATGACTGTTTCTTTTGTGAAGTGACTTTGCAAAGAAACCTTGTTCAGTGAAGGTTTTAGGAGTCTTGCTTCTTGTTTGCACTAGGGTATTCAAGTTTCCAAGTATCTGTTCTTTGGGATGATTTTTATGTATCCCGGTGGTAGGAATCAGACTTTCTATGATGACAGTTTCTAAATTAGTAACATCAACATCCTTGAAAAAGTCATCCATGTTTTCATCATATGTAGGAGTATCCATCTCTTCCAAATCTGGCATGTTAGGATCATCTGGATAGTCATCAGTTCCTACTAGTGGCTTAGCAGTGTTACCAAAGAAAGTACTGCTAGTTGAACTTGTTCCAGCCGGGGTTTCAAATGAACTAGCAGTGGTTGCACTTGGCTTAGCAGTGTTTTCAAAGAACTCCCTTCTGCTTGTCAATTTCTTCTACCGACACTGAGTTATCTCCAGATAACTCTTCCTTATCTTGATGATGATCTCCCTTGAACCCTGAATCCAACTCATTATCTTCTGAGGGACCCTTATTTTCAATGATGGGTGAGACAAAACCTGCTTTCCACTTCTCAATCAAATAGAATACTTTTGGAGATTCAGCTTCCTTAGAATTTGTTCCTGCATCAGAATTCTTTTGTGTACCTGCATCAACATTAGTGGATGTACCTGCACTGATTGGCTCATAATTCATAGATTTTGTCAGCATATCAATATTAAACAGCCAATCTGGTCCTTTGGTCTCAACACTAGGAGTCTCTTCACTAAACCTAACATGTAGGTTCTCTTCAACTGTCTAGTTCTCCTATTGTATACTCTAAAGGCCTTACTATTGAAAGAGTAGCCAATAAAGTATCCATCATCTGCCTTTTCCTTAAACTTGCCTAGGTGGTCTATGGTATTCAAGATAGTAACAGGACACCCAAAAGGTTTTATGAAATCTATCATAGGCTTCCTACCATGTAATAGCTCATATGGGGTCTTGTTATGAGGCTTCACTACCTTACTTCTATTCTGCACATAACATGCATTGCCAACAGCTTCAGCCCAAAAGGTAGTAGGTAACTTAGATTCAGATAAAATTGTTCTTGTAGCCTCAATTAGTGTCCTATTTTTCCTCTCAGCAACACCATTTTGCTAAGGTGTCCTAGCAACACTAAACTGTCTTTCTATACCCTTTGCCACATAATACTGATTCATAACATCATTTTTAAACTCAGTTCCATTATCACATCTGGTTACTTTAACTTTATGGTTTAACTGATTTTATATCTTAGTTATGAAACTCTTAAGAATCTCACTAGTTCCACTCTTAGATGCTAGAAAGTAAACCCAAGAAAATCTGCTATAATCATTTGTGATAACTAGGCAATACTGCTTATGATTCAAACTTATCACAAAGGTAGGGCCAAATAAGTCCATATGTAACATAAACAGTGGTTGAGTAATGGTGTTCACAGTCTTGGTCTTACAAGAGGCTCTATGTTGTTTACCTTTTTGACAAGCCACACGAAGTTCTTTACTTTCAAAAACCTTAGAAGGTAACCCTCTCACTAAGTTTCCCTTCACCAATTTATTGATTGTTTTCAAATTTATGTGACCTAGCCTTCTATGCCATAATTTTGACTCATCAACTGATGCCTTTGCAAACAAACAGGTTAAGGTTCTATTAGGAATTACATCTTTCATGTTAAAGCAATATCTGCTTTATTTCCTAGGAACCCTAAGCTGCACATACTTATCATCAGGCATTTTAAAATCAGGTGACAACACCACACATCCAGTTTCCCCAAAAATTACCCAATTCTTTTTATCACACATTTGGGAAAAACTGAACAAATTATACTTCAGTCCCTATACCAGATATACCTTCTCAAATTCCAACTTCCCTGTCCTGATTGTTCCTCTGCCAACAATCTTGCCTCCCTTTAGATCATTGCCATAATCCACATAGCCTCCATCAAAAGCTTCAAAATCCTCAAGGTTTCTCCCATCCCATGTCATGTGCCCAGAGCAACCACTTTCAAATATTCCTTTATCCTTTAGCTCATCCTGTAGATTGCCCTGCACATTAAAGTAAACAGAATAGTTTCATTTGTGGGCCCAAGACAATACTGACTTGGGTCTGCCCTGTGCATCAACATAGTCAAATTTCTTTAAGTACATTGATGCACTACTGGCATGATGTAAAACCTTTGTTTTTGGTTTCCATTGCCACTAGTGAGGCCTTTACAAAGATAAAATGGCTTCCAACCACTCAGACGTTATTACCTTAGGCATGTAAATAAATCTTCTTTTGCCTTAGCAAGTGGTAACATTTTGCTTAGCAAAGGAATCGTTTTGTCGATAAAGGAAAAGCTTTTGATCTAGTGGTTGGAACTCTTTTTGGTGCAGCAGTGATTATAGATTTAGTTGTTCCGTTTCTTATTAGCACTGCTCTTGGAACCATATTTCTGTTAGGATGAGGGACTGTTTGCTTTGAAAAATTTTGATGATTTACCCTCCTCCATTGGTTCCAAACTGGTGGTTGGTTTTGTTACAGCTCAGATGCTCAAAACTACCACATTTAAAACAAACCTTTTTAACACACTTAAACTCATCCCCTAATCTATTTGAGATTAAGCCATAAAGTTTCTTTGATTTCCTCTAGGTTTGTATCTTTTCATTTGTTCTCTAGGAATCTCATTCTACTCAACAATATTCTTAGAGATTTGTGCTCCAAATCTAGGCTTACCAAAGTTAGCTTGTTTTGAATCAACAGTTTTAATGTTTTCTAAATTTTCAGACTATGTTGACTCAAACCTCTCTTCCTCAGTATCTGACTCCCAATCTTCAATGATTGGTCCATCAGATGACCTATCAGACACTACCTTAGGTGACTCAGACTTACTATTTTCACCTACAGGTTTGTTAAAGCTAAACTCGTTACTAAAAAGACAACTGCCGGTGGTGCATGTTTCATCAAGATGGGTGGTGGCACATCATTGTACCCTATGCCAGAGCCCTTTTTCATTAATTGACATCCAATTGATTTATTCACAACATCAGAAGCAAAAGTAAGTTTTTCAACCCTAACTACGTGTTTTTCTTTGTCATCTAGGGCCTCTTGTTATACACTTTCAGCTTCTTCAAGTTTCTGTTTAAGAACCTTTATTTCTCTATCTCTAATGTCAATCTCTCCACCTAGAATGTTTATCTTATCAACATATTCAAACTCACACTTGTTACAAAACCTAAGTTTTTCTTCTACATTTTGAAGTCCAACTCTGTAACCTAAGTTATCTAATTCAAGTCTTTCATCTTCTTTTCTAAGACTCTCTACCACAGCTTTGAGACCTTCTAAGGTATCCTGACAAGATTTATAAGAACAAACAGAACTATTTGAATTGTTAGATACCTCAAAATCATATCTAGATGATGATGAAGCATAGGCCAAGAGAGCAAAGTTGTGCACTTTGGAAGCTTCACTAGCAAGAAAAGTAGCATTGGGTCCTTCCTCAATCTGGTCACTCCAGTCATAGTCACCAAGTCCATCTTGAGCCACCAATGCTGAAGAAGGCTTTGGTTCTTCAGGTGTCTTCTTGAAGTTTTCAACATTCCTCTTTGGAGCCATACACTCCCTTGCAAGTTGACCATTCCTCTTACAGTTGTAGCATTCCATCTTGCTCTTATCAAACCCAGCTTTGCTCTGACCATTGTACTTGATCTCTCTACCAGTTCTCCTCACAAATCTTCTAGCCTTCAAAGTGAGCATAGCCATCTCCCACTTTAGTTCAATTTCTTCAAGATCATTAGGATCAATTTGATCCAATTCCTGATTCATCACTGAAGCATTGTTTGTAAGTTCAGCTAGAAAAGCACAGATAGCCCCATCACTAACATTATCACTATAGTGGAAACATTAGTGTTAGCAGTGGAAACTTCATAAGTAGCAGTGGTAGTTTCCTGAGAGCTCCTGTTGTTGGTAGACACAAAAGCAATGTTTTGTGTAGAAGAAGATGAACTAGTAAGATTCTTCTCAGACTCATAGACCTTTAAGTTGTTGTAGAGATTATCCAAGGTCATCTTTTCAAAGTCATCTTTGTTTCTCCAAACGACTGTGTGCATTGCCCATTCAGGTGCCAAGCTTCTAACAAATTTGAGATTGATGTCTTCTTGAGGAACCTTGTAGTTCACCAATTTCAAATGACTGATGAGCTTCTGTAATCTGTTGTAAGTTCCATCAAGTCCTTCTCCACTAAGAACAGTAAAGTTTTCAAATTGATGCTTGAGCATGTTCTTCCTTGATTTTCTGGTAGCATCATTACCAAAGAAATCTTTGTTCAATTGCATCCATCAAATCTTTTGCAGTCTCATACTCCTGAAAGTCCAATGAATACTCATTAGGTATTCCCATATTGAGAATACTATGAGATTTGATCTCCAGCTTGCTTTGAGCCTTATCGCCACTAACAATCCCAAGAACTTTTCCATCAACACCATACTTAGGTAAAGTATCACCCTTCTCAATCACCTCCCAGACTACATCATGCGAATGTATTGCCTCATTCGCATCTTCCAAACTTCATGCTCTCCCTTCTTCAAAGATGGGCACCTTGGAGGCAGTAACCATGTGAGTTTCGTCAGACATCTTGAACTTGTTGAATTAGAATAAATATGAGTAACACAACTTCTTCTTGATCACAGCTTCTAGATCACAAGCTCTGATACCACTTGTTGATCCCAGTTGAGCAAACGATCTTATATAGAAGCTTACTTAAACGAATACAAACTGTTAAACACTATGCGGAATTTAATATTTAACCTTAAGAAGAATAACGTTGATTATCACTAAACACCTCAATATATTAATATACGAAAACTCTGAATAGTATTAGGGTTTACAACCTTGTAGTGTATCGACTTTTAGATATAACCAATACGTATATCTAACTCTAACCTAGGACCTCCTTTTATAGGCTAAGGAGTCCTTTACAATATACATTACGTATTCTACAAGATAAGTATACTTACCATACTTATCTAAATACAAATCGACCTACTCAAGACATTTTAGAATATTACAAGTTAAACCGACCTAACATACTAGCAGTGGAATATTACATTAGCAAAGGGTTCATCTTGAGCAGTGGTTCCAATCCTTCTAGCCGTGGTATCTGAAGTACTGGCAGTGGTTTCATACTTAGAATCATTCCTGTTAGCATAACCTAAAACCCAACATCTGATCACAAAGCATGAAGGAACAAAGAATAAAGACTATTCTATGTCAGCACACAAAGTTCAAGCTCAAGAAGACAAAAGACCTAATCAAGTGGAGCATCTTTTGAATGACCACCCCTTAGGGGGAGATTGTTAGACTTAATAGAAAGTGATAGAAAGTGATGGTCATTCTAGATTAGGAACTTTGTAACGTGTGTTAGATATTGTATTAAAATAGTCAATGGGCTCGTGGATTGGGCTAAGCTAATAGGCTATTAGTTATGTTATGTTTATTCATGTTGTAATATAAGCCCAATCCATAAACCAAACAAAGCCCATCCAAAGCCCATAAGGCTTTTATGTTTCAAGTATAAAAGGCACATACCTAGTCATTTGTATGTGTGCTTGAGTGTGTAAGTGTGTTTTCATATTGAATAAAGTTCTTTCTTTTCTCTTCATCTCTTTGTTCCAAACGATCTTTGTTCCAAACGATCTACAAACTTCAAGTCACCACCAATTCGTGCTTCATATTTAGTATGATAGAGTTGATATATCATAGGTCCTACAAAGAGATAGAAACAACCAAACCAAGACATTGATATATATAGTGGTTCGGCACGAAGCTCCTTTTCGCCCTACTCCACTCCTCGAGTATCACACTCGACAGTTTGAAATCAATATGTCAACTGATGTGTCTATCATTGTAGGTATAGATTATTGTATTCAAGTTTTAAATTTATATTTAGCCGACTTAACCTATAACAAACGTTAACGGGCAGTGTACCCGATCAATGTAGCCTAGTTGGTAAGTAGAGTGTCAATCACTAAGAGTGGAACGTTAACACTTAAATATCTATCAGTATTTTAATCCTAAATTTAGTCTAATTAAACCTAATCTAACGTAATAGGGGTTTTCATCCAGAGAGACTGGCACGAATTTTAGATTAAGTAAAACTATAAATAAAAACAATGAGGCTAATGACACACACGTACACAGATAGAAAATACATAACAGATAAGAGGTCAAGCCAATAGTAAGGAAGGTGTATTCTGGCTAATTGTTTAGTTATATATGATGAGTACTATATATATTCTCTCTCTTTGGTTGCTTACCTGTATGCGTATATCGTTCCTACGTCTAGTTCCCCTAGATCCCTAGATTCTTTCTTTAAGTCTTCCAACAAACTAGTCCTGTAACTATTAATTAAATTTGCATAAAGTTCACCTTAATGATTACTAGTTTATTTATTAATTAACCTGTTTGGGCTTACATTAATCATGCAAAAGATGTTAATGAAGTAATTGTGCGAGCCAAATAGCAGACAAGGCACAATAAACTATTAAAGTAATCAAAACATACGCATAAGCATCCAATAAAACAACATTTAATCCGTAGTCACTCAAAAGTAATTTAAGTACGATCAAATAGTGAGGAGTACGCTAATCAAACTATTAAAGAATTACTAATACAATTAAGCCAATCTTCCTATGGAATTAAGCACTAGCATGACCTTCTTATGCCTCTGATTTCGTCCTTCTGATTGTGTCTTATGATGTTCAGCCGTCCTCTCTATGTGGTTGATGCAGGTTTTACTGACCAGTTTTTACATTTATAGTAACTCGTCTACCTATGGCCTATCTAATGCACTAACGGGCAGTGTACCCGGTCGCATGTAGTGAGGGAATAGTAAGACCGAGGTCGCCCCAAGAACGGTTGATTCCTAACTGCCTAATTAATTAAATTAGTCAAATAAATAAGTTTTAATGATATGATTGATAATATATAAGGTGTCACGTGATCAATTGGGCTGGTTCTCTGGTAAACAAGCTAATGGGAACGATAGTGATGCAATTCTTAAACCGAGTTCATCCACAAGTGGCATAAGTCGATAGACTCCTTTGGTCAATTCGCCTACCCTATGGTTCTTAGAATCCTCACCAAGATGAACAGGTCACCCGGGATGATTCGGCAATCTAATAGCAGTCATTAAGAGCCGGCGTTTACTATCGCATTACATGGGTTCTAAATGTCACTAGATTCCTGTTTCAAGTGGGGTCAAAGTCGAGAGGAAAGCATTTGGTCAGTTCGTCCTAACCTATCAGCAAAGAGCCACCACTTGAGAAGTCAGGCGTCCCCTCATAAGTCCAGTTGTTCCTGGTCCCCTAAGCCAAGTCATTAAGTGCCGCTACATGCTAGATTTATAATAGTGAGTGCCCGAGCGCTAGCATCTTAGACACTCACCCCCTAATTCTTAAGTTCATCCAAACGGTAGGTGATCAGTTGGTCAAATTGCACAAGTATAAAGGGTCGTCAGTTGGCCATATCTTACCCTTCCCGTCTCAGTCTACTCACTTAGGGTCAATTGGTCATATCTCCTAAGCAACTAGCCTCTACCGCCATTCAAAACTACCGAAACAAGGGTAGCTACAAGTAAACTATTCATGCATACACTAGAAACAATTAATAACGCTAAAGCATTAATAATAAAAAGAATCAAAACTATGTCAGGACCTAATTTTCACATCTCCAAAATACGCTACTGGAATAACAAATAAAATCCTCATATAAAACAATAAATAAACAAAAACATAATATATAATAATTAATTGGCCAATAATAAATTAAAAGACAATTAATTAAGAACACAATAAAAATTAATTCACCAACAATTATATTGAGAATCAAAATTATAATTAACAATAATGAAACCAAAATAATAAAATGAGTCGAAAAATAATTACATATCGTGCTAAGGATAATGCTATCGATCCCCTAGTTGAGTACCGGGGAAAACCCGAACGGTTTACCGCTAAAAACCACGAACAGATGCTGCGCCTCTTCTTTGTTTTCGTGTAGCAGCAATAATATTCCGTACCACAAAATTGATGAATTGTATGACAACATCATGTCATATATATATAGATAGTATGCCATTGCGTCGAATTTTGCAATACGTGCATTAATAAATATATATATTATTTTTCTTGGTATTTAGCCGGTTATTTCAATAAATAGTAATATAATCATTTTTTTTAAATAGCCCATTCCATATACACCGTACTTCACCGCCCACTAACGACATATGCTATAGCGCTTTTGATCCATTTAATATATACTTATTTGTATTTCTCCATTAGCCCAAGATATATGCAATTAATAGGTTATTTAACACATTAAAATGTGTTAAATACATTTATGATTTTAACGACTTCAGCCCCTCTTCGTACTTCTACATTTATTCTTTAGTCCTTGAAGTGAATAAAATAAATATAAACTTGCCGCTTTTAATCCCTCGACCTCGAAACTTTGCGCCCAAGTTATTAATTACGGCGTAACTAATTATCCGAGTTACGCCGTAATCCTTCATATGTTCATGATTATCCACTCCGAAATTATCTCTACGGCGTAATTAATTCCATGTTACGTCGTAACCTTCATTAAAATAATTACGACGTAACCATAAGAAATGGTTACGCCGTATCCTTCAAAGCATCTTACTTACGCCATAACATAATTAAGCAGTTACGGCGTATCCTTCACAAATAGTAATCAGGCCCTCGTAGTATTAGTTACGACGTAGTCAAAAGTACCATTTACGCCGTAACTTGTCTTCAGAATATATTTCTTGGCCTTTTCTCACATCTTTTCCGCTCCAACGCCTCATTTATCCTGAAATGCAATTATGAACGAATATGAACGAATTAAGTACCATATTAATACAAATGAGGCCATAAACACTGGAATTTGAGATATAAAATATCAGGCTAATTTGATGTTATCAGTGGTATGATTTCTCTTGAAAGTGGGCAGTCGATCCTCTATTTATACATTCTGAAAACAGAAACGATACGGCGTATTCAGTGTACCTGATACACCGTATCTAGGTAACTTCTTGTGAGGTCCAAGATTCTTAAATTCTGGAATATTCGTGCACCGCCATATGATACGGCGCATCTTCAGTCTTTATACGGCGTATGCTATCTTCAGTATCTTGGATTTTATGTTGAAGTCTTGAGATTGATATGACGTATCTATGGGATGTCATGCGTCATATCTGGAGTAGTAGAATAAGTCAGATATTCTTCGTTGACCAAGGTTCATATACGGCGCATGGGATAAATCCATACGGCGTATGCTTCGAATTCAGAAAATGGTCTTCATATTCGTCTAAGTCTTGGTGTACGGCGTATCTATCTAGAATGATACAACGTATCAATCATCAGTTCAATAGACTTTTTCAACTTGATCCATTTTACGTCCAAAATAGCTAATTTTCACCAAATGCTTGTTTATAACTGAGATTTATAAAAGTAAGTGATTAAGTATCAATTCTCATATAAAGCAATACAAAACAAGCAATATTCATAGGATAAATTATGATAATAATATGTTGTTATTTGATATCATCATCAACAAACTCCCTTGAGGCGGAGAAAATCGTACAGTTTCGGTTAATTTACGACACTAAGCGGAATATCGAGTCCTAATCCTAGCTAGAACCAATATACATACCAATACACAGCACTACACGAACATACACCTTGTACACTTGGACTTACACATAATTCAAGTCTTCACACTACACTTCACGGACTTTCACATCGTCCACCTAGACTTACACACAATCTAAGTCTTCACACTACACTTCACGGACTTTCACCTCGTCCTAATCTTCACACACCAATAAACGGACTCACATCATGTCACACCCTGCCGAAGGCGGAAACACGAGGTGCAACTAAATTAATATACATCGCAAAAGAGATATAGTACAATACCATATTTAAAATTTAAGGAAATAGTACAACGTTACAATTTTGTTCAAGCCGACTATGGCAATAAAATATTAAAGCTTGATTTCCAAAAGATAGCTTGTTATACTTAATGACTAAAGATGATACGGGAAGACTCCTTTATGCAAAAGACTTCATACAACATGCTTATTGACGATCACCTGAAATGCATGAGAAAACGGGTCAACTATGAAAATAGTTGGTGAGTACAAAGGTTTTATGTATTACGAAAAGCCATTTTGAGAAAAGTCCTTTAATGTAGTATTAAAAACCCATTTTTGAGAAAGTTTCCTTGGAAAATATCCTGTCAACTCTCCATGTTACAAGTCTCGCCCATACAAGACTTGTAACATATAAGTTCACATACATTTCCATATTTCAAGTAGTACGCCTCGTAAATTAATACACATATGGTCATAATAGTTCACAAAGCCTAATAATAGAATAGTACTGACACTTTATGTGATTGTGTGTAGCCAACTATTTTTTTTCATATTGTATGTACTGAACTTTCAAATTTTGATCATTATGTGTATTTTGTGACTATTCTGCCATGAAAAATGACCATTTTACCCTTCAAAATTTGAAAATATTAAGGGTAAAATGGTCACAAAATACACACAATAATCGAATTTTGAAAGTTTAGTATACACAATAAGAAAAATAGCTACACACAATCATAAAAAGTGTCAAGTTCGATGCATTTTTTTGTCATTTGCCCATAATTATATAATAGATCACGACTGCTCCGAACAAGGGAGACTTTGTGTTGCTCCTGTCGATAAAGGAGACTTAGTATTGCTCAAATGGAGACTTAATGTTGATCAGAGGAAGACTTAGTGTTGCTCAGAGGGAGACTTTAGAACGTACGAATAGTACATCATAACAACTATTATATATTGTCAATTTAAGGCTGCTCCAAACATGGGAGACTTTAATACTTAGTGCGTACGACACATTTTCGTTCTAAGCATACTAAGGGTCAAGAACAGGTCATAAGTTCATATTACGTCAAAGAGTTCAAAATATATCAAATAGTTCAAAAGTTCATAAAACATTTGTTCATTTAATTCAAGGATGGTTCAATAAGTTCATATTATAGTACAAAAATATAATTTAAGTTCAGGTTCATGCATTTCACCCCAAATAAGTAAAGCGATAAAAAGGGGACTGTGAAACTCACATCAGTAAAACAGTCTGAATAGTGTTAAGTCATGTAGGATAAGTGTGAGGCTCCGACACGCAACCTAGATTAGTACGATGGTTTTGTCTCTATTTCATGATTATGACTCATTAAAGTTTAAGAAAAGTTTTCAAGTGTTTGATGTTGTTGTTGCTTGTGTGGCATCATTTAAGTTTAAATAGTTTTCTAAGTGTTTGTAAGTATTGGCTCTTGGAAATAGTGCATAGATATTAATAAGTATATATGTGTATATAAGGGAATATACGTCGAATAAATCTCCAGTTAGGAAATAACCGAAAGATTTGCACGGAAAGTATTACCATTTAAACTCTCATAAATAATAGATGTCGTCAGTATATATATATATATATATATATATATATATATATATATATATATATATATATATATATATATATATAGAGTATGGTTAATGTAAAAAGTGTTTATAGGTAAAAAGTATAGGAAGGATTGGTGACCATTGGATGTGTAATTAATATCATGATGTGTGGTTAAGATGAATAAGGGTAATTTATGCATATTTTGAATAGTTTGGGTTAAGTATTGTTACTTTGAGTGTAATGATAAGGGCTTTTATGTCTTTTCATCACAAAAATCAATGAATGAGATAAATGAATTGTCGTGTTTGACCAATTTACACGCTTATTCTTTAGTAAAAGTGTCATACCATTAATTTATATTTATTACATTTATGATGACATTAATTTTGTTATAATTATTTTATCACACACTAACATTTTTGTATTTTTTTAGTGATGTTAAATTTTTAGATACATTTATAGTGACACAGTAAAATTTAAGAATTTATTTAGTGACACATTAAAAAAATTTAGTATATTTTTAGTGACACACTATGTTTAACACGCAACTTTTCTTGACACGTATATAGTGACACACTAAACTTTTTTCATACGTTTGTAGTGACACACAGATTTTATGACACATTTTTAATGACAATTTAAGTCTTCTGACACACTTAATTTTATAAAACATTTCTAGTGACACACTTCGTTTTTTAACACATTTTTTTGACACACTTAGTCTTTTAATAAATTTGCAATGGCACACTATTTTTATAAAAAAAAAATTGTATTAACAATCGAAGTTTATGACACAGATAAATTCATGATACATTTATAATGACACACTTAATTTCTAACATTAACATGATAAAATATTAGCGGAAACATTGATACGATAATAAGTTTAATCACACACAACAAAAAATCATTGACAAACATCACCAAACTCAAAGACAAATAAACTAAAAATGAAAATAAAAGTTGTCGTATATTTTACATTTTATTAGAGGCACTAGATATAAAAATTGTTGTTCGTTTGATTATTACAAAGAAAGAGACATGAAATTAAGCATATGAAATTTTAAATGGGTGATTAAAGAGACTTAAATGAAAAGTTAAAGATGAGTGGTTAAATGACTTAATTATCCTTATTAATCAAATGATATATTTTACACTTTCTACCCTTTTTATCCTAAATCACTTTCTATTTGATCCAAACTCTATATATATATATATATGTGTGTGTATATATATATATATATATATATATATATATATATATATATATATATATATATATATATAGGGGAGGGTTATTGTAAGAAATACCTTAAAGTTATAAAAGTAAGAACTAATGTGCACCGTTGGATCACTTTGAGTGGTGGTAGATGAGATTATGTATTTATGGATGGCATTTGTGTAATTAACATTTTGTATAGGGGTTTATGTAAACACAATAAAAAAGAATATTGCCGGGCAAAATTTAATTTTTATAGAGAGAGAACCATACTTTAAAACTTCGGTTACACTGTTGCCTAAAATCAGTGTTTTGAAAACTAAAATCATCATATCTCCCCAACTAAAACCCTAGCTACAATCGGGGGATTCGATTACATTGCTACAATTGGGGGGTTTTACGAATGTACCATGTGATTATAAATAGTCGGTTTAGAAAGAGATGAAAACCCAAAAAAGCGAAACAAGTTCCGGATCAATACCGATTGTTTTTTGTAAGTGATTCATACACATGTTTTGTTATATGTTGTATGATGTAATTTCTACTTTAATTAGTGATTATAATAATCATTTGCATCTTCTTATTTATTTTTTTTTCAGTAAGAAGAAGTGGTAGGTTGTCGGGTATGATGTGGAAAAACGTTGGAGATCATGAAGGGGTGATTGATTTAACTGAAGGGGACACTGAAGCTGATGTACCAGGTATAAACAACATTTTTAAACATATGAATGTTTATTGAATGTTGAGTTTTACTTTACAATAGTGTATTTAGTGATAATGATTAATGTACCATTTGTGTAGATTGAAATTTTTTGTTGTGGTATTTGGTAGGATGTATTTTTTGTTATTAAATGATATGGATGTTCATACTAGGTTTTTTTTTATATTGTTTTTGGATTTTGGTTGGATTGCTGATGGTGACTATAGTTTATTGGTATTTGTTTGTGACTGATATGTTTATAATAAAGAATTAACACTTGGAAAGGGCACTGATTAAAAAATTAAATTTGTTAAATAACTAGTGTGGTATTTATGTTGCCCGTATGTAAATGACAGATGTTTGATCTTTTGATGAATATGTTGGTACGTATTATGTTAAAATGTATCGTTGAACTATTTCGTTGAACAACTATGGGGTTGGGGTTCGAGTTCCTATTTGAAACATTATATGTCCGGACCGAATTGATGATAAAAGCACTTTGAACCATTAAATTGAGAAAACAGAACTGGACAACCAATTGTGCTGATATAAAAAAAGTGGGCTAAAAAACACCCGAATATTCCCGAGCAGCTTGGGTATTCTTCCCAAGTGATTCATGTTGGTACATTAGGTATTTGAGTATAGCGAATCATAGGTACAGTATATACTAAAAAAAACAGTGGTACTAACCGGTACAAACCCGAATGGGCACTTTGACTGTCCGAATGTATATGTTTTCGATTCTTAAAAAACATTGCTACATTCTAGAACGTGATACGTGTTGGTACATGATACCTAATGGTACGTGGTACTTATATTGTTCTAATGTATCGTTGAACTATTTTTGACTGTGCTGTTCTGTTTTTAATAATGTAGATTCGATGGTACATGAGTCAGAACAAGGTAAACATGTTAGCGTAGAAAATGGAAAAGGTACTGATAGGGATGTTGGGAAGAAGGACGGGCGAAAGAAAAGTAAATACTACATTGTGTCAAAGAAAAAAAAATGTGCAGATGGTTCGGTCAAGAAACGAAATAGGAAACGTAAGTTAGTTTTGAATTATAAAAAAGGAAAAAAAGAACTTAATGTGGATGAAAATGTTGATGAGGGAACTGTTTTTAATGAGGGTTTGGTAAAGAATAATAGTCCCAAGCGTAGGTTGGTGGGCCAAAAAAGGAAGGGTAATAAGGAAGTGGTTGTTGGGATACAAAGTGAGCAGGAAACATCTGGTGATGAGGGTTTAGGCAAGATAACAAAGCGGAAGCGGAAGGTGTTGGTTCATAAGAAGAAAGATAAAAACGATGTGTCGTTTAAGGCAGTAGATGTTGGGAGGTTATATGCCAGGGTCTCGTTGTGGTCACTACATAGGTTGTTACCTAATCTGTCACCACAACAGAGGATAGATGTCATGGATATGGGTTTCGGATCGATGCTTGACTTTAAGATAAAGGATGTACCCTCAAGGCTAAGTTATTGGTTACTCGATAACTTTGATGAAGAAAGGTGTGTATTGAGTGTGGATAGTAAGTCGATACCAATCACAAAGGAAACAATTAAGGATGTACTTGGTGTACCCATGAGGAGTGTTTCTGTTGAAGCACGTGACGAAGCGGATTTCCGACACCCTCTGGTTGTTGAATGGAAGAGGCAGTTTGGAAAGAAGCCTAGGTATTATCATGGTCCGCTAGAGCAACTAATAAGTAGACAAACGGAGGGTGGAAGATGGTTTAAGATAAATTTCATGGTTCTGTACTTAACGTCAATTGGAGAAGCAAACAAGAATGCTACTTGTAATTTAAGGTTCCTACATTGCATCGATGATGTCGATGCTATTCCTCAGTTTGACTGGTGCACTTTCATTCTTGAGTGCCTGGTGAGGACAAAAAAGAGTTGGGTCAGGCATTCACACTACACGGGTCCAGTAATAATTTTGTTGGTACGTTATGTTTTAAGATGTATAAGTAAAATTAGTGTTGTATAGTAATGTGTTTTTAATTACTGATATATTGTATTAATACTGTAGATTTTGTATGCTGTCTCACTACAAGATGAGGATGAACTTGACGTGCCTTTTGTAAACAAGTGGACAACTGACCTGCTGAACAAGCTTGAGGAGGAACGTTTCAGTGAAAGAAATGTTGAGGTACTCGTAAAACAGTGTTAAAAAGTATTTGGCAAATGTGTTGCGGTACATTGAGTTTGTATGTTACATACAAATATAGTATAACATAATTATAAAAACAATCTGCTGATTTCGGTGAGTATAAATTAGTTGGCTAAAACATCTTTTTATATTCCCGACTTATTTATGTTTGATCGTATTGATACCAAATGGTACATCCCTGCATTTAGTATATGTATGAAATCACACATTCCGGTTTTAAGTATAGATAGTGATTGGTACATGGTACGTATTGGTACGTGAACGTATAGTTTCCTTAGCGAATGCGTTATGTGGGTGATACGTGGTACGGTTTTTGTTCTAATGTATCGTTTTACTATTTTGTATAACAGGTGGTTAAAAGAAGCATAGCTTCTAAACTTAAAAAGGCGGGTGAACTTTTGGAGGAGGCTGATGAGGAGTTGGATGCAGCGCTGGAAAAAGACCCATATGATGAGGATATAGTTCAACTGAAAGAGATAAGAGAGATGTGCTTTGGATCACGTGTGTACAATAAGCCATCTAATGAAAGCGCAGATCCGACAGAGGGTGACAATGAGGTCCCGAATGTTGATGACTGTTTGACGCCAGAAAAAGATGAAAATCCACAATGGAATTTTAACCAAAATGAAGAACCATTCCCTTTTACTCGGTTTTACGGGACACGATCTGCATATGCAGCGTATAGTGAAGAGGTAGAATTAGGTAGAACAAAACAATATAAACGGACAATAGGTGAAAAAGGGAAGCTGTTAGAGTTCGATTTGAATTTAACACAACCACCATCCACTCAAGGTAAAACTGTTGGTGTGGCAACGTGGGACAATTCAGTGGATCAAGCCCATAGGATAATGGAGTTACCACCGCTGTATAAGTCACACGACCAACCAAATGGGGATGGTTTTAAAACTCATGAACAATCGAAGGTGGTGATAGATGGATGTGATGTATCGGGCAATGGTTGTTCTTATGGGACAGAACGTGAAAGGCAGTAAAGTACGTTGGCAAAATATGAAATTTCTGATGCAAGACCAATACAGACCATTTACCCGGAGGATGAAAGTAGAAGACCAAAACATACAAGAAAACCAACAGAAGTCTTATGTTCCCCGTTTTTAGTTAGAGAAGTATCATTGATTGCTGGCGTTTCGATGCACGAGAAGCGAGCATCCGACTGTTTGTTCAGTGGTCGATTTGAAGAGACGTAAGTATATGTGTATAACTAAGTACCTGTTATTAAACATAGTTTAAAAAAATAGCTGGTGATTCGTTGTTATTTGTTTTGTAGGGACATCCTATTTGAGACTAGTTATGCCAGTGCACCAAGGATTGTTTTGGAAAGCTTGTTCCCGGGGATACAGATAGCAAGTGAGGCTGTAGACATATTCAAAAAGGTCCTAAACAATGCTGAGTATTATCGTGACCCAAGGAAAAAAGTTAGAAAGGTGTTCTGTGATACATCAATGATGGTATGTATTATACTAAGTTGATGTTTTTTTGTATCTTTTAATAAAGCTATAAGCTATAAAGTATTATATAGCACACTATTTATGTTTCAGATGCGTGGTTGAAACATGGTTAATTAAGTGTTTGTAGTATGGTATATATATTGGTACTCTAATTTTGACAAAAAATGTACATATGAACAGCACGAATGGGATGTCAAGGACCCGCGGGACAAAGAATTGGATGTTAAGGGGTCGTCAGATAAATTCATTGCAAGTATGTGCAGGGTTTTAAACAAGACAGCGTATGGGAGCTTGGCTAAAGTGCAGTTGGTAATATTTTGGTTCTCAAACATGTTTATATGCCAAAATGGTGCACAATGTTAGAGTTGGTAATATTTTTTAACATTCCTTTATATATGATAGGTGTTTTTCCCGTTACTTCAAGGACGTCATTTTTTCGTCGTGTGTATGAATCTAGATAGGAAGGAGGTGCATATTCTCGATAACATGGAAACAACAATAACAGATGCATCAAAGAGATACGGTGATCAAGTGGAGTTTTTGGTACGTGATTTTATCCAAAAAAAGTTAGTTGTGTCGTCTGATTAACGGGTAGATTAAACTCATAAAGTGTTTTTTATTGTTTTCTGGATCAATGCGACAGGTCGCGCGGTTTGAAGATTATTTGGCATATGAGAACCATCCGGCTAAAGGATTAATGAGAAATGCTGCAAGAAGGATGTTACGTTTAGGATGTATGACGAAAAATAACTTCATTGACTGTGGTATTTTTGCGATGAGGCACATGGAGACATACGTTGGTGGAGGAGAATATGATGACCGTTGTGGGTTAAAGAGAGAGAGTAAGGAGCAAAATAAGCAAGCGACGATCTTCGTAGGCAGTATGCTGCGAAGATACTGTTGTCGGATATAAACAAGAAGAAAGCATCTTTTGAAGAAGAGGCTGAAGCGTACCGGATGTTGCCTTTGGAAGAAAAACACAGGTTAGAGGCAGCTGCATTTGAAACTATCGACTCTCGTATTACACGTATGCTGTAGGGGCAATGCGTTTATGTTGTTTTGAATAATTAGATGACTATCAGGTTGGATGGTTTTGGTTATTAATAAACTAGTTTGGCTAAGGTGTTTGAAGTATGTTCTTGTTAGTGTTTCTATTGGTAGGTCTAAAACTAGTCGCACGTGTTTTTGGTCCATGTAAGGTCTGAGCTAATGTTGAACAAATATTTTAAGTTATCTAGTAATGAATCTTTTCTTAATTAGTCTATTTTTTTTGTTGTTAGTGTCAATGCATTATGTTCATGTTGTGGTTATATTTAAAAAGGGTGAAGGTGTATAAGTATATCACAGGTGTGCACCATATCATGCCAATGTATGTGATGATACAAAAAATTGTTCATGTGGGTCTGTTTGTGCTTAAAATACCCATTTTATATTTAAGACCAATTGGTGCATGTTATGGTCAAAATGACTGGGCAATTTGATGGTTGAAAAAAGTATTCCCAAGAAATGCATACACAAAATGAGTTGACAGAAAGCTAGTGTTTGTTGGGTTGTTTTTGTTATCTTAGTGGTGCAAGTGATGGTCAAAATAAGTTGTATGTAGGGGCGGAACCAATTTTTTGGATGACTTTGAAGACTCATAAGGTAGTTTTTTTTGTATGTTATTATTGTAAGATGTGCGAAGAGGGGTGATAAATATTGGACATGGATTCTTGAGCATAAGTTGTATGTAACACGTTTGGTTATGGTGTTGCTTCCGTAAGGTGACAAAAAAAAGGAAAAAAAGGGCCATCAATTGGGTATACCTTTGTATCACAACATGTACCACTTCTTTTATGAAATATTGATGCTGCTAACAATATGGAAACCATTATGATGATATAAATGGTATGCACCGTTGGTGAAATACAGCTTGGTGATACAAACAAAGTTGACCCAAAAAACCAAGCACACCCAGGATTTGATACAAACAAATGATTTGAAATGTAGAAAGAAAAAAAACAATATAACCAACACACCAACTGCAAACCGATAACTGGTATGGGGAAAAACAAGAATCACACACAAGACCTGCAAAATAAATGACAACGAATCACCAGCTATTTACTTGGCCCAAACAACCAAAACACAAAAGTACCAAATGATAAACTGATAGCAAATGCCAACTGATAAAGTGGTATAGGCAAAAACAAGAATTAAACACAATACCGGCTTATCTGCACATACTGAGAGAATTATGCTACATTAGTGAAAAAAGTAAATGAATGTAGCACATGACAAGTTAGATAACACCCATGTTAAATGGGACATGATGAGAACCAATGAAAAATTAAAAGTATGCATTCCAAATGATTTATTAAAAAATCCATAAAAACAAGACATAATTTGGAAACCAGAAGTTCTAAAATGTAAAAAAAAACAATGAAATTGTTTATATGGTGAAAACAAATAACAGATCTATTCCTGAACGTCGTTGGTATCGGACATTTGAGCATCCAAGTCTGCTTTCTTTTTGGGACAATTTCGAGAATCATGATAACCATAAGTGTCACAGTAGCTGCAATGACGTGGCGGTTTGTTTGATTGAATAATAGCTATCTCGGCCTGTGTTTGATGCCTCTTCAAAGAAACGGAACCTTTGTTACGACATTCGGGGGCAATAATATTAACTTCGACCGGTTCCTTGACACCAAGTGCAGCCGCATACAATTCATTCTTATTCATTTCTGGTGCGTTAGGAATATCAAGTTTTACTTGTTCTAGTAATGCAGCAACGTCATCCTTGTAAATGTCAAGCTTCTGTATGTCAGTAACTAAACGGGTAACCGAGTCTTCAACACTAACATAAATCTCCCTAATAACACCATTAACAAATTCTACGGGATTAGACGAGCTAGCAACATCAATCTGCCTACGCACACTCTTGTTAGGCAAAGCATTCTTTGACCATCTACGCAATAAGTATTTCCTTGGGAAATGGTAAACCTTCGACAACCTAAGAACATAGAATATATGTCGACACAACAGGCCATAACACTCGTACTTTAAGCAACTGCAATAGACCGAACAATCAGATGGCACGAACTTAACCTACAACGGGTGAATAATTGACAAAACGCTGATTAAAAACTGCTCTCATATTCGTATATGAATATAGCTGTAACAAAGTGTACATAATGTATAATATGAATATAAGGACAAATTTCAAAAACAACCTTTAAATGCAAAATAGTTGTATAAAAGATAAACAGACCCACGCACACCATTAATAAATCAGCAAAGGAGAGTGATACCTTGTATTTAACTTCAACTGATACACCGTTGATTTTGTAATCCGCTTCAGTATCACGAATCACGTAAGTGTACGATGTATCATCTTCTTGTACACTTAGTGAACAACAATGATAAAGTGAAGACCATATCTCGTCCTGAACATCATAGAACAAAGTGTGTGTATACAGTTCTGCAGCTTCCCTTTCAACCTGCAAGTGAGTTTTTAAATCCGGCGTCTTGTACCTTGAGTCATGGGTATTCTTCCCATATTTGTATCGTTGGGAGTCCATCGCTGTATCAAAATGACTCAAAAACTCGATCAAGCTCAAATGTGGGTTTGTCAGCTGACCAAAGAAATGATTCTCACTTTCGGACCGCGATGTTGTGCGCATCAACCCAGACATCGGTTCGTTCCTGAAGTAGGCAGGTATCCACTTAGACCGCATTTCGAACATGTCGTGCAACCATTTGTGTTCACCGAGATCAAAATCTTCAATTATTGTGTGCCACTGCTCATCAAACACATCCGGTTCAATCTTGTCCGTCCAAACAATGTCACACAAATGCCTCTTAAAATCAGTGTTACTACACAAGGCTGGTCCGACCTACACATAATTTAACAATAATTGAAAGCATGGCTATTATTAACTAAAAATGAAATTCAAATGACATCACGTTTAATAAAAAAGCATACCTTTGTAGTAAGTTTCTGCATAATGTGCCACATACACAAACGGTGGCGCGTATCAGGTAACATTTCCTCTATTGCGATCTTCATCAACGGGTCTTGATCAGTAACAACAACCTTTGGTACCTTTACAAAAACCTTTTTAAACTTCTTTAACAGCCACGTATACCTTATTGCAGATTCGGTTGCTAATAAAGCCACAGCAAATATGATGCATCTGTTGTGGTTGTCAATACCGATAAAAGGTACCAAAACCATATTGTACCTGTAAGGTTGAATATACATGTGTATTAATGTGTGACTGGACTGTATAACAAGTGAACATGGTGCGTTATATCTAGCACAAACATACATTCAAAAAGTTTTGTTATATCCGTCCCATTTGATACGATTTTGGTAGCATGAACTGATACAAAAACTGCAGACACAAAATTGGCAAATGTGCATACACTAAACGTCCACATTGTTCTAAAACTTATTTATATCTAACACAAGCATATACAAATGTGCAGACCCAAAACTGCTTGATATCTAAAACAAAAAAAACAGTATAATTATCAGGTCTGAGTATCACGAATCTATTAGACTTGCTAAATATCAACAGGTCTGAGTATCAAGCGAGGCGTTTGTCTCAAAAAACCATGCATCAAACAGTTAAAACATGCGTGATTACACCCAAGTGCCCAACAATGCAAGTCCAAGTGCCCAAGTAAGTGTTTTCTATAAACTGAAACTACAGTCTTGATTCATGCCAACATAACAAACTTTGAACTAACAAACACTGCCTAAAAAATACAAACAGACCCAACAATTGGTACGTGTAACTGATACAAAGCGCAGGACATCAAATTGGTGGATGTTGTGATACAAAAGTATGTGCATACTAAGTTGATGCACCAGTTTTGAGAAACGCTTTTAATGGTATGCATACTACTTTGTTGACATCATAAAATGTAGCATCAATGATTATTTGCATGTATAATCGGCATTAAAATATAGCATGAACTGATACAAATCTGCAGGCCCGAAAGTATATGATACAAAAGTATGTGCATACTAAATGTATGCACCATTATTGAGTAACGATACTAGTGGTATGCATACTACTTTGCTGACAATACTTAATGGTGTTTGTGTCCGACGTTGGGACAAGTAGATATCTATAAAGTACGACTATAAGCAACAGATTGTGAAACAAAAAAGATGACTGAGGTGGTTTTATAACAGGATAGTAAGTTACCTGTTTGAGCGAAATGTAGCGTCAAATGACACAATGTCACCAAAAGCTTCGTAATTACGCTTGGCTTGTTCATCGGCCCAAAACAGACCAACCAATGCTTTAGTTTTTTCATCCAGCTTGTATTTAACGGAGAAATCAGTGAAGAACTCTTCACGACTCAACAGCTTATCAACGACCATTTGGGCATCACGACCACCAATAAAATCATTCAAACCACGCCTATAATTCTTACATTCAACATCTGTTGCACCAATATATTCAAATCCACCGTACATCTCTTTCATAACTTTCCAAGACTTAACCGGACCTATATTCACATTAGAAAGCTTATTTATGAGTTGTTGCTTGGAGAAAGTTAGTCTACGAGCTGCCCTAAATTACTTGATATCGTCTTCATATACCAAGCTATGGTTATGTTTTTCTATCAACTTGGTGACAAAGTACTTGCCATCGGGTCTCTTCTTAAGCCTAAGTTGGGAGGTACATCCACAACGACAAGATGCACGCTTCCTTCTTTTTATGACCTTGGTAGCACCTAAAGGGTTGGTTTTCTGTGTCTTATCAGTTTGAGAATCTTCGGGCTTACGAGTGGGTTTAAAACCTTGTCTAACACAATAAAAGTACTTAAGAGATGGATCTTCTTTCTTATCATTTGAGTTTTTCTGCCCACCCCTTCTAACCTCAAAACCACCTTCTCTTGCATAATTTTTGTAAGCCGTTAGAGCTAGTTCAATAGTATCAAATACATCCCCGTCCTTAATTTTATTACTAGTTTTGGGGATCCAAAATTTAGTACCGTTAGGAGTCGGTTGAAAAGTGCCAACTTGATGCTCAGGAGGTGTATAATAACCTTCAACATACGTGTCTTGCCCAATGTGAATTGCTCGAGGAGTTGATGGTTTGCCTGCTACAATAGGGATTTCGCGAGGGCTTAATGGTTCGCCTGCAACAACATGAGGTGTATATAAACATTCATCAATTTACAAATGTTTGCAACATACACCTGTGTCTGAAACTTGCAAAATGTGCATACCATTTTTTTCCTAAAATCAGTTTGATTATACAAAAATAGCAAAAACATAAAGCTTGTAACCAACTTGCTGATACAAATTACCAACCTATTGTAAATGCCATTTGAATCAAAAACATTGGTTACAAGATGGTATAAGCAAAAATGTAAAAAAACAACTTTAATTACTGGTGTTTTGGGTGAGTTTTTTTGCAAACAGTTCTGCAAAAAAGAAAACTTGAAAAACCCATTTTGCTTATACAAAAAAAATTGCCCCAAACATAATCCACAACTATCAACATAATCCTATTTCTAATAACCCCTATTACATATTGTTCTTAAGTATTAAAAATATATAAACTTAAGCATTTATGTACCTTCAACATCATCAACGTGGTGATTTGGAACCGGAGAATACATGAAATCATTCGTTAGTTGTTTTGGGTTTAGAAACCTTGGTTTGGGAATTATAGGAAAATAATATAATTGGTTCAATATGGGGTTGAATCATTGAAGAAGCAAAGTACTAGAATTTTGTTTTATTTTTCTTTGTAAATTAAAACCATTGCCAATGAAGCTATAAACCGATTGATTCATTGATTACGCGTGAGATAATGGGGTAAAAAAAGAGGATCTTGAGAACCGGTCATGAATACCTTCAAGAATTTGAAGAAGCAAAGTTTACCAAAATGCCCTTAATCCTATATAATTTAATTTAAATACATTTTGTTTTATTTTTCTTTGTAAATTAAAACCATTGCCACATGTCTACCTCTCATTGGTTCCTATTTTTATAACTTTAAGAAAGTTCTCACTAGCTTAACTAATTAAACTAGATTCAAATAAATATTAATTAGCTCTAATATATATATATATATATATATATATATATATATATATATATATATATATATATATATATATATATATATATAGTGGATGGGACGGCCCCGAGAAGTAAATTAAAATAAGAAGTGGTGAAAAGTGACAAAAACCATGCATTTGAGATGCAACGACTTGCATTAAATGCATTTCTATTCATAGAGATGCAACATCTTGAGTTTCGAAAGTTAATTTGATGTATAGATGGTGCAAATTGATTTTCATGATTTTGGCACATGCAGAGGAACAAAAAACAAGAGAAATCATGAAATGCATCTAATATACGTATATGCACCTGATTAAAAGCTAGAAAACACACTATGGTGCGTTATAATGCATCTAAGATTATAGGGATGCATCTAATTTAGGTCGGTGCATCTCGGATTTGCGGTTATAGTTCTTCTTATTCCTTCTTATTTTAAGTAATCTTCTTATTTGATCCTAACTATATATATATATATATATATATACATATATATATATATATTCTTCGCCTTTAGTCGGTCGTTGTAAAATATACTAAGTATAAAATTTTGATGAAAATCGGGCATGACCCGTTTATATATATTAGTTTCACAAAATCTCCAGTATTGCAACTTACAATTTTTAGTTTCTAACTATAGCTTAACTAATTAAACCTTATTAGTATAATTTGTTAAAATAAATATTAATTAGCTCTAATAGTTCAAGGGTTAGATGTGAAATATAGTAAAAATAAATAAATATTAAAAATGTTAGGTGCAGGGTTCGAACCCTTGACCTCACGCTCAACAATCAAGCGCCCCAACCAACAAACCAGCTTGCTATATTACATGCATAATAGATGGTGTGTGCGTAAGTTGTACAACATGCTTATTGACGATCACCTGAAATGCATGAAAAAACGGGTTAACTATAAAAATAGTTGGTAAGTACACAGATTTTATGTATTACGAAAAGCCATTTTGAGAAAAGTCCTTTTATGTAGTATGAAAAACCCATTTTTGAGAAAGTCTGCTAGAAAATGTCCTGTCAACTCTCCATGTTGCAAGTCCCGCCCATACAAGACTTGTAACATATAAGTTCACATACATTTCCATATTTCAAGTAGTACGCCTGGTAAATTAATACACATATGGTCATAATAGTTCACAATAAAAGCACCTAATAATTATATAATAGATCACGACTGCTCCGAACAAGGGAGAATTTGCGTTGCTCCTGTCGACAAAGGAGACTTAGTATTGCTAAAATGGAGACTTAGTGTTGCTCAGAGGGAGACTTTAGAACGTACGAACAGTACATCATAACAACTATTATATATTATCAATTCAAGGCTGCTCCGAACATGGGAGACTTTAATACTTAGTGCGTACAACACAGTTTAGTTCTAAGCATACTAAGGGTCAAGAACAGGTCATAAGTTCATATTAAATCAAAGGGTTCAAAATATATCAAATAGTTCAAAAGTTCATAAGACATCTGTTCATTTAATTCAAGTATGGTTCAATAAGTTCATATTATAGTACAAAAATATAATTTAAGTTTAGGTTCATGCATTTCACCCCAAATAAGTAAAGCGATAAAAAGGGGACTATGAAACTCACCTCAGTAAAACAGTCTGAATAGTGTCAAGTCAGATAGGATAAGTGTGAGGCTCCGACACGCAACCTAGATTATTACGGTAGGTTTAGTCTCTATTTCATGATTAAGACTCATTAAAGTATAAGAAAAGTTTTCAAGTGTTTGATGTTGTTGTTACTTGTGTGGCGTCATTTAAGTTTAAATAGTTTTCTAAGTGTTTGTAAGTATTGGCTCTTTCAAATAGTGTATAAGTATTAATAAGTATATATGTGTATATAAGGGAAAATACGTCGAATAAGTCTTCGGTTAGGAAATAACCGAAAGACTTGCACGGAAAGTATTACCATTTAAACTCTCATAAATAATAGATGTCGTCGGTAGTTTTATATATATGTATGTATGTATGTATGTATGTGTGTTCTTCGCCTTTAGTAGGTCGTTATAAAATATACTAAGTATAAAATTTTGATGAAAATCGGACATGACCCGTTTATATATATTAGTTTCTCAAAATCTCCAGTATTCCAACTTACAATTTATAGTTTCTAACTATAGCTTAACTAATTAAACCTTATTAGTATAATTTGTTAAAAGAAACATTGATTAGCTCTAAAAGTTCAAGGGTTAGATGTGAAATATATTAAAATAAATAAATATAAAAAATGTCAGGTGCAGAGTTCGAACCCCTGACCTTGCGCTCAGAAATCAAGCGCCCCAACCAACAGACCACTTTGCTCATTGCGTTTTATTACTCAAACAATTTGTTTATATGGTTTATCAAGTCTGTGATATATATATTACATACATCTCAAGCATGCACTCTAGTATCCTAAGTTTTCAAAATAAGCACTTGCGTCCAAGAGAGCCACACTTAAGTTTACTTGGTTTTACTTTTTCTTTAGTCATTAAGAGCTCAACGTTTTGATTAAGTTCGACATGTTTGAGTGTGTATGTCGATTTGCAAAACAAGTGTATGCTAGTTTTCATAAGTGTAAGTATGTTAAAGATTACTACCACACAAACTTAATCGCAACTCTAATCTCCTTACATGTATGTCAAGCGTATATATTAAACAAAATATTTTTAACTTTCAACCAAATACAAGATTAAACCATATGTAATATAATTCTTAAGGTTCAAAAATCATTGTGTATGAACCAAGGTCAAGTAGCTCGATGCTTATAGTGAGGATATGAAGGTGTGTGGCTGTCAAATGAGAAGCAACACAAGAAGACAATTATTACCCAAGTATTCCAAGTTGTTGATACAAAAGTTGGGCGTTCCTTGTTTGGAGCTCCGGCTCTTGTACCAATTGAGAATCGTTGCTTGAGACCTGCGCACTAAGAGACAGAAAACACCGTTAGGCTTACCGTGGGATTGTCTCCCACGATTATCCTCCGGCGTGAGAGTAAGTAATCGGTTTAGGGTTTAACGAGAGTAGGGTTTGTAGATCGTACCTTTAACGAGGGATGTGATTCCCTTTATATACGCAAGGAATCCTTGTTGGTTCCGTGTTCCTCAACCTTCGGCGTATCCCGCCTAAATCGGTTGGGGAATGATTATCTCCAAACATAAGAGATATCCAATATCTATTCCGTAAATAGCTTTGGGTTTGGGCCTTCGTGAGCCCAAACACTGATCGGCGTGGCCCAGTCCGTGCTGTTAGTATCGGACCTTGGTCGGGTTCGTGACCCGAATCTAGACTATACGTCATCATGTCCCCCTAGTCTAGTATGCGTAGTGACGAACTGCGGATGCTAGACTAATAATCCATAGTCGAGGAAAAAACTACGAAGCGTAGCCAATAAGCCATAAAAGATACCCATCACATTGGATCGGGACATTGGATTAAAAATGAACGCCTCGGAAGTCGAGGGGAAAGTTATCGCACCCATGTCCCATCAAGGGATCTCAACCACACATTGAGGGTTGGTGGGGTCCACGTGTCACTCATCGCGTGGATGAGGGAAGTTATATAACCCCTCACTTCACTTTCACAGCAATTCTCACAGTAAAAAGAAAACACAATCCGCCATTGTTCAAGAACACTTGCAGTTGCAATTCAGAAACAAACTTACGTCAAAGGTAGCGCTACGTGCGCTTGCCGTAACAAATAACAACACCATGGTTAAACAATTGTCTGACTTCATCTCCCACCTTACCGAGAGCGATCTCTTAGAGTTCACCTCAGATTACTCTATACCCCTTGACGTGCATCCGGTTGTTCCGGATGCGCATGCATCTATCGCGGACTTCCCCGAAGGGAATGTGGGGGTATATACACAGCTTTTCGAATTCGCAAATCAACGTGTGCCCCTGTCCCGCTTCCTATGCAATGTATTAAACTATTACAATCTGCACATATCCCAGTTGCACTACATCGGGGCGGATAAAATAACCAATTTTGAAGTGAATTGTCGGTTACTGGCCATTAACCCAACCATCCACTTATTCCACGCCTTCTATCACACGACCTGGGCGCATGGGTGGGTATCCTTTGCAGGTAGACTTTAGTGTTACACCGATAAACTAGACTCGCTTAGGAATTGGAGGAGTTCTTTTTACGGGTGGGCGATACATGCTTTCCATGGCATTATGATTTTTATACCGGGGTACATTAGAGAGGATGAGTGCCTTGCACGGATCTTATGTCGTTGAGGATGCGAAACTGATAAATGCTAACCGCATCCCCATTAGTTCCTACCCCGAGGAATTTTTGGTGCATATGGGCATCAGCCGTAATTTCTTTGGTATGCCGGATGAGATGCCAATCTTCTTGGCGCCAATGGCCGGGGTGGGTACTCATTCTTCGCACCCTTTTGCAATTAATGTAAGAGCTTTCTTCTTTTTGTCGCGCATTGTATAACTTGTGTGTATTTGTTGTCTTGTATTGCGAGATGGATCTATTCACCGAGTGTAGCTAGCAAAGCCCGTGGAGGTAAAGAGGGGTACGGCCTTAAAGGATGATGAAGAGCCGATACTAGACGCTACCCGGGGCATACTGCTGGAGCTGAATGTGGGAGAGGCAGGGACAAGTTCCTCCGTTGCTGTGGAAGCGACGCCGCTACAAAGCGTGCCAAACCCTCGGGTGCCTTCCCCAATAGCGCAGCCATCACCCACAGCAGTGGCGCATCCCATGGATGAGGAAGTGGAGGAGCAAGAGTCTGGGCTAAAGCGTAAAAGGACACCTGGAAGTGATGGCGTGAGCACCTCGAGGAAGAAACGCCCAGTGGTCGTCAATGTGGAGTCATCTCGCTAGTGAGGTGCATCCTCGCACCCATCGGCTGAACGTATCGGCCCACAGTAAGTAATCTTGAGAATACTTGTTTCCTTTCTTTGCTTCTTTTTTAGCTGCGATATGGGAAACTAATAATTTGATGTCCTGGTACGCAGCATGGTTTGAACAGGTGCGGAGTCGCCCCCATAATAGTCTGTGCATTCCTTGCACTCTGCTCACTCTGAACCGCACAACCAAAAGGATGCGGATATGTATGTTGGGGATGCATCGTGGGGCATTTGGTAGAAGAGTTGGCGCAGTATGCGCATCAAGCTTCGTTGGTGGAGAAGCTAAGGGCTCGTGATTTGCTGGTCGGTGAGAGCAGACCAAGTCGCCAAAGGATCGGGCTATTCGTTCTGAGGCGCAATTAGCTACTGCCCGGGCTGAGGTAGAAGCAACAAATGCATATGTGGAGAAACTTGCAGGAGAGAAGATGTCGTGCTATCCCAAATAAATCGGGGCGTGTTGAGGCGGCAAGATAGGGCGTCTTGTGAGTGGGCCCTCAAGTATCTTGAGCAGGGTAAGAAGGAGTTGGTTGCGTAGTTAGAAGATCTTGGCGCACTGTGGGCGGTGCATTGGATGTGCAAGAGGCAAAACTGCGCAAACTCAGCATTGAGTACGACGAGGAGTTGTATCCTCAAGCGATGTCTACCATAGCTGGCGCAGATGGCTCATAGGACATGTCCTTCTTCTTGCTGCACTTAATACCACCCTGGAGTCGCCGAGTGGTTAATGCCTTTGGGGAGGTAGTTAAGTGCGCCTGAGCGGCAAAGCAAAAGCCGTGGAGAAGCTACATGGCGAAGCTGCTAAAGGTGCCCGTTGACAAGGTGTCGAATTATGATGCTAAGACTTATGATCACCTGGTCGCTGCTATGAAAAGGATGAAGGATTTAGAGCTCCCCATGATTGGTGAACTAGAGCGCGATCAAGATTATCCTATAAATGTTATCATGGCGGGGTTGATTCTAGCGCGTCATCATGCGAGGGTGAAGCACAGCCGGACTACTTTTTGAAGCCCCATGACTCATAGCTTCAAGTACCTATCTTCGCTCGTCCCAGGGATATTCTGAATCCTTTTACTTAGAGAAAGAAGTGCCTTTGAAGGAGGTCTTTGGAAGCGCATGCTGTGCCAGACTTGCTAAAAAGGAGGGTATTAAAGGGAAGGCAATTTTTGTTGGGGTTGGTGCAGCTCACCACCGAGGTCGATGGGGGGTGCGGTGAGTGTTGCTACTGTGTCTTGGCAAGATTTAGACTTGTTGAAGAAGCTTAGCGAGGCCAAAGATACCTCAAACCGCGTGGGTAGCTCAACTATTGAGCGTTTTAATAGTTGGTAGGTTTATATGTTGTAAAGTAACAATCCTTTTGTAATAACTTGTAGTTATTGAATAAAATCATCTCTTTTTGAGTTCGTGTGGATATTGTTGCCATTTGTAACATACGTACTTGGCTGTTTAGTCTTTGCCTAAAAGGCATTTGTGTTGTCTATAAGTCAAATGCGTATACAAGCGCGAATAATATAAGAAATTCGTGATCATGTATGAAGAGCATAAATACTAAGTATTTTTTACTTTTTATCATAGTTGTGTATGTTATGATATGCAGCGTGCTGTAAATATCACATTAAGAAATCAAGTGTCTTGGTTTCTGAGTTGCTAAATGTGCACCATATGCGATGTTGCGCACCCATCGTGAGATGCGCACAAACTTATTCCAACGTCTTGAGAACAAGGTGTTTAACAAGGATACGTGATCCGGTGTTGATGGGTTTGCAACCCTCTTACTCAACAAGTTGTTTAGTAGGTTAACTTATCCTTTTACCATCGTGGGTTGATTTAGTGCATGCACGCCATGTAGGCAAGAAATACAAAATTGTTAAGACATACAGTATATGGAAATAACAAATTAAAAAGTGTCACGGAGTTAGCTAGAAACCGTGACGTTTTATTAATACTTGCAAGTGTTTATGAGAAACAAATAAGACATTACATTAAGGAAATAAAAATTAAATACATAGGTCCTTATTGGGTACTTTAGTAAAGTGCCTGAGCGTTTGTACGCTGGGCCATAGCCACTCCTATAGGTAGCACCTCTTGATGTTGCAGATGTTCCATGTGCGCGGCAGCTCTCGACCATCCAAGCCTCGTAACTTGTACGCGCAATTCCTAATGCTTCAAGATAACCTCGTAGGGTCCTTCCAACTTTGGTCCAAGCTTGCCCGTGTCTTCTGCGTGGCTCGCATCATTAGCCAGACGAAGTCACCGGTCGAATGAAACATTGCGTACTTTAGCGTCATAGTATCCTTTCATCCTCGACTTTGATTTTTCCTCCCTTATAGTTGCGCGTTTGCGCCTTTCTTCTAGCAGGTCTAAGTCGACACGTCTCTCGTCATCATTGGTTGCCACATTGAATTCAGCAGTGCGGATAGTTGGCATGCCGATCTCGGCTGGTATGACGGCTTCTGTCCCGTAGACTAGAGAGAAAGGAGTGTCTCATGTGCTGGTTTTTATTGAGGTGCGATGCGCCCATAAGACATGTGATAGCTCTTCCACCCACCTCCCTTTGTGCTTATCTAGGCGTGCCTTAATTCCTTCACCTAAGCTTCGATTCGCACGTTCCACTAAGCCATTGGTTTGTGGTGTTTAACTGACGCGGTCTTTGTGTGATGTTCAACTTCTCACACCGTCTTTGAAAGGATTGTCGCAGAATTGTTTCCGTTGTCCGAGATGATTTCTCCAGAAGTCGAAATGGCATACAATACTTTCCCATACAAAGCGCTTTACCTGGTTGCCCGTGATTGTCACTACTGCCTTTGCTTCGATCCATTGAGTGAAGTAGTCTATAGCGACTATGAGGAATTTTAAGCCACCTACTGCGACTGGAAAAGGTCCTGCAATATCGATACCCCACTTGCAGAATGGCCATGGTGATGTAATTGGCGTTAGCTCGTGATGTGGTTGGCGCGGGACGGGTCTATGAACTTGGCAATCGTTGCACTTCCTTATTAAATCCCGCGCGTCATGGTGCATGGTTGGCCAGTAGTATCCTGATCTCATGGCGCGTGCCACAACGGACCGTGGTCCTGAGTGCATGCTGCATGAACCTTCATGGATTTCTAGCAGCACGTAATTTTCTTGTAGGGGGCCGACATAGCGGAGCCATGGTTGGAGGAAGGAGCGTCGGTACAGTATGTTGTCTCGAAGTTCGAATCTCTGTGCCATGCTGATACGCTTACACAGCGCGTTCGGGGTCAAAGGAACTTCCTTTTCGTCGAGCAAGTTTTTCAACACCCTAGGCAGTGAACCTAATAGTTGTAGTGTAGTATTAGGGTAAGCCACGGGAATTGATATCGTTCTCTAGGGGAATAGGAATGCTAGTAAGAAGTTACTACGCTAAGGTTGGGGTTGAGGAAGATTATTTTTTATCTTTTTTATGTTTTTTAGAAAAGGAAAAGTACGAATCTCGGGGTTTGGATTTGGGGGGTTGGTATTTCTACCGATTACTCTACTATTATCTAATTATCTAAACTAAGGTGGTGGTAGTCTATGTCTAATTATTGTGTGCTCGTATGATAGTTTAAAGATGTGTTTACTTAGGTTTTACTACTCCTTAATTATCTCCTATTGGTGGTTGAATTGTCACGTCCTTATTCCTAGTTGCGTTGTGTGTCTAAAGTTGTAGGGTATGCGTTTCTCCCTACTCTTTGAAGTTACCAAAGGGTCTCGTCTACAAAACCCACTAGGGATGATAAACTCTAACTCTAAGGCCTCTTTGTATAGTTTAGCTTACAACAACTCATAGTGCTATAACCTAAGGTTCACAAAGATTAATCAAGCATTAAGTACACAACGAATGACCTATCGCATTACTAGATCATTAATCAACTAAGATAAGAAACAACCAATCAATATTCAATAATTAAGTTTCATATTCCCTAAGCAAACACACAAGTAAATTAGCGGACATGGAGAACATGCAAGCATACACACAAATAATTGAAGACATAATTAAATTAATGAAGTAAACAACTTATCTTGGTGTAAGATAGGGTTTAAAACCCCAAAATACGACCTTGGTTCGGTTTAGGTTTTACTCCAAAAGTTTACCCAAAAGACTACTCTCCAAAACTGAAAAATTCGGATTCTATATATAAGATTACATGTGCGACGGCGTCACCTTATGATTTGTGACGCCGCCGTGTCGCCGTCATTAGGGTTTCGTCTTGGCCAAGTTAATCTTGCGACGGCGTCACCTTATGCTTGTGACGCTGTCCTCTTTAGCTTCGACGTCGTCTCGGATTGAATCTAGGCCGTCTGAGTTGCGACGGCCTACTCTTTTAAAGCCCGACGCCGTCCTCCAAAAAACTAGCAATTTCTCTTCTGAGCCGTCACAACTTCCTCCGACGGCGTCGCAGATTAAGCAGTGACGCCGTCCCCTTGTAATTTATCAGCTTGAGTGTCTCGATTCTTGACTTTGGCCATTTCTTCATATATCCGCGCCTTTTCGTCCAAATAAGTGCCATTACAGCAGTTTGCCTTCAAGAGACCTAAAAGTGAAAAGGAACGATATTAAGCAATAACGGATACAAAAGTGATCAAATAAGGGCTTAAACGACCCCTCAAAAGGTACATTTTAAATCCTTATCAAATATCCCTACACTTGGTATTTGCTTGTCCTCAAGCAAATGTGCTTTTAGCCAATTAATTTATAAGTTAGGGGTCATGAAGCATTGGTTTAAAACAGTCCACAACACATATAAGCCCCGCAAAAAGTCATAACAAGCACGGAAATTACATACTAGCACCTCACATGGGGTGTATGGATACTCACATCTCTGTGGTATATGAAAATATAGCAAATTGGAAATGGAAGATAAACACTCATTAACCGGTCCTAGTACGTAGATTACCATAGGCTTGAGAATAGATCAAACCTCCGTCGCTTGGGCGTAAGCACCTAGGAAAGACTATCAAAGAGGTCTTTAAAGGGTTGTAACGTTAGGCTTATGGTAGGGAAACAAAGGGTTTGGTGGGATAGGCTTTTTAGTGGTGGCAAGTCAAAAATCTCAATGTTACATGCATACGAAGAATGGCGTTGCTAAGCCAAGACTCGACACTCTAAAATCTAGATAACTGAAATAAACAAACATAAATTTAAAGGATAGATGTAGGATGGTAGCCCGTTTTTTTTTTTTTCACTCTATTTTTTTTTTCTCTTTTTCTATTTTTTTCGATTTTTTTTTTGTTTTTTTATATACACTTTTACTCTACCATCCTCTACGATAACATCAAAATGATAGGGGTTTATAGCAAATCCCTACACTTGAGTTTTTATTACTCTAACACTAATATGACCCGAATTGAAAAGATCAAAACACTTGAGTACGTTATTACGCAAATAAGGGAATTAGCGCCCTTTAGTCATTTAAAACTTTAACTTTTCCCATGAATCCCAATCGTCCCAAAATCAGATACAAAGGATATGACTCGACTTAGCAACTCATGCAAGCAACTAGATAATTGAACTAAGGGTTTAGGGTGATAACAATAATGCACTAAAAGTGAGTGCATATAGGGTAGGCTAAGGCGATTGGGTGTATATTTGGGGGTGAGGTGTAGACAATGTTCTTCATTGATATTCCGGAAAACCGAAACATCATGAGAACCGCGAAAAGGATAGGCTCTGAGGGTTTAACTAGGGTATCGTGGTACTAAAGATGAGTACAACGCAAAGGTGTGGGGGAATTACTCAACCAATGTGGAAGAAGTAATTATATTACGGGTATCAAACAAGGGTTATCCTAATGCCTCTTATCATTTAGTTATTCCTAACTACACAAGTGTAGTCTTACTAGCGATCTCGGAATGCATCACAAAACAAGTTCTAGAATCTAATATACTACCGGTTCACACTCTAAGCATTGAAGATGAATGCTTCAATTCCTACTAATCTAAGGGCGATCCTCACATTTTTGGTGGAATTTAAGTGGTAAAGGGTTTTGTGCTAGTCATATAACTTCTTATCCGTGAGACGCTTTTGTTAAGACTAATGGCCCACTCCTATATGTCATGAAAAATTAAAAATTTGGTGCCAAAATTACCCTAACCGACCTTTTCTCATGGTTTATTACAAAAGTGCAATTGGACAAAGCAAATAATCAAGGATAAGCATAGTTTCAAAGTTCCCGTTTTATTTTCCCTCCTACACTTAAATCAACATTGTCCCCAATGTTCCCCGAAAGTATCAAAGTTATGATAAAAGAAGGTAATTAAAAACAAAAGAAACTAGTACTCCCTGGACAGCTCGGTAGGATCCATGTGTGAAGTAGTGGTTAAATCCTTTCTAAGAAGAATGTATGCGTGAAAAACTCCTCCAACTTTATGTATCTTCTTCTTGATAAACAAAACCTGCACACTCGAAGAAAACAAACGAAACCTTCGCGTAAAATCGACGGTAATAATATATAAGACTCAATTTAAACTAGGATATAATGCTTGTGGAATGGATGTTTACAGAATTTCTAAGAAAATTAAGACCTGGAAATTTCCAAAAATTTTAAGTGGCTCAGAAAACGAGAAAAAGTGATATGATGTTTTTATTCCTTCGACGCTCCAGTTGCAATCTGACGCACAAGTTATCCCGACAAAACCGGTTCATGATTTTCTCGAAAAATTTCGAAAATTTATATCTTTAGAATCTGGAAAATTTTCTGCAAAACATCCATTATGACTCGATACAAGCATTTGACTCGAACAAACACGCAAATATATCTTTTAATCAATTTTTATTCTCATGTTCACGCTTTATGAAAAAACGTGGTGTAATCCTCCCTACACTTATCCCTTATGTAAAATACCTTTATATGCAATTAAGACGAGGTTAAAAACAAAATAAAGCATTTTTTACAAATTTAAACATGAGAGTAAACAATCAATAAAAGATATATGACACTAACAAGCAAACAATTAAGCATGGGTTGCCTCCCACGAAGCGCTTTTCTTTATTTAAAAGTCTTGTAGCTAGATCTGTAGTCGTCTCCCTCGGCTTTCCTTCTCTTAGAGGCCCATTCTATTATCTCAACTCTATTTTCATCACTAATGTATTCGTGTGGCCCAACTCTAGACAAGCAAGATAGCGAATCTTGTCTTCCCAATCAACTTCAAAGGCCGGAATGCTGTCTACATCTAGATCATCAATACCCTCAAACTTTTATTTTGTAGGCATTATATATTTAACACATTCGGTCTCATTTGAGAATTTGACTATCCTTTCTCTTGATCATAAACCATCTTAGATTCCTCAATAAATGGTCTCCCAAGTATCACATCTCCTAAGACTCCATCAATAATGCCCTTAACATTCTCTAGGATCATGAAATCACACCTATATGTGAAGTTTCCTACAAAGACATGCAATCCTTTAACCCTCCCGACATAGTTACTCACCTTCCTAGGGTAAAAGGGGTCCCTTATAGGTCCTAAGTTTTCACTCATGATCCAATTGTAGTAGAGTATAGACATTATGTTCATGGGTGCTTTATAATCTATGTAAGTGTGATCCCTATATAAGTACCCAATCATGCACGGTATTTTAATATTTTTAGGGTCACCACTTTTTATGCATGGTTCGAAAGGTGGTCGCGGGAAGTTAACTACATTATAGTGATAAGAGGTCTCCTTCCCATTAGGGTATGAATCGAAATACTCCCTAAGTTCTTCTTCCTCCTTACTTCCATCCATAATTTCCAAAACCTTATAATCACCTTCCACAATTGCATCTTCCAAATCACTCGAGGTGGAATCACTATCTAAGGTACTAGTGGATTCCTCAAGGGCTTTCTCAAGTGCACTTTCAATTATCCTATTAAGTTTCTTAAGCTCTCCAATTTCACTAACAATGCGAGCTCGGAGTTGGTTGGCAAAAGTAGGATCGAGCGGTGGGTGTTTATTTGATAGGGAGTTGTTGCTTGGTGGTTTATCACCTTCCATGATGAAAAGTGATGGGGTTACGAACAAAGGTCACGAAGAAGGGGGATAGACTAAAAGAAAGCTAAAAATGAGAAAAAAAAAGTTTACTTGATAGGAATCAAGCAAAGAAACCTAAACGAGGTGGACTACTAACTAGCTATTCTATTCCCCGGCAGCGGCGCCAAAAACTTGATATGCTTACACAGCGCGTTCGGGGTCAAAGGAACTTCCTTTTCGTCGAGCAAGTTTTTCAACACCTAGGCAGTGAACCTAATCATTGTAGTGTAGTATTAGGGTAAGCCACGGGAATTGATATCGTTCTCTAGGGGAATAGGAATGCTAGTAAGAAGTTACTACGCTAAGGTTGGGGTTGAGGAAGATTATTTTTTATCTTTTTTATGTTTTTTAGAAAAGGAAAAGTACGAATCTCGGGGTTTGGATTTGGGGGGTTGGTATTTCTACCGATTACTCTACTATTATCTAATTATCTAAACTAAGGTGGTGGTAGTCTATGTCTAATTATTGTGTGCTCGTATGATAGTTTAAAGATGTGTTTACTTAGGTTTTACTACTCCTTAATTATCTCCTATTGGTGGTTGAATTGTCACATCCTTATTCCTAGTTGCGTTGTGTGTCTAAAGTTGTAGGGTATGCGTTCTCGCCTAATCTTTGAAGTTACCAAAGGGTCTCGTCTACAAAACCCACTAGGGATGATAAACTCTAACTCTAAGGCCTCTTTGTATAGTTTAGCTTACAACAACTAATAGTGCTATAACCTAAGGTTCACAAAGATTAATCAAGCATTAAGTACACAACGAATGACCTATCGCATTACTAGATCATTAATCAACTAAGATAAGAAACAACCAATCAATATTCAATAATTAAGTTTCATATTCCTAAGCAAACACACAAGTAAATTAGCCGGACATGGAGAACATGCAAGCATACACACAAATAATTGAAGACATAATTAAATTAATGAAGTAAACAACTTATCTTGGTGTAAGATAGGGTTTAAAACCCTAAAATACCACCTTGGTTCGGTTTAGGTTTTACTCCAAAAGTTTACCCAAAGACTACTACTCTCCAAAATTGAAAAATTCGGATTCTATATATAAGATTACATGTGCGACGGCGTCACCTTATGATTTGTGACGCCGTCGTGTCGTCGTCATTAGGGTTTCGTCTTGGCCAAGTTAATCTTGCGACGGCGTCACCTTATGTTTTGTGACGCCGTCCTCTTAGCTTCTGACGTCGTCTGGATTGAAGCTAGGCCGTCGGAGTGCGACGGCCTACTCTTTTAAAGCCCGACGCCGTCCTCCAAAAACTAGCAATTTCTCTTCTGAGCCATCACAACTTCCTCCGACAGCGTCGCAGATTAAGCAAAGGACGCCGTCCCCTTGTAATTTATCAGCTTGAGTGTCTCGATTCTTGACTTTGGCCATTTTCTTCATATATCCACGCCTTTTCGTCCAAATAAGTGCCATTACAGCAGTTTGCCTTCAAGAGACCTAAAAAGTGAAAAGGAACGATATTAAGCAATAACGGATACAAAAGTGATCAAATAAGGGCTTAAACGACCCCTCAAAAAGGTACATTTTAAATCCTTATCACATGCGCCGTACCCTGCGAGCTTCCTTCTGCTCTTGGGGTAATGTTCCTTTGCTTAGGAATTCCATTATCGGTGTCATCCATGTAGGACCTTCGTCCTCTATTACTATGGAGACTTCCATCTCCGATATGGATTTGCTTTTCAGTGTTTCCCCCACTTGTTTTGATAGGTGTGCGAAGCTTGTCGAGGCGATCTTGCTTAGTGCATCTGCCTTGCGATTTTCTCCTCTAGGAACTTGCTTGATGGTGAATCTGTCAAAGCCTTTGATCAGTGTCTTAGTCTTGTCGAGATATTGAATCATATTTTCTTCTTTAGCCACGTATTCGCCCAACACGTGGTTGGCCACTAGTCGGGAGTCCACATTTGTTTCTAGGTTACGCATAACCCATCCGAAGTCGCAATGCTGGTTCAAATATTGCATTTGCATCAGCTTCTATCATTGTCGCCAGAATTCAAAACGCAATGTAAGTGAATTCCATTCTCTGGTTCAGAGAATGAGGCCTCGCTCGAAGCCATCCACGCATGAGGATCCATCAAACAAGATCCATGGGTCATGCGCTCATTCCATGCGGATACTCATCTGTCCGCTTCTCGACGAGGAAGTCCGCCGTAATCCGCCCTTTGATTGCGTGACGTGGTTCAAGATATATGCTGTTCACCTAGCACATACTTCCACTGCATTTACCATGCTGTGCTCGAGATGATCCGCTGATTGGTTGTCTGCATTGCTACTCATTGATGCGCGCCGGAAGTACTTTTAGCCTTTAGTAAAGAAACACCAACGCCAACTAATTCTCCATGGCGTTTATAGTTCATCTCCTGGTCTTCGAGGCCTGCTTAAAAAAAAGAGGGGTTGTACCGAATCCCTCATTCTAGTAGCATCATACTGACCGCTCCATCGGCCATGGATAGATACATAATTAACTCTTCCCTGGTCGACAAGGCGTTGAGCGCATGTGTTGTTTAGTTTGTGTGAAGGTTGTTTCGCCTGTAATCCATTGAAAATTCCCTTTTTGATACACTTCTTGAGTGTTTTCAGCAGGTAGAGACTTATCTGCCACTCTAGATTGAGAACCCCAAAGACTGGCCGCCTTTCCATGAGAGATTGGACCTCCTTCAACGCATGCAAGTGTTGGAAGTTCAATGACGCCTTTTGTCTTTTCCGGGCATGGTTTTATACCGCCTGTTCTATTAGGTATCCGAGGAACATGCCTCAAGCCACAAGGTACATTTTTGGATTTAGCTTCATATTGATCTCTCTCAGAGTCTCAACGCTTCCTCAATATCGCACTAACTCATCTTCGTAGGCTTTTTATGACCGTGTCATCAACATAGACCTCCAGTTGCTTCACCTGCTTTTCAAAGCATTGTCTACTAACCAACGGTAGTAGTATACCGATTCTGCCTCAAAAGGCATTTTTGTAGGACGCTCGCTTTGGAAAGGTCAGGCTTTTTCCTCATCCTCCTTTGCCATCCGATTTGATGGTGCATCCTTTAAACGATCGAGAAACACTTCATCGGTACCCACCGCCAGACTCTATTTTCCAGTCTATCTCTGCAGTAATGGGTAGCGAGTCTTGTGGACACGCTTTGTTAAGATCGGTGAAGTCCACGCACATTCGCCATTGCCGTCGCTCTTTTGACCATTAATTGGGTTAGAAAGCTAGTCGTGGTAGTAGACTTCACGATAATTCCCGCATCCACCGGCCAGTTTGTGTAACTTCTGCCAAAATTGCTATGCGCGCTCTGGGGCTTGGCCGCTTCATGCGTATTAGTGGTGAGTACCCTTGTCGGATTCTCAGTCTATGCTCTGTGATTGAGCGTTGTACCCCAGTCATGTGTTTTGGCTCCCATGCAAAAATGTCCAAGTTCTTTTGCAAGAGCAGCTGCATGTCGTTGTCCGCAACCAGCGCGACCCTCCAATGGATATTTCTGTTCCGGTAGTGGGTGAATCGCAACCTTCAGATTTGGAACTTTGGTTACCGCATGTTATGGGCTTGGTGCCGTTTCGCATGTAATCGTGTTACATTCTATATGCGCGGTACATGGCATTGTAAAGGTAACAATGCCCCCTTCCACTGGGAATTTAAGCATCCCGCGCCTTGTTGATGGCACTGCGCTGCATAGCGGATATCCAGCCTCCGATAATTCCATTGTATGGCGAGGGAGATTTGATCACCATAAATTCCATCCAAGCCGTCGCAGAGTGTTTTTCGTTTCCGATGCTGACTGGTAATCGTATTTTCCCCATAGGCCATATCTTTTCTCCCGTAAAACCAGTCAACGCCGTTCTCGACCGGGGCTTAACTGACTGCGTTGTATTTCAGGCCGCAAGTCGCTTAAAGGTGCTCATACATGATGTCCGCCGATTCTCCACCATCAACATACATGCGATGGATGTCATGACCCCGCAGACTAATCTCAATGGTGAGTGGCTAACCAACCACTCAAGCGTTGTCCGCATTAAGGCGGAAAGAAATTTCGTTTCCTCGGAAAACTCCTGGCTGACCTTCTGTCTAGTGACCCCGCCATGATTGTATCATGTAGATGGTGTCGGCCTTTTCCTTGGGTGTCTCCTTCTTGTTTCCGCTTTTCTGTCTATCCTTCCCTTCCTTAATATTTTTGACCAAATGGTCCAATCGCCTTCTTTAACCGTAAGTTTGTCAATGAGTTATGCAATTGGACACATTCATTAGTGGTGTGGCCCTTCAGTGCGTGGTAGTCACAGTAGCCACTCCCCACTCGCCGATCCTCTGGAGTGCGCATTTGTGGCGGTCTTGGAAAGTTTGCGCCCTCTATTGCGAGTATTTCCTTCGGCGTTTTTGTCAGCGAGGTGTACTTGTCATTGTCGCGCCCACTCCCTTATCAAGTTGCGATACTTCTGTTACGGTTAAGCACACTATTCTGGTCCGTGGATTGTCTCCCAGGTTGTTCCTGTGCCCGGTAGTTTGAATAGCTTTTCTTGCTATCCGCCGCAGCAGCTTCTCCTTGGACGAAGGACCGTGTGCGTTTCATGACTTCATCAAAAGATTGGGGAATCTTGTCATTCAAACTTTTGATAAGTTCTGGTTGTCTGATCCCATTCATAAAACTGAAATTTTAGTATTTCAGGACATGCTTTAACTTGCATACATTCGTCCTTGGCGCTCCATAAAAGCGCTGGATTCCCATACTTGGCGCTGTTTGACCCTAGCGAGTTCAATGGGGTTTTTCGTACACTTTTTTCGTTGAGTGAAATTTAGGCGGAACGCCTTTCTCAATTCTTCAAAACCATTGATGCTTCTACGTGGACGCTTGTTGAACCAGTTACGCACGCTTCCCACTAGTGTGGAATTAAACATGTGGCACCACATGCTTGTGGCAGGTTTTCGATAGTTGCGGTGATTCAAAAATTTTAGGTGATCGTCAAAAGGGTTACCTGCCCGTCATAGGTTTTGACATTAGCAGGCATGCGCCTCTTCTTGTTTTCTGAGAAATCACTGATGTGTCTAGTGAACGCATCCACCTTCTGACGGCGCCATGGGAGAGACATGTCTTCCTCCTCTTGGTCACGGTATTTCTTTCTGGACTTCCAGTGTCCAGTCTCGCTATCCTCGTTGTCCGAGGAATTATCAGAGGACGGATCTTCCCTCCTTTGGCGCTCATACTTGCGCCGGCTGTCGAAATTTGTACTTGAGGGACTCTCACTTGGGGAGTATCGTCGCCCAAGTCAGTCCTGGATTCTGCGGCTACCAAGTCTGGTGTGGACGTTGTTGCGCCGTTCATCTTCCTCACTTTCTTCCGAATGCTGTGAGTTAGGTGTCTTGATGAGTGTCTAAATACTCATCATTTTTGTACCATTTAAACTGCAAAAACATTTAAAAACACTCAGAAATGTATCAAAATGATGAAAATATCACAAATAAGTGTTTTATGTGTTTTAAATGCAAAACTACCAAAATCAGATGAAAAACGTATCAAGTTTGCATAATTGGCAGTTTTAGTCCCCCAAGTTTCAAAAGTTGTCAAATCTAGTCCCTGGAATCAAAATAAAGAAAAATATCATTCAAGGTCCCTGAAATATTCTAAATTGTCAAAAATGGTCCTTGAATGAATCTTTGGGCAAATGACAGAAAAGGTCCCTCAACTTTACAAAAGTGTCAAAATTGGTCCTTGGATATTTAAAAAAGGAAAATAATCAAATGTTATCCTTGTACTATTAAAGATTGGCAAATTTGGTCCTTGTGATAACTTTGGAATATTTGCAGGTTTAGTCCTTTCATTTGCAGAATTTACATAATTGGTCCTTGTTATTAATACAAAACCAAACGGACCCTTTTGTGTTATTAACACAAAACCCAAGTCCAGTCCAACAACTAAACAAGCCCAAGCCCAATCTGCTTGAACCATGACCCCTGAACTTGACCCTTGACCCTTGACCCCAGTTCAATATACCACTTGACCCCCCATTTGAACCCCCCGTTATTAATATCCAAAGGGTCAAACCAGTCAAAACGCGCCCAAACCAGGAGCACTGTTTATCTCCTTCACCCATGCCTGTAAACCAAAACCAGTGGTTTCACCACCACCTCTCCACCTCACCACCACCTGTCTAAACCTCTCATCACCACCCCTTTCCACCTATACATCAGCCCACAAAGCATTTAATGCTTCCCCACCATTGCAGTTTCACTGTTAATCTCACAAACTTGGTTTTTGCTTTCCAACTCAACCCAGCCCCATACCTACTATCTGAATTGTTCCCCTCCACCTCCACAACACACCAAAAGTCTTTAATTGCTCTAAAACTGTCTCAAGCAACCGTGTACACTTTTTGCGCCAAAAGTGAATTTAAAGGCTAGGATGAGTTTGACTGCATCAATGGCCAAGATTTGAAGTTGGAATGATTCAGAGACATGGGGAGTATCTCAATGCTATAAAGAAAGAGAGAAGCAGGAGTAAGATATCTAGCTTAATTTTAGTTTAATGTATGTCGCTTTTATTAATTTTCAAATACCAGTGTAATTTAAGTTTTTCAAGTACTTTGTTAAAGTTATTTAAGTGTAAGTGAATCTTTTGCAGTCATCAATTTCAAGGTTTAGTTTCATTTTCAAGTCTATGTAATTTTCATTCAAAATATCATGTTAAGATCAAATGTTGTTTTGTGTTGTTTAAGGACTCATAAGCTAATATAAGCTCCTATATAGCTTATTTAAGCTATTAGAACCCCATTAAAATCAGTTAGAAGCAAAAAAAAAAGCAAAAATATAAGAAAATACAAATAAACTAGTTAAAAATAAAAAATCCATGGAAATGAAGGTCAAAAAAAGCTGGAGCGGTGAATACATGATTGCCCTTTGGTTTAGTGCTTCTTGGGAAGCTATAGGGTGTGTTTGTGTGCCTCAGTTCTCAGTTTTATGCTTGGAATCCAATTTGTAAGCCTTTTGCTCTATTTTAGCATTTCACTGTTTAAGTGTTCATAAGCTTAAATCTCTGTGTCTTTATGTTCATTAGTTATAGTTAAGTATATTTAAGCATTAAAAACAGTCACTTGTTCTTTTTAATTTGTAGTTAATAAAAATCTTATTTTAAGCAGTTAAATTAGCATAAGTGTAATTTCTTGGTTTTATGTTGTTATTGTTGTTATTTAATGTTTCTTTAGTCTTATTTAATGATAATATAAGGTCTGTAATCAGTTGTATGGTTTTAATCTTTGAAATCCTTTGAAAATCACCAAATCAGTCTCATTAAGGGTTGTTTGGATTTGCCATGTTAACTGTGGTATAGCTTGTTTGTGTTGTTGTTTGTGCTTGTCTCATGATTACATTAGTGTCTAAGAACTCAGTGCAAGCATAAAAACTTGTCCTCACTTTTAAAAAAAAAGTCAAATTCATCTTTAATATCACCTTATTACTTAACTGTTAGGATTGATAGTGTGAAATCCATCATATTAGCTTAAAACTTGGTACTCTAGCTTAAATCATTCTTATTACAGCTTAATATAACATAGTTAATAAGTAGAATCAATTATAAGTTCATAAAAGTCAAAGTTTTAGTGTAACTTAAAAAGTCCAATTTTTCCTTGGTCAGTTTTTGAATTAAATTAAGAATTTTATTGTGTGTTTAATATTGAGATTTAGCCTATAACCTTTTAGGATAATAAAGTTTAGCTGCTTATCTTAATTAGAAAAATATTAGTTTATCTTTGCTTAGCTTATAAAGTGCTTATTTCTCAGCTTGTTTTAGATACCTTTTCTGAAAAGTGCCCCCAAAAGTTTAACTAACCATTTTCATAAGCTCATAAAAAGCTTATTAGTTAGCCTTAGTCTGTGAATCTTGGTTCTTTGGAAAGCTAACCTAGCCATCTTATAGTTCCAAGCTTAATATTTCATTTTCTAGCTTATTTACTAGGTTTGCAACAAGCCTTATTGTTTGTCCCATTTCTGTGTAAAACTGCAAACTCAGTGTTTACAAGCTACTTTCACAAGCTCACACAGAGCTTAATAGTTGGTCAAAACTTGTACACTTTGGTTTTTTGGAAAGCCCACCAACCCAGCTTGTTGACTCAGTGCTTATTTTGAGCTTAGGAACTTTTGCCCCTGGCTTAATCTTGTCTACAAGTTCTGTGTAGGACTGTTTGGGTAGTAGGATTATCATAAGTGCTTATTTGCTTATTAGAGCTTTTCAGTGTGATTATTTGTGTCTATTAGCTTAATATTAGTAGCTTTAGCTTGTTGGTAGCTTATTTCACCTTTGGTTCCATCTTGTAAGCTTATTTGAGCTTGAAAAATCCAAAATAAGCTTATAAGCTCACTATTGAGCTCATAAGCTTATTCTGAGCTTATTTTTAAGTTCTAAAAAGTTTGTCTTTTAAAAGTTGTTTATATTTAGTAGCTTAATCAGTTTCAAAAAGAAAAAGTCCAAAAAAAATAATATTTTGCAAAAAGTCATTGCTGGGATTCGAACCCTGGCCACCCAGCTCACCACACACACACACTACCATCTGCCCTTGGGTCTTTGACTGGTAGTTCTTTGCACTATTTAATATATACCCCTTGTTTTCTCATTTAGCTTATACGAATGTTTTAGCTTATTTACAGCTTATTAAAACAAGCTTTTACATGTTTTGTATTTTTCCTAGCCTTGTATTGATATAAAGTATTTTATAAAAAAGTTTCAGAATTTTCCGAATAGTTTTAGTATTTTTAATCATTTAATTAGTCTAAAAGAGTATTTAATTCATAATAAAAAATATAAAAGTCAAAAAAATATAAATCTTTTTTCTAAAATTTTCTTTTGTCATATAGTAAGTAAGAAAATTGTTTTTACACTCATAGGACTTTTATTTCACAAATTTTACGTTTTTTCTTATGCATCGCGTAATTTTTACATATATAACGCACGTTTTCATTCTAGGTCACGTTTTTAGACAATTTAGGTTTACGCTTTAATTAAAATAGTTTATTTAAGTTATTTTGTTTTATAAAATCAAAAACATCATTTTAAAAATAGTGATAGCGTTTATTTAATATATTTTAGTTTTTTTTAATTTTCTTTAATTTGTATTTAAGCCCCTGTAATTTACAAACTTTCTCTTTAGGTGTAATTATCATTCACAATCCTTATGATCACTATCCTTAGTGATTATTCGAACATCACGAATTTGTTCAAACACCATTAATCCTCCGTGGACTTAACGCACTCGAGGTAACACCACTCTCCGGATCTAATTGCATTTCGCTTAATCGCTTGACGATTATTACCACAAGTGGTTGATTTGTGTTAAAAACCCACTGCCTGAGCTAATCAAATTTTTACGCCACGCCGGAGAGGTTTTGGTCTCAAACCTTTTCTTAACATTTGCACATATACCACCTTTGTAAATGCTTTTTAAGATATCAAAAAGTTCATTAACACTTTTCCTAAAGTGTTAACAACACCAAAAAAATATATAAAAACAACAAAACAATAACGTACTCTCAGTGTTTCTTTAAGGTGATCTTAAAGAGATAATAAACTAAACGATACCAAAAATATTTCCAAAAGTTTTAAACCCTTAGCACAAATCTATACCTACGCCTTTTCGCAAGTGTTAAATGGACATAAAAATCAACCACCGCGAATGCAATACACCTACCAACCTTGACCATTAATAATTATTACGATTAAAACTTGCCTTTGGCCTTGTGATTTGGTGTACCTTTTCACAAGCCATTTCATTTGGTTGATTTGTGTTATTGGTTAAATTTCACTTGTCGCTTTTGCCTCGCATTTGTTTTGAAAACTGATATAAATTTACATGCGACTGCTCTTCTGCTCTACAAGTCCACTTTCTCGAGCGCAAAATTCCCTCGTAGAAGGGAACGTCGCCTCCTTCACCGCGGATCGAGAACGCCTGGCGTACCACCACCCCGGTGAATGGCAGAAGACAAGCCGATGAATGAGCTTCTCCAAGCACCCATCGAAGGTTACGGAGATGCCATTATTGTCCCAGCCATCGTGGCTGATACCTTTGAGCTCAAAACCGGGTTGCTTAATCTGGTAACCCAAAGCCAATTCTATGGTTTTGAGCGGGATGATCCTCATGCACATATTCGATGGTTTAACAAGATTGCATCTACCATCATATACAAGAATGTCCCACATGAAGCAATTAAGCTTCTTCTGTTCCCATTTTCTCTAGAGGGACAAGCCCGGAATTGGCTTGAGAAACAACCCCCTCGTTCCATTGAGACATGGGAGGATCTAGTCACCAAGTTTGTTAACTAATTCTATCCTCCATCCCGAACTACAAGTCTTAAGAATGAGATAATGAAATTTTCTCAAAGATTTGATGAATCATTCGGGGAGGCATGGGATCGTTACAAAGAATTGCTCCGCAAGTGTCCGCATCATGGTTTTACCGAGTTAATGCAAATGGATACTTTCTACAATGGTCTGAACCAAACTAACCAAGACTCTTTAAATGCCTCCGCGGAGGTAATTTCCTGAGCAAGACCACAAAAGAAGCCTTGCAAATCATTGAAAACAAGTCCTGTGTCCGTCCTTTCCGAACAAAGACATATCAGACTGGGCGATCTAATGCAGGACCTTCTACTTCCTCTCATGAGTACATCTAGCACCGATGCTAAGATTGACAAACTCACAGATATTGTTCAGGCTTTGGTTCTTGCTAACCAAAAGAAATTCACTTTCACACAAACACCATCACATGGTGAAGTGAAGAAAGTTGAGGTCTGTGTTACTTGTGGTGGACCTCATGCATACTACAACAACTGTACGCCACCGATGGTAGTCCTTTTGAAGCCAATGCTATAGCCGGTACTTCACATCAAGGAGGTAATCAATACCGTCCTCAAAATGAACAAAACTGCCGTGCTAATACTTATCGGGACCACCCGCTTTTTAGCCGAATCCTAACATACAAAACCGAATCAGTAACCAACCTAGAATGAACCAAGGTTATCAAAACCAAGGTAATTTCTATTCCGGATCAAATCAAGGTTTCCAACATCAAGGAAACCTTAATCAAAACAATTTCAATCGAGGGAATCAATTTCATGGGAATATGAATCCTAATCAAGGAAATTTTCAAAATCAAGGCCCTAATCCAAACATTAGAGGCCATAATTTTCCTAATCAAACTCAAGCCATTGTTCCAACTGGACCATCATCTGATGAGTTATTGAAACAATTCATGAAATCCCAAGATGAAATGAACAAGTTGTTGGTTAGTCAAATTGCTGATCTTAAGAAGTCTTTAAATGATCAACCCTCGGGCTCAGGAAAACTTCCGAGCATCACGATCACTAACCCGAGGCTTAAATGCAAAGGCGATCACAACCAGAAGTGGTGTTTCATACAATGGACCCGCTATTCCTACTACCTCTTCTTCTTCTCTCCCGAAGGTAGTGGAAAGTGAACCGAGGCTACAAAGGACAAGGAACTTCCTACTAATAACGGAGGTACCAACGATGTCCATCCTCAAGTTGTTCCGAAACCCAAATCCAATCCAGGAGTTGTTTTTGAACCTCCAGTAGCTCCCGTTGAAAACCTCAAATCCAAATCTTCTATTCCTTACCCATCACGTTTGAATGAGCAAAAGCTCCGCGAAAACGCCAGTCATCAAATGGACAAATTTTTTCAAATTTTCCAAGAACTACATTTTGACATAAGCTTTGCGGATGCTATCATGCTGATGCCCAAGTTTGCATCAACTCTCAAACACATGTTAAGCAACAAGGAAAAGCTATTTGAAATGGCTAAAACTCCTCTGAACGAAAACTGCTCAGCAGTTATCTTGAAGAAGCTTCCAGTAAAGCTTGGAGATCCTGGAAAATTTCTCTTACCTTGTGTATTTCCAGAGATGGTTGAATGCTTTGCCTTAGCCGATCTTGGTGCAAGCATTAACCGATGCCTCATTCTGTATGGAAGAAACTTTCTCTTCCTGACCTTACTCCTACATGCATGACTCTCGAGCTTGCAGATCGTACAATATCCCGTCCACTTGGCATTGACGAGGACGTATTTGTGAAAGTAGGAAAGTTCCATTTTCCAGGTGACTTTGTAGTTGTTGATTTCGATGCTGATCCACGGGTTCCTCTCATTGTTGGACGAGGATTCCCGAGAACGGGCCGTCCAGCTCTCATTGATGTATTTGAGCAAGAAATCACATTACGTGTTGGTAATGAAGCTGTCACCTTTAACCTTGATCAAACTTCGAGGTACTCCCCAAACTATGATTCTGAATCGGTTAACCGAATAGATATCATTGATGTTGCTTCTGAAGAGTACTCTCAAGAAGTTCTTGGTTATGATCATAATTCTTCGAGTGATAATCTCACTCATTCATCTCAACCCATCATTGCCAATTCTACTCCTTCTCTCACTCCATTTGAGGAAAGTGACTTCATCTTAGAAGAGATTGAAGCATACTTGTCTAGTGATTCTGTTTCATGGGAAATTGATCACGCTCCCATCGACATCAAGGGGGACATACTTCTCATTGAGAAGTTGCTTAATGATGATCCATCATCACTTCCTCCCGTCGAGCTTCATAACAAGGAAGTCAATTCAGTTGAGAAAACTGAAGAATTTCCTGAAGTCGAACTTAAGGACTTACCACCTCATCTCGAGTATGCATTTCTTGAAGGTGATGATAAATTACCCATCATTATTGCTCGAGATTTGAGTAAAGATGAAAAAGCTGCTCTCATAAAGGTCTTGAAGTCACACAAGCAAGCAATTGCTTGGAAACTCTCCGACATTAAGGGTATCAACCCTGAATTTTGTACTCACAAAATCTTGATGGAGGATGACTTCAAACCAGCAGTTCAACATCAGAGAAGGGTAAATCCAAAAATCCATGATGTTATCAAACAGGAGGTTATCAAACTTCTTGATGCAGGATTAATTTACCCGATCTCCGATAGTCCTTGGGTTAGCCCAATTCATTGTGTTCCTAAAAAGGGTGGCATAACTGTTGTCACAAATGAAGATAACGAGTTAATTCCAACTCGGTTGGTTACGGGATGGCGTGTTTGCATTGACTATCGTAAATTGAATGACGCCACCCAAAAAGACCATTTTCCTCTACCCTTCATGGACCAAATGCTTGAGAGATTAGCAGGGAACGAGTACTATTGTTTCCTTGATGGTTTCTCAGGTTATTTTCAGATCCCCATTGATCCACAGGATCAAGAAAAGACCACATTCACCTGCCCATACGGAACTTTTTCCTACAGACGTATGCCTTTTGGCCTATGTAATGCTCCTGGCACGTTCCAACGATGTATGATGGCCATATTCCACGACATGATCGGGGAAACAATGGAGGTGTTTATGGATGACTTCTCGGTTATTGGGGACTCGTTTCAAACATGTCTCTCCCATTTAGAAAAAATGCTTAAACGGTGTGAAGACACCAATATTTGTCTAAATTGGGAGAAGAGCCACTTTATGGTCAAAGAAGGCATAGTCCTTGGCCATAAGATTTCAAAAAACGGGATTGAGGTTGATAGAGCAAAAGTCGATGTTATTGCAAAATTACCTCATCCTACTACCGTCAAAGGTATTAGGAGTTTTTTAGGTCATGCTGGTTTTTATCGCAGATTCATACAAGATTTTTCTAAAATCGCCCGGCCTATGACCCATCTTCTTGAAAAAGATGCTCCTTTTATCTTCTCACCTGAGTGCATCGAAGCTTTTGAAACATTAAAGAAAAAGCTTACTGAAGCACCCATTCTCGTTGCTCCTGACTGGGATTTACCCTTTGAGCTCATGTGCGATGCAAGTGATTTTGCTATCGGTGCAGTTCTGGGGCAACGTAGATCCAAGCATTTTCAGCCTATCCACTACGCGAGTAAGACTATGACTGAAGCTCAAACCCATTACACCACTACAGAAAAAGAGCTATTAGCTGTGGTGTATGCGTTTGAGAAGTTTCGGCCATATCTAATCTTGACCAAATGCGTGGTATATACGGATCACTCGGCTCTCAAATATCTCTTTGCAAAACAAGATGCAAAGCCGAGATTGCTTCGTTGGGTTCTCCTTCTGCAAGAATTTGATATCATAATACGTGATAAAAAAGGAGCTGAGAACCTGGCTGCTGATCATCTGTCACGTCTAGAAAACCCTCACCAAGATGTTTTCGAGAAAAAGGAAATAAATGAAACATTTCCTCTCGAGACACTCAATGCGGTTTCTTTTCGTGGAGACTCTACTACCCCATGGTTTGCTGACTTCGCAAATTACCATGCGGGTAACTTCATAGTGAAAGGGATGTCGACCCAACAGAAGAACAAATTCTTCAAGGATGTTAAACATTACTTTTGGGACGACCCCTACTTATTCAAAATCTGTGCGGATCAAGTCATCTGACGGTGTGTTTATGGACAGGAAGCTATTGACATTCTCAAAGCTTGCCATGCTGGACCCACCGGGGGCCATCATAGTCCAAACTACACCGCCAAAAAGGTGTTTGATTCCGGGTTTTATTGGCCCACTATTTACAAGGATGCCCATGAATTTGTCAAAGCATGTGACGCTTGTCAGCGTCACGGAAATATCTCACAAAGAAATGAAATGCCGCAAAACGCCATTCAAGTGTGTGAGATCTTTGAAATCTGGGGCATTGACTTTATGGGGCCATTTCCATCATCTCGAGGAAACAAATACATACTTGTGGCTGTTGACTATTTGTCAAAATGGGTTGAAGCGAAAGCTTTACCTACTAATGATGCCCGAGTTGTTGTAAAATTCTTAAAATCTCTTTTTGCTAGGTTTGGAACTCCGCGAGCTATAATCAGTGATCGTGGTACACATTTCTGCAATGACCAATTTGATCGAGTCATGAAAAAATATGGTGTAACCCACCGTCTCTCTACTGCGTACCACCCACAAACAAGTGGGCAAGTGGAAGTTTCCAACCGTGGTATTAAAAGAATTCTTGAAAGGACAGTAGGCGAAAACCGTGCATCCTGGTCGGATAAACTGGATGACGCACTCTGGGCCTTCCGTACATCTTATAAAACACCAATCGGGTGTACTCCATACAAGCTAGTTTACGGAAAGGCATGTCATCTGCCGATTGAGCTTGAGCACAAAGCATACTGGGCCTTGAAACATGCCAACTTTGATATTCAGACAGCTGGTGATCACCGGAAAGTTCAAATGAATGAATTAAATGAACTTCGTGATCAAGCATACGAGAACTCTTTGATCTACAAACAAAAGACAAAGAAGATTCATGACTCCAAAATCAAGAAACGCGTTTTCAACGTTGGTGATCGAGTCCTTCTTTTCAATTCAAGATTGAAGATTTTCTCGGGAAAACTTAAATCCCGCTGGTCTGGACCATTCACCATCACTAAAGTTTATCCTTATGGTACCATTGAGTTATCTCAACCCGATGGTCCAAATTTTAAAGTGAATGGTCATCGATTAAAGCATTATTTTGGAGAGGACATTCCACCTATGATTGTCCCGGATCTACAAACTTTCCCCATGAACCAATGAATGCGGGGATCGAGTCAAGCTAGTGACTCGGGAATCAAAAACAATAGCACACACCATATGGGTTTTCACCCATATTTCTGACTTCTTTCTACTTTCTACCACCCTAGTGTGGGGAAGTTGCCCCCCGCTGTTATATCTAAAAAAAAAAATGTGTATATATCAAAAATAAAATAATGGCCGTAGTATTTCCCTTTCATCGTTCTAGTGTTTCGGCAAGATAACCACGCCGGTACTTTGAATATTGAGGGCAATATTCATTTCTAGTGTGGGGGAATTCTCACGAATTTTATCATGTAATTATACCCACCACCCCCCCATTTTTGGCCAAAATTTTTTTTTGGAGTAAGTGTTTTGCACTTACTCAGCAAATGGTAATCAGTCCGCCATGTCTAACCCACATAAGGATTGGCTAATCCAGGAGCAAACGGCTCTTGGTAAAGATATCTCAAATCCGTTTATGGCTTGCAATTTGCCCAAAATTGTATGGTGTTCAGCTCACCATATCTTTGATTAGTGAAAAGTTGGCTAGCCCGCAAGTTTATGGCTTGTGGTAAAGCAGGCTTGGAAAACCATAATTGGTAATCGACTCACCAAAGATAATATTGATAATTTATCTAAGAGTTGGCTAGTCCAGAAGCAAACGGCTTCTGTAAAGACAAATCAAAACCGTTGAAAGCTGGTGATTTGCTCAAAATCATTTGGTTATCATTGTGCCAAGGTTCTTACTTGAACTAAAACATTTGGCTACTCCAGAAGTAATGGCTTTTGGTAAAGAGATGAAATCCATTAAGTTTTCTCAAAAGATTGCTAGGGACTAGCAATATCTTAGTGTGGGTGATTGATGAGTGTCTAAATACTCATCATTTTTGTACCATTTAAACTGCAAAAATATTTAAAAACACTCAGAAATGTATCAAAATGATGAAAATATCACAAATAAGTGTTTTATGTGTTTTAAATGCAAAAATACCAAAATCAGATGAAAAACGTATCAAGTTTGCATAATTGGCAGTTTTAGTCCCCCAAGTTTCAAAAGTTGTCAAATCTAGTCCCTGGAATCAAAATAAAGAAAAATATCATTCAAAGTCCCTGAAATATTCTAAATTGTCAAAAATGGTCCTTGAATGAATCTTTGGGCAAATGACAGAAAAGGTCCCTCAACTTTACAAAAGTGTCAAAATTGGTCCTTGGATATTTAAAAAAGGAAAATAATCAAATGTTATCCTTGTACTATTAAAGATTGGAAAATTTGGTCCTTGTGATAACTTTGGAATATTTGCAGGTTTAGTCCTTTCATTTGCAGAATTTACATAATTGGTCCTTGTTATTAATACAAAACCAAACGGACCCTTTTGTGTTATTAACACAAAACCCAAGTCCAGTCCAACAACTAAACAAGCCCAAATCTGCTTGAACCATGACCCCTGAACTTGACCCTTGACCCTTGACCCCATTCAATAACCACTTATTTGACCCCCTTATTAATATCCAAAGGGTCAAACCAGTCAAAACGCGCCCAAACCAGGAGCACTGTTTATCTCCTTCACCCATGCCTGTAACCAAAACCAGTGTTTCACCACCACCTCTCCACCTCACCACCACCTGTCTAAACCTCTCATCACCACCCCTTTCCACCTATACATCCCCCACAAAGCATTTAATGCTTCCCCACCATTGCAGTTTCACTGTTAATCTCACAAACTTGGTTTTTGCTTTCCAACTCAACCCAGCCCCATACATACTATCTGAATTGTCCCCCTCCACCTCCACAACACACCAAAAGTCTTTAATTGCTCTAAAACTGTCTCAAGCAACCGTGTACACTTTTGGCGCCAAAAGTGAATTTAAAGGCTAGGATGAGTTTGACTGCATCAATGGCCAAGATTTGAAGTGGGAAAGATTCAGAGACATGTGGGGAGTATCTCAATGCTATAAAGAAAGAGGAGAAGCAAGGATGAGATATCTAGCCTAATTTTTAGTTTAATGTATGTCGTTTTATAATTTTCAAATACCAGTGTAATTTAAGTTTTTCAAGTACTTTGTTAAAGTTATTTAAGTGTAAGTGAATCTTTTGCAGTCATCAATTTCAAGGTTTAGTTTCATTTTCAAGTCTATATAATTTTCATTTCAAAAATATCATGTTAAGATCAAATGTTGTTTGTAGCTGTTGTTAAGGACTCATAAGCTAATATAAGCTCCTATATAGCTTATTTAAGCTATTATAAACCCATTAAAATCAGTTTAGAAGCAAAAAGCAAAAATATAAGAAAATACAAATAAACTAGTTAAAAATAAAAAATCCATGGAAATGAAGGTCAAAGCTGGAGCAGGGTGAATACAGGATTGCCCTTTGGTTTAGAGTTTCTTGGGAAGCTATAGGTGTGTTGTGTGCCTCAGTTCTCAGTTTTATGCTTGGAAACCAATTTGTAAGCCTTTTGCTCTAATTTGGCATTTCACTGTTTAAGTGTTCATAAGCTTAAATCTCTGTGTCTTTATGTTCATTAGTGATAGTTAAGTATATTTAAGCATTAAAAACAGTCACTTGTTCTTTTTAATTTGTAGTTAATAAAAATCTTATTTTAAGCAGTTAAATTAGCATAAGTGTAATTTCTTGGTTTTATGTTGTTATTGTTGTTATTTAATGTTTCTTTAGTCTTATTTAATGATAATATAAGGTCTGTAATCAGTTGTATGGTTTTAATCTTTGAAATCCTTTGAAAATCACCAAATCAGTCTCATTAAGGGTTGTTTGGATTTGCCATGTTAACTGTGGTATAGCTTGTTTGTGTTGTTGTTTGTGCTTGTCTCATGATTACATTAGTGTCTAAGAACTCAGTGCAAGCATAAAAACTTGTCCTCACTTTTTAAAAAAAAGTCAAATTCATCTTTAATATCACCTTATTACTTAACTGTTAGGATTGATAGTGTGAAATCCATCATATTAGCTTAAAACTTGGTACTCTAGCTTAAATCATTCTTATTACAGCTTAATATAACATAGTTAATAAGTAGAATCAATTATAAGTTCATAAAGTCAAAGTTGAGTGTAACTTAAAAAGTCCAATTTTTCCTTGGTCAGTTTTTGAATTAAATTAAGAATTTTATTGTGTGTTTTATATTGAGATTTAGCCTATAACCTTTTGGGATAATAAAGTTTAGCTGCTTATCTTAATTAGAAAAATATTAGTTTATCTTTGCTTAGCTTATAAAGTGCTTATTTCTCAGCTTGTTTTAGATACCTTTTCTGAAAAGTGCCTTGTGCACAGTTTAACTAACCATTTTCATAAGCTCATAAAAAGCTTATTAGTTACCTTAGTCTGGAATCTTGGTTCTTTGAAAGCTAACCTCTGCATCTTATAGTTTCCAAGCTATATTTCATTTTCTAGCTTATTTACTTTGGCTGCAACAAGCTTTGTTTTGTCCCATTTCTGTGTAAAACTGCAAACTCAGTGTTTACAAGCTACTTTCACAAGCTCACACATAGCTTAATAGTTGGTCAAAACTTGTACACTTTGGTTTTTTGGAAAGCCCACCAACCCAGCTTGTTGACTCAGTGCTTATTTTGAGCTTAGGAATTTTGCCCCTGCTTAATCTTGTCTACAAGTTCTATGTAGGACTGTTTGGGTAGTAGGATTATCATAAGTGCTTATTTGCTTATTAGAGCTTTTCAGTGTGATTATTTGTGTCTATTAGCTTAATATTAGTAGCTTTAGCTTGTTGGTAGCTTATTTCACCTTGGTTCCATCTTGTAAGCTTATTTGAGCTTGAAAAATCCAAAATAAGCTTATAAGCTCACTGTTGAGCTCATAAGCTTATTCTGAGCTTATTTTTAAGTTCTAAAAAGTTTGTCTTTTTAAAAGTTGTTTATATTTAGTAGCTTAATCAGTTTCAAAAAGAAAAAGTCCAAAAAAATAATATTTTGCAAAAAGTCATTGCTGGGATTCGAACCCTGGCCACCCAGCTCACCACACACACACACTACCATCTGCCCTTGGGTCTTTGACTGGTAGTTCTTTGCACTATTTAATATATACCCCTTGTTTTCTCATTTAGCTTATACGAATGTTTTAGCTTATTTACAGCTTATTAAAACAAGCTTTTACATGTTTTGTATTTTTCCTAGCCTTGTATTGATATAAAGTATTTTATAAAAAAGTTTCAGAATTTTCCGAATAGTTTTAGTATTTTTAATCATTTAATTAGTCTAAAAGAGTATTTAATTCATAATAAAAAATATAAAAGTCAAAAAAATATAAATCTTTTTTCTAAAATTTTCTTTTGTCATATAGTAAGTAAGAAAATTGTTTTTACACTCATAGGACTTTTATTTCACAAATTTTACGTTTTTTCTTGCGCACTCGCGTAATTTTTACATATAACGCACGTTTTCATTCTAGGTCACGTTTTTAGACAATTTAGGTTTACGCTTTAATTAAAATAGTTTATTTAAGTTATTTTGTTTTATAAAATCACAAAAACATCATTTTAAAAATAGTGATAGCGTTTATTTAATATATTTTAGTTTTTTTTAATTTTCTTTAATTTGCATTTAAGCCCCTGTAATTTACAAACTTTCTCTTTAGGTGTAATTATCATTCACAATCCTTACTGATCACTATCCTTAGTGATTATTCGACATCTGAATTTGTTCAAACACCATTAATCCTCCGTGGGACTTAACGACCTGAGGTAACACTGTACTCTCCTGGATCTAATTGCATTTCGTTTTCAGACTGTTTGACGATTATTACGGTTGGCCATTCACAAGTGGTTGATTTGTGTGATAAAAACCTGACTGTCTGGAGCGAATCATGTCTCTTCACCCTCAACTCTCCTCCCAATTCTGTTGAATATTGGGGGTCGGCGACTATCCCTCCCGCGCTTTTCCTTCTGTCGGCGCGGTGGAGAAGCCTCAATCTCTGGTCAAAGTTGAGTCGAGCATGCAGACTCCGTCCTGACCTTTTCTTTGCTTCCTCTTCCATGAGAGTGCTAAGCTCGTAGTTTTGAGAGACAAAACTACTTGGCTCTAGTTCCGGCCCGACTCCCTCTAGAACAGGGTGTCCGTTCACAGTATGCCCTTGTTCTTATCGGCGCGTCGGGTGCTTTTGTGAAGTTAGTTTCTAGTACGATTGAGAGGAGTAAAAGGAGTGCGCAGTGGATCTCTGGCACTGGTGTAGTTGTAGTGCCTGGGTTGTCCCCGAAGCGGTTCCACTAGAGGGAAGACCGTGCCTGGCTGATCCCTGATTTTTTAGCAGCGATGGTTGTCCCAGAAGTCTGCTTAGGAGTTGATCCACTGTGCGTCTTTTTTCCCGTAAGGTCCTGTTGCGATCGCTGATTTCCATGCTTCGTCATTCTAGTTCTTGGTTCTTAGTGAATGGTCCCACGGATGGCGCCACTTGTTGATACAAAAGTTGGGTGTTCCTTGTTTGGAGCTCCGGCTCTCGTACCAATTGAGAATCGTTGCTTGTGACCTGCGCACTAAGAGCAAAAAACACCGTTAGGCTTACCGTGGGATTGTCTCCCACGATTATCCTCCGCGTGAGAGTAAGTAATCGGTTTAGGGTTTAAGGAGAGTAGGGTTTGTAGATCGTACCTTTAACGAGGGATGTGATTCCCTTTATATACGCAAGGAATCCTTGTTGGTTCCGTGTTCCTCAACCTTCGGCGTATCCCGCTGTCACACCCCCAATTTACCTTTTTTGCAGCGGAATGGAATTCCTGGGGATTGACTGTCATAGCATCATATTTACAGATATATTGAACGACCTAAAGTGTCGTTTGGAAAATACATCGTTTGATTTAATAAAATAATCAGAGTTACAAAGATAGGTCCCAATATAAAGTACTATGCACAGAAATAAGTTTAGTACAAGTCAAACGATGTTTTAAAGTGCGTAAAACCCAAGTGAGACGCGTCGTCACCACGACTCCATGATGTTTCCAAATGCATGCCATGAAGTGAATGCCTTAGATACCTGAGATAAAACATGCTAAAAGTGTCAACACAAAAGTTGAGTGAGTTCATAGAGTTTGAGTTGAAATGTAAAGCCTTTCAAAATCGTTTATGCAGCAAAGGCATTGTAAATCATTGAAATGTAAAGACTTCCAAAATCGTTTATGCAGCAAAGGCATTGTAAATCGTTGAAATGTAAAGACTTTCAAAATCGATTATGTAGCAAAGGCATTGTAAATCCACCCAGTTCCAAGTCCCGCCCATACAAAACTTGCAACCTGTGTGTTCACACTCCACGGAGAATATGCATAGTTTATGATCAAACAGAAATCGTCAAATGAATTCACAAAATAATGCATGGCTCAAGTATCGAAATCTTTATGCACAAAGGCATTGTGAATCCACTCAGTTCCAAGTCCCCGCCCATACAAAACTTGCAACTGTGTGTTCACAACCCCTGCCAGAATATGTAGAGTTAATGTTCAAATCGTTCCAAGACCGTTAGTCCATAATCGTATACCAAGTCCGTTAGATCAATATTATACCAAGTCCGTTAGACCAATGAATATCCCAAGACCGTTAGACCAATGAATATACCAAGACCGTTAGACCAATGAATATACCAAGACCGTTAGACCAATGAATATACCAAGACCGTTAGACCAATGAATATAATATGGACATTCTAAGTATGGCAAAAATGTTCTACACGCATGACTAGCATTCAGTTCGGCTAAACATATGATTTGCAAATAGTCATAAATGTAATAAAATAGTCGAGCATGTATCTCCCCCAAAACAGTTATGAAAACAAGTAAAAGCAAGGGCTATGAAAACTCACTGGTGGAATGATGCAAGACAAAAGTGAGTACACCGAGATGTAGTGTGATACTTAAATCTTGACCTATTGCGAATGATATGATATGTAATGAGTTGCAATGTAATGTTATGCATGCATTTCTATGTTATTTATACCATTTGCGAGTTTTGAAAATATTACTTATCGTCGAAAATACTCGTTTGACGTCTTGACCAATCAAAAATCACATTACAATTTTCGTCAAATGTCATCCTACAATGGTTTAATAATGATTTTTGGTGAAATTCCACTTTTCGTCGCAAAACAATGTCGTCGGAATTTTCATATGAATTAACAAAAATGGCTTTGGAAAATCAGGCCGGTTATAATAAGTTAATCGTCGATCGTTAGAGAACGAACTCGACGGTTTTGAAAAGTTTGTATCGATATTTAGAAGTTTCATTTCAGGAGTTTTCGTCAAAAGTCTCGAACATAAAAGATAATAAGGGTTAAAGATGGTGGTTTTGGCTAATTGTGTGCAGAAAATTAGTTACGGCAAGTTTATGAAAAAGTGCATATCTTTGTCGTTTCAAATCCGTTTTCTACGTATAATACGTCCTTAGCTTCGTATCAAAGTATACTAATATATTTTTAACAAGTCGAAATAATTTGTGAAGCTTAAGACTCGTTTTTGACCCGAACAAAGTAAAAACAGCAAGCTGAATTTTCTGAAAAATATACGTTTCGTCGTCAAACTTTAAAAATTACCACCACGACTTCGTTTAACTATAACTCCGTTTTATCCGTTCAAGCGCCACGGATTCGTTTTAAAGTATATTTTCTAAATATCAAGGCCAAAATGTCGAACCAACAGTCGGTTTTTCCAGAAAATCGAAATAAGATCAGACCACTTTTTATACTTATCGAAAATAGTTTTTCTCGTACTAAACCTATTCCAATCCCTTCAAATCAACTCCAAAGCTATACTAATCCTACCATACACCTTATTAGGGTGTCATGGGTTCCTAATCATCATCAAGACCAAAATATAACAAGGGAATAATTATAGGATGACTTTATATATATAAACTCTAAAATCAATGGAAAATGGTATAAACAACAATATGTCTTGCATGTTTTTGCTCAAAAATGATGAGATGAGTATGAAATGAATATGTAAGATGAAAATAAACATGAGATGCTTACTAGGGATATGATGAGGTGATTAAACAAAGGTAACCTAAACACCCTAGGTTTTTATTTCAAAACCTTTAATAAGAGTGTAACTAAATTGTTTAAACTTGATCTTGTAAAATTTTTGTGATCCCTTCTTATCTCCTTGTAGAGCGGTCATGAAGGATGAAACCAGAGAGAAGAAACCTTGGTAACTTGAAAAATATGAGATGAATGAAAATGAAAGAGTGAAGTATTAACTTGGAGTATAAATCTATCTCATTGAAAAAAAACCACCAACTTCATTAAATACAACCCTCCCCCCCCCCATGGCCGGTTTTGGGGGGGATGTATCTCACCAAATATTTTTTTTTTCTTTTATATATTGTAAAAATTGTGTAAGTAATTATTTGTAAGAAAAATGTAGTTAAGTGAAAGATGTTGAAACTTGTATATAGTTGTGAACTTTGAGTAGTATGGACTAAAAATAAGTTTTAATGGATCAAAGTGAAGTATAATGAGATCATAAAATTTGTAAAAATACATTTCTTGTAAAATTTGAGTGATATAATAATTTAACGTGTAGTTTTTAGGAAACACGTCGTAAGAATATAATTTAACGATTTATATACAAAATAAATTTAAAACACTAGGTAAACTCCAAATATAGTTTTTATAAACTAAATGTAAGTATAAAAATATGCCGGGATCATTTTTTTTGAAGTATCGGATAAATTTCAAAATACGAACTTACGCGATATCGTTTATTTAATATAAAAATTAACGCGTTAAAAGTGGAAAAATGTCTGAATGAATTATCATGATGCAAATGATGTCAATGAAATGTAGACTAGACTTAGTCCCATATGAAATGACCCTGAAAATACGAGTTGTCACATTCGCCATTCCAAAAAGGATTGAGTCCTTATTCAGTTCGTGTTAGTCTATCGGGTTTAGGTTTGATGTGGCAAACGTTTCTATTCCCAGCACAATCCCAAAACTTTTTTGGTAACCGATTTTTTACTTAATCCCCACAACTCATCAACAAGAACGTTCAACGATTAGGCTAAATCGGTTTAGGTAACAACTTGTTTCCTACTCGATCTTGCACTCATCAAACAAGAACTGTCACGCGGATCAAAAACTGGAAACAAGTGTTGAAAGAAATCTTTTGAAAATTTGCTCGATTACGGAATTGCTTTACACATATACGCCTACACTCCCTTCTTGCATGATTCTTCCGAATTAGACATAGGTGATCATGTATAATTTAGGAGTAACTATGCAATGCTTGGACTAATCGACTCATATGTTGTTTTGGTGTTGAGTCAACTGATGTTAAAATTGTGATAGGGAATGACAAGGAATTCTCCACATTAGAGTATGAGGAAATGATAATGGGATGGGAAATTAAAGACATCCATGTGACAATCGATGTGAAATGAAAGTGAATAACTCGAAAAATGTACGTATAAATCGCACGCAAAGTGAACATGCACTTATGATGAAATGATGAGATGCTATGATAATGTAGTTATAGTCTAGGGTCAATGATGCAACCTAGTTCTCTATAACCGAAGCTCTGATGCCAATCTATCACACCCCCAATTTTGTTTTGCTTGCGGGATGGAATTCCTGGGGGTTGACTGTCATAGCATCACAGTTACAGATATATTGAACGACCTAAAGTGTCGTTTGGAAAATACATCGTTTGATTTAATAAAATAATCAGAGTTACAAAGATAGGTCCCAAATGAAAGTTACTATGCACAGAAAATAAGTTTAGTACAAGTCAAACGATGTTTTAAAGTGCGTAAAACCCAAGTGAGACGCGTCGTCACTACGACTCCATGATGTGTCCAAATGCATGCCATGAAGTGAATGCCTTAGATACCTGAGATAAAACATGCTAAAAGTGTCAACACAAAGGTTGAGTGAGTTCATAGAGTTTGAGTTGAAATGTAAAGCCTTTCAAAATCGTTTATGCAGCAAAGGCATTGTAAATCATTGAAATGTAAAGACTTCCAAAATCGTTTATGCAGCAAAGGCATTGTAAATCGTTGAAATGTAAAGACTTTCAAAATCGATTATGTAGCAAAGGCATTGTAAATCCACCCAGTTCCAAGTCCCGCCCATACACTTTTAACTTGTGTTCACAACCCTTGCCCGAATATGCATAGTTTATGTTCAAACAGACATCGTCAAATGAATTCACAAAATAGTGCATGGCTCAATGTATCGAAATCGTTTATGCAGCAAAAGCATTGTGAATCCACTCATTCCAAGTCGCCCATACAAAACTTGCAACCTGTGTGTTCACAACCCATTGCCAGAATATGTAGAGTTAATGTTCAAATCGTTCCAAGACCGTTAGTCCATAATCGTATACCAAGTCCGTTAGATCAATATTATACCAAGTCCGTTAGACCAATGAATATACCAAGACCGTTAGACCAATGAATATACCAAGACCGTTAGACCAATGAATATACCAAGTCCGTTAGACCATTGAATATAATATGGAAATTCTAAGTATGGCAAAACTGTTACTACGCATGACTAAGCATTCAGTTCGGCTAAACATATGATTTGCAAATAGTCTTAAATGTAATAAAAATAGTCGAGCATGTATCTCCCCCAAAACAGTTATGAAAACAAGTAAAAGTAGGGGCTATGAAAACTCACTTGGTGGAATGATGCGAAGACAAAAGTGAGTACACCGAGATGTAGTGTGATACTTAAATCTTGACCTATTGCGAATGATATGATTTGTAATGAGTTGCAATGTAATGTTATGCATGCATTTCGTATGTTATTTATACCATTTGCGAGTTTTGAAAATATTACTTATCGTCGAAAAATACTCGTTTGGCGTCTTGACCAATCAAAAATCACATTACAAGTTTTTACGTCAAAATGTCATCCTACAATGGTTTAATAATGATTTTTGGTGAAATTTCCACTTTTCGTCGAAAAACAATGTCGTCGGAATTTTCATGAATTTAACAAAAATGGCTTTGGAAAACCAGTAAGTAACGGTGTACGTCGATCGTTAGAGAACGAACTCGACGGTTTTGGAAAGTTTGTATCGATATTTAGAAGTTTCAGTTCAGGAGTTTTCGTCCCAAAGGTCTCGAACATAAAGATAATAAGGGTTAAAGATGGTGGTTTTGGCTAATTGTGTGCAGAAAATTAGTTACGGCAAGTTTATGAAAAAGTGCATATCTTTGTCGTTTCAAATCCGTTTTCTACGTATAATACGTCCTTAGCTTCGTATCAAAGTATACTAATATATTTTTAACAAGTCGAAATAATTTGTGAAGCTTAAGACTCGTTTTTGACCCGAACAAAGTAAAAACAGCAAGCTGAATTTTCTGAAAAATATACGTTTCGTCGTCAAACTTTAAAAATTCACCACGACTTCGTTATAACTCCGTTTTTATCCGTTCAAGCGGCCACGGATTCGTTTTAAAGTATATTTTCTAAATATCAAGGCCAAAATGTCGAACCAACAGTCGGTTTTTCCAGAAAATCGAAATAAGATCAGACCACTTTTTATACTTATCGAAAATAGTTTTTCTCGTACTAAACCTATTCCAATCCCTTCAAATCAACTCCACAGCTATACTAATCCTACCAGTTGTCATGGGTTCCTAATCATCATCAAGACCAAAATATAACAAGGGAATAATTATAGGATGACTTTATATATATAAACTCTAAAATCAATGGAAAAATGGTATAAACAACAATATGTCTTGCATGTTTTTGCTCAAAAATGATGAGATGAGTATGAAATGAATATGTAAGATGAAAATAAACATGAGATGCTTACTAGTGATATGATGAGGTGATTAGAACAAAGGATTAACCTAAACACCCTAGGTTTTTATTTCAAAACCTTTAATAAGAGTGTAACTAAATTGTTTAAACTTGATCTTGTAAAATTTTTGTGATCCCTTCTTATCTCCTTGTAGAACCGGTCATGAAGGATGAAACCAAGAGAGAAGAAAACCTTGGTAACTTTGAAAAATATGAGATGAATGAAAATGAAAGAGTGAAGTATTAACTTGGAGTATAAATCTATCTCATTGAAAAAAAACCACCAACTTCATTAAATACAACCCTCCCCCCCCCCATGGCCGGTTTTGGGGGGGATGTATCTCACCAAATATTATTTTTTTTTCTTTTTATATATTGTAAAAATTGTGTAAGTAATTATTTGTAAGAAAAATGTAGTTAAGTGAAAGATGTTGAAACTTGTATATATTTGTGAACTTTGAGTAGTATGGACTAAAAATAAGTTTTAATGGATCAAAGTAAAGTATAATGAGATCATTAAAATTGTAAAAATACATTTCTTGTAAAATTTGAGTGATATAATAATTATCGTGTAGTTTTTAGGAAAAACGTCGTAATAATATAAATTTAACGATTTATATACAAAATAAATTTAAAACACTAGGTAAACTCAAAATATCATTTTTATAAACTAAATGTAAGTATAAAAATATGCCGGGATCATTTTTGGAAGTATCGGATTAAATGTTCAAAATAATAACTTACGCGATATCGTTTATTTAATATAAAAATTACGCGTTAAAAGTGAGATAAAATGTCATGAATGAATTATCATGATGCAAATGATGTCAATGAAATGTAGACTAGACTTAGTCCATATGAAATGACCTGAAAATACGAGTTGTCACACCCGCCTAAATAGGTTGGGGAATGATTATCTCCAAACATAAGAGATATCCAATATCTATTCCGTAAATAGCTTTGGGTTTGGGCCTTCGTGAGCCCAAACACTGATCGGCGTAGCCCAGTCCGTGCTGGGCTTGTTAGTATCGGACCTTGGTCGGGTTCGTGACCCGAATCTAGACTATACGTCATCACAAGTAAACCCAAAAATGACCAAGCTAGCTCCAAGAACCCAAGTGACTTAGTTGGTGTGAAAATTTCAAATTTAAAAATGTGTGTTTGCCTTTGTGGTCGACATGTTATAAGGAAAAAGAACAAGTAATCTTTGACCATGGCTTTCTAAAGTGGACTAGATGGTATGGCTAATTTGGGCTAATTGTACATATATATGATATGTCATTTTCATTGCAAAGTTCTAAATATTCTTGTATGATTTTATGTGAAGTTTGTGAAAAGAAAATGTGTGTTGAGCCCTAGTGATTTCGACAAAGTTATGAATGGACAAGAAGGAGTGTTTTGAATTTTTGCTTTTGAGTTGTGTAGCTTGTGAATGAGCAAATTGAGTAAACATTACTATCAAGTTCAAGAATTCATGTATGCATGTGAAATTAACCAAGGCATGTAACCATGGGGTGGAGTCTTCGAAAAGTTATAGCAAGCAAGTTTTCAAAATTTGACCCACCTTTCTAGTGTGCTACTTTGTGTTTGTGACAAATTTGGAAAACTACAAACTATAGTTTAATCACTTTCAAGTTGCTAGTCCAATAAATTCATGTGATGTTGGTACATGTGTATGTTGGCGGCAAAGGTGAAATGGGGAGGGGAAAAATGTGTTTGAATTTATTTTATGTATCTCGTGGCTTGATTGAGTTTAAATATGTAATCGCGGTACCCCTTTTTGGCAAAAATGTGAAAAATACATTTTTGGGGAACGTTTTTATAAAAATAAAATAAAAACAAAATTCTTGACTATAATTATCTAACGTAAGCCATTAATAAGGTAGTGTCGGTACGCGTGTGATGTTGTTCTTTAGGAAAAATGAGATATCCTTTCGTTTTTAAATTTTTAATCATTAGTAAATGTCATAAAATAAGTAATTCACATTTTCTAAAAAGAATTAGTGGCACTGTTAAAATAATAATCTAAAAAATTGCGGGTTGTCGCTGTCTATCATCCTTAAAAAGAATCTCGTCTTCGAGATTCAGTTCGTCTGTTCTACAGGCGTACGTTCTCGTGGTTTAAACCTTTTCATTCTCGAGCTTAGCCCTCAAAAGACCTTTAGTTAGTGGATTCTCACAACTTATCAAACCATGATGGTCATGTGTTTAAGTTGTGTAGGTTGGGTAACAACTTAATTCTAACTTGATTTTTGCAACTCATCAAACAAGAACTGTCACTAGATCAAGCTCGGAAACAAGTTGTCAAAAATAAATAGTTTGTCATCTTTGTAGGAGGTCTTTGAAAGTTTGGATCAAGTTTGAAATTGTTTAAACCAATCAATTCAACAAGTAGTGGTGGTTCAGATTAGTGAGAAGGCTAAACATTCAACTAAAGCTTATGACATCAGGATTGTAACATGACGGAAATGAAGGCACGCTTAGCGCTAAAGGTACATGTCTGACTACAGGGTTCAATGCACATCATATCAAATCAATTCAAAACACTTAAGTTCAAGCTAATATATTGTCCTAAAGGCAAAAACTCTTAGCACACAGAATGCCTAGCAGCATAGTCACAAATGTAGAAAAACACGTAAAGCAGATGCACACACATAGACCAATGCACTCTCAGGTGATCTAGACTTTGACTCATCTAGACTCCGACTCCAACCAAACATGATCTAAGGTAACTACCCCCATCATCCCATGATCCCTCCTGAATTAAGCATAGTTGATCAGGTTATGCATAATTTAGGAACAACGATGGAATGCTCGGGCTAATCGACTTGTATCATGTTTGGAGTTTTATAAAAACTTTATTATGGTTATTGTTGAGGTTTTTATTTTAGAAAAACCGGCATTCTATATAACCTTAGGCTCTGATACCAATCTGTCACACCTCGTCGAAGGCGGAAAAGCGAAGTGCAACTAAATTAATATACATCGCAAAAGAGATATAGTACAATACTGAATTTAAAATTTAAGGAAATAGTACAACGTTACAATTTTGTTCAAGCCAACTTTGGCAATAAAATCTTAAAGCTTGGTTTCCAAAAGATAGCTTCTTATACTTAATGACCAAAGATGACACGGGAAGACTCCTTTATGCAAAAGACTTCATACAACATGCTTATTGACGATCAACTGAAATGCATGAGAAAACGGGTCAACTATGAAAATAGTTGGTGAGTACACAGGTTTTATGTATTACGAAAAGCCATTTTGAGAAAAGTCCTTTTATGTAGTATGAAAAACCCATTTTTGAGAAAGTCTGCTTGGAAAATGTCCTGTCAACTCTCTATGTTACAAGTCCCGCCCATACAAGACTTGTAACATATAAGTTCACCTACATTTTCATATTTCAAGTAGTACGCCTGGTAAATTAATACACATATGGTCATAATAGTTCAAAATAAAAGCGCCTAATAATTATATAAATGATCACGACTACTCTGAACAAGGGAGACTTTGCGTTGCTCATGTCGACAAAGGAGACTTAGTATTGCTTAAATGGAGACTTAGTGTTGCTCAGAGGGAGACTTTAGAACGTACGAACAGTACATCATAACAACTATTATATATTGTCAATTCAAGGCTGCTCCGAACATGGGAGACTTTAATACTTAGTGCGTACGGCACATTTTAGTTCTTAGCATACTAAGGGTCAAGAACAGGCCATAAGTTCATATTAAGTCAAAGGGTTCAAACTATATCAAACAGTTCAAAAGCTCATAAAACATTTGTTCATTTAATTCAAGTACAGTTCAATAAGTTCATATTATAGTACAAAAATATAATTTAAGTTTAGGTTCATGCATTTCACCCCAAATAAGTAAAGCGATAAAAAGGGGACTGTGAAACTCACCTCAATAAAACAGTCTGAATAGTTTCAAGTCAGATAGGATAAGTGTGAGGCTCCAACACGCAACCTAGATTAGTACGGTAGGTTTAGTCTCTATTTCATGATTAAGACTCATTAAAGTTTAAGAAAAGTTTTCAAGTGTTTGATGATGTTGTTCTTGTGTGTTGTCATTTAAGTTTAAATAGTTTTCTAAGTGTTTGTAAGTATTGCTCTTGAAAATAGTGCATATATATTAATAGCCCGAGCCAAAGGACTAGCTTGCTTGTTGTGTTTTATTACTCAAACAATTTCATTATATGGTTTATCAAGCCTGTGATATATATATTACATGCATAATAGACAGTGTGTGCGTAAGTTGTGTTCATATTTGTGTTTCTTCTTCAAACCGATTTTTCCATCTCAAGTATGCACTCTAGTATCCTAAGTTTTCAAAATAAGCATTGCGTCCAAGAGAGCCACACTTAAGTTTACATGGTTTTACTTTTTCTTTAGTCATTAAGAACTCAACGTTTCGATTAAGTTCGACATGTATGAGTGTGTATGTCGATTTGAAAAACAAGTGAATGCTAGTTTTCATAAGTGTAAGTATGTTAAAGATTACTACCACACAAACTTAATCACAACTCTAATCTCCTTACATGTATGTCAAGCGTATATATGAAACAAAATATTTTTAACTTGCAACCAAATACAAGAGTAAACCATGGGTAATACAATGCTTAAGGTTCAAAAATAATTGTGTATGAAACAAGGTCAAGTAGCTCGATGCTTACAGTGAGGATATAAAGGTGTGCGGGTGTCGAATGAGAAGCAACCCAAGAACACAACTATTACCCAAGTATTGGTGAGCCAAAGGTGTGCGGATATAGAGCACACGGTATGCATGACATTTAACATGCCATTCGTCTCATTTTCGTGTCATTGGTGAGCCAAATGGTACCATCACTTTGTGTCATTGGTAAGCCAAACACATATGAGCTAGTGAAATGGCTCAAGCCATTTGTTTATTTTGTGTGTTTTTATTTTTAATTGTGAGTGAGTGAGTATTTTTAGTGGGGTATTTTGTAGGACCCAATAACATGTTAGTGGTGTGTTATGAGGGAGGGTGTTTTAGTTATTGGTGTGTTACTGGGAGGTGAATGATGTGACGCTGAGATGGCATACCAATAACATGTTATCCGTCATTGCGATATGTGCTCTAAACCAAAAAATGTCCTGCTAGCTCCAAGAACCCAAGTGACTTGGTGTGAAAATTTCAAAGTTAAAAATGTATGTTTGCCTTTGTGGTTCACGACAGGTTATAAGGAAAAAGAACAAGTAATCTTTGACCATAACTTTCTAAAGTGGACTAGATGGTATGGCTAAGTTGGGCTAATTTGTACGTATATATGATAGCAGGGTACCCGCGCGTTGCAGCGGCGGGTACCCTGAAATAAAAATTTTCGATTAATAATGTATTTTAGTTTATTTTGTTTTTTTTAACAATAAATTTACGGATATCAAGAATTTCGTATAGCCCGTGCCCGTTCGGGCTCAAACCCGTTGACCCGTTGCTCGAGCCGTTTGGTCCGCGCCAATTCGGGCTCAAGCCCATTTGGCCGTTGCGTATGGGCTTGAATATTTGTATAATGTGCTTTATTATTTGTAGTAGTGAAATTTAATGCAGAAATTGTGTTTAATTTGATTGTACAATATGCTTGATAATTTGTATTTCTTATGTAAGAGGTGTTTTAATAACTGTATTAATTGTATTTATTGACCAGTTAAATAATTGACTACATTAAATAGCATTAATGTGGTGTTTTGTTGTACACTATGCTTCTTGTCTTGTACGTCTGAAAATTATGTGCATTAAAGTGTTGTACACTATGTTTCTTTTCTTGTAAGTAGTAGTCATTATAGTTATTAATAACATTGACCACTTTAATAGCATTAATGTTGTAAGTCTGAAAATTACATCATGCTTATTTTGTTGTACACTATGCTTATTTTGTTGTAAATCTGAAAATTGGTTGCAGCTATTGTAAATTGTGCTTAAATGGTTGTAATTTTTGGTGAAGGGGTGTTTTTAATAGCATTAATGTTGTTTGATAGAATTTTGGTCTTAAAATGACACCACGCTTTATTTTGTTGTACAATATGCTTACTTTGTTGTAATTCTGAAAATTAGGTGCATTAAAGTGTTGTAAACCATGCTTAATTTCTTGTACGTCTTAAAATTAAGAGTGAGGTGCCTTCGTGCATTATAAGTAGTATAGATATGTCATTTTCATTGCAAAGTTTTAAATATTCTTGTATGATTTCATGTGAAGTTTGTGAAAAGAAAATGTGTGTTGAGCCCTTGTGATTTCGAAAGAGTTATGAAGGGACAATAAGGAGTGTTTTGAATTTTTGCTTTTGAGTGGTGTAGCTTGTGAATGATCAAATTGAGTAAACATTATTATCAAGTTCAAGAATTCATGTATGCATGTGAAATTAACCAAGGCATGTTGAACATGGGGGTCGAGTCTTCGAAAAGTTATAGAAAGCAAGTTTTGAAAATTTGTCCCACCTTTCTAGTGTGCTACTTTGTGTTTGTGATGTTGGTACATGTGTATGTTGGCGGCAAAGGTGAAATGGGGAGGGGGAAAATGTGTTTGAATTTATTTTATGTATCTCGTGGCCTGATTGAGTTTTAAATACGTAATCGAGGTACCCCGTTTTGGCAAAAATGTTAGAAATACATTTTTGGGAACGTTCTTATAAAAATAAAATAAAAACAAAATTCTTGACTTCCAAAAATAATTATCGAACGTAAGCCATTAATAAGGTAGTGTCGGTATGCGTGTGATGTTTTTCAGGAAAAACGATATATCCTATCATTTTTAAATTTTTAATCATTAGTAAATGTCAGAAAATAAGTAATTCGCAATTTCTAAAAAGAATTAGTAGTAATGTTAAAATAATAATCTGGAAAATTGCGGGTTGTCTCACATCACGTCCTAATCTGCATACAATACTTCAGGGACATACACTTTGTCCAAATCTATCCTAACACAACCAATCTCGACTCACACACAAGTCGGATATACAAATATACAAGAATAAGGATAAATAGAGTTTAGATGAGAAGAGAATTGTAACACTAGTTACGTGTGTATAATGCCTAATCTATAACACTTCGTTTCTTGGTGAATACGAGCGTTCTTCTCTTGCACTTTGAGGTAAAGGATGATGGGATCTGTTGATGCATAATCTGGCGTGGGCTGGATTCGACGACTCTCCCTTGGCCGTTCGTCGTCTTCTCGAGCCCTAAGTAGACATGTCAACAAAGAGAACCCGTTAGGAGTGGACCCGAGGCCGTAGCCCCGGGGTCCACCTCCGACGGTCAAGTTAGTATCGATGTGATGTAGCCTACAAGAGTTAGGGTTAGTGTAACCTGTCATGTTGTGTCCCTTCAAGAAGGAGATCCAGCCATATATTTATAGGGCATGGATTAGGGTTTAGGTGTAGAGTGGGCCGCTGTGTGCCGGGCCTGACCCATTCCTAGCCCAGTCCGGACTATACGTCCACAAGCCCCCCAAGTCTAGTATGAGATAGTACATGGCTATGTTATGCTAGACTTAAGTTCTTTTCATGGCCGCGTAGGCCCAATCAATCATGACGGCATGGCCCATGTGTGCGCAACTCAAGTGTGAACATGGGACGGACCATCTTCGCGGCCCAAATGATACAGCGACATGGCTGTGTGTCCTGTTTTGTTTAGCGCATATGCTAGATTTCCGCCACAAGTGTAATGAAGACCCCAAGTAAGAAGACACGTAGTTCTATAGTTGGGGTAACAGTGACATTGCGATTGTGAGAGTCTCACAATGGTGAAAGTGGAACCCGTATCTTTGCATCCGGGTAGGGCGTACCTTACCGTGACGACGCAACATGGTGCGACAGAAGACGTGCTTGTAGCAGAAGTCGCGATGTGCTGCGACAAAGAGGTGCGGCAGAAGACGTGCTTCTGCGCGCATATCCCGTCTTTACAGAGGGACGTCTCCCTGGCAAGAGATGGTGCGAATATTTAAATCCGTCTTTGTACCGGGCTTGCAATACCTCTTTATCGATCTGCTTCCAAAATATACTGCGTGACGCGTACGGAAACTTGATGGTAGTATATACTTAGCCCAAGTTTGATGGTGCTACTCGTGTAGGAGCATTAAACTTATTTATGCCTGCGTAAAACACTTAATGCAAATATGAGAAGTATATGCCACGAATCGAAACATATAAAACCTAATGAAGTGAAGCAATATATAGCACATAGCATGTGAACTTAACACATAAGAGAACTGGCATGCGGGAATTACCCCTCGCGAGGTTTTACAAACTACATAAATAATTAATGTTTTTTTTTTTTTTAATAAATAAAAAAAAAGGATGGGCGTCTTGAAGTGACCGCGACTAATAGCCGAGATGGATATATCGTGACCGCATAGACTCGAACGTTTGTGGATGATCGCAGATGCGTAACATGACCGGCGCGTCAGTCGCTCATGGCGATTGACTTATCGTGGTGTTTGCTCGTAGCTAATCTGCGAAGATGTCCGAACGCACGGCTAACGTGTAGATTTATCGTGACTGCGTTGTTCGATCGTACAAACAAGCGCGAACAGGCATACCAACCGAATAAAAGCATTATCTGCGCGAATTAATTCGGCTAAAGAGAAAATAGGTCCGATCGTGCTTGTAATGCGCCGGCCTACTTAGCGGGTAAAAAGTGCATGCTATCATTATTAAATACAAGCAGGTGCTTTAGATGAGATATTTATCTAGGTGTGATATCCAGACCTTAATTATTTTGAATCAAGTTTAATATGTCCGGACCAAAATTCAAATAATAACATGAAGTGGCATTGAAGTAAGGGACAAACATCGTGTTTTTCTCATGCCAAATGTTAACGAGCCATTATTCAGAGATGTCGGTGCTTTTAAAGTGATATTAAATTCACATGATGGTAAAGCAAGTTTTACGCATGGCAGAATGCAAAGGTTTTAGAGTTACTGACTTTAGAAATTGATTTACTTTTGGTAATATGAGAACACGAAACATAGTTTATTCGTGGTCCCACGGATGGCGCCAACTGGTTGATGCATAATCTGGGCGGGCTGAATCGACGACTCTCCCTTGGCGTTCGTCGTCTTCTCGAGCCTAAGTAGACCCGTCAACAAAGAGAACCCGTTAGGAGTGGACCCGAGGCCGTAGCCCCGAGGCCCACCTCCGACGGTCAAGTTAGTATCGATGTGATGTAGCCTACAAGAGTTAGGGTTAGTGTAACCTGTCATGTTATGTCCCTTCAAGAAGGAGATCCAGCCATATATTTATAGGGCATGGATTAGGGTTTAGGTGTAGAGTGGGCCGCTGTGTGTCGGGCCTGACCCATTCCTGGCCCAGTCCGGACTATACGTCCACAGGATCACTTGTAAACAAACTAAATCACGTTAATGTGATCAAAAAGGGAAAGAAGAGGGACAGAAAGATCAAAAATATTTTAGTACAAAAGGTCCGATTTTTTCTGAAGAAATAGTGTTTTATTTATATGCACCAGAAGGAGCGGGGGACGGTCCCTTAAACCTTGGACGGTCCCGTATATATAAGAGACCATCCACATGTTGGGACCGTCCCAAGAGACACTCCTATTTTGTCCTGATATGGTGAAAATTTTGTCTGATTTAGGCAGGAAAAATAACTGTTGGAGAATTTCAAATTTTCTTATTAAAACATTTCTATAAATACAAAAAATACTTTGTAAAAAATGTTTTGTCACATAAAAATGTGAGGTTTGAAGAAAAATAATTTCTTTGATCACTTAACAAAGGTGGTAGATTGTTTGTTCATATCTTAAGTAATACTATAGTCGAAATGAGGTTTCTCGATTAAAAACTTATCAAGTGTAGTTTTACGTAACGTGTTTTTATATTTTGTGATTATCAAAACTTATAGAGATCGAAAAATGCAAATGCTTTTTTGACATTATTTATATTAACAACATATACATATATCAGATGCATCTTATCAAGTTAAGCGAATCATATGTATTTTTCATCCTCTGCTGCTAGTACTACTTTGCATCATTTTCACTTCATAATCACTTTCGAAACTAGTTGAGATGCATCTAAATGAATATAGATTTATCTAATAGTTAATGCCTTCCAAATATGTGGTTATAATTGTTTCTCATCATCCTCTTTTTAAGTTATCTTCTCACTGGATTTCTATCATTTTATTTAAGTTTGACACTTTTTTTTCTTTCTCATATGCTACTTTTTGTTACCAAAATTTCAAGGGGGCCATTATGTAAATATTATTTTTAAATCCTTAGACTACTCCGAATAGTCATACCACTTCACCTTCCATCTCAGCGGCACATCAACTTTTTCTCTCCCTCACTCCCTCTCGCTTTTCATCCCCAATAATCGTCACTCCTTGGCCTTTCATTAAAATATCCACTTTTATACAAAGATACCTCACTAAATACCCCACACACACTCACAAACCAACTAATTAATAATAAAAGAGAAATGCTATATCCTCCTATACATCTTCATACTTATCCTTCTATCACTTAGGTGTCAATCATCCACAAACTTATAAATATGACCCACTTTCTCTTTCACCGTTAGATGATTGACACCTAAGCAGTAGGAGAATGTTTAGGAGGATATAGTATTTCTCATAATAAAAACATAAGAAGAGCCACTTTTGCATACTCCCCAATTTAGTGAGGAGCTCACCGTTCGTCTCCATTTTTTTTCGTGATCAAGCGTTAATTTTGGCTTGCCCACTAATGTTAAATTGTTAATAACAAGGGCTAATTACTTAAAAGGTCATCTAATTTAACATTTTTTTGTCTTTGTGTGTAATGAACATTTTTTTTTTCTCATTGTGTTAGTACAATTTGTGCGATGGGTTATAGAAGGTAGCTTACTGGACTGTGCCAGTAAACCTTCGGTGGATTGATCTTGTACTAATTCAAGTAATGTGGATGAGATCCCTGCACAAGAAAGGTAAACCGTTAGTCTTATTGTGGGGATGTGATGAATCTGGACACACACCTTGTGTCAATGATATTTTGTATAATATTAATAAGCACGCGGAATTTACTTAGTAATACTTAGAAGACGGATTGTATGATGTATTGTAAGTAAACACAAATTAAACATAAAACTTAAGCTCCAATATTATTGATGAATAATACGAGTGATCTTGCTTATCACTAGGGTTACACCTTGAAGCCTTTGATTCGTAAGTAATTAAGTAAGTACCTAAGACAATGACCTAGGACTCCTTAGGACCTCCTTTTATAGTACAAGGAGTCCTTTACAAGATAAGTATAAAGCTAACAATATAGAATATACACGAGATCTTTTCTATACTTATCTAAACACGTTTTCCTATAGCAGTGGTAATAATGTACCAGCAGTGGTAATACGTTTCCACTGCTAGTGTAATCCAAGCAGTGTAAACCACAACTATCTGTGGTAACAGATTATTCCCAACAATCCTCCCCTAAACTTATGATTTCTCTGCAAATCAATAAGTTTCTTCAATCTGCATCATCTTCAAGGATTTGGGAATTCAACCAAACACTTTACTTCTTCCTTAACTTCTGAATAGCTCTGGAACATTGATCTTGAAGCCTATGTAACAATGTTCTGACCTTCTCATTGTCTTCATGAACTCTTATAGTAGTACACAGCATTACAGTGAGAGTTCCAGCTCTGAGTGGATATTCTTTCTCAGCAAGCATGAATGCATCTACTCCATTTGTTGTAGAAACATGATGAACTTCACATGAATCATAGTAAAACCATTTAGTACCAGGACATGTACATGAGAATTTCCAGAAATCATCATTAACATCTGGTTCATAGAGCCTTCTAAGATTAATCCATAACTGCATCTCCTTCATATCTTTGAGATCTTGAGCATCAAACCTTTCTTGAACTAACTTCCATAATTTGTCAAGGTCATCTCTGTCAAAAGCTTTGATTAGATCTTCAAATTGAATGAATGATGAAGTTTCACCACCTAGCCTTGTGATTTTCCATGTTGGAGCAAAATTGCTAGCAGTGTAAACCTCCCAATCAATGATAGGATGTCTGACTTGTAGTGGTTCTGGATAAAAATCTTCTTCTACTATCACAATCATTCCAGTCAGTTGTTCTTCAGTGAATTTCTCAGTAGGAATTTCTTGTTCTTCAGCAACCTTAGTCTTCTTAACATTCTGAAAATCACTTTCTTTGGCCTTTCTCTTCAATCCAAGAAACCTTCTTGCTTCTTCTTCAGAGCCCATTGAAATAAAATCTTTATCATGTTTTTGAACTCTGTAGTAGATACCTTCAACTTGATTATCAGGCATTCCTTTGAATTGATGGTTTTTCCAACCACCAACATGACAACAATAAGTCTTCATGTATGAGATCATTTGTGCCTTGGTTGGTTGTCTTTGTTTCTTTTGACCCTTTTTTACTGTACTAATCACATTTTGAAGTGCTTGATTATTCTTCATTTGAATGAAATCCTTCAACTGAGCAGTTCTTTGATCTTCAGTTAAGGATGCATCAGCTACAAGGTCAATTGCCTTTTTCTTGATTATTGGATTATTAGCAATCAAGAACTCAATATCTTCTTCAGTAGAAACATAGCTAAACTCTGGAGTCATCTCTCTAAGTATTGTAGGTTGAACAGTAGAAAGTGGATCTTCAAGAGAATCTTCCATTCTATCCAGCCTTGTAGCCTCCATAAAGCTTACAATCTCCATTTCTTCAACCTTTTTCTTTTCAGTAATCTTTTCAGCAATTTCTCTATCAAGAGCAATATGTGCTTGTTCTTTCTTTGAGATCTTTCTTCTTGTTTGCTCCTTGCTTTGCATAACAGCTTTACCTTTATCTTTCTTCAGTTTATCAATTTCTTCATTTGCAGTGGCAATATTTGGCTCTGTAGTGGAAATTGTATCAGTGGTAAAATCTGCAGTTGCAGTACTGAAAATGTCTTGATCATCAAGCTGCTCTTCATGAGTATCAGCTTCCTTTGCATCTTTACTAGAAACCCCTTCATCTTCAAAATCAATTTTCCTCCCCTGAGTTTCAACACTTATTTTCCTCCCCTGTTTGGGAGAATTACCCAAATCTTTATCAAAACCAGTTGAATCACCATCATTAGGTGAGGATGAAGATGAGATCACCAACTTTGCAGTTTTCCTGTGCTTTTTCAACCCTTGCAACTCTTCCTTCAAGGTCTGAATCTCCTCTTTTAAATGTTTAATATCCTTGGCATGCTGCTTCTTGACATGTGCCAGGTTCTTCTGTATAGATTCAACCTGCTTGGCTAACTTTGTACACAAAACCATCAATTCCAATTGTTGCCCACTGCCCTCATCACTTCCAATTGTGTTACCTGTTGGGAGAGGTGAATCATGGTGCATTGGCTCAGATTCCTCTCTAGTTGGACTATGTTGAAGTCAAGAACCACCACTGCTTGCTCCTAGACCAAAAGGTTCAGAAACATGTTGTGTTGTCATGAAAGAAGGTGGCTGTTTGCTCCTCCTCTCATAGGTGTGAGAAACAGGTGGAGTATAATCAATGTTTGGAACAGAGATTATGGGTGTGTTTTGTTCAGTTGTAATCTTTGCAAGCATGTGAGGAAGGAGAGGTGTAAAAATCATGTTTCCATCTTTGTTCATGTTTTGAAAAACTTTAGGCTTAAGGCAACTGATTTTATAAACATTAGTATGGGGTTGCAGTTGAAACTCATTTAGCACTGCTTGCACAAACCTTGGATACATTAAAAATTTTGTTGAACTCTTTACATTGCCAGTCATACTTGTAAAAATATAATTTGACCAGTTAAAAATCTTATCAGAGGCTATACAAACCAAAGGGTAAGCCATGGTTGAACTAAATTGCTCATAAGATGTTTTCTTTGAACTGAGACAATGTAAAAGAGTATGTATCAAAAATCTCCATTGGGGACAAAAACCACTCTTTTTGAAAGTAGCCTTTTTATCAGTGGTATCATACCCCATGGATGATAAAGTATCATGTATTTCTGGCATAGGTAATGTGATGATACCATTGAGATCTCCCAATTGGAGAACTCTCCTCAAGGATGCCTCAGTAACATCAATAGTTACCCCATCCACAGTGGCTCTTAGAGCATCCACTGTTTCATGTGTATCTCCATTCTCAAGTGTTATGGACTGAGCAGAAATCCAAAACTGTTTGATTTGAGAGATATAGATTGTGGGTTTTAAAAGCAAAGCATACCTTATATGGGTAGTATTGAGAAAGTCCACAATCTGGTGAAAAACAGGGCCACTCTTCTCGTTTGACTTTTGTAGGTAGGCCACTTGGTTGTGCTCATCTGCAAATTTTAATGGTGCCATAGAAACTTTTGATGAAAAACGATATTATGTCAGTAATAATTGAAGGAATAACTAGCCAACTAAGAGAGAGATATATAGGGTTAGGGTTTAAGATTATTGAGCAAGAAAAACTATCTTTAGAAAGTATTTATCTTAAGCGGATAAATAACAATATGGAAAGTAGATAATCTCCTTAAAATTTTAACCCTATATATATATATATATATATATATATATATATATATATATATATATATATATATATATATATATATATGGAAATCAGTGGTTACTTTCAACGGATAGTAAAAATAAGTTCTTGACACAATCAGTTGTAACGGCTAGAACAACAGTGGTAAAATAACACTGTCAGTGGAAACTGTGAACTGGCAGTGGTAATTTTTCACAAACATTTCAAAGAGCAGTGGTAAAGAAAATCATATAAAAACTAGACTGCTCTTATCATAGTATTTAGCAAACTACCAGCTATCAACGGATTTGATATGTCTTTACCATGAGCCGTTTGCTATGGACTAGCCAACTCTTAATCATAAAGAATATGGTGAGTTGATAACCATATAGTTTTTGGTAAACTATCAACCATAAACGGATTTGTCAAGTCTTTACCAGTAGCCGTTTGCTCTGGACTAGTTGATTCTTATGTGGATTAGACATGGTGAATCAATAACCATTTGTTGTGTATCTCAGTTATACACCTTTTAAGATCAACTCCCATCTATGCTTCATAAAAACTTAAACAGGAATACAAGCAAACATATACAAACTCATACAACAATTTCAGTATCCAACAACCTCCCCTCAACACCAGAGAACATTAGACAAAAAGTTTATGGATTTAGCATTCCAATACTTGTTACCAAGTACTGAAATCTTCCCACATCAAGTCCTTTTGTTAATAAATCAGCATAGTTGTCATCAGTATGGATTTTGACAACTTGAATTAGTCCTTTTTCATAGCAATCTCTAATGAAATGGTGTCTAATTTCAATATGTTTGGTCTTTGTGTGTTGAACAAGATTCTTAATAATGCAAATGGTACTGCTATTGTCAATATGGATGATGGTATTCATGAAATTGTACCCATAGTCCAAAAGTTGATTCTGAAGCCATAGAACTTGAGCACAGAAACTTGCAACAGCCACATACTCTGCTTCAGTTGATGAATTAGCCACCATTGTTTGTTTCTTGCACTGCCATGACACTAATCTGTTGCCAAGAAATTGGCATCCACATGTTATAGATTTTCTATCCAAACTAGCTCCAGCATAGTCACTATCTGAGTAAGTAACCAAATCTAGAGCAGATTCTCTAGGGTACCATAATCCCAGAGTGGGAAATGCTTTAAGATATCTAAAAATCTTCTTCACAGCAGTCAAGTGAGAGAACTTGGGAGTGACTTGAAACCTTGCACATGCACACACTACAAACATAATATCTGGTCTAGAGGATGTAAGATACATCAAAGAACCAATCATAGACCTGTACATGTGCACATCAACTGCTTCACCACTATTTTCCTTCAAGAGTTGATGTGTAGTCTTGTCTGCAGGGGTGCTATATGACTTTGCATCAGTGAACTTGAACTTCCTTAGTATCTCAGCCACATATTTATCTTGATTGATGAAAATACCATCTGGCCTTTGTAGAACTTGAAGTCCCAAAAAGAATGTGACTTCACCCATAGAACTCATCTTGAATTCTTCCTTCATTAACTTCTCAAATTCTTTGCACATCTCTGTCTTTGTAGATCCAAAAATGATATCATCAACATATACTTGAACTAACAAGATATCATTCTTGTCTTTCTTGATGAACAAAGTTTGATCCACTCTGCCTCTATGAAACCCATTATCAAGAAGATAAGTAGTTAAGGTTTCATACCATTTCCTTGGTGCTTGATGCAAGCCATACAAAGCTTTAACTACCCTGTACACTTTGTTAGGATAGTCAGGGTCTTCAAAGCCTGGAGGTTGTTAAACATAAACCTCCTCATCAATCTGCCCATAAAGAAAGGCACTCTTTACATCCATTTGATAAACTTTAAAGCCCATAAAGGATGCATAGGCTAAGAACAGCCTAATTGCCTCAATTGCACAAGCTGGGGCAAACACTTCTTCATAGTCAATACCCTCCTCCTGAGTGTATCCTTGAGCCACAAGCCTAGCTTTGTTTCTGATAACAATTCCTCTTTCATCTTTCTTGTTTCTGAACACCCATTTAGTACCTATTACCTTCTTACCAGAAGGTAAATCACAAAGCACCCAAACCTTTTGAAGCTTGAATTGGAGCAACTCTTCTTGCATTGCTTCCACCCAACTTTCATCTTCAAGTGCCTTGTAAACATTATTTGGCTCCATTTATGACAGAAAACACATAAAGAGACATTCATTCTTGCCTTCATGAGTCTTAGATTCATATATTTTACTTATAAATCCATGAATATCAGGCAGCTTTGTTTGTCTTCTAGTCTTCACAGGTGAATAGACATCCCCAATCACATTTTCAAGAGGATGTGATTTATGAATAGAAGTATGGGGAGTCTGAGGAACTGCAATCTCACTTGGCATATTTGAAATTTCAACATCATTGGCTTGAGCTTCCTCTGTTGGCGGAGTTGTAATTTCCCTTACTGTGTTGCAGTGGAAACTTCTAGACTAGCAGTGGAATCAGAATTTTCACTACTTTTAGGATCTTCAGTGTTCATGTTGCTACCTCCTTCCTTTCCAGAATCATTAGAAGGATGAGCATCTCCAGTCTTTGGAATATCTCCATTATCTGCATAGTCCCAAAGAGGCAAACTGAATTCATCTTGATCATCTACTTGATCCTTGCTGGGTTCATCATCATCAAGAAACTCTTCTGAACCTGCAAAATCATAAGAGGATGTACCTGTAGAGATAGGCACATAGTTCATAGTATTGGTTAGAGAATCAATATCAAACAGCCTTTCTGGACCAGTTCCTTTGACATTCAATTTGTTTTCCAGGAACTCAACATGCAGATTCTCTTCAATCTTTTGGGTTCTTAAGTTTAATACTCTGAAAGCTTCTTGACCATGGAATACCCAACAAAATACCCTTCATCAGCTTTTCATCAAATTTGCCCAGATAATCAATGGTATTGAGAATTGTAACATGACATCCAAATGGTTTCATAAAGTCTAAAATAGGAGGTCTTCCTCTAAACGACTCATAAGGTGTCTTGTTCTTTGTTTTACCACCAAAACCCTGCTTTTGCACATAACATCACGTGTTAAGCTGCTTCACCCAAAAGTGATTGGCAATTTAGAATGCCAACATGGTTCTAGCAACCTCAATAAGTGTCATGTTCCTCCTCTCATCCACTCCATTTTGTTTAGGAGTTCTAGCAACACTAAATTCTCTTTTAATACCTTTATCTCGCAAAATCATCCATAAATCTATTCTTAAATTCGTCCCATTGTCACACTGATGATTTTCACTTTCAAATTATATTGGTTTCTACTTCGTGATAAAGGTCTTAAGGATGCGGTTGTTTCATCCTTTGTATTAGAAACAAAACCCATGTAAACCTGCTAAAATCATCAGTCACTACAAGACAGTATTTCTTGAGATTCAAGCTACTCACAGATGTAGGACCAAATAAGTCCATATGTAACATTTGAATTGGGTGAGCAATAGAGTTGACCAGCTTTGACCGCAAGAACGTGTTGTTTGCTTTAAGACAAGCCACACAGGTTTGATCATTTTCAAATCTTTTCTGAGGTAGACCTCTCACCAAACCATCTTTGACAATCTTATTAATGGTTTTGAAGTTAACATGACCAAGTCTTCTATGCCATAACATGGATTCATCCACTGTGGCCTTAGCAACCAAGCAATCATAATCATCTTTAGCAACAATGTTGTTCATATCAAAGCTATATAGATTGCCTTTTCTAGGAATTTTAAGAAGAATCTGACTTTCATCAGGCATCTTAAAATCCTTAGAGAGAACAAAGCACATATATTTGGTAAAAAGAACATTGTTCATCTTGTCACACATTTGTGACACACTAAAAAGATTATACTTAAGCTCTTTTACATAGTACACAGGTTCAAAGTCCAAGTTACCAGTTTTGATAACTCCTTTACCAGCAACTTTTCCATTTACACCACCTCCAAAGCTGACATATTGTCCATTATAATGTTCGAAATCTGAAAGATAGGACTTGTTGCCAGTCATATGCCTTGAACACCCACTATCTGTATATCCTTGATCTGATCTTTTTGTCCTTGGATGTTCCTACACATTAAAGAAAAAGTTAGTTTCTTTTGGGGACCCAAGCCATGATTGACTTGGATCTGCCTCGTGTATCAATATAGTTAAATCTATCAAAGGTCATTGATACACCATTGGGATTGGTTGTAGAGGTAGTTCCTTTAGGTTTCCATTCCCAACGTGCTGAGGCCTTCACAGCATTGCCCATGTCCCCCCTTTTCTTGTTTACAACCCTTGCAGTGGAAAATTTTAAATGAGCAGTGGAAACTGCTGGTTTAGTTTTAGGTACCCACTGTTGGTTATAATGAACCTTTTTAGCTTGAAAAATTCCTTTCCATGTTTGTGAAGATTTTGCAAAAGTTGATTTGGACTTTGCACTTTTAACAGGTGACTTAGGGTGAGCAGTGTTAACAGTTTTTGCAATGGCAAAAGTTTTGAGGCCACTTCTTAGTTGAACCGCTCTTGGGACCATTTTGCAATGTGAATTAGAGTGTACATTATTTTGAAACTTGTTGGACTCTACCCTTTTATTCCCATGGACTTCCCTTCTCCCATTATGATAGTCACAATAAGCATGTAAATGATCAAAACTACCACAGATATAGCATGCCTTATTGTACATCACAAAATCACTACCTAGTTGTTGAGATTTAACATGATTCCAACTCCTTTGGTTACCCCTAGGAGCTGTAGGCTTGTTCCTATACATCTCAGCATACCTTACAGTTGATCTAGGTTTATTAACAGGTTTCCTAGGTTCCTCTGTAACAATATTAACAACTTTTGGGATAGAAGCCTCTTCATTCTTTTTAACATTCTCATCAACAACAGATGACTCACTAGCACTCTCAAAAACATCATTATCATGCTTAACCTCTTCCTCACTTTTCACCATTGTGTCCTTTAAAGGACCATATTCACGTTCAAGGTCCTGAAACTCTTCTAAGCATGTATGAGCTAAATCTATACTTGGAGGTGATGGAACACCTCTTAGTGGTGGAGGCACTGTATTATAACCCATACCAGACTTAACTTTACTATATATTTGAGCATTCCAAATTTTATCAATTGACTTAGACTGATGATAGCATGTGTCTAAAGTTAAATTGACATTTTCATTTTTCTTTTGAAGTTTTTCAAACTCCTTTTGGTATGCTTCATTCACAGCTGTTGTATGTTCTACCTCTCTTCTAAGAAGAATCATATCATCATTATATTTTGACTCATTTTCTTGATAGTGCTCTAGTTGTTTTTCCAATACAGCTATAGCTCTCCTAAGGTTAGACACAGTATAATTAGCAGTATACAACTCTTGTCTTTCATTAGAATATAAATCATTAAGCCTTTCAACTTCTCTAGCAGCTCTACATGTTTTAGAACAACTTTCAAAGTTTTGTACCTCAGAGTCAGAGAAAGCCATGAGAGCAAATTCAGTAGAAATAAGAGCAGCATCTGAATGTTCTTCTTCTTGATCATCAGCCATGAAACTCCAATCATAGCTCACACCATCAATAGCCAACATTGCCTTTGGTTCTTCCACAGTTGGTTCCTTCTTTTGCTTGTACCAAGTAGACCTGGTGTCCTTGGTCTTTGGTCTTCTACATTATCTAGAAAAGTGTCCCAACTTATGGCAGTTAAAGCACTCCACTTTCTTCTTATTAAAGCCTGCAGTTTCATCACCATTGATGTGAATAGGCTTTCCAGTCTTCTTGTAGAATTTCTTAGCTCTCATGCTAAGCAGAGCTATTTGCCATTTTATGTCCATCTCCTCCAAGTCATCTTCATCAATTTGCTCTATGTCTTCATGAGTTAAAATAGAGCTATTGACTTGAGTGGAGATAAAAGCATAAAAGGTAGGATCTCCAATACCAGCAACCTTCTTCTTTGAACCTGCAGTGATAACACTAACATTACTGTAAGGCTTTGTAGAACCAGCAGTGGCAATATCAACATCACTGTCATCTTCAGAATCATCACTGTCAACAGAGGTTGACATCAAAGCCAGGCTGCTTGAGCTTGTACTAAGTTTCCCAGCCTTTTTCAGTCTTTGTTCAATGAGTTTAAAGTTGTTGTAAAGATCATTGAGCTTCATTGTTTCAATATCTGCTTTGTTTTCCCAGACAGTAACATTAGTTTGAAACTCTGAAGGCAAACTTCTTAGAAACTTCAAATTTAGGTCTTCCTTTTCTACCTCAATGCCAAACACAGTCAGTTGTGTAACAATCTTCTGAATTTTGGTGAAGATGCTATCGAGTCATTGCTTGAAGCAGAGAAGTTTTCATAACTTTGCTTCAACAATGTCTTTTGTGTCTTCTTTGTAGCATCATTACCACTAAACACTGAGCAGATCTCTTCAAATAGTTCTTTAGCAGTTGTGAACTTGCTAAATGCAATGATCTGGTCTCTAGGAAGAGTCATCAGTAACAAACTTCTAGCCTTAAGATCATTTTTCCTTAGTGCTTTTTCAATACTAGATTCAGGTACAGAAACTTTCACAACATCTGTGTCACCAACCTTCTGAGTACTAGTCACAGGCTTGAAAGAATCACCAGTTTGAATGATCTCCCATAGAGCATAGTCCTGAATGAGAAAGTATTGCTCAATCAGTATCCTCCACATCTCAAACTCATTAAGTTTGAGCTTAGGTAGCCTTGGTGTAGAAGAGTTGGACTGGTTGTTTTCCATCTCCATTGAATTGAGAGAGTAAGTTAAGCTTATTCCTTGGATCTTCTAAAACAAAATATCAGAACCTTCGCTCTGATACCACTTGATGGATCTGGACACACACCTTGTGTCAATGATATTTTGTATAATATTAATAAGCACGCGGAATTTACTTAGTAATACTTAGAAGACGGATTGTATGATGTATTGTAAGTAAACACAAATTAAACACAAAACTTAAGCTCCAATATTATTGATGAATAATACGAGTGATCTTGCTTATCACTAGGGTTACACCTTGAAGCCTTTGATTCGTAAGTAATTAAGTAAGTACCTGATGTGCTATTTCATCTTGCTTTTAATATTTATAAAACTTAAATAACTTAGGATAAACACATACTAACGGGCAGAGTACCCGATCAGATGTAGTAAAGCCTTAGGTAAATCCTAGTATCGTCCCAAGAGAGTTGTGACCTTGAAAAGAACTAAGTTGATTAGATAAAACATAGGTAATATATGGTAGACAAAACTGATGTATTTGATAGGTGTGTAATTATTCTACTTACACAGACATCAGAAATTTAGGTAAAGAGAAGGATAAATGAAGCTTAATAAAGAAAACAAATATGAATTGAATCCCTATACTAAGATTCAATATAGTGGTTAATTATCACCAGACTCCTTTGGTCGATTCGTCATGGCCTATGGTTCTTAAGTTCCTCACCAAGATGAGAGGTCACGGGATCATTCGGCAACCTAATAGCGGTCATTAAGCACCATATCTACTAGATCTAGACGGTGGGAACCCGGCCGTTAGGAACTTAGATTCCCCCTAACCTCTTAAGTACCTCTATTTGATAAGTGATCCTTTGGTCAATTCGCACACGAAGAGTGGTCGTACTATGGCCAATTCCTCCCATACTTCGCTATCTATTAGACTGGGTCAGTTGGTCATATCTCCCAGCCCTTTAGATACTACCAAGCTTATAATACTACTAAGGCTAGCGATCTATAAAAAGACTAGCAAATGTCTAAAAAAATTATAGAGAATAACAATAACATAAATGCAAACTTAAATTAATACCATGAATTCATAATATAAGATCTAGAAAAATATAAAAAGAATCCAAACTCGAATACAAAGGAAATCGTAAGCGACAACTTCGTTATTCATGCTCCTAAACCATGCTTCTTCTTCTGTGTTTTGATCTCCCCAAACCCTAGAAGGTTTGGGAAAGGAGAGATACTTCATACTGATGAAATCGTCCATTATTTATAGGCTTCAAAATAGTTATGGAGTAACCTATTAGGTAGTTACGCCGTAACTTTCTTCAATCTTCAGTGCTTATCCATTTGCTACGGCGTAACTTAGTTCGGTGTTACGCCGTAGTTACTAAATTCGATGTAAGTCATAGTTACGGTATCTTAAGCTGAGACTACGTCGTAGTTTGGTTCTGGCGTAACCTTATCTAAGGATTACGCGTAGTCATCAAAATCTTGATTCGCGTTTTAAGCTGCGTTCACATGTGGTTACGTCGTAATATGTCATGAAAATGTCCAATAGTAGCTTCCTTGCTTCCAATGCGTCCTGAAAATGAAATATAAAGGAATAAGGAAGTTTTTACTAATAATATATTCAAAATGTGATGATAAAGGGGGAAATTAATGCTTAGAAACTCAGGACTATTTGATGTTATCAGTACCTAAGACAATGACCTAGGACCTCTTTTTATAGTACAAGGAGTCCTTTACAAGATAAGTATAAAGCTAACAATATAGAATATACACGAGATCTTTTCTATACTTATCTAAACACGTTTTCGTATAGCAGTGGTAATAATGTACCAGCAGTGGTAATACGTTTCCAGTGCTAGTGTAATCCAAGCAGTGTAAACCACAACTATCCGTGGTAACAGATTATTCCCAACAGGACGGATCCCACAATTAGACTCCGACGTGAGAGTAAGTACATATTCTTGAGAGGGAAAGTAGAAGTATGTGTGTGTAATTATGAGAGAGAAAGCTGTTGTACCTTGTATGGGGATAGAGCCCCTTTTATATGCGAGGTTTGCCGCTGGAGCTTCCTGGGTTATCGCATATAGTGGTTAGTCGCCGGAGCCAGACCTTTGACGGACAAAGGTTCCGTGTTAATCGCGGACGCGAACGTGAGAGGCCTAACGCTTGAAGGTTTAGCCCGTTATGTACCTTGCGCGCATTCCAAGGCCTGGGCCATAGCCAATTTAGTCATTGGGCTTATTGTCGGCCCAGGGTTTGTGATTGTTGGACCTTAGTCCAGGATTTGCAGTCATTGGGCCTGAGCCTAGAGTGGGCGTAGAGTATGTTTTGGGCTTAGTAGGCCTGTTGTACATACTATACGTCATCAAGTCCCCCCAGTCTAGTATATTCATTGCGTGCGGATATTGTCGCATGCGGTGGATGTCACTAGACTTGAGTTGACTAAGGATTTCGTCGTGCATTTTTTCCTTTCCGAAAATACTTTTTTCTACCCTTAGGGACTGCTATATCATCCAGTCCCCCCAGTCTAGTATGTGCATTGCGTGCGGATATTGTCGCACGCGGTGGATTTACTTAGACTACATCTTGCGGGTCGATTTTTCTTCCGCATTCTCGAAGCGTTCCTTTGACGCTCCCTTTCCTTGGGAAGTGTTTTTTACAACGTGGGCGTTTTACGGCTTTTCATGTTCAGGTTGATTTGACTCCGTGGGCCCTTGGTCTTCTACCATCCTTATCCGCGTAGCTTTGATTTTGACAGTTGGATTAGATTGTTTTTGAACGCGTGTCCTCTCTTAGGGTTTTCTAGGTTAATCGTCATTCCGTTTGTATAAATACCCCATATTTTGGCTTTAGCCATTTTTTCTTTTTACTGCTCTTCTGTTTTCCACTGGATCCTTCAATCTGGTTTTACTTTTGGTTGTATCCGTTTTCCACGTTCCGCAATCAGTTTAGGTTCTTGATTCCCTTTGTATTTTTCCGTTATGGGTACTTTTTCTTCTACCAAGTCTAAATTATCCCAGAAGGCACTTGATCGTTTCAGTGTTGATTATTCAATTCCACTCTTTGTTCATCCGGAATTTCCTGATCTTGACAAAAGTATTCGCGAAGCGCCGAGCGGAAAATTTGGTGTTTATACCCGTTTCTTTGAGTTTTCTAATTTCCGCCTTCCCTTATCTTCTTTTCTGGTTTCGATTCTTGACTATTATCATATTCATATCTCGCAGCTTTCTGTCATCGGTGCTGGTAAGGTTTCTCAATTTGAAATTCTTTGTTTTGCACTTGGTATTGAACCCTCGGTTGGTTTGTTTAGGTGTTTTTATATCTTGTCTCGCAGCCATGGCTGGCTTTCTTTTAGTAAACGTGGTGATAGCTTTGGTGTTTGCTATACCAAGCCCCTTGATTGCCTTAAAAATTGGAACGATCACTTTTTCTGGATTGACGCATTTGCTTGTCCTTCTATTCATCCTTTCTTCATTGGTGAACATCTTCCAAAGGACGCCACCCCCAGGGATACTGAATTTGATGCTGAACATGTTGCCTCCCTTGTTACCAATGCTTCTTCCTTTGTTAAGTTTCCGGAACCTTTCCTTTGTTTGGTTGGGTTGAGCCGTAATTACACTTTGGGCAATGACTTTTATCCCGGGTTTTATGATCAAGAGAATCGGGGTGGGTATGCCGTATCTATATTTTTCTTCCCGTTACTGTATTCTTATTTTGCTCTTACCTTTGTTTCTTTCCTATTTGTTTGCTGCAACTATGGAATTGTTGTCTTTGGTTAAGCAGAAGAACCCTTTGGAGTTGCTTGTTGACGCTCGGCCGCGGGAGGAGGATGAAGTTCCCTTGCTACAATTGACCGAAGGTCGTACTGTCTCTCTTGCCCCTCCTTCTTCTGGTGAGGCTGGTCGTACAGCTACTTGCTTGGAAGTCGGAGTTTCTCGTTCATTTGGTGACGTTATCCTACGTCCTGACTATTCAGCCTCTAACGCTGGTTTTGACAGTGGGGTGGCTTCTGGTTCTAGTAGGAAAAGGAGGAGGGCTAGCATTAGCCTTGTCCATCCCCCTAAGAAGGCAAGGAGTGATCTTAATGATTCTGGTAGGGCTTCTACTGGTGGTAAGTCTTCAGAGTCCATTAAGAAGTTGCTAGCTCAAAGTTCACAAACTCTTGAGTATTGCTTGAATGCTCTGCCCACTCATTCTTCTTCTTCTCCTTTATTTTCAACTACTCCTTTTTGTGAAGCTGGGACATCCACTGAATCTGGCTTTAGTTTGCTCCATCTTGATGGCTCTCCTTCCCGGTTGGTTGTTTATACTTTTGTCTTTTCGTAATTCTTTTGTCCTTCTTTCCTTTATTTACTTGCTCTTTTATTTGTTTATTCGCAGTTCTTCTGTGCCCGTTATGACGGGTGCCGTCGTTACTACTGTTCATTCTATTGAGAAGGGGAAGGGTCGAGTGGATGTTCCTTCCTTCCTTCCGGATAGCCTTTCTCCTATTGGTGATATTTATCCAACTCTTGATGATCTTTCGGATCTTGATGTTTCAGCTAGGGATATCTGTGTTGTTGATGGTCTGGATTCCGATTCTCCCTCTGGTGTTCATGTTCCGAAATGGAATGTTGCCAAAGGTTCTCTTCTTGATGATGTTGATGAGTGTCGTGCTATGGTGGATGAGTTCGCTCCTCCTACCTTATTTTCCGATATCTGTGATATGGGGTATGAACGCCTCCTGGGTGAGTTCAATGTTGCCGTGGCGCGACAATTGTGCTTTAGTTCTGAAGTTCGTCAGCGTTTAGAATATAATGCTATGGAGCGGAAACGCTTATTGTCTTTGTTGGCAAGTAAGGATAAGGAGATTTCGACTCTGAAGTCTGAGGTTGCCAATGCTATTTCTTCCAAGGCATCGTCTGCTGCTGCATCCGTAACAACTTCTACTGCCGAGCTCTTGTCCCTAAAGGACTAAAATTCTGTGTTTGAGGGAGAACTAAATTCTCTTCGAGCCGAGGTAGCATCACTTCATTCATCCCTTGATGCCAAGGATTCTGAGTCATCCACTTTGAGAGCCGAGATTGTTGTTCTTAAGTCTCGGAATTCCAGTCTTTCCGAACAGGTATGCGGCCGTGCTCTTGTCTATATATATATATATATATATATATATATATATATATATTGATTTTGTTTGGTTTGTAGATACGGACTTTGGAAGAGTCATGCTCTGAGCTCCGTAGCCGAGCTCCGTCCTTTGCTGCTTTGGAGGAGTAATTTTGTAAGATTCAGGATGCTAAGATGGGTGGACTTTCGCGGAAGGTTGATTCGGCTGTTGCTGACTTGCATGCCCTGGCTATTCATCTTGATGAGTTTTATCCTCGATTCCTTACACTATTGTCTAGTCGTCGTTGGTTATTAACGAACGGTATGAGCCTCGTTGTGTTTAAGTGTTTAAAATCTCCAGAGTATACTGCGGCGATGGCCAAGGTTATTGAGCGTGTCGTTGATAATGGTATGCAAGAAGGTTTAGCTGCGGGCATCATCCATGGTAAGAAGAAAAGAGAGCTTGTTGAGCTTGTTGCATATAATCCCTCCGCAGAAGATCACTATGTTTCCGCTATGAGGGTCCTTGAAAATGTGGAGTTTTCTTTGCTCTCCGTGCTTAAGTCCAGCAAGAGTGCTGGTATTGCAGAAGTTATGGACCTTCTCCATGTTGATGAGTCTTCCGCGAATGCTCCTATGATTCTTGGGGTTACAGCCGGATCTTGAGCAACTCATTTTCCCTGTTCATGATAGGGGTAGTAATGTTATTATTGGCAACAACTCTTTGTCTTGTTCTTTGGAGGTTATTCAAAGGAGAGTCGATCAGGTTAAAAAACGCCTTGATGGTTATCGGTTGTCCATTGCCAATGTTTATAATTCTTCCATTGACCCTTTGTTCGCTCGTAATGTGATGGATGTGGAAACATCTTCAGCTAGTGAGTTAGCCTCTGTTTGCACTGCTTCTTTGCCGGTTGTGCCCATTCCTATCAATACTTCTGATATTTCCGCAATGCCTCTTTTTGTTGAATATTATGATGTTGGTGGGTCCGACACCCCTGTTGAGGTTGTGAATGACCCATCTTCTGAAGTCAGTGAGGTCTTTGTTGTCCTGTCCGAGCCTGAAGTGAGTGTTGCTGCCGTGGTGCGGACTTAGCTTTTTCTTTTCTTTTTTGTAATGCTTGTGTAATCATCTGAACAATGTCTGTCTTTGTTTCTTTCTATGATCGTTCTGATAGCTGTAGTCAACTTTTTGCTTATGCAAGTTCTTGATTAGTGTATGTTATTTTCCACTTTTGTGTTACTATTGTTAACGTTATACGGATATGCACGTTTTGTAATAGTCTTGTGCACATACTCTTTTTGACTGTGCGGTGCTATTTTTGTTATACGGATATGCACGTTTTGTAATAGTCTTGCGCACATACTCTTTTTGTCTGTGCGGTGCTATTTTTAACGTTATACGGATATGCACGTTTGTAATAGTCTTTGGATAATTTTGGGCTATCCTCCCAGTATTGGGCTTGCAATACCTCTTACGTACTCTGGTGATTAAGCTGTTCACCAGTTGTGTTATTCGTGATAACCTTATGTTATTCGGAAATAACATATTTTGGGTTGTACCCAATCCTTGTGCTTGCGCGTCTTATGCACTTAATAAAGATAAAAACATTTTAAAGAATAAAATAATGAAGGTAGCTAATCTTCATTTTTTTTATTAATTGATTACGTTTTTAAATATATTACAATAATTATTATCATATATATAAATTCGGGTACATATTTTCCGTTGCTAACTGTCCTTACCCTTTTTGATTTCAAGTCTTATAACTGGTAACGCCCATTCTCTTGCGGATCTTTGCTGATGATCGTCATCCTTCTTGGAGGTACTTTTTGAGGTTTCGCGTCCCCTTCATCTTTGTGAAGTTGCTATTTTGTTTGTTGTCCGTGGCAGTTTGCCTTGTGTTTAGTAGTTATGATGTCCTTTCTTGAAGAAACGTTTTGGTGGACAAAGGTTCAGGCAGCGTATGGGTTTTTTAGAAATGACGATGCAGAGGCTATTTGTCGCTGTCGAGAGTTGGCTATATTCCCTTTTAACCAAGCACCTCTTCAGCTTCTTTTTTGTTTCTCGAGGAATTTTTCTTTCCCTCATGCTGTATGCTAGTTTGTTTTTTTTTCAATGAAGAAGTGGTTCTACTCCTCTTTTTTCTACCCCACGTATTTATAGTGGTAATTTTACTGTTTCCACATGCGTCAGCATTAATTTTCATTTATTTTTTTGTAGGTAGGCGCGTGCCTAGGCTCATAGCCTGAGTGCTTATTGTTTTTATTGGATTTGACACAAAATTTCTTGGGAAGGAACGCGAACCTGTACTGGCAGATTCTCCCTTCTTTTTGAGTATTTGGATAAGTTTTATCCTTTTGCTTCCATCCTTGCTTCGCTTTCCGGCCCGGGACGGGATCCCTTCTTTAGCTTTTGCTATTATCCCTCTTGGCCGTGACTGTGTATTTCTATCGGTTTGTTATTCTTTCCATTCGTAGTAATTCGTCATGTGTTTTTGCGTCTCTTATTCCTTTGGTTCGCTACTTCCTCCGAAGCTGACACTCTCTAGGTTACGGATTTTTTTTTTGTTTTTTGGGAACTGCGTCCGCATGGTCTTTCAATAGTTTGATTGTTTTGAATTGGCAATGCATCTTTTTATCGTTTGTATTTTCTTCTTGAGTCCTTCTATTCTAGGTACGTAGGGTTACAATCTTTACTTGCTTTGCCAGTGTCATCCTGGCGCATGCCCGTTTCATCGGCGCTTTTGCATTCTTTCCCTCTGCTTTCTCAAATACAGGCACTCTTTTGTAGTGTGTCTTGTTTTTCCATGAAATTCGCAGAATTTCCCTTCGATTTCTTTTTCGGTTGACATGGTTGTGAAAAGGTTTGTGGATTTTGCTTTCTTTTGTATCACTATCTCCTCGGAAGGTTTTCGTGGGTTGCGGAAACCTTGTTGTCTTTCTCTTGTTCTTATTTTATCTTTGAATCCCTTTTTGGAGCCTTGTCGATCATTGGCTATTGTTCGTTCCGTTGGTCGTTGCATCCATAACCTTTTTCCTACACGACTTTCTGCGTCTGCTTCTCCTTTTAGGAATGAAGAAGTTATGTCCATTGCCTCGTTCATTGACCTCGGAACTCTGCCGTGTAATCGCTTAATCAATTCCGGATCGGTGACCGCATGCAGGAATCCTGACACTTTCATTTTTTCTGGGGCTCCTTTTACGTCCCTTGTTTCTTCTTTGAATCTCCGTACAAAGTCTTCCGTTAGCTCTCCATCCTTTAGCTAGATGTGATGAATTTCCACAGGATCTTTGATATGTTTCTTTTATTGTAGGAAGTTAGTCAAGAAAACCTCTTTTAGCTTGTCGTAGCTATCTATTGATTCGGGTGGAAGGTCATCAAACCAAACCTTAGCGGATCCAGTGAGCGTGGAGTTGAACATGTGACACCATGTTGGCATGGCCCACCGTTCCATCTTTGCTGCAGCCTGGAAGATCTTTAGATGACCTTCGGGATCTCCGCTCCCGTCATATGTTTTCACGTTGGTTAGCATCTGCGTTTTTACGGGCATTTCGAAGTAGCGGATACGCGGAGTGAACGGATCAGTTTCCTTGTAGACCCAAGGTCTGGCCAGATCATAACCATTTGGCTTCCGCTTTTTGACTTCGGATTCTCGGCCTTCGCTTCCGCGAGGTTCCTCATTTAAGCAGTTATTTGCCTTCCGTGACCGGGTTTTCTCGGTTTCGTGACTTCCCAACCCTGATCCTATTGGCCACGGTTGAGAGCCCTTGTGGTTGCTCCTCTCTTTTCTTCCGGTGCCATGGCGGACTTGTTGCCTGCGGTCTTTGGGACATATGGAAACACTTCCCTCCCTATCTCCGAGTCGGTGGAACACACTTGGGTGCAGCCTTTTGAACACCATTTCCCTTACGTCCTCCTTCCCTCTGGGTGACCTGGATCGGGTATGCCCTTGGCTGCCGTCATTTTGCGTGCTCCTCCGCTTCGCTATCTCGAGCTGTTTCCGCAGGTCTCCACTTGGCACTTCTGCTCTGTTGTGGTGCTGGGTTTCATGATAATCCTTCCGAATTTCTGCTACCTTGGCTCTTTCTTCTCGTTTTTTAGCTTTCACCGTCACAATAGGCTAGATCTTGTTGAAATGCTTATCACAATACCTCCGGAGGGCTGCGTCGGACACAGGTCCCTCAAGGTCCGTCGAGACCGTGTGATCTTCTCTTTCTACCGTACTCCGCAACGTGGACATGAAGGCAGGAGTTGGTCCAAATCTAGTGCTCATGGTGAGTATTTTCTAGAACGCAGTTGTGTATTGGGTCCCACGGATGGCGCCAACTTGTTAGTACAATTTGTGCGATGGGTTATAGAAGGTCTGGACGTAGCTTACTGGACTGGGCCAGTAAACCTTCGGTTGATTGATCTTGTTCTAATTCAAGTAATGTGGATGAGATCCCTGCACAAGAAAGGTAAACCGTTAGTCTTATCGTGGGGACGGACCCCACGATTAGACTCCGGCGTGAGAGTAAGTACACATTCTTGAGAGGGAAAGTAGAAGTATCTGTGTGTAATTATGAGAGAGAAAGCTGTTGTACCTTGTATGGGGATTAGAGCCCCTTTTATAGGCGAGGTTTGCCGCTGGGGCTTCTGGATTATCGATATAGTGGTTAGTCGCCAGAGCCGGACCCTTGACGGACAAGGGTTACGTGTTATTCGCGGGACGCGGACGTGAGAGGCCTAACGCTTGAAGGTTCAGCCCGTTATGTACCTTCTTGGCGCATTCCAAGGCCTGGGCCATAGCCAATTTAGTCATTGGGCTTATTGTCGGCCCAGGGTTTGTGATTGTTGGACCTTAGTCCAGGATTTGCAGTCATTGGGCCTGAGCCTAGAGTGGGCGTAGAGTATGTTTTGGGCTTAGTAGGCCTGTTGTACATACTATACGTCATCACATTGTGTGTACTGAACTTTCAAATATCGATCATTGTGTATATTTTGTGACTATTCAACCATGTAAAATAACATTTTTACCCTTCGAAATTTGAAAAAGGTAATAATAAAATGGTCACAAAATACCCACAATGGTCGAAATTTGAAAGTATTGAGAAAAAAAAAGTTTATCGACACAATAACAAAAAGTGACAAGTAGGATGACTTTTCATGTAATTAGCCATAATAACAATTTATTATTATTATTATTTTATTTTTTTTGGGGGGTGGGTGGGGGGAGGCAAATGCCGTTGAGTTGAGTCTCCAAGGAGTCTTTAAGGGTGCAGTATGTTGTGGAATGTCAAATTGGGTTTTGCAGTATTTGTCCTCTCTAGTCATTACTGCAAAAAAAATGAGTTGATACTCACATCATTTTTATATACATACATCATAATTATGCATTACTATCTTGTATATTATGCATTACAGCGTTGTACAATGTGATGTATAACAGTTTAAAATGGAAATTTGATGCACTATTCACAAAGGGTAACAAATAAAGTAACTCACTTTTATTTTGGTCCTCTATACTTGAAGTATCCTCTTAATATAGTGGAGGCCTTTATTTTATATTTGGTTTGGTTGGAAATAAATTGCACTTAAAAAGTATATATAGGGCGCGTTTGGTATGCTGTCATGAATGACAATGAGTATGAGTTTGATAGTAGTGGTGGGTCCCTCACCTATGAAAGATTCATTCCTAGCTCTTTTGATGTATATGGAGTATGAATTATATCTATCATTCATTACCATAGTGGTGGGCCCTCTCATCTTAAACAAACACATTTAATCGCTTTCATAGGTATAGTGTCATTCCCATAGTGGGATACCAAATGCACCCATAAACAATGAACACCAGGATGATGAAAATACTAGATCCTTTCGGCACAGCTTTGCTAGGAACCAAGCAAAAGCTCACGTCATAAGAACTGGGCTGAAAGAAATTAGCACCTTTCATATCTATACTACTATATAAAACATTTAAGTCGTTGGCTCCACGAAAAATTAAGATAAAGAGCTCCAATCATTAAGTGACATGTGTCACTTCTCTAACTAAAAAATAACAAAAAGGGAGGAGCTCTAACAAACTAAAATAAGGAGCTCCAATAATGGGGTGACACGTGTCACTTCTAACTTATTAATCACCTTTATTTTTAAATTTAAATATCTTTTAATTCGTTTAATTTTTTTATGATCTAATTTCACCATATTTCTTAAAATTTTGTGATCTTTAATTCAACATTTATTTTGATATATTTTTATGATTTTTTTGTTTTTAGATTTTTAGATTTTTAATAGGTTTATTTTATTTTGATATAATTTTTTATAACTTTAACCTTTATTTCAATAAATACAAACTTGATGTATCAAAATCATTTACTTTTGGGAGAGTGTTTGACGGGTAAGAGATTGTGAAGGTTTTTTTATATGCGGGAATAATGATGTCACGGGAAAGATACGGAAAACCCAAACAAACACATACAACTAACACATATACATTTGGAGTGTTGTGAAATGAATTCACTAAGCGGGTAAGAAATTGCGAGGAGAGTTGGGTTAGGAATTCATTTACTATATTTATTATATAACTATATTTATCGCCGCTGCTTTGCCCAGTATCCAACTATGTTATATAAACCACTGTCAGTAACTTATCCTGCTAGAAACCAAGCAAATATTTTCGCCAAAAAGCAACAGGATACATCTTATTACAAACCCAAAAGATAAAAAGAACACTTAATAGAGCAGTTTCTAAATTCATGTAAAGGACTATAACAGCAAAAACGACGAGGAAAATTTTTATGAAGGATTGAGCCGCAGCGATAATCTATGTCTTAGTCAAAAGACCATTTTGTGCATAGTTCTCAACTGCGTCAACAAGTGTTTCTTCAAGTGGTCGGTAACTCCAGCCCAGCCCCTGCAGTTTCTCAGATGTGGCTGAAAATACTCCTTTGGGCTCGATATATCTGCCAGTCAAATCAAGTAAAACCGAGTTGGTATCAGCAGAAAAGAGACACTGATAGTTTCTCTTAAGGTACCCTTTTTGACTTTTAAGTAAAGGGTTTAAATAACTACTAAAGTAATGGAAGAAACTAATGTATATCTGAGTGAACACATTTGAAGAAATTTCAGCTATCCATACAACAAAAACAGGTAGAAAAATTTAATAAGTACACATACTATTTTTGGATTGGTATAACCTGGCTCATGATTCATCAGAGTCTACACTTTCAAAACCATTTTATTTAAGTACCAGATCTACCTTAATTTGTCACAATAAAAAGGTAATAAATGACAGTAAGAACCCAAAATTGTTGCAAATAAAATGATGTAAGCGTGGACCTTGAGATGTCGATTTTAAAAGTATGATTATAAACTGGAAATAGGCTTATAAGATATGCCACGTGGGTGCAATTTACTGTTATTTTGTATGACAATAAGCCCGTAATAGAAGATATGGAATTTGTAACTTGAAACTGTTTAAAATGGAAATTTGATGCACTATTCACAAGGGGTAACAAATAAAGTAACTCACTTTTTTGGATACTTGTAGTCAGGAAATTTTTTCTTGAGAATATCTACCATATCCTTGGTCCAAATCTCATGGGATACACATATGTATCTTCCATTGGCCTCGGGTTTTTCATATACTATAATCAGTGCTTCTGCTAGATCACGAACATCTATAATCAGCCGCAGCCTGTTTTCTAGTTCTTCATATCCATCTACGGACATATAAAAAAGCAATGGAAAATGCCACTTTAAAACTCAAATCAAGTGTGAGATTAGAGGTGGTAATATTTACTCGTTTGCTTATGAATTGGCCGATTCAGGTTATTTATTCTATATCTAACGAACCGTGCACGTAAAATAATAAACTGGCTAAAAAGGAAATTGGACAGATGGGTCAGTTGGGTATAAAGTCCCTCAAAGTGTATTTTAAAGGGCAAATCACCTAGAAATGTAGTTAACTTGCCACTTTTTTCCATTGTATGTAGCATTTTTTTTTTCTCATTCTGTCAATAAACTTCTATCGTTAGTCCTTTGTGTGTACCCGTTACCAAAAAAACATGCATCGTTAGTCCTTTATGCTAACGACCGTTAATAAATAACTTAAAACTTGGTTATCTTACGCTAAACTTGCGTCGTTGGTCCTTTATAGTAACAATCGGTAAAAATAACTTAAAATTTGGTTTTCTTACGTTTCTGTCCGTTTTTTTTCACGTTTTCGTTACTTTTTACCGCGTTTTCGTTCGTTTTAACACGCATTCGTCCATTTTTTCACGTTTTTACACGTTTTCGTCTGTTTTTTTCACTTTTCTTCGTTTTCCCGTTTCATTCGTTTTTTCACGTTTTTGCACATTTTCATTCGCTTTTACACGTATTCGTCCGTTTTACCGTTTTCTTAGTTTTTCACATTTTCATGCGTTTTTCGTTTTCATCCGTTTTAACACATTTTTTCCGTTTATGCACGCTTTCATCCCTTCTACGTTTTCGTCGTTCTAACACGTTTTTGTTTTTCCGTTTTCATCCGTTTTACATGTCTTCATCCGTTTTACCGTTTTTCCAGTCCGTTTTCCACGTTTTAGTCCGTCTTTACGCGTTTTGGTCGTTTAACACGCTTTCATCAGTTTTTTAGTTTTCATCCGTTTTACGCGTTTACATCCGTTTTTGTGTTTTGCGTTTTCATCCGTTTTCACGTTTTCATCCGCGTTTTCATCCGTTTTACGCGTTTTGTCCGTTTTCGCGTTTTTGTCTTTACGTTTTGGCGTTTGCACGCTTTCGTAAGTTTTCTCGCGTTTTCATCCGTTTTACGCGTTTACATCCGTTTTTATTGCGCGTTTTCCAGGTTTTGCAAGATTTCGTATGTTTTACACAATTTTCTTGTTTTAACACGTTTTTTCCGTTTTTCGTTTTCCTCCGTTTTTACGTTTTCATCGTCTCTACGTTTTAGTCTATTTTTCACGATTTCATCCGTGTTTACACAAAATGTGCAAACACGAACGAAAACATGAAACAACAGATGGCGATGTACTGGATAACGTGAAACAACGACGAAAGCGTGAAATAACGAAGCAGCGTGCAAAAGCGGGCAGCGTGCAAACGGATGAAAACGTGAAATAATAAATGAAAATGTGAAAAAAAGGCGAGCGAAACCATGTTAAAGCGGATGAAAACGTGTAACGTGAAAAAATAGACGAACCCGTGTTAAACGGATGAAAACATGTAACGAAGCAGCATGCAAAATGGACGAAAATGTGTAAAAATGGATGGCGATACGTGAAACAGCGGAAAAGCGAAGAAAAGTGAAAAAGCAGCGAAGCGTGTAAGAATGAAAACGTGAAAACGGGCCGCGTGTTAAGAAGCGTGTAAAAACGGTGAAAAAGCGGAAACGTAAGAAAACCAAATTTTAAGTTATTTTTTACCGATTGTTACTATAAAGGACCAACGGCGCAAGTTTAGCGTAAGATAACCAAATTTTAAGTTATTTATTAACGGTCGTTAGCATAAAGGACTAACGATGCAGGTTTTTTTGGTAACGGGTACACACAAAGGACTAACGATAGAAGTTTATTGACAGAATGAGAAAAAAAAAAAGAATGCTACATACAATGGGAAAAAGTGGCAAGTTAACTACATTTTTAGGTGATTTGCCCTATTTTAAATGCATAAAACCTCCTAAATCTACTAGCATTATGAAGTACAAACCTCTTAGAAGCTTAATAATAATCAAACTACTAGCATTCACGGTGCTCTGCAGCAGCGGCCCTAAAATAAGAGTTGGGCACACTGACACAAAATCAATGCCATTTCTTTTGGAGAATTCCCAAGCCTCACTTTCTGCTTGTGTTTTAGAAAGACAATACCAATCCTGCATATGAAAATTAACTAAGACATCAAAACCATGAAGACATCACTGTCAAATAGCAGTAGGTGGCAACAAAATGCTCGACTTTCCCCAAGGTAGCCTGAATAGGGTCCCTCTCCGTTTACCGTTTAGGTAGCAAGAAAATGGGTCTAATGGGTCAAAAGTCGCCCAAAGTGTATTTTTATGGCATAAAACCTCCTAAATCATTTTTTAGAAGAGCCATTGTATTATTTAACAAAAACAAAAAAAAACAAAACACAAAAAAAAAAAAAAAAAAAAACAAAAACAAAAAAAAAGAAGCTTATACGCTACTATATGGAGTTAATGATAGGCCATAAAATCAAGCGACGACAAGTGGTAAATCTGAATGTTCTGATGAAAAGTAAGAAAATGCGTATGACATCTGTCAAAAACTGAATGGAGAAAAAGTTGATATGTAGGTTTATGTTTAGGCCTAGATCATCACCTCTTATCATATTTGACACACTTGTTCATAAAAGATTAAAACTTTATGGGACGAGCCAAGTAAAAAAGCCAACCCAACACCCATCCAAAAATCAGCCGTTTTGACCTATTACCCAGTGGCTGAACAAACTGTTGGAATTATATAACATGACATTCAATAATAATCACAAAACATCAAAGTATACATGCGAAAGCGTATAGGATTTAATAACGAATAATTAATTAACATAAGAAGAATATGCGTACCTTACTTGATTCTAGCCGAACAAGAATCAAATCCACAAACTAGCAATTGGAAGAACCCTAATTTGATTTAAATAGGATTATGTGAATTACCCCTTACCCTTTTGTAATTCAATCCAAGAATACTAACAATATTGTGTTAGTACCACTTTCTTGTACACACGTACTAAACCGAATTAAAGTAATGCTAGTTTTGATTAAACAAATAACTTTGTATGGGAAAAGTTTGAGGATCGACACCCACAAGGTGTGGCCGATCGGTTTGAGCAAAGAAAAACACACAAAACAAGGTTTAGGTCAAGTTTGAGTTGTAAAAGGATTTGTTTCCTTTTTCCTTGTGGCCGATCGGATGGGTATCCCACAAGGGATTCCGGAACATTCCCGTTATTTACAACTTAGTCCTTTTCCAATTACATTTAACGCCCGTTAGTCCATTACACTAATTACTTAACGTCCGTTATGTTATTTCGTTTAATTAATAAATAAATACAACGTTTATATTTAATTATTTAAATTTAATTCCCATACGTAAAGTGTGCAATCCCGTGGTCTCGAGTTCGATCCTAACTCACGTCTACTAATTTATATCCATAAAACCAACAGCTCCCACTTGGATATAACTTAATAGAGTGATCACATCGGTTAGCGTCTAGCAACACTTCGATGCCTCTAGTACGACTCGAGTAAGGCTCCTGGAAAACCTTTTAATGATTTCTCATTATTATTATCCTTTTGTTTCTAATACCACGTTAAATAAAGATATGGAATTAAGTCATTCTTTATAAAACTATTCTGTTTCTCGTTATAAGTGATTGACCAAGATTACCAAATCTTCTAAACATATTTAGGGGAGAATTTGGGTGCGGCCGCACAAACATCTTGTCAACCCTACGAGGGGCGGCGATATTAAACTCCAAATAAATTTGAATGAACAAATTCTATCTTGACTACAAGAATAACTTACAAACTTTGTAACATTTAAAAAACAACCCTTATGACTACGATTCATTATAGCGTTAAGTTGCTCCACAGAAGTGCACTACATTTATGACACTTATCTGGTATCTCAAGTCTGGGGATAACTATTCATAATTTACTCATAACAATATCCACAAAGTAAATTATGTAGTTGGGATAAGTCCTATATTCAATTCATTGAATATCATTCGAAATTGGTATGCATTCTCATCAATATACTTTCAAGTATATTCTACCACATCTCTCAGATTTGTCTTAGTTTAATGATACTCCCATATCATTAATCGACAACGGACATTTAGAATAACTTAGTTACTCATAGATTAAACATGCAAATATAGGACAACAATATTATAAATGAAAATAAACATAATCCAAACTTTATTTCATCAAAATAGTAAATGTTTTACAATATCCTTTATCCAAATACTAATCACAGTTATGCATGAAAATTTTAGCTAAACGAAGTCCAATTCCATTGGCAAGTCCAATAAGCTTGTCTTTAGCTAAAGCCTTAGTGAAAGGATGAGCTAAGTTATCATCTGTGTGAACTTTCAATAGATTAATTTCACCTTCACGGACTTGTTCCTGAACATAGTGATACTTAGTAGAAAATGTCGGTTGCCCTACATGACTCGGGTTCATTGGCAAATATGGATGCAGCAGAATTGTCACAATACATATCAATAGGCGATTCAATTGAAGGCATAACACCAAGCCATGAAATGAATTTCCTAATCCAAACAGCCTCCATTGCAGCTTCCGAAGCAGCTATGTATTCGCTTCATGCATCGAACATATGTCGAACTCTGCTTCTTGCTCTTCCATCAAGCTGCTCCTCCATTGATGACAAAGACATAACCCGTGCGAGACTTCGTATCATCTTTATCACACTTTGCCGGGTTGCATCCACGGTAACTGTAACACCAAGCTCGTATGCGGATTTCCACCATACACTAGAAACATATCTTTCGTATTCCTAAGATACTTTAGAATATGTTTAACGCAGCGTGATCCGATGAAGATCACCCAAATTATGTTGATATCGACGGTCATGTTACGGCGAACGCCACATCTGGCCTTGTGCATCTCACGGCATACATAATAGATCCTAATGCGAAGCATAAGGAACTTTCGCATCGCGTGCCACCTCAGCAGGTGTTGAAGCACACATATCGCTACATAAGTCATGCTTTACTTCCATCGGCAAATATCCTTTCTTGGAATTTTGCATATTGAATCTCTTCAATATTTTATCAATGTAAGCGCTTTGACTTAAACCAATTAACCGCTTTGACCTATCTCGGTAGATCTTGATTCCCAGAATGTATGCAGCTTCTCCTAAATCCTTCATGGAAAAACACTTCCCAAGATATGCCTTAACATTTTGCAAACTTGGAATGTCTTTTCCCATAATTAATATGTCATCGACATAAAGAATTAGGAAAATTACATCACTCCCACTAACTTTGTGATATACACATGGCTCATCAAGATTTTGAATAAATCTATACCTTTTGATTTCTTCATCAAATCTCTTATTCCATTGCCTTGATGCTTGCTTCAATCCATAAATGGACCTTTGAAGTTTGCATACATGGTTTGGAAATTGTGGATTCATGAACCCCTCAGGTTGCTTCATATAGATGTCTTCATCTAGCGACCATTTAAGAAGCGGTTTTGACATCCATTTGCCATATCTCATAGTCATAGTATGCTGCTATAGCTATGAGAATTCTAATAGCTCTAATGTCCGCTACAGGAGAAAAGGTCTCCTTGTAATCTATGCCATAAGTTTGAGTAAAACCTTGCGCAACTAGGCGAGCTTTATAGGCGTTTATATTGCCATCCATGTCAATCTTAATTTTATAGAGCCACTTACTTCCAACCACCTTGGCGTTTGGAGGTAAATCGACCTCTTCGGACTTCATTTTCTCTCATGGATTGCATTTCCCCATTCATTGCAACTTGCCATTTGTCCTTATCAGGACTTGCCATGGCATGCTTTATAACTAGTAGGCTCTCCAAGATCTCCTAACATAGTTTCCTCAACCTCTACGTTAAGACATAGGCGTTCAGGTGCAGCGTAGTCCTACGGATCTACGACGGGAATCACTTCAACGGTGGAGGACCCGGACTATCGGGTTCTATCGAAGTACGTTAGTATTTTCAGAAGGTAATGCATCTTCTTGATCATCTTGGATCATAAACTCTCCCACTTTGAATTCTTGAGATCACGAGATCACTTTCAAGAAAATCTCCATACCTAGCAACAATTACTTTATTTTCAGTTGGATAGTAAAGTAGTAACCCATAGTTTCCTTAGGGTATCCTACGAAGATACACTTCTGAGATCTTTGTTGGAGTTTATCTGTGACTCACATCTAACATACGCCTCAACCCAGACCTTTAAATAAGACAGGTTAGGATCTTTACCATGCCATATTTCATATGATGTCTTATCAACCTTCTTTGTGGGAACCATATTTAGAATGAGAACAGCTGATTCTAAAGCATAATCCCAAAAGGATAAAGGTAGAGTAGTAAGATTAAACATAGATCGTATCATGTCCAACAATGTACGATTTCTTCTCTCAGATACACCATTTTGTTGTGGAGTATCTGGAGAAGTGAGATTCTGGACAATTCCATTCTCAGCTAAGTAATCTTTAAACTCTTGGCTTAGATACTCGCCTCCTCTATCGGATCGAAGAGCTTTAATCTTATTTCCCAATTGCAGTTCTACTTCAACTTTGAAAACCTTAAATGTTTCAAACACCTCATGTTTATGCTTAAGTAAATAAACATAACCATAACAGGTGAAATCATCAGTAAAGGTTAAGAAGTAGCTAGCACCTCTCTTTGACACATGTCTAAGTGGTCCACACACATCTGTATGAATAAGACCAAGTAGATCGGGACGCCCTCTCCGTATTGCTATGAAAAGGTTTCTTCATCATCTTCCCAGATATGCATGACTCACATTTATCAAATGATTCATCATTGATATTTTGCAAAAGCCCTTCTTGTTGCAGCTTATGCATACGAGCCTTGCCTATATGAGCAAGTCTACAATGCCAAAGATAAGAAGAATTCAAGTCCAACTTTATTTTCTTATTGATGCTAAACATCTAATTATTATATTTGTTAGATTCATTTCCAATCACATCAATTTCAAACACACCATTCACGATGTCGCATTAAAATAAAATACACCATTTAAAGAAACAGAAATTCCATTACGTGAAATAGTATGAGTAAAACCATCATCCAACAAAACTGAAAAGGAAACAACACCTTTAATTATAGAAGGTGCGTAATGACAATTGTTCAATACAGATTACTAAGCGAGAAGGCAATACTAAACTAAACGTTCCTATGGCTTCAACAGCTACATGTGCGCCGTTTCCCACGTGCAGATATTGCTCCCCATAGGCTAGCTTCCTTTCCACTCTAAACCCCTGAAGAACCGGCGCCCAAGGATCCTTCGTACTTCATTTTATTTGCCCGCAATTCATCAAGATAGAGAGCACAGTTTCTCTTCCAATGCCCAACGCTCTTGCAGTGGTGGCATGCTTGATCCTTTTTAGGATTTTCCTTCCTAGGAGTATGGTACTTCTTGGGTTGTGTTTGATAGGCCATAACTTGTTTACCCTTATCAACTTTCCCTTTGCCCTTCACCTTGCTGTCATTGCGTCGCTGCGGTTTTGGCTTATTAATCCTTCCACCCTGAATAGCAAGTACTTGGGGAGTAGGAACCTTTTGAGGTAACCCTTTTTCATAATCAATAAGCAATGTGTAGGTCGAGTAGCGTCTTCCCCCGCAGAGTGCATATTGAAGTTCGAACAAAACCATTAAAATCCTTGTTAAGGGATCATTAATCAGATTCACACCATGTCATCATCATAAGTTTTGCCAAGTGCCCTTAATTGGTCCATGTAACCTTTCATTTCCGTACATGAGCACTACGGGTTTACCCTCTCCCGCCTCTGTGTAATGCGTCGGTCAAGTCATAAATCTCGACAGCAGCTGGTTTCTCGAACATAGTTCGAAGTTCATTGAGCATGTTATATGGGAAATAGTTTTCGAACTTCTTTTGAAGAGCATATTCCATCATTCCTAACATAAGACAAGCCACATCATTATGACGCTTATACTCAAGTTGCCAAGCGTCCTTTTCAACTGAGTAGCTTCAGGTCGGTTAGGTTGGCAGGACAAGGTTCATAAAGATATTTCAAACGATCACAACTCTGGACAATTCTCAAAGAGCGGTGCCAATCATTGAAATTCTTAGAGCCAGTCAACTTTTCTCGATCAAAAAAACTTTTGAACGCAGAACTTAGTGCAGTGTTAGTGTTATCGTTGTTTTGAGCCCTTTCTACAGAAAAAAGTTCAAGTATTAGTATTTTCGATAATACAACTTTTCAAGAAAATAAAATATACCCAACGGTAATATAAACATATAACCATATAATTTTCTCGAAAACTAGGATCCAAATTATCATAGGTTCATTACATCAGTTGATCCGCTAGTAACGAAAGCATATAATAAGGTAATCTGTCGAACATTAATTGGCAAACAATTTCCAACTCCTAGATCATTATGGGATTTATATTTTCCAACGCTATTGCAAATATAAACATGTTTCATCCCATCTTATGCCATGAGTCCAGTTCTTACTTCGTACTCAACTTAAGTGTCTAACTTAAAGAACTGCAAATATGTCCATGTAAGGTCTGACTTTACATAGAGATTTACCTCTCCATCACAATCTCGCCAAGTACTGTCATGACGTACATTGCAACTTCAAGTGTCCCTTTAATTAGATGCCATATAACTTAATTTAAAAGGGTACTCGTTTTGATTTTATGTGGTCAAATGAAATATGTACAAAGATGTCATGCATTCATCTTGTAGCATAAATTTAATAAAAAATTTTTTATTACCAATTCATAAAAATCAAATTATCAAAGTTTTGATTGAGGTATTGGGTTCACCAATCAAGGAATTTAGCGTCAATTATCACCCATTATACCGTACTTTTGCATAAGTGTAAACACTTAGTGTTTCGGGTAATTACCACCGAAGTGGCGCATGGAATTAAAACTAATTCGCCCTTAAGATGAGTTTGTACATTTATGGCGTACTCAGTAGCTCCAATTTGACTCGCAAGCAAGCGGAGAGTTTTGTCAGCGCTGAAGCAATAACCTCCCTCTTTAGGGTCACAATATTAATGCGCTCCACTCCTAATACTTCCCACACAGTCCGTCAAATTGGGTGAGCCTTTCAGACCATTGTACCAAAATCACCAATCAATTAAACTATAGAAAACTTAACTCTTCAAAAAACAAATCAAATTTCACCATTGTTTAGTCTGTATTATTTTTCTATTCAAAATTACCCTTTGCTTAAAACTGTCGCACATAATAAACAAACAAGTAAACAAATAAAAAATAAACAACTAAAAACAATGCGCACATAATAAACAATTTAATACGTGTAAACAAGTAGCCACATGCAACTTATTCGATAAAACCCTATTAATAATCAATGTCTAGGTTAAATTAATGTATATATTAATTAGGGCTTTCACTCTCTCAATTTAAAGTGAGCCACATACATCGATGAATCGATTGCGTAAACCCATAATTAATAATATACCAAATTGCACATAATTGATTCATTAATATATATAATTGGAGTCTTCCCCAATTTAAGATTTATCGTAAATAAACATGTGATAAATATATCTTAACAATTAAACAATGTCAAAGGAACTATCCATGACAAACATGCATGTAATATCATGGATATATCATAACAATTATACAAATAGTCACAAGATCGCATATCAATAATCCCATGTCACATAACAAATTATTCATGAATTAATCACGTAACATATATATTAATTCTAGGTTTCGATAAGGTTAGCAAACAATTTCCAAAACCCTAAAAATATTTTATGTGTCGACTTAAAAAAAATAATGGGGTACGCCCCAATTAAAAAAAATCGACCCAAAAATAAATAAAACATAAACCCTAGATTAACCATATCAAACAACATACAATTATTTGTTTTATTACGCGTTTATGTAATTAATTACTCATTAAAACCAATGACTCGTGATACCACTGTTGGAATTATATAACATGACATTCAATAAATAATCACAAAACATCAAAGTATACATGCGGAAGCGTATAGGATTTAATAACGAATAATTAATTAACATAAGAAGAATATGCGTACTTTACTTGATTCTAGCCGAACAAGAATCAAATCCACAAACTAGCAATTGGAAGAACCCTAATTTGATTTAATTAGGATTATGTGAATTACCCCTTACCCTTTTGTAATTCAATCCAAGAATACTAACAATATTGTGTTAGTACCACTTTCTTGTACACACGTACTAAACCGAATTAAAGTAATGCTAGTTTTGATTAAACAAATAACTTTGTATGGGAAAAGTTTGAGGATCGACACCCACAAGGTGTGGCCGATCGGTTTGAGCAAAGAAAAACACACAAAACAAGTTTTAGGTTTAGCTAATGAATACAAGAGATGATTTACAAACACCATTGGTTTTGTATATATACTCAAGGAAACTTGGTGAACAAGTTTGAGTTGTAAAAGGATTTGTTTCCTTTTTCCTTGTGGCCGATCGGATGAGTATCCCACAAGGGATTCCGAACATTCCGTTATTTACAACTTAGTCCTTTTCCAATTACATTTAACGCCCGTTAGTCCATTACACTAATTACTTAACGTCCGTTATGTTATTTCATTTAATTAATAAATAAATACAACGTTTATATTTAATTATTTAACTTTAATTCTCATACGTAAAGTGTGCAATCCCGTGGTCTAGAGTTCGATCCTAACTCACGTCTACTAATTTATATCCATAAAACCAACACAAACTGTGGAAAATAAATGCTGAAATCACCATTGTTTGTGGCCTTTTTTTGTCAAAAATGTTTCATTCTTGCAAAGTCTAGTATTCTTTTAGCATTTTTTCGCAAAAGTACAATAAAGAGAAAGCCCAAAATTATGTCAACTATAAAAAAGCAGGAGTTCAGCTGATTACATTATTTTTTCGGCAGAATTCTTGGTCAGACCAAAAAGTCTCGTCCAATGGACGATTAGGTCTATTAGGCACCATACACAAAGCAGCAACAGAGGACACATACACAACTCTCTTGACATTCACTTCACGACATGCCTTAAGTACATTCAGTGTACCATTAACAGCTGGCTCAATTAGTTCCACCTGCAGTGAAAGTAATCAATGATTATAGAGCTCTCAGCCGTGATTAGACAAAGTGCATAAGGGACAGCCGTATAAGAATCGGTGTCTTGCCTCGGGGTTTGGTACAGAACCAGATGGAACTGGACTAGCAGTATGGAACACACCATCACACCCCGCAATCGCTGCACGAAGAGACTCATAGTCGAGAAGGTCCGCCTTGAAAAGCTTCAGGTTCTCAGATGCTTTCTCGAGGCTCTTCAGATGAGCATATTTCCCATCCACTGAAAGAAAATGTGTTATCAAACAAATTCACAACTTTAAATGTGTACATGCACATCTGCACGCACATAAATCTGCAACTTTGTCAACTTTTTTCAATGGAGAACTTATCAAACAATTCAACAAAGATGTAATTATGTGATTTTGGTGACTTACATGATTCAAATTCATTATTTTACCCATTACACTTACAAGTATTTGGCATCTTATTGGATCCCTGCCCATATGAAATTCAACCTACTTCGACCTCTAAAATAGAACTCATAGAGTCATATGTAACTAACTAACATTAGTAGCGTTAATATATGATCATTGCCTACAAAAGTCAAACACAGTCAATCATTGATCATTTCCAATCCCATAGGTTTTCAGAGTATTTGAAAAGTATTAGCAAAAATTCAACAATATATATTTTACTACTAATCAACACTTAATCAAAAAATTTCTGAATTACTTACTAACTTAGGCTCCGTTTAGCTGTAGAAAAATGGGGATCTTTGTAGAAACTTTGACTAGAAAACAAAAAAAGGCGTCCAAATAGAATATTTGTATAAACATTATCCAAAATATGGAAAAGTGGCTTTTCTAATTTATAACTAACCTCTATAAAAATAAAAATAAAAATTAAAAAAAAAAAATAAATAAATAAAAGGGAATTGCCCTTTTCTACAAATTTCTCTAGCAGATTTCTATATTCCCTTACACTTTTCATTTTTCTATAAAATATCATATAAACACGTTTTCTATTCACATTTTTCTGGATACAAAACCCCCCTCCTTATTTCTAGAAAGGAAAATGATTCGGAGGCCTAAAATATGAGACTAATTGTGTGACTAATAAATGTGGCAATAAATTATTGGTTTGTGAAGAAGCAGGTCCTCCTGCCGTCCCCAATAAGATGCTGACATATATGTTTACGCATACGAGTTAGGCATCCCAATCAATGCTCTTCTAATGCTCTTCTAGAAAAATCAAGATTAAAAATTAAAGAAACTGTTCAACAACTAGACGCAGCCTTAAAGATTCTACACATATATTCACAATAACTTCAAATCAATCTTGAACAAACAAATATAAACATAACTAGAACTACAAAAACACTAAGTGATAAGAAAAACACAAGACTGACCAAAATATCTAAGTAATTAAACAACATAGTATAAGTATAACAATTAGGTGAAAGTAACATAGGAAAAAAAAAGACTTACAAGGATTTCGAACAGTCCCATGAACTATATAGTTTTTAGATAACAGAATCTTAACTAACCATGATCCTACAAACCCACCAGCACCTGTTACACAAACTACATTTCCCGCAATTAGAATCAACCTGCTAAACTATGTGAGTTACCTTGAACAGTTAAGCGGTGGAGTTTTTTGACTTTTATTCCACCGAGGGTCTTCTTTTAAATATTAAACAAGTAAAATTTCAGTTTGGGCCCTGGAGTAACGGGTATTATTAATTAGTTTTGGGCGTGTTCGTAGGTTGTAAAATCGGCCCGTAGTGAGGCGGTTGGGCGCTGCGATTAATGGTTAAGCGAGGATTAATCGGAGATTAATCGGATTAGAATTTTTATGCACAAAAATGTAATTTTAGATATTATATTATTTTATATGTATGGGATAGCGGTGATTTCAAATATTTGAAGTGTTCAAATATAGGCATAATCATAATTAACTTTAAGTTGAAGTCAAACATAAATATTATTCGGTTTGTTGACCATTTTAAGCGACCTTTGACCGATTTGTCCGATTAATCGGGTTTGTTGACCGATTTTTAAGTGATTTTGTTCGTTTTCAAAGCGATTTTGTTGACCAATTTTTAAGCGCTTTTGTCAGATTAATCACGATTAGACTTTGATTTTGTCGATTGTCGGTTTGCGTTTTAAGCGATCGAAACACGATTAATAGGCGATTATGATAAATCAAGGCGTTTGAGTGAAATGGTATGCGGGGATTAATCGGCCGCCTGGGCCGATTTTTACAACAGAGGTGTTTGGTATGTAAACTAAGGGTGTGTTTGTTTCATTAAGATGTTTTTATTAGAATCGATTCTACCACATCTTACCCGATGAGGGTATTGAAAAGTCTAATCACGAACGAAATAATGTTGTTTGTTTTGTATAATGATGTTGAATGATGTCTTTCGTTCTGTAATTTATTTATTAAACCAAGCGATAAAATAATAAATAACTTATGTAAATATGAAACAAGACATCATAAATTAATAAAACTATCAAATATATTATATTAACACAAGTCTTTAATCTCTTATCGAGTAAGAGGCAGTAAGACAAGTCCTCCACCTCCTACCCGTGTACGTCACAAAACCCTCGAGCCATCCCTGTGGCGAGGTCATCATACCTAGTAAAATCATACTCGATCAGATTTGAGTTCGTGGAATAAGAGGAAACGAGGTGATTGAAAAGGCTTGTGAGACCTTAATCGTGTGTTGAAACGTTTTTGGAGGCGTGGTATTTTCTTTGAGCATAGATTAGGGAAACTGTGTTTAAGAGATAAATCTGATATGTGAGAAAAGGGGGCGTGAGTTTTGAGTGAAGAGTTAGGGTTTGTGAAAATTGGTAGAGCGTGTGATATGTGTGTTAAATACCCGAGAATTTAGGGTTTCTCTATGATTGGATCCGGATTTATAAATGGGCCTAGTAACGAATTTTTTGATCGGATTTATAAATGGGCCTAGTAACGCATGGTGAGGTGTGAATTTGTATCACATTTGTGATAAATTTTGTTAACCGGATTTGGATTTGAGGATACTCTTGAAATGGAATGTTTTTCTAAATGTGTTATCCAAAATGCGTAAATGACATAGGATTGGGCTGAATGAAATATGAATATGATATTATACATCTTGGGAAGTTAGCATGTTGGACATGGGCCGTGAGCAAGAATGTAGATTGACCGGACAAGTTAATTGGATGATTAGATATTGGGCTTGTTGTTATTATGATGGACCGGGTCACTTAGTGCGATATTGAATGGATCGAGGATAATTTTTTCAATATCGGGCTCAAAGTTGTGGTTGGGCTTCTCAATAATAGTTCGTATATATGAGCTTTGATCTTATGAGAGTTGGATTTTATGTGAGTTGAGGATGTGATTTGTTAAAGAGATTTGATGATGATGAGATTTGTTGAGATTTGGTATAATAATGAGAGTTGTTGAGTTATGCAATGTGATACTTTGGTTGATACGTTTTCACGAAAATTATTATTTCACGGCTTGATCTGAAAATTGAACAAAGTTGACTATGGGGTTGTTTGTACGATATGTCTCATTGGGATTTGAAGAAAGGATTTCCGGGCTCGTTTACTTATTTCGTCTTCTTTCTTTTTACCCTTCCATGAAGATGACTTGTTTGGGCCTTCATAGAGTGTGATAAAGACTTGGCTATCTAGTTACTTTTGTGATTCTTTCTTGCTTAACCCACAAAGTAGCTACACTTTCGGTGTCTCACACAGTTGAGGATACGTCAAGAGGTTTTGTACATTGGGTACACATTTTCTTTTCACAAGGATTAGTACAAGCTTAAGTAACGGATCTATGGAATTCTACTTCATGTTCAAGTTTGGTATATTGGGTTTACTTCACCATGTGGTCACAACAATAGCCGACAGAATTTGTGGATGATATGCTTACCAAAGTGTTTGTTGGATGAGATGTGATCAGCAATTCTCATGGGATATTCGACGATACAGAATGTCGATGATACTTCACAGTCTAAGCAAAATCTTTCTAAAATCTTCAGTGTCAACCATGATTCTTCAAGATGTTTGCTTATGACAAGAACACTTTTAAAGGCGGTCATTACCGTTATGATGCTTCGAAAGTTGAAACCATCATGGAGAAAGCGTGTATTTTGGTTCTGGACAACCAGGTGGTGTGTACTACTTGACTTAGTATGGTTTGTGAAGTTGTCTACATATGGGTAAGGATTGTGATATTGATGATGGAGAAGAATCATTGAAGAACCGCTACATGTTCCCCTAAAATAGATATTCACTTAAACCAAAGTTGTCATAAAACATTCAAGCTGACATTGTTTACGGTTTTTTCTTGATTTTGTAAAATCCCGCGAAAGAATCTATTTCTCAGTTTAAATCATAGATTTGTAAAATCCCGTGACAATGGAAACATCCTGGTATTAGTAAAGTGCATTTCCGGATCTATCTTACAGTTTATTCTTGGTTTTGTAAAATCCCGCGAAAGAATCTATCTCTCGGTTTAAACCATAGAATTGTAAAATCCCGTGATGATGGATCCATCCTGGAGAAAGGGAAAGTGTATTTCAGGATCTTATCTAATGATGGTGCTACGGTTTCTACTTCGAAGAAGGGATAAAGGGTGTATTAATGAATTGGGTGATTTTCTAGATTGTCTTCTTAGCAGTTTGGTTATTTAAAGGTTTTACGGGATTATGTGCTTTTAACCAAAGACGGGATGAAACCATTATCATTGTTCACTTAAAACATCAAAGGAGGCTAGATTTGAGCTTTTAACCAGAAGATGTGACAACGGAGTTAATTCAGTATTATCTATTTGAGGTTGAAGTGAAATGTCACGGGCAAGTGTACTTAGTATCTGAAGGTATCGGGAATGGTTGGATGAAGATTCTTGAGATCCTTGTTAGGCTTTTAATATTTTCAAAAACGAAGACTTGGAAATCTAGTTATTTTTTAGTGATTTTTCCTTTTCTTTTTACCACTTGGGGGAATTGGTCTCTTACCACCACAAAATAACTATCCTTGAAAGGAGTTACGTTGTAGTGCTTCGCATTAAATAGTGGATTTTTAGGTGATGTATGCTTATACTTGATGGTTGGTTGGATGAAGATATAGAGTACTAGAGATTCAAAGGGGCACGAATTCTCGGCACCTCTTTTGTTATATGTGCAAGTTTAAGTCGAGTTGGGTTATTTTACTTGAGGGTCAAATTCGTCATAATGGGTTTTCTCCATCCAATTTGTCACTACAAAGAGCCTCTTGAATGATAATGGGATTGATAACAAGTTTGCCAAGAGTAGTTGAAAAGAGAGAGAGTATGACGTTTGAACACAACCAGTTCAAGCTAGTTCTCTAAAGAAAAGAATTAATGCGTTTGATCGCATCTTGAAGAAGAAATCTTCTCATTTATGACCATTCTCATCAACATGCTTCATTCTTTTTCATGCTTTTCGGTCATCAAGTGAACGAACTCATTGATTGTTTTCTTATTCCACTTGCTTAATTATAATGTCGATGGCGACATCATATGCTACCTTTGAGGGGGAGAAGTGTGAATAGACTACATAGGGATGATACTCACTTGTTTAAATCAAGAATGGCAACTCCGTTATGCAATTATTGGGGGAGAAAGTGTGATATTGCATGTTGATCTACATCGAGAATAAATGGTCAAACTCAAACTCATGTGAACCGAGCTTCTTCTGTCGGGTCATCTTACATGGAGTTTCTTCTAAGAGTCGTTGGTTGAAATCTTCTCATGGACTATGAGTTTAATGACAAAGTGCTTCTTGTTCTGGTGATTTCCTTGATGAACATCTTTCTGTTCTTGTTTGATTGGGAGGGATTTGAATTAATGGGATTTGCTATATATAAGTTAACGGGAATGCATTTGGTGAGAAGAAGATTGATGCGTGCCAAACAGTCAAGCTAAATCACTCAAGCCTGCCACTTGTGAATGGCGGACCGTAACAGGCTTAAAGCTGCTTAACACGAATGCAATGAAGATCCGAGGAGTATAGGGTCTCCAGTGCGTTATGTCGAGCTATGCAATGGATTATCAAGCGTATAGTGATGGGAGATTTGAGCGGAAAAAGGATATTGTGAATTATTATAACTACAGGAAAAGCCAACAAATTACAATGGCTTAAATGCAAATTAAAGGAAGGATTAAAAGATAAAACTATTAAATAAACGCTATCACTATTTGCAAAATGATGTTTTTGTTTTTAAGTTTTTATAAAATGAAATTAAAACTACTGTGACGTCTGAAATAAAAAAGTGAAACTAAAGCAATATTAACCCTAAAAATATGAAAATGATGTTTTTACAAACCTAATGATAAAATAAAATATTTAGAAAAAGAAAATTATTTTTATGACTAATTATTTTATTAAAACTATTTTTACTATTAAATAAGTACTAAAATACAAGAAAATAGGAAATAAAGCTAGAAAAATAAAATTATGAAATGGAAAAGTCTAAAATATCAAAATAGAATTTTCAAAACTATTTTTGTAATTTTCTGATTATTTTCTATTTTCTAGGAATTTTAAACTATTAAAAACTAATTAAATTACTAAAAATTACAAAATGAACTATGAAAAATATGGAAAATTACTTTTTATACTTTTTATATTTATCTAAGCCTAAGAAAAATGAAAACTTATTTTTTGAACCTTTTCTGAATTTTTTGTATTAAAAGCTAATTAAAAATGCTTAAAAACTAATTAAAATCAAGAAAAATAGCAAACAAGCTTGGAAAAATATGAAAATTTCAGGAAAAATCTAAAATATTATTGAATCTAGGGAAATATCAAAACTTGTGCTAGTGTGCAAATTTGGATCTGTAGTGGCTTGCATTAAGCTTCATCAAAAACTAAGAATTTTGCGCCGAGAGATTAAAGAACCTAACTTATGCCAAAACTACTAGAAATCAACCTAATTTAACTACTCTAGACCTATGGAAATCATGAAACAAGCTATTGGTGAGAATACACTTAAAAGCTAAAGCAGGTTTTACCCTCGACTTCGGCAAAATAAAGCCACTAAATTAGCGAAAACCTAAAAGCAGATTTTGCGGTCTCAAGTTGACCTAGCAAAGGGGTTGTAAACCAAAAAAGAGCTACTCACTCTCATGAGCATGGATAGCTCTGCAATTCTGTCTGCCGTGATGTTGATTACGCTGGCATTAGTCTGCATTGACAAGCTTGTTTGAAACCATAAGAGCTTTTGGAAAATTATGTAAAAATCATTTTTGAGCACTTGACCTGCCCTATTTGTTAAATCCAAAATACCAAAACCATGTGACCAAGGAGTACCAAGCGATAAATCGCCGCAGTTAGAGAAAAGCGCTCTTTAACCACTTTGACTTTTATGTAAATTACAATTTTGACTTTAGTGAGGTTTGATCCCACTTTATCAGCGAGAATAATGAAATGAGCCATCAACAAGCTAAATTAAGCTACACTTATGAATTTTAAACACAATGCGTTTTCTAAATTCTGTCTAATATGCAAATCAAAACAGTTTATTTGTGCATTTGACTTTTACTTGTTTGATAAGCAAATGAGTGACAGATATTACCTATTCTAACCTATTCTATATTGTTGCATCAAAACTTGACTAACATCTAACCCTTGAGCTTGGTAAAACTGCTTGTACCAAACACTACTTTAACTGATTTACTAAGCAACTAAAACACTAGAAACACTACACTAGCTTGTACCAATGATCACACTGAGCTTAATAATGTTTAATACAACTAAATAAACATATTTAAACTAATAAAGACCACAGATGAACAGATGAACAAAGCGCAAAGCCCTTGAAATGAAAAGTGAAATCTCACTTGCACTCCGGCTTGGATTAGGCTAAAAAACAAGCCAATCCTACTTTAGCCTAACTGAATCTAACCCAAATAAACTTCTGGAACACCCATTATCAGCTTCCATTCCAATTTGAGCTTGGTTTGACTTTGGTTGACCAATTTTCAAAGTTGCATGAAATTTCAATGTGAGTTTATAAAAAAGCTATAACAAGCTTATTTGAGCTTGTTTGAGCTTAACAATAGGTTTCGAGAGATTGTGCATAGAATTGGCCGAAAATCTTAACAGTAGACTTGAAAATATGATCTTAAATAAAAACTTGAGATTGATATTCAAAAGCACCTTACAATGTTAATTTAACTCGAATGTTATACAAGGAAACTTAAATTACATCATTTGAACTAAAACTAAAATTTTTTAACTAAAAAAAACGACATTAAGAAATATTAAAACTAAAATCTACTACCCTATCTTGCTTCCTTTTTCTTCTTTTTATAGCTCCAATCATCTTCTCACACCTCTCTCCTCAAATCCCAGCTGTGTTAGAGGCCCTTGGATCAGTTAAGCTCATCTTAGCCGTTTATTGTGTTTTGGCGGGAAAAGGTTGTTTTAACCTGTTGGAGAGATGGAGTGTAGATGTTGGAGGGGACAATGAGTCGAAATTGGTGTAGGAGGTGTGGGAGATGGAGGGACAAAGGTGTGGGGATTGCAGGCAATCCTGTCGGGGAAGACAGGATATAGGGGGAGGGTATGATTATTTAAATGTTGGGTTTGGGTTGTCGGATCATGGGATTGGACCGGGTAAAGTGATTGGGCCAGGGGTGTTTGAGTTGGGCTTGGGTATATTAATAGGTCCGTTTGGTTTGTAGAAATATTAACATAGGGACCAAAGATGTAAAGCTCCAATTCCCAGGGACCAAACATGTAAATTATGAAGATGTAATCCAAGGACTAATCCGTCTAGTTTGACTAAAATTTGACCAAATTTGGATTTCATTGGGGACTAAGCTGCATAATTTCTCTCAAAACTTTTAGATTTTCCACCAAAGGACTAAATATGACAATTTATGATTTTAAAAAGACCTTTGGTGACTTTTCTTTTGAAATAAATGCCTAGGAATTTGATTTTGCCATTTTACGAAGTGGGGGAAAACATGCATATGCAAACTTTGCTCGTTTTTCATCGATTTTGAACATTTTGCATCAAAACATATAAAATGCATTTTGGAATATTTTGGTGTTTTGATGCATATCGAGCATTTTTAACCGTTTTCTGCTTGAGAATTAACCAAAAATGATGAGTATTTACACACTCATCAAAGATGTTAACTTTCTAATCCTCAATTGGACAATCTTGAAGAAGGTCGAGTCTGATGTTCTACATTTCTGTAGGACTAAAGAGCGAGTTGCATTTAACGATCTAAAGACTTCTTCTTATCACATTTATCAGAAAAGATTGTCAAAATTAGAAGAGAGCACTAATTGGGGGAGAGTGAAATGTCAGATTAATCCCCAATTAGACTTGCTCACACTGTTCTTCAGCAAGTTGATTCTCAAAAATATATTTGAGCTAATGGTATTCTTCTCACATGATTTCAAGTATTTGGGCTTATAACGTGTTCGATTAGAGTGTCAAAACCGGCAGGGGAAGAGACATACATCTAAGCGAGTAAACTTGATGAACTTAATACTTCTAAGTGATTGAAGAAATCCCGAGAAGACAAATGTCATTACATGAGATAAACTCAAGGTTTGACTCATGGCGTTTAGTGTTCTTATTCCAACTATGTGGGATAAGAGATGGAAGAGTGGGTTCACGGTGATAAAGAGAGTACACAAGTGTATTGTAATTTCGATGGGCATAATCAGGGAGAGATTAGGTATTTCGAATTTGTTTCACTTGAGAGCTTAATTAGTGATTCGGTAATAATCACTTATTAGGAGTTGATATCCTTGAGAGATAATCGATGATTCGGCATGCTTCTTGATGTCATCGGTTATTCTCTCTTGGGCATTGGTGCCGGGTTCTTGAGCTTCACTATCATCGGGGAAGAAAAGTATATGGGGTTATGCTCCGGACTTAATCTCACCGGTGTGCTCGGCTATGTCTTTCTTATATGTGTAATTGGGTTCTTGAGCTATTCGAGGATTTGCATCTTCAACTACTTGGGGAAATGGTTTCTTGACAACTTCTTAGTATGGCTCGCTTTAGACTTGATGGAAAGTTGAAGATTCTATTCAAGTGTGGGATGATATGTTCTTTGTTCTATCTTGATGATATAACCCGAGCGAAGAATCACAAAGATCATTCTTAAAAGGAGCGACAAGATCGATGATAATGGTGCTTCTTTGTGCACAGCTAAGGGAAAGCTTTGAATGCTCATCTAAAGGATTTTTGGTTTGGGGAAATTTGCCAAAGTCTAGCATATTTAAAGGCTCAATTTCTTCTTTTCAAGAGCCTCGGAAGCTTTGGTGGTGGATGTTTAAGAGATGAGGATTTCTATCTTCTACAACAAAGGCATTCGATATCCTTATCTCGGTACTTTTTATCATCATCTTCTTAAACTATATCATCTACTCTATCTTTGTAAATATTTATCAAAAACCAAATAGAAAATTATAAAACCAACAAAAAAACATAAAAATCAGAAAATTTGAAAAAATACCAAAAATATGTTTTCTTAAGACATAATGTGGTATAGCATATCTGGTCTTAGAAATGTCATTCAATAATGTGAGACCATAGATGAAGTTGGCGGGGAGGTGTAAATTTTCAACATGTCTAAAACTATGGCTTCACAGTTATTTGGTGTAACGTGTTTAAACTTATGGTTTGCTATTATTTGGATAGCAACCCGCTCTTCAAAAGAAGGAAAATGCTAAACAGCGATTTTCAAAAATTTCATGCACTTATCCTAAAACAAAACAAGGAAAGCATGTCTTCATAAAGGTTGCTATTCCTACAAATATTTTTCCTTCTATGATTCTTGAGAAAAATATTTGTTGTTTCTAAATAATTGGAAAATTGAGTTGCTTGAAAATCAATCGAGTCAAATTTTCACAAATTTGCAAAACTCAATCAATGATTTGGCTTGCTAAAACTTTTTATGAAATGGTCATTGATTGAGGGGAAAATGTTTTAAATTTATATCATTTAACCAGCTTATATAATCATCCTACATGCTTAACAGTAAAAGATGTTTACCTATGTTGAAGGACTAGGAATCTAGGATATGATTGTTAGGATTAGATGACTATAGTTTGATAAACACATTATTCTCATGCTTTACATGATCTGATTGATATGTTGGATTGACTTGTATTAGTCGATTGTTGTTTGGGTGATGTCGACCACCATATATTTGTATGCATGTTCACTAAGCATCACGGATATCATGGTATAAAAAGAATGTTCCCATCCGGATCCACAAAATAAGATGATTGGATCTTGAAAAGAAAGGGTAACTATATCTTGGAGTGCGACAAATGAAGAAGCAGAGCTTAATTGGACCTCTATGGAGAGTTGGCATGACAAATGCAGCGTCGAGGTCTCTTGCATCAATGACGGTTTTTCGACCCTACGGCAACATGAACCACCTAATGTATCTTTGTGCAGGACAAGTAGTGGATGATACCATTTTTCTTAAAACAATTTTGAAAATGGAAAAATATTGGTTTGAAAATAAATTGGACTAAATTTTGGAAATCAACCGGACTTTATTGTGTCAAATCTTAAGTCACTCAATCAACGACTACGGTCATCGATTGAGGGGGAGAGTGATTTCATTATTAAATATTTTCAAAAGATATTTCATCATCAGAGTCCGTTTTGTACAATATAAAGTGGTGATC
>OU343224.1:8689190-8810563 GCA_910596185.1 Chrysanthemum makinoi
TCTCATCTTGAAACAATATTTCCGACCTCAAGTTTTGCTCGACAAATCCATTCGGATCATGTCAAGCAAGGTTTTACCACAAGTCTATCTTAGCATCCTTAGTTCAGCCACCTCTACCCTTTTAGCATGTGCCTTCGAGATGGGCCAACATTCAGAGCCGTACAAAATAGCTGGTCTAATTGCCACCTTATAGAATTTTCCCTTTAACTTTAAGGTGATTTTCTTGTCACAAAGAACTCCGGCCACCCTCCATCTCGCCCACCCGCTCTAATCCGGTGGGTTACGTCCTCATCTATCCTCCCTGATTTGTGACTCCTCGATCCCAGGTATCTAAAAGACTCCTTGGGTGGCGGGATCGATCACCGATCGAATATCAATTTCTTCGCGGTGACCTGTCTCGATCCTCCCAAAATTAGATCTAAGGTATTCAGTCTTCTCTCTGCTCACTCGAAACCCATTGTCTTCAAGAGCCTCCCTCCAGTGCTCAAGTTTGATGTTAAACCCTTCCACCGATTCTGCCACCAACACAATGTCATCAGCAAAAATCATGTTCCACGGGATGCCCTCTTGTACCCCTCGAGATAACTCATCTATAAAGAAGAGTCTTCAAGGGGCTCTCCATTAGTGAGGTTAAAAAGTATTTGTGGGATCTAGTGGTATGGTAGCAGGATTGTGGTTGAGGATATCTGCACGTTGAAGAAGATCCAGGGCATGGAGTTTTACAACAAACCCAATCCCGCCGAGGTAGGGTATGGGGAAGGTAAAATGTAGACAGATCCTACCCCTACTCTAGGGTAAACCCGAGGGTAGAGAGACTGCTTCCAACGAGACCTCCAGCAAGTGCAGGTGTGTGGGTGAGATAGGAAAGAAATAAGAGTACAAAACATACAACAATATGCAAAACGCATAAGCAAAAAAGAAAAGCAGTGAACAAGTAAAGCAGACGGAGCAGAAACAAAAAAGGAAACCGAGCAAAAGCACAAGCGAAAGAGAACAAAAGCAAAGTGCAACCAAAAACAAAGAGCCAAGACACAAAGAAAAGCAGGCCAACCTAAGGGAGCACGTAGAGCAAAGCAAAGCAGCACACGAGGCCTAAAGCCAAGGCAAAACACACGAGGCACCAAAAACCAAAACACAAGGAACAAGAAAAGCATGCAAACCTAAGGGAGCAACACATAGCAACGCAAACAACACATTGGGCCTAAAGCTACGGCAAAGCAGAAACGAGGCCTCAAAAACCAAAAACGCATGGGGCAAGGCAAGAAAGAGACGCCTAAAATCGAACACCCAAAACAACCTAAACCCGCTAAGCACCCAACCTAACTACCCGCAAATCCTAATTCTATCTCTCCACCCCTTCCTATCTAAGGTCATGTACTCGGTCAGACGAAGCTCCATCATGTCTAGCTTAAGTCTATCCTCCCACCTGAGATTGCGTCTACCCCTTCTCCTCACACCATCAACTACTAGCGCTTGACCCTTCTATCTCGCTGATTGTGGCCTCTCCTGACATGACTGAACCACCTCAACCTTCCTTCTCTCATCTTCGAAACAATATTTCCGACCTCAAGTTTTGCTCGACAAATCCATTCGGATCATGTCAAGCAAGGTTTTACCACAAGTCTATCTTAGCATCCTTAGTTCAGCCACCTCTACCCTTTTAGCATGTGCCTTCGAGATGGGCCAACATTCAGAGCCGTACAAAATAGCTGGTCTAATTGCCACCTTATAGAATTTTCCCTTTAACTTTAAGGTGATTTTCTTGTCACAAAGAACTCCCGGCGCCACCCTCCATCTCGCCCACCCGCTCTAATCCGGTGGGTTACGTCCTCATCTATCCTCCCTGATTTGTAGCTCCTCGATCCCAGGTATCTAAAAGACTCCTTGGGTGGCAGGATCTGATCACCGATCTGAATATCAATTTCTTCGCGGTGACCTGTCTCGATCCTCTCAAAATTAGATCTAAGGTATTCAGTCTTCTCTCTGCTCACTTGAAACCCATTGTCTTCAAGAGCCTCCCTCCAGTGCTCAAGTTTGATGTTAAACCCTTCCGCCGATTCTGCCACCAACACAATGTCATCAGCAAAAATCATGTTCCACGGGATGCCCTCTTGTACCCCTCGAGATAACTCATCTATAAAGAAGAGTCTTCAAGGGGCTCTCCATTAGTGAGGTTAAAAAGTATTTGTGGGATCTAGTGGTATGGTAGCAGGATTGTGGTTGAGGATATCTGCACGTTGAAGAAGATCCAGGGCATGGAGTTTTACAACAAACCCAATCCCGCCGAGGTAGGGTATGGGGAAGGTAAAATGTAGACAGATCCTACCCCTACTCTAGGGTAAACCCAGGAGGTAGAGAGCGCTTCCAACGAGACCTCCAGCAAGTGCAGGTGTGTGGGTGAGATAGGAAAGAAATAAGAGTACAAAACATACAACAATATGCAAAATGCAAGCAAAAGAAAAACAGTGAACAAGTAAAGCAGGACGGAGCGAGAAAAAAAAAGGAAACCGCGCAAAAGCACAAGCGAAAGAGAACAAAAGCAAAGTGCAACCAAAAACAAAGAGCCAAGACACAAAGAAAAGCAGGCCAACCTAAGGGAGCACGTAGAGCAAAGCAAAGCAGCACACGAGGCCTAAAGCCAAGGCAAAACACACGAGGCACCAAAAACCAAAACACAAGGAACAAGAAAAGCATGCAAACCTAAGGGAGCAACACATAGCAACGCAAACAACACATTGGGCCTAAGGCTACGGCAAAGCAGAAACGAGGCCTCAAAAACCAAAAACGCATGGGGCAAGGCAAGAAAGAGACGCCTAAAATCCGAACACCCAAAAACAACCTAAACCCGCTAAGCACCCAACCTAACTACCCGCAAATCCTAATTCTATCTCTCCACCCCTTCCTATCTAAGGTCATGTACTCGGTCAGACGAAGCTCCATCATGTCTAGCTTAAGTCTATCCTCCCACCTGAGATTGCGTCTACCCCTTCTCCTCACACCATCAACTACTAGCGCTTCGACCCTTCTATCTGGCGCTGATTGTGGCCTTCTCCTGACATGACTGAACCACCTCAACCTTCCTTCTCTCATCTTCGAAACAATATTTCCGACCTCAAGTTTTGCTCTGACAAATCCATTCTGGATCATGTCAAGCAAGGTTTTACCACAAGTCTATCTTAGCATCCTTAGTTCAGCCACCTCTACCCTTTTAGCATGTGCCTTCGAGATGGGCCAACATTCAGAGCCGTACAAAATAGCTGGTCTAATTGCCACCTTATAGAATTTTCCCTTTAACTTTAAGGTGATTTTCCTGTCACAAAGAACTCCCGGCGCCACCCTCCATCTCGCCCACCCCGCTCTAATCCGGTGGGTTACGTCCTCATCTATCCTCCCTGATTTGTAGCTCCTCGATCCCAGGTATCTAAAAGACTCCTTGGGTGGCAGGATCTGATCACCGATCTGAATATCAATTTCTTCGCGGTGACCTGTCTCGATCCTCTCAAAATTAGATCTAAGGTATTCAGTCTTCTCTCTGCTCACTCGAAACCCATTGTCTTCAAGAGCCTCCCTCCAGTGCTCAAGTTTGATGTTAAACCCTTCCGCCGATTCTGCCACCAATACAATGTCATCAGCAAAAATCATGTTCCACGGGATGCCCTCTTGTACCCCTCGAGATAACTCATCTATAAAGAAGAGTCTTCAAGGGGCTCTCCATTAGTGAGGTTAAAAAGTATTTGTGGGATCTAGTGGTATGGTAGCAGGATTGTGGTTGAGGATATCTGCACATTGAAGAAGATCCAGGGCATGGAGTTTTACAACAAACCCAATCCCGCCGAGGTAGGGTATGGGGAAGGTAAAATGTAGACAGATCCTACCCCTACTCTAGGGTAAACCCGAGGGTAGAGAGACTGCTTCCAACGAGACCTCCAGCAAGTGCAGGTGTGTGGGTGAGATAGGAAAGAAATAAGAGTACAAAACATACAACAATATGCAAAACGCAAGCAAAAGAAAACAGGCAGAACAAGTAAAGCAGACGGAGCAGAAACAAAAAAGGAAACCGAGCAAAAGCACAAGAGAAAGAGAACAAAAGCAAAGTGCAACCAAAAACAAAGAGCCAAGACACAAAGAAAAGCAGGCCAACCTAAGGGAGCACGTAGAGCAAAGCAAAGCAGCACACGAGGCCTAAAGCCAAGGCAAAACACACGAGGCACCAAAAACCAAAACACAAGGAACAAGAAAAGCATGCAAACCTAAGGGAGCAACACATAGCAACGCAAACAACACATTGGGCCTAAGGCTACGGCAAAGCAGAAACGAGGCCTCAAAAACCAAAAACGCAAGGGGCAAGGCAAGAAAGAGACGCCTAAAATCCGAACACCCAAAAACAACCTAAACCCGCTAAGCACCCAGCCTAACTACCCGCAAATCCTAATTCTATCTCTCCACCCCTTCCTATCTAAGGTCATGTCCTCGGTCAGACGAAGCTCCATCATGTCTAGCTTAAGTCTATCCTCCCACCTGAGATTGGGTCTACCCCTTCTCCTCACGCCATCAACTACTAGTGCTTCGACCCTTCTGACTGGCGCTGATTGTGGCCTCCTCTTGACATGACCGAACCACCTCAACCTTCCTTCTCTCATCTTCGAAACAATATTTTTGACCTCAAGTTTTGCTCTGACAAATCCATTCTGGATCATGTCAAGCAAGGTTTTACCACAAGTCTATCTTAGCATCCTTAGTTCAACCACCTCTACCCTTTTAGCATGTGCCTTCGAGATGGGCCAACATTCAGAGCCGTACAAAATAGCTGGTCTAATTGCCACCTTATAGAATTTTCCCTTTAACTTTAAGGTGATTTTCCTGTCACAAAGAACTCCCGGCGCCACCCTCCATCTCGCCCACCCCGCTCTAATCCGGTGGGTTACGTCCTCATCTATCCTCCCTGATTTGTAGCTCCTCGATCCCAGGTATCTAAAAGACTCCTTGGGTGGCAGGATCTGATCACCGATCTGAATATCAATTTCTTCGCGGTGACCTGTCTCGATCCTCCCAAAATTAGATCTAAGGTATTCAGTCTTCTCTCTGCTCACTCGAAACCCATTGTCTTCAAGAGCCTCCCTCCAGTGCTCAAGTTTGATGTTAAACCCTTCCGCCGATTCTGCCACCAACACAATGTCATCAGCAAAAATCATGTTCCACGGGATGCCCTCTTGTACCCCTCGAGATAACTCATCTATAAAGAAGAGTCTTCAAGGGGCTCTCCATTAGTGAGGTTAAAAAGTATTTGTGGGATCTAGTGGTATGGTAGCAGGATTGTGGTTGAGGATATCTGCACATTGAAGAAGATCCAGGGCATGGAGTTTTACAACAAACCCAATCCCGCCGAGGTAGGGTATGGGGAAGGTAAAATGTAGACAGATCCTACCCCTACTCTAGGGTAAACCCGAGGGTAGAGAGACTGCTTCCAACGAGACCTCCAGCAAGTGCAGGTGTGTGGGTGAGATAGGAAAGAAATAAGAGTACAAAACATACAACAATATGCAAAACGCAAGCAAAAGAAAACAGGCAGAACAAGTAAAGCAGACGGAGCAGAAACAAAAAAGGAAACCGAGCAAAAGCACAAGCGAAAGAGAACAAAAGCAAAGTGCAACCAAAAACAAAGAGCCAAGACACAAAGAAAAGCAGGCCAACCTAAGGGAGCACGTAGAGCAAAGCAAAGCAGCACACGAGGCCTAAAGCCAAGGCAAAACACACGAGGCACCAAAAACCAAAACACAAGGAACAAGAAAAGCATGCAAACCTAAGGGAGCAACACATAGCAACGCAAACAACACATTGGGCCTAAAGATACGGCAAAGCATAAACGAGGCCTCAAAAACCAAAAACGCATGGGGCAAGGCAAGAAAGAGACGCCTAAAATCCGAACACCCAAAAACAACCTAAACCCGCTAAGCACCCAGCCTAACTACCCGCAAATCCTAATTCTATCTCTCCACCCCTTCCTATCTAAGGTCATGTCCTCGGTCAGACGAAGCTCCATCATGTCTAGCTTAAGTCTATCCTCCCACCTGAGATTGCGTCTACCCCTTCTCCTCACACCATCAACTACTAGCGCTTCGACCCTTCTATCTGGCGCTGATTGTGGCCTCCTCCTGACATGACTGAACCACCTCAACCTTCCTTCTCTCATCTTCGAAACAATATTTCTGACCTCAAGTTTTGCTCTGACAAATCCATTCTGGATCATGTCAAGCAAGGTTTTACCACAAGTCTATCTTAGCATCCTTAGTTCAACCACCTCTACCCTTTTAGCATGTGCCTTCGAGATGGGCCAACATTCAGAGCCGTACAAAATAGCTGGTCTAATTGCCACCTTATAGAATTTTCCCTTTAACTTTAAGGTGATTTTTCTGTCACAAAGAACTCCCGGCGCCACCCTCCATCTCGCCCACCCCGCTCTAATCCGGTGGGTTACGTCCTCATCTATCCTCCCTGATTTGTAGCTCCTCGATCCCAGGTATCTAAAAGACTCCTTGGGTGGCAGGATCTGATCACCGATCTGAATATCAATTTCTTCGCGGTGACCTGTCTCGATCCTCCCAAAATTAGATCTAAGGTATTCAGTCTTCTCTCTGCTCACTTGAAACCCATTGTCTTCAAGAGCCTCCCTCCAGTGCTCAAGTTTGATGTTAAACCCTTCCGCCGATTCTGCCACCAACACAATGTCATCAGCAAAAATCATGTTCCACGGGATGCCCTCTTGTACCCCTCGAGATAACTCATCTATAAAGAAGAGTCTTCAAGGGGCTCTCCATTAGTGCGGTTAAAAATTATTTGTGGGATCTAGTGGTATGGTAGCAGGATTGTGGTTGAGGATATCTGCACATTGAAGAAGATCCAGGGCATGGAGTTTTACAACAAACCCAATCCCGCCGAGGTAGGGTATGGGGAAGGTAAAATGTAGACAGATCCTACCCCTACTCTAGGGTAAACCCGAGGGTAGAGAGACTGCTTCCAACGAGACCTCCAGCAAGTGCAGGTGTGTGGGTGAGATAGGAAAGAAATAAGAGTACAAAACATACAACAATATGCAAAACGCAAGCAAAAGAAAACAGGCAGAACAAGTAAAGCAGACGGAGCAGAAACAAAAAAGGAAACCGAGCAAAAGCACAAGCGAAAGAGAACAAAAGCAAAGTGCAACCAAAAACAAAGAGCCAAGACACAAAGAAAAGCAGGCCAACCTAAGGGAGCACGTAGAGCAAAGCAAAGCAGCACACGAGGCCTAAAGCCAAGGCAAAACACACGAGGCACCAAAAACCAAAACACAAGGAACAAGAAAAGCATGCAAACCTAAGGGAGCAACACATAGCAACGCAAACAACACATTGGGCCTAAGGCTACGGCAAAGCAGAAACGAGGCCTCAAAAACCAAAAACGCAAGGGGCAAGGCAAGAAAGAGACGCCTAAAATCCGAACACCCAAAAACAACCTAAACCCGCTAAGCACCCAGCCTAACTACCCGCAAATCCTAATTCTATCTCTCCACCCCTTCCTATCTAAGGTCATGTCCTCGGTCAGACGAAGCTCCATCATGTCTAGCTTAAGTCTATCCTCCCACCTGAGATTGCGTCTACCCCTTCTCCTCACACCATCAACTACTAGCGCTTCGACCCTTCTATCTGGCGCTGATTGTGGCCTCCTCCTGACATGACTGAACCACCTCAACCTTCCTTCTCTCATCTTCGAAACAATATTTCTGACCTCAAGTTTTGCTCTGACAAATCCATTCTGGATCATGTCAAGCAAGGTTTTACCACAAGTCTATCTTAGCATCCTTAGTTTAACCACCTCTACCCTTTTAGCATGTGCCTTCGAGATGGGCCAACATTCAGAGCCATACAAAATAGCTGGTCTAATTGCCACCTTATAGAATTTTCCCTTTAACTTTAAGGTGATTTTTCTGTCACAAAGAACTCCCGGCGCCACCCTCCATCTTGCCCACCCCGCTCTAATCCGGTGGGTTACGTCCTCATCTATCCTCCCTGATTTGTAGCTCCTCGATCCCAGGTATCTAAAAGACTCCTTGGGTGGCAGGATCTGATCACCGATCTGAATATCAATTTCTTCGCGGTGACCTGTCTCGATCCTCCCAAAATTAGATCTAAGGTATTCAGTCTTCTCTCTGCTCACTCGAAGGCCATTGTCTTCAAGAGCCTCCCTCCAGTGCTCAAGTTTGATGTTTAACCCTTCCGCCGATTCTGCCACCAACACAATGTCATCAGGAAAAATCATGTTCCACGGGATGCCCTCTTGTACCCCTCGATATAACTCATCTAGAATCAAGGCGAAAAGGTAAGGGCTAATGTGGATCCCTGTGGAGCCCAACTTCCATAGGGAAAAACTCTGAGATCCCCACTGAGGAGTGTACACGAGTCTTAGCTCCCTCGTACATATCTATAATGACTCTCACGTATCTCTTTGGGGTCCCTTTATCAATAAGAATTCTCCAAATCAACTCGCGTGGGACACTATCATAAGTGAAGAGAACCACGGTCTTTGAAACTGAAGTACTGGACTTGTTGCGGAGGTGAGTTTTGATGGATTGTATCATGAATGTCATCAGCATAGATGAGTAAAGCAAGGAAGTAAGAACCTTTGGTGAAGGTGAATAAAGAGGTGTCAGCATAGCTTTGAGTGAAGCCCAATGCTAGGAGAAAAGTGATGAGATTAGTGAACCATTGTCTATTAGCTTGTTTAAGTCCATAGAGTGACTTCTTAAGCCTCCATACTATGTTAGGAGATAGAACACTAGAGTAACCTTGTGGAACAATCATCTTTCCACCCCTCACATTTTGATGAGGTGTGTTTGGACATGAAGTTTAATGAATGATACCATGATTATGAAAGTAATATGTTAAAGTTGAATTTAGGAATTATGTGCCATTATCACTTCTAATGGTTTTGATTGTTTTGCAAAAGTGCTTTTGAACATATGCACATAATGCTTTGAGGTTAGTGGTGGGGTGTGTTTTGTTGGGCATTAGATATGTCAAACTACTCTTGAGTGATCATCAACAATAGTGAGAAAATACTTGCATTTGTTAATGGTTGTATGTTTGTATGGTCCCAGACATCAACATGGATAAGATCAAACAAGCGAGTTCCATAAGAAGTGCGTGTGTTAAAAGGTAAACTTTGTTTCTTAGTAAGTGGACACACATCACATATAGAGTTTGAAGTACATCTAAATAATGGTGCTAATGACTTTATTTTCTTAAGAACTGTAAATGAAGATTGGCCAAGTCTTGAATGCCCGAGTGATGAGTTGTTGGTGGTGTGTGATATATCAGAAGAAATGAATGAGCTTGATGGTGGTGGTGAAATGAAGTATAGACCATCACAAAGGGTGCAATGTGCAATCCATGAAATGAAGTATAGACCATCACAAAGGGTACAATGTGCAATCCTCTTCTTCTAGTACTGGAAAATGCAGTAGGAAGCAGTGGGTGTAAGTGAGATAGATGTACCATGAATTAGTTTACTGAAATGATGTTGTATGTGAATGAAGGTATGTAGAATACATTATGCAGTGTAAATGTTTGCATTGATGATGACTAATTTATAGGTTTTAACTTTAATAGTGTGGCCATTTGTAGTGTTACAAGGATTGGTGTAGTGATTGTGTGAATATTATTCATTATGGTGAGTGTAATGGAAATGTGGTATGTTGCTCCACTATCAATTATCCAAGAATCTTTAATATTGGTGATTAGAGTAGCAATGAATTTAGGAAGAATCTTAAGACTTTTGGATGACAAGATACCTTGTGAGAGACCACCTTAATTATTCTGTAGCATGAGCAAAGCCAAAACCTAATTGAGTTGGTTCTACAACCGGTCCATCTTTGTAGACACATGTGTTTAGCTTGTTGACTTGGTTGCACCTGTACACTTGTGGATGTAGCCTGTTGCCTTGGTTCCTCTTGTCCAAACACCACATTAACTGTCCTTGTAGACCTGTTTTCATGAGAAAATTTGTTAAACTCTTATATTTTTCATGTAGTGGGTGCCCTACTGGATATCCAACACTTTTCGTAGTAAACTCCTTTCTTAAAGGTTCTTCTCCTCTTTGTGCTGTTGTTTGGATTGAAGTTGTTTCTTCTGTCTAATCATGTGTTTGGTTTAAGAGTGTTTGACTCTCTTGTGGCATTGTTCCTCTGGGTTGGACTGTATGTAGGCCTTGATTGATTGGTGTAGGTGTTAAAAATGGTAGATAGGTGTTAAAAATGGTAGATGCCATAGGTTTTGCACAGAGACCTTTCCTTTGATTTTCTTCTTGTTTGATCATGGTGTAAGCTTTAGTCACTGATGGTAATGGTTTGCATAAGAAGAATTTGTCCTCTCACATTTGAATATCCTTCATCAAGCCCTATTAAAAACTGAATCAACCTCTTCTTCTGATCTCTCTCACCATTAACCCTTCCATTCTCACAGTTGCAAGCACAAAAAAACATGTAAGAAGCCTCCAAGGCATCAAATTCATCCCAAAAACCTTTTAGCTTATGATAGTAAATCTCAATCGTACAATGTGTCCATCAATTTGAACATACTGTTCTTGCAATTCAATCTACAATTTTGACAAAGAATTGATGAAATTCATATTATTGTTGATTTGCTCACTCACAGTATTCAATATCCAAGAGACTAGCTTATCATTGTTTCTCTCCCATAGTGATATGAGATCAGAAGTCAAAATTTTCATCTTATTCTTTGCATTCAATGGAATCATGATTAATCTTTTCCACGAGCTATAGTTGTCACAACCAGTTAATTTCTTTGAAATGAGGATTAACCTTGGATGATCAGTTTGATGCAAGAAGAGTGGATGGTTAGATGTGATTTCACCATTGTTTGTGTTGTTGCCAGTGGTTAAGGTTGAATTTGAATTTTTTTTGAGTTATGTGGTGTGAATTTGGTAAGGATTTGAGTTGAATTGATCTTGTATTCGTGTTCTTGATGTGATTATGAGTGGAAAACAAGTTATTTGATTGAAAATTGGTGGTTTAATGGTGGTTTGTTATGATGGTCAAAATTTGTTGTGGTGGTCAAAGTTAGTTACTGATGGTGGAGTTAGTTATCGATAGTAGATTTGGGTGGTGATTGTGGTTGAGCAAGATCTTTGCTCTGATACCATATAGAGAATGAGAGAAAAGCCATTAAGGCAGGAAAAGTTGTTATTTCTCATTAAGTGGAAATGAAAAGTACTGGATCCTACTTATAGACTTTAAAAGTCAAACTAGAAAAAGTCAACTATACTACAAACTATCAAATAAGCAAATGTTATACCACACTAAACTGTTACAGATACAAAAAATGAATCAAATACTACAACAACAACTACATATTTACATTGGATTACAAAGTACTTTAACACTGTGATGAAGCTTGAACTTTGAAGGCAATGTTGACTTGCTCTGTTGTGACTTGTTCTGCTGTAAGATGTTGTGAACTTGATGAGTTGAAGCTAAGCTAGTGATATGTTCTCCTTTAGGTACAATGGAGTCTTTGTATGTCTACACTTGTGTAATGATTCTCTTTTGTAACTATTCATTTGGAGTTAATCAAGTGTTAGGTCACTAGATTTACAACACAAGCTTAATAGAAAGAGATAAAGGCGATTGAACAACACACAAACACACACACACGTACAAGTAAAGAAAGGTTAGGCGTAGAGTGTATGTGAAAGAGTAAATTGAATAACCAACCCTCAAGTGAGGGTTATACAAGAGTATTTATAGGCAAGGAGCTAGGGCAACACTCCCACTCCTTCCCTTTTCCTTAATGGACATGGGCCTAAGCTTATGGGCCTTCTACATAAGCTAGACCTTAAACAAACATAAAGGCCATAATAAGCTACCTATTACATATGAGTAACTAACACTTGAATAAAGGTTTAGGATTGATTCCAACAATCTCCCCCTCAAGTGTTGGTGATGAAAAACGGTGAAGGCGTTGATGTAATAGAAGCTTTGACGTCTTCTGACATTCTTCTTTCTTGTGAGAAGAATTGCCTTGATTCGAACAATCTCCCAAGTGTAGAGAGATAGTTTTCTTTGAACAGTTATGCTTTGACGTCATCTTTAACTTTTTTCTTTGATCATTGTTCTTTGTGATGAAAGTGATAGTATGTTGTTATCTGCATCTAGCCTGCCTCAGGTCTGCTTCGATGCTTCAGTGTCTCCACGTCTTTCTCCAACATGCTCACACACTCTTTAACGATGGATTACGGTACTGATGAAGTTCTTTAAGTCTTTAACTTTGTAGATTCTTTGATATGACGAAGAATCATTATGACTTTTGTGTTGCTTTAATATAGAACTTCTTTGATGATGTTGTTGGTGTGAACAAGTGAAGAATCTGCACGATCATTCCGCTCCAGAGCTTCCATAAGAATTAAACATTAAAACGGTTAGTAATAAGCGGATTCCGGCACTTACAAGTTTGAACTTCGAGAGTGTTAACAGCATAGTGTGAAAACACAACTCTAATTCTTACAAAGGCCGTTTCTGAATCGGAGTCCCACAAGTGAGATAACACGATGTATTGAAGTACACCTACGATTCAGATGAGTCGCTGAGGTACACCGAAGCATCACCTCACGACTGTAGACCGTTTGAGACCACTAAACGCAATCCTCGGGGAGTTGCCGAAGCGACCTGCTGTCAGGGCTGTTTGATGTTGACCCTGGCAGGAGTTTCTATTCAATCACTGAGGATCACAAATGTGAACCTCTCATAAATGTTCTCGACAGATTGCTAGGATCTGTGAAGGACTCGATAATGTACCACTGAAATTCTTATTGTTGAATGTCAAGTGATGAAATGTCAAGTGTACCTAAGAGATCTTTTGATGAATCTCGTGGCTCTAGACTCAATAGTGCGTTTTGGTTTCCTGAGCGGAGACTAGGGAGAGGGTCTCCTTCTTCAATACCATCAATATCTAAGAGAAAGCCGATAGTTTACGTAGGGTTCCCTGTGAGAATGAAACAAGCTTCTGTTGAGAGAAACTTGAGTGGTTAAGAAGGTTTAGTGCATGCGTCACTGGGTCCATGACGACTTTTAATCTTCAATACCGGTGTCATCTAGTGACAACCAGTAGCATATGAATTGAACCCGGTGTCTGCCCTAAGTTGAATAATCTGGAGGGCTATTTCTTTTCACCCTTTTCTTTGCATTTCTTTTTAATTCTTCAACTCCTTCTTTCTCCGATTCTCATTCTCTCCTTTTTACAATCATACCTAAGGACTTCTAAATTCTAACTATTGGTAGTGTCCTTGGGTAGATCCCTCCGGCTCTGGCGGATCATAGGACGGTTATTCCTAACCTTAATCACCTTATAACTCCATTGCCATAAAACCAATTTCAAGAAAATCTCTCAAAGGGTTTGTAGATGAAAACATGTTTGAACCACTATGAGAGTTTTATATTTTAGCAGAAATACTCCCCCTCCACATGTGCTTTAGATTTTTGAAGGAAATCGGCACAGTGAGGAAAGAGCGCGCACTTTTGAATTGATCGACTCAAGATAGACATTCCCCCGAGAGACACGGTTACGTGGCATAGTTAAAGAGTTGCATTATCAGCTTTTAGGTGACAACTAACTCTAATAACTATCTTGAAGGTGTGGACAACCCTGAAAGGTTGTCAAACCTATCAAGGTTCATGTCTACCAAGAGTTTCTCGAATGGTACATTCTACTCGGACAAGTCCTTTGCGAGACACGTTTACATCACTAGCGAACTAGCTTGAAATTATTACCCGTCCCGGACAAGTCTTTTCGAGTTACTGACAGTTAAGATCTCGTCAATTCTTGGGTTAAAGTCTTTTCACACGAGAGTTCATATAGCAAAACACAACATATTTCTTATCACGTATTTTCTCCCCCTAAAAAATGGCATATAAAATGTTATTTTTGAAAAGTTGAGAATAAATATGACCATTTCGAGTGTTGCGGGAAGAATGACCATTGTGAACAATTTGTGAACAAAGTTTTAAGTCAAGTACTCCCCCTCAACGAGTGATATAAACGGTTGAGGTTTTGAAAATCATAAGGGAAAGTACTTGTTCTTTTGAGCAAAACCTTGAAAAAGTGAAAGGTTTGATAGGTTTTACTCAAAAGTAAGAAGCTTTCGCTCCTTTTATAAGGATTGTGGCACTGAAGCGTACCACATGGTCCTTTATTTACAAGTACGGGTTGTACACTGTAATGTGTGCACAAGCCATTGACATAATAAATCATACATCCAAATTTATAATGAAAGAAGCAGTTCAAGGGGTACCAGGTAGTCCAGAGATGTCGCCAGGAGTGTGAATCGGGCGTTGAAAGCCGGTGATGTTAATCCTGGGTCGACCACCAACATAGCTTTCCAATCTTCTGAACTGATCCCTTCTATACAACCGTTCATCAATCATCATGATGATCCTCTTCACATCCCTTCGATCCTGAGAATTCCATCGCTTAGGAGACCCGATCTTTTGGTGTAAATCCTTCAACCGATAAGCCAATCCGTCCCTAACCATCTTCAAAGTGTGATCTCCAAAATTGTGAAGATCTCTGCATGCCATCAAGCAATTTCTTTGAAGTTCGCTGCGGTAAATGACGCCGAATGGTTTGCTGATGAGTGTAAGTTGTGAGAGCTGGTTGATGTCGGGAAGATCAAGCTGCGGTGGAGTGAAGTTGACATGGGTCTGATAAGATTCAACTGCCAGCTGGAGATCTTCTACACGTTCTTTGATAACTATGCGTCTGATGAAGATGAGTACTGACTTGATGAATTCACGTTGTACTTCAGTGGAGAATTGTCTCATACGACCTTGTACTTTGGCAAGGTACATGTCTTCGATGTCGTTGATAGACAAATTCTCAAAGTCAGCTTCAGATAATGCATAATCCCTTTCGTCTTGTCTCTTGACCACAATATTCTTGAGATACGTGTAGTCCCATTTGGACGAAAGATCAACGTGTTTGATGGCAATGATGTTTTTAGTACTGACCACTGCATGTTGAGACTTCTGTACCTGGCAGCTTCTGTAGTAGATTATTCGGCGTTTCGGCCAATGATGAATCCCATACATTGCATCTCGGTCGTATGCTTCCACTTTGTTGGAGAATAAGTGATTAGCTCTTTCCTCGATAGCTATGCAGTTTGAGTATTCGGCTGCTGGGAATGGAAGTGTCAGGGATGTAGCGTATTTCCTTGAACCATCGCCACCGTGAAGAAGAAATTCCAAGTCTTTGTTGAAGAAATATCTGAATGGGATCCTAGGCTGATCTGGTTGGCCGATCGTTGGTAGTGGTTTAGACCAGTCGGTGTAATATGGAGGGTTGTCCCGCTTCATAAAGTCGATGTTTGCTTCTGGGTTGAGCCAATCCATGTTATTAGACATAGCTCGAGCAATGTTGTCAAGGTGATATTCGACCTCGATGGCACTTTCTGAGCTATCTTTCCACAGTTGAAAAGCTTCATTCTTGATTCGCCGCAACTCAGATTTCGTCATCTTCTTTACTCGGAATTTTTCTTGCAGTATCTTTGCATGCTCCAATGTATTACCGTCTACCAGATATTGACCTTCAGCAGGGTAGGGAGTGGAATTAACAATAGTAGAGAACCATTCAAATTCCTCTGTATTATCTTCATCTAGCCATGATACGACGTCAACTTTGGGCGCCTTCTTCTTCTTTTGTTTAGACCTAGATGAGGATTCTGGTTTCTGAACTTTGTCGGGAGAGGCGGGTTGTTGTTGGGGCTAATGGTATTCTTCATCGTCACCACCCGTATACTCAAAGTGGTCACCAATTTTCTGAGTCTGGGGTGGTGTCTCAGAATCCTGAGGTTTATCTGCAGAAGAACGAGGATGGCATCTTTGTTGAGCAGGAGTCCTTTGTGGTGGAGGTTGCATCGAGTATTGAATGGAGGATGATTCATCAGACTTCTTTGTGCGTTTAGGCTCTTTATCCTTATCCTGATCTTTGTCTTCATCATCTCTTGAACGCTTAGGCCTTGCAGCCTCTTCTCTGAATGATGACTTGAGTTGGTATTCCAGCAATGCTTCAAACAACTTAGCTTCGTGGGAGGAAAATGTTGCAGAGCGTTTCGACATTTGGGCTACTAGCCGGTTCACCAATTCATCATCTGAGAAGATTGTAGTTTCAACTGGATTGATGCTCAAATTCATTGGAGTTGATTTCATGGCTTGCTTGGCTAAATGTAAGAGATTTGGATAAAGTTGTCTGGTATACATCTCTTTTGTCAGTTTCGGAACGACCTCCATTAAGAACTTGTGAGTGTATCCTTTTATCATCTCGTCCATGCTCCCTTGAAGATCATCCTTCATAAGCTTCTGTACATACTCCCTTTCAACTTGCATCTTGTCATTCTCATCATGAAGGTATGTTAACTGGTCAGCAATAAAATTTAGCTTTTTGTAAAGCATGTCTTTCTTTCTAACATGTTTGACCGCATTCATAATTCTTTTTTGAGTATGAGAAATCCAAGATCGAGGTGGCTTCTTTACTTATTTGGATGTTGATTTGGTTGATTTCTTTGATGGTGGTGGTGAAGAATGAGAAGATGAATCTGATGATGAAGAGACATGAGGAGACTCTGGATCCTTTGGAGGTGCAGAGGTTTTCTCCTCTGATCGAGCAGGACTATCTAGCAGAAACTTATCATAATCAGTGTCATCTCCAGACTTATCTTTCTCTTCAGTCTTTTCTGTCTCAGTCTTTTCTTTGTCACCCTCATCTTTCTCGGACTTTTCTTTAATAGGTTCCTCAAATTCATGCTCAATAGTTTCTTCCACGGGCTTTAGTTGTTGCTCCAAAGTGGTGGCACCAGATCCCTTATCGGGTCGATTAACCGCATCAGGATCTGGTGAAGGTTGAGCTGCACCACTTGACCCTCCGGGGCCACCCATTTGATCTTTAGAAAATTCTTTTGCCACGTGTTGGAGTCTAAGGAATTTGAACTTCTTCCTGTATGAAATATCCAGTTGCTCTTCTTCTTCATCTGAGCTTTCTTCATAAGGCACAAGTACAGGAGTCTTCCCTTTTCCTATGTCAGCTGGTGGACTTGGAGGTTTAGCTGCTGAAGGAGGTTCTTCGGTTGCAGATTCAGAGTAGAAGATCTCTTCGTATGATTGTGTATCTTCAGAGCTTTCGTCCACAAGCTTTCTTTGCGGTTCAGGCTCAGACTCAGGAATGGGAAAAGGAGTAGATTCCTTAGAGGGAACAGTCCTTTTTTGTGGAGGATTCCTCTTGGGGATTATCCTCTGACTTTCAATACTTGCAGCACTTCCTGCACTGCCTCTTCTGGTTCTCCGTATAGGTGTTCCAGAAGACTTCTCATCGAGATGACCAACTTTGCCTTCTCTTACTGCTACAAGATACCTTTTGTATGTTTCAAGCTTTTTGATTTCATTTGTCAGAAGGTGATCGTAACACAAAGACCCTGTTTCTTTGTTGACGATTCCTTGATTCTGACTGATAGGATGGGTTCCGTCAACATGTCGTGATTGTCGGGTCATTGAGCCTCTTGGGAATGTCAGGATGAAGTCCAAGTGCTCTCTGATCAACTTTGTGTATCGACATAGGGAATCTTTGAGCCAAGCTTTTTGATAAATGACATCATGTCATCCCATATCGAGCTTCAATTTCGATGTCCTTCTTGTTGATTAATGACCAAAATATTTGCAGCTCCATGAGCTTGAGATGCTCATAGCCACCGCCACGACCGTGAGACCTGACTTGGTGATGATGATGTAGAGGGTTCTCCACGGTTGAGGAATGTTCTTAAGCTCCATATGGGAATGCTTAGTGATAATTCCTGAAGCTTCATCATAGCCAATATCCATAAGGAATTGCAGAACTGTCTCTTCAGTAGGTGTGGCATAGAAGTCGGTTGGTTCGATATCAGGAATAAGAAGAAAAGCCCGTAAATCTGCATGTGTGATGGTGATTTGTTTATGATTTAACGTCACTGTCACTGCACTTTGACCTTTGATCCTTTGCATTGAATTCCAGAATTTTTGTATGTAGATCTCCTGCATCAGGAGAGTGTGAGAGCATGTTCTGGTATGGATGATTCCTAAGAATATCCACAGCAATCAAGCAAGAAGATTCTGAGCATGTGAGGGTTTCAAAGTCAACTCTGAGATTGTTCTTTACAATCTTTCTTGGATAGCCATTAGGGAAGATATCGGCAATTGTGAGAACCTCAGGTGCATCCACATTCATTTGAGCAGTCATGTCGTGATCTGAAATAACATTAGCCAAAAGAACCAACATATCGAAAGACATAATGTTAGTCAACAGAAGGTTTTTATTGACTAATTATTGAATGTACTGTGTCATTGATTGTTACGAGTCCTAAGTCACTTGTATGTCCAATATTTCAATGACGTCGTGAAACGTTTCGTGAGTTAGTTAACTTTAAGTTTTAAAGTTTATGTTATCACATATTTTCACAACACATTATACATTTAAGTTTATTAGTGACATTATTGGATTCGTGACGTTATGATTCATTTATTTACAAGTTTGCACGCGTAACAATTCAAAACGAAGGTTTGATCAAGGCTTATGCGTAGATATGGCAAAGTTACGCGTAAACAGGAGAAGTATATGCGTAGGCGCAAGCTTATGCGTAGGATCCTTACTTACGCGTAAGAAATGTTACGCGTAGGAAAAAGGGGACCTTAAGCGTAGAGCTTACGCGTAGGCGTATATAAGACCTTACGCGTAAGGCTTACTCGTAAGAGTAGACCTTATGCGTAGAGTCACTGTTTACGCATATCCTTCACAGGATACGCGTAGTCCCTTTGTAGAACCTTACGCGTAATAGTTACGCGTAAGATTTCTCTTACGCATAACTTTCTACGCGTAAGGTGATCCTTATGCGTAGAGTAACAAGGACCTTGATTCTGAGTTTTATGCGTAGCAAGCCTGAAATAAAATCATCATATCATCAATATTATCATTAACATTCATTATAAAACAGATCATGGCATGAAAGCTTGTTAAACATTTACGCGTAGAAAGTCATACGCGTAAGTCAAAACCCTAAGGTTCATAGATTACGCATATGATTTCTAACCATAGGATTTACACCAAACGTTTTCTGGTAGGTCTTAGGTGTTGTGAGAGCCTAATAACCAAGTTTTAACATCCAAAATGCATTGAATCAAAAATACCCAAACCTAAGAACATTAAACCCTAGTTACTAATTTATCATCAATTAGTGTTTCTGGGTTGTTTTAAGGCATAGATATGATCAATTCATCATAAGAGCATCATCACACAACAATCTTTTTGACCAAAAACCTTCACATTTGAAAACACCAAAATCGACTCAAGAACCCTAATTTTGAAAAATCATCAATTTGTGTTTCTGGGTGGAATTTGAGGATAAGCATAGTATCCTTGATGTTAAAGAAACGTTTTGACCCATTTATCTTAACCTCAAACACATGGGTATGATCATGTGTTCTTACTCGTAGGCGTATAACATAAAATCAACAATATACGTAAATTTAACCGTTGGATTCGTTTGAAAATCAAAACCAATGTTTAAAAACGTGTTATCAATGCAAAAACACTTACAGATTGATGATCAAAACTTCGGATTTGTTGAACGAATTATATGCGTAGATTATGTTGGTTAGGAGTAATAAATGTGATGAAAAAGTTAGGTGGAAGGTGTTTTTATTAAAATGACTTTAACCTTTTGGCAGTTTTGGTCCCTCCACCTTTTCCATTTTTATTTAAAGCCTTTTAACTTCCATTTTGGTTACCAAACAAAAGATTTTAGGAAATAACTTTGACGACACTCCCCCTCGACTTAATAAATGATGAAAGGTTATAAATTTTAGTCCGAGGAGTGTCAGTTTAACCAGAAAAATTTACCACCATTGATAAAAGATATAACCAGAATAGAGTAATATGCAAGTACACGGATGTTTTTGAAACAGTTAAGTGTTTATTTTATCCCCCTCAACACTTGATTGGAAAAATACTGAATTTTGAAAGATTAGAGTGTTGACGGAAGAAATGTACTTGCCATGTTGAAAGAAAAATAGATTAGAAGAATATTTTTGTTGTTTTATCAGGTTTTGTATTTTTGTATTTTGTTTTTGAAAAATTATTTACAAAAGATATTTTTGGTGTTTGACAGGTTTTTAAGACTGTTTTAGGAGGTCATCCAATTCCTCTTGAGTCAAACACCTCATACCAATCCGGTGGACCAATTCATTAAACCTAGCGGGAGCCAAGGCTTTGGTGAGAAGATCTGCCAATTGGTATTCTGCACTACCAAAATATAATTCAACTGTACCACTGCTCCACGTGGTCCTTGATGAAGTGATACCGAAGATCGATGTGCTTTGATTTCGAGTGCTGAACAGAGTTTCACGAGATAGCAATGGCACTCCGATTGTCATAGTACATCGGGATTCGTCAAATACGTAACCATAGTCTTTGAGTTGTGTTCTCATCCAAATGACTTGAGCACAACATGGCTACATATTCTCGCTTCGTTGATGAGAGCGATGTACAATCTTGCTTCTTCGATTGCCAAGACACCGTTTGTCACCAAGAAATTGTAAAGCTCCGGAAGTGCTTTTCCGTGAATCTAAGTATCCTGCGTGGTCAGCCAAAAGCGATTAGTTTAAAACCGAATCCTTCGGATACCAGATCCCCAAATTAATGGTTCCCTTTATGTATCGGAGGATTCTTTTAGCCTCATAGAGGTGGGTTTCAGCTTGGTCGCGATCGATAAGCGGGAGCAAAGATATACGGCAAAGACAATATCAGGTCTGCTAGCTGTTAGATACATGAGAGACCCAATAATACTTCGGTATTTTGTAGGGTCAACCAGTTTCCCATGTAAATCAGCGTCTAGCTTCTTGGTGTGGCATAAGTATCACAAGTATTCATCCCAAATTTGTTCAGAATTTCAAGGGCATATTTGGACTGACTCAGGAAAATACCACGGGGTGATTGATGAACTTGTAGTCCTAGAAAGAATGTAAGTTCACCCATCATGGACATTTCAAAATGTTTCTTCATTAGTTTTGCAAAAGCGATTGAGTACTTTTTATGAGTTGACCCAAAAATGATATCATCCACATAAATTTGAACAATTAAAATATGTTCCCCGTGATATTGTATGAAAAGAGTTGGGTCCACCGAACCTTTGGTAAAATTATTGGCAATGAGGAAAGATGATAGCTTATCGTACCACGCCCGAGGAGCTTGTTTGAGACCATACAGAGCTTTGTTCAGTTTGTAGACATGGTTCGGTTAGGCGGGATCAACGAATCCTTCCGGTTGGTGACATAAACCGTTTCTTTAAGTTGCCCATTCAGAAAAGCAGTTTTGACGTCCATCTGAAAGACCGTTATATTCATATGAGCCGCGAACGCGAGAAATATTCGAACAACCTCAAGACGAGCAACCGGAGCAAAAGATTCTTCAAAGTCAATACCCTCTTCCCGACGATAACCCTTAGCCACCAGACGTGACTTATTTCTGATAACATTTCCTTCAAAGATCCAATTTGTTTTTCCAAATCCATTTGAGACCAATGACGTAGACCCTGTTGGTTTTCAACTAGTTCCCATACTTCAAGACGTTTGAATTGGTTGAGTTCTTCTTGCATGGATTCAATCCAGCTATCTTTTGTCATTGCATCCTTAATGTTTTTAGGTTCAGATTGGCAGGCAGTGAGTGCATAAATGCAATGTTCACCGTCTGTGTGAAGACGTTGTCTCGTAACGATGGTTGATTCGGGTTGCCAATAATATTTTCCGAGGATGGTCTTTTGTCCATCTATGTGGAGGGTTGATGTTGGTATACATTGTGCAGATGTTGAGGATTCAAATGGCTTGTTGAAGATTCTGCGACATCAAGTGCAGCAGTCTCATTAGCAAATGGGTTAAAGAACGCATTTGGATCAAAATCTGTAGGTGGGGGTACATCATTCGAACATCATCACCGGTTCATCATTGTTGGAAGCGGTTTGTTCAACTGTTGTTGTGGAGTCAACTGGTGGTGCTTCTTCAACAGTAGTTGTTGTAGCAGTGTATCGGTATAAGAGTATTATCGTGTTGAGCAAAGCGGAAACAACGGATACACCGAGCACGCTCATCAATATCGCCATTGAACAGCGGAGCAAATAAACTTTCCATTTGTTGACGAGTAAGTCGAGGGCTTTTTCACCGATGATGGGGTTTGGGGAAGTTTAAGCGTTGTGACCGGTTCCAAGTCGTTATACTCGAAGCCATTTCCGTAAGTTCATCAAAATGAGCATGAATCGTTTCCATAACCTCCTTTGTTCGACGATTCCAGATTCTGAAACCTTTAGAATTATCACAATATCCTATAAAGACTCCAATGTCAACTTTGGCTTTGAGCTTTCCAAAGTCATCACGATCATTATTCGGATAGCAAAGAGATCCAAATACATGAAAGTGTTTGAGATTCGGTTTTATCTTGTGGACAAGCTCGAAAGGTGTTTTGTTGTGGCGTTTTGTAATCATAGAACGGTTTTGAGTATAGCATGCAGAGATACGCTTCTCCATAAGTAATCTGGAAGTTTAGCATTGATTAACATTGTTCTTGCAGCTTCCACTAACGCTCGGTTTCGTCTTTCAACAACTCCGTTTTGTTCTGGTGTACGTGCAATAGATGTCCGATGTCAATTCCCACCTTCTCATAAAATTCACGAAGAGTTTGGTTAACAAATTCAGTGCCTCTGTCTGCTCGATTTGTCGAACGGTGTTTCAGTAGTGAACTTGTATTTTCGTGAGAAAGGTGATGATCATTTGTGGAGCTTGGATCTTTGCTTCAAGAAAGTAGACCCAAGTCCAGCGTGAATAGTCATCAACAATTACTAAGATGTAGCGTTTGCCATTGATTATTTGCACGCGCATCGGGCCACACAAATCCATGTGAAGAAGATGAAGCACATGCCGAGAGCTGTGTTCCACCTTTGAAGGAAAATGAGCACGAGTGCTTTTCCTTGTTCACAAGCTGAGCAAAGGTGATCTTTAGAATACCCAAATCGTGGGAGTCCTTCAACTAGTTTGTGTCGAGCAAGGTTGGTGATGGTTTGAAAGTTTAGATGTGAGAGACGACGGTGCCATAGCCGTGATTTTGTTGATGTTGCCTTTGAAAGTAAGCAAATGGGAGATGAAGCAACCATGTCTTGCATAGAGATAGTGTAAAGACTTGAATTACGCGAGCCGGATATAAGATCGTTTCCTTGTAGATCATTAATGAAACAAGTTTTCTCCCTGAAAGCAACCTCCAAATCTCCATCACAAAACCGACCTATCAAAACAGATTGTGACCGAGGCCTTCCACATAATAAACCCTGCTAATTTCGATGTTGCCATTGACGTAGTCTCCGTGAGCCCATGATAGTCGCTGAAGTGATCATTCCCGAACCTGACAGGGCCAATGAACTTTGCAATAAAGTTTGATAACAGTTTAAGGTTGCCTATCATGTGTCGGGAACATCCGATATCAACAATCCAGAATGATTCAGACACCGCATTACAATACGCACAACACAGATGGAATAGAAGTAGATGTGGAACCCGAAATGTTAGAGGGTTCCGAAATGTTAGAGGGTTCCGAGCAGCTTATAGTAGATATACACACATCAATAGCTTTAGGTATCCATTTAAATCCTAGTGTGTTATATATCCATTTCCGCCATCTCCAACTAGTATTTGCTTTAGTCTTAGTGAATGCACTAGGTGGTACTATATTCTTAGGAGGTGAAACAGAGCTACAGGACAACAATGCGTTTCTTAGAATCTAAAGAGGGCGGTCTACCAAGCACTGACTTAGAAAGGTTAGTGGGCCTAGAGGTATTCCGGTTCTTAGGATTCCTTAAACGAGAGATGATAGCTTTAGCAACACATTTATCATGACAATAATTCATACTTTTACGACAAATAACACAAGGTGCATCGATCTATATCAAAAGTGCTTAATGGTTTAGCATTCGTTACATCACTATTTCTATTACATTTGCCAGACGCAATATCTATAGTGGAAGCAACGTGAGTCTTATTCATAGTCCTAGGGTGTTCTTCTACTTTAGCATTCCTTATTGATCTTTTCTTAGGTCGCAACTTCCTATTCTTCGGTGTAGTGCTCCTAGGTCGTGAAGTGCGGACGCTTGGAAAAGACGCAACTATTCCTGCTTTCAAGAGAAGGAAGCACGCTAGCAACTTGTGATTTGGCAAGAGGGATTCTAGGTCACGAATACTAAGTGTTACCGGGCTATTCTCTTAATCACGGTAGGCGGAAGTTGTTCATACTTTCCTAACATTTCTCTTAACTTGAGGATAGTGTGAATCGATCTTGATTTTCGACCTAATATTTCCAAAGAAAATGCATAACTTCTTTAGTGTGTGCAAGATAATGATCAAGTTCATTTGATGCTTCATCACGAGTCTTTTTGAGTAAATCAAATATGACACCATATTCCTTTTAACTTTTACAAGTTCTTGTTCATATTTTGAGATTTGACACTTAAAAGACACGCTTTGATCATCCAGTTGCTCAATTTTTGGATCAAGTTTTGTCATGCAACCGAGATTTTGTGTTGAAAAGCAAGTTGTTGATCGTGAATATCTTTTGACACCAATTAAGACGACGTATTGCATTTGAAAGTTCGTTTGACAATATTTTATTTTCAACTTTAAGGACTCGACCAAGCACATTATCAATGTTCTCAACATTTACCACGTAATCAACAGTATCGCAGAGATATAATCAAATGCATATGACAAAGAATTCAATAGCACAACATTATGGACATCAGCACAGATGACATCTTCCAAGAGTCGATCAACATCTTTTCTCAACATTTTCTTTTTACGCTTAGTATTAGAAATAGATGTTTCGCTTTCTAAAACGACCTTCATCAATCCAAGTTCCTTATGAAAGTCCTTTTCCCAAGACAATGCACAACTTTTCAAATTTTTAACATTTGGTAAAAGATTTTTCTCAAAAATGTCTCTTTGTTCTCGCGCCAGAGGCGATTGAAAATGTTGAACTTTTATTTCAGAATGATATTCTATCTCATGTTGTAAAGTTTTGAGGTCACCTATGAAAAGGTCAAAATATCTAAGAATTTTGCGATTTTCGTGTTTTGAGTTTACTTCACCGATGGAAGGTAAAGGACCATAAGTTTGTGCATAATCTGGTTTGGGATTAACATTAGAAGACTCAGACGTTTTATGATAATCCTTGGTGTGTTAGAAGAATCCGTTGGTGTGACGAAAGTGACCGCTTTGAATAGTTAAAAGGTTTGTTGTAAACAACTTTTTCTAATTTTGATCGACTCTCGCCTTCTGCATCTAATTCCTCTTGACGATGATATTCAACAACACTCATAATGTAATTATCAATTTTATATTCTGCACCGAAACTTCGTGATTTGGTTTGAATGCTTTGGTTGAAAGCTTAGGTTTGTAATCCGCAAGATTCGGTCCATATCCATTTGGATTGGGTTTTAAAGTAAACTTTTCAATAGCAGTGACCGACTCGCCATGTTTGTAAACAATAGTTTTAAACTCTTTAAGTTTGTTTTGCAAGCCGATGATTTCTTCAAGATGATCATCTATTCGCTTCGTTGAATGCTTTTTGTATGCAGAGAACTGCTTTTGACAAGTTAACAACTCAGCTTTAGCTTTTTGATTTTCCAAGGTGAGAGCGTTAATTTGCTGTTTATGTTCATGTTTCAGCTTGTTCTATTTCGCATAACAAAGCATTCTTCAAGCGCTAGATCAATCTGCCTTTCTAAATATTTTTCGCTTTGATGAGATTTGGCAAAGGTCGCTTCAAAACCTTTTCACGCTTTTCTTGAGTTTTGAAAAAGTTGAGTTGCTTTTGTAAACATTCAAAATCCTTGGTTAACAATGCATTTTTACTTTTCAAGTCCCGATTAATTGCGACATTCTTCCACTATGGTTTGTTGGTCTTGTATTAAACGAGCAAAATCTTGATGAGGCAAAAGTTCGGCGTGTTCAACGTGAGTCACAACATGATCATTACTGAGATCCTCAAGTATAACCACGGAGTCAATTTGATTATCAAGGGAAACCGCTTGGTCATCTTGATCGTCAAATATAACTACGGGTCTAGTTGAAAATCGTCGGAATGAGATGTGGACGACTCATTTTGAACATTCTCAGCCTTGCCGGATTCAGATGTTGGCGGAGATATGAGATCAGAGATGAATATGGTTTGTTCGGGACCGAGACAAGCCATCAGCTGTCATACACCGGCCTCGTGTCACTATGTGTAACTCATGCATATTAGCCATTAACATAACTGCTGCATTGGCTTGCAAGTCCTCCATATCATCATCCGAGTCAAGATTTGCCATAAAGCTCTATTCTTTGTCCGTGAGAGTTCCACCAGCCTTCATCCTTAAGAGCCAAAAGAAGAGCCTCTTTGTGATAAGCACTGCCCCTAGTCCTAGGCTTTGGGCATGCATTAGCCAGATGCCCCTTCTCATTGCAGCTTGTAGCATCAAGACCATTCAACCCATTTTGAGCATTTCCTGCTCCACCACTTGAGCTCTATTGTTATTCCTACCCACAGGATTAAACCCTTGACCACCGCCCATCTGACGACCATAACCACGATTCTGAACTTCAACTCGCCCATTGTTCACAACAGCTTGATTCCTTGTGTTAGATGAGGAACGAATACGGTTGTTGGATTTGTTGGTATAACGGCTAAAGGCATTAGCAATCATAGCAAATCCTTGTTGCAATGCTTCAAACGGATCAGATTCCTCATTAGCTTCACCGACAAGTGCTTGAGCATTGTTGTTGTTGTATGGAACCAATTGAGTTTGTTGAGATTGAGGCTGTGAAGGATCATATGGTGTGATTGTAGCAGTTGGTTGAGTTGCTGGTTGAGGAGAATAACTGCTTTGAGCATATAAGGCAAGTTGTTGATTTTCCGGATGTGTCGGTGGAGCAATTTGAGCACGGAGAATCCTTTCCCTATCAACTTCCTTTTCATGAGGCTTCAAGTAATCGCACAACAATCCATATGTAGAATGATGCATATTCTTCGCTTGACGGAGAAAAATGACATACTTCTCCCATTCAGAACCAAGACTACTCAAGAACTTAGTATTCACTGCAATTCTTGGCATGATGATGTTGTGTTTATCCAAATCATTGATGATGTCCGAAAAACGATGATGATAAGACTCTAGTGTCTCTCCGTGTTCAATCATGAAGTGTTCATAAGCCAAGTAAATTTTGGATTCCAAATCCCCCTGATTGAGTACAGATCCTTCCATAAGAAGATGAATATGATCCCACATTTCCTTTGCAGTCTTTTGAGCATCAACACTTCCAAGAATTGGGTTAGGTAATCCTAAGAGGATATATTGCATTGCAAGTTCATCAGCTTCATAGTGTAGAAGTTCCTCTGCATTCAAGTCGGCAACAATAGCAATGTTGGATTGTTCATCTCTTGGTGGATTAGCATTTGGATCGGCGGGTACGATAACAAGAGGCATCTCAAATGGACCTTCCAAGATAACCTTCTTTAAGAACTTTTCCATGTGGCTTCTTCAGATCACAAAACCTAAAGAACCTTATCACCCATTGATCGTAGTTTCCTGGAGTGAGCATTGGAGGTCTATCAAGTGATCCAGCCTCATGAATTGATTGTTGGCCGCTTAAAGCTTCACACATCTTTGCAAACCAAGTGGGTTCCTTCATAGTGTTCCTTGATGGATGTTGATTGAATTCATTTGTGTAGGGTTGAACTTGAAGACTTGGTGGTGGTTGAACCATTTGAGGTGGTGGAATTGCACCAAGTTGTGGAGTATGTTGTTGATTAAATTGTTGTTGATAAATTGCTTGTTGTTGATTCCATTGTTGATGTTGTGGAGTTAGTTGTTGTTGACGCTGAGAATAAGTGTAAGGGAAATAATTAGAGTATGGTGGTTGTGACATGTTGAAAACTTGTGTTGGTAAAATGGATCTTTGTAGTCGAATGAACCTTTGTTGATGAAGAGTCCTTAGGCGTAGAAATCACAATAAACCAAGTAGGACTTATGCGTAAAAACACCAAAGTTACGCGTAACAATCACTAGTTACGCGTAGATTTAGCTTACGCGTAAGTAGGGAAAAGGCACTAAAGTTATGCGTAGACACAAAGTTAGGCGTAGAAAGTTAGGCGTAGGATTACCTTATGCGTAAGACTAGGCTTAGGCATAAGATGAATCTTATGCGTAGGATTTCTACGCGTAAGCTTTATGCTTATGCGTAAGTTTAGGGTTTTATCCTAAATGATCTTTTACACTATCACAAAGGCAAAAGATATCCAAAGTCGACGTATTTTCAGGCTTATCCAAGCAAGAAAACACGGAGTAAACCACTAAACTGAAGATCAAACCAAGGATAAAGTTACGCGTAAAATTAGGGTTTTGATACGCGTAATCTTACTCGTAAAAATGATTTTGCCCAAAGATGTTTCTAAACCAGCTTTTGTATGATGAAATAGCTTCAATAACACCAAAATGACACAAAAGTTTGAAACTTGATGATCCAAAGCTCTCAAAACTACATGCGTAGGTTTACACCCTCGCTCAAAACAAGCTTAAAAACTGAGATCCACGCGTAAAGGTTGAAACTTTTTGCCAAAAACAAGTATTTTAACACCTTAAAACGCTGAAAGTACAAGAATCTTGGATTAAAAAGTGTAAAAAATGAGTTTTTAAGCTTAACCAAAGTATCACGCTATTCTACGCGTAAGACCAAAAAACTTACTTCAAAAGCAATAACGATTCACCCAACTATTAGGCGATTGATACCACTGTTAGGTCACTAGATTTACAACACAAGCTTAATAGAAAGAGATAAAGGCGATTGAACAACACACAAACACACACACACGTACAAGTAAAGAAAGGTTAGGCGTATAGTGTATGTGAAAGAGTAATTGAACAACCAACCCTCAAGTGAGGGTTATACAAGAGTATTTATAGGCAAGGAGCTAGGGCAACACTCCCACTCCTTCCCTTTTCCTTAACGGACATGGGCCTAAGCTTATGGGCCTTCTACATAAGCTAGACCTTAAACAAACATTAAAGGCCATAATAAGCTACCTATTACATATGAGTAACTAAAACTTGAATAAAGGTTTAGGAGTGATTACAACATCAAGTAAGTCCATGTTCCCATTTAACTCTGGTGTATTACTGGCATTGTTCTTTCCTACAGGGTTTTATGTCATGTTTATTAGGATGGTTCAGAGTTAGGGTGACTTATAGAGATTGTAGAGATTAGTCGGTTCCTGTTAGGAAAAAAAGGAATTACTTTTTCTATAAACAGCCTAGTAGGTAAAATTTTACATACCAATAACACATCTGAACAACTCATGTAATTGCTATATGCGTCTTTGTTTTCAATTTTGGTAATACAAGAATGTGTATGACATGCTAGTTCGGCCCAAGGTAGGAAATACGTAGTAACTAAAACACCCCTCTTCCTTAAATTTCAATAAATACAATACATACTGCTAGCTACTATAAACTTTCATATAACCAAGTAACCAACTCAGACTAATTTACAAGGATAGTTTGACACAAATAAATGGGATATTTTCTTACATCTGATATGTAGATAGTACACGATCATTCACATGTGTTCGTTTCTGTTCTTTTGGCCCAAACCTTATTGGGCCAAAATCTGACGAAACAAACACCTGTAAACTTGTCAACATTCTCATTCTCTTCCAATGACCTACCCATTGTCTCTCGAGTAAAAAAGTACGTCACGAAAAACTCCAACACGCAAACGCCACCCATCGCCATCAACACGTCCGATACTTCTTGCCCGTTTTGACTATCACGAGAAACCCACAAAAATCCAACCGTTCCAACGATCGCTCCCACTTTTCCAAATGCACCCGAAATCCCATGACAGGTTGCACGAAACCTTGCAGGGAAAAGTTCCGCCGGGACTATAAAAGTAGTTGTATTTGGCCCGAAATTACAAAAAAAGAAGGTAAGTCCATACAGTATGATAAAACCAGTACCTGGATCGGATCCCCACCCGCCCGTGTTAACTTTCGCGATGGTAAACAGACTAACAGCCATGAAAAAGAACCCCGGCTGCTTGAATTTTTACTCTCCCAACATAATCAATCATATAAACTGTCACAAAATATCCCGGGATCGTTGCACAAACTGCAACGAGCGCTTGGAATTTCGCTACTTGCCATGCATCATCATAAATGTTCATGTGGCTTTTTTGAGTCATTTTGCCTTTAAATGCATGATATTGGAATAAATTGAGACTATAGAAGACAATATCGATGAGAAACCAATTGATTGATGCAGCAGCAAGATCACGACCATGTCTACGGAAAAATTCTCGAGAGAAGAAAGGGTACGTGTTCGAGAAAGCTACACGAGTGTTGGGTGTGTCCATCATTTCGACATCTTCACGGATTGTACTTAAGGATACATTCATCACTTTTTCCATGTCTTTTGCTGCTTGTAATGTATTTTTCTCCACCAAAGCTGTGAATCTTGAAAGTAGTATTCAAAGAAAGACAATGGATTACTCGTTAGGAAATCTCATTTTTATGAAATGATTGAGAAGTTGCACAAAAGATCAGTTTTGAAACGCCATTAGGAGTAGCTTGGGACTGCACACTATCTGCTTATTACGTTTTTTAAAAGCTCAAAAGTAGTTTTGAATGAGTAAATGAGTTTTTGTGTATGCTTGTTTAAAAATCAGACATTTACCAACATGTGCAATTTGTTGAATAAAAATGGTAAAATGGGTAACACTACACGCAGCTTTTCGTAATGATTTTGGACATAAGACCCAAAAGCATCGTAAAATAGTTTCCAAGAAAGTTATAAGATGTTGTTAGTGACCAATAAGCAGTTGCTGCGAGACTACGAAAACTAAACTAAACGAGATGTGGTTATACCGGGCAGTTTCAGGCATCTTCATTAGCCAATAACAAGTCATAGATGCTGGAATTGCACCAATCATAAGAATAAGCCGCCACGCCACATCCGCCTCGGGTGGGACCGGAGCGATGTTCTCCGAAATTAGGAGATCCTTCGGTGATTTTAGGCCATGTGCACATGCTTTAAAAATAGAGCAAACAGTCATAGTAACAAGCGAACTCAGCAATATCCCGAAACCTTGCATGGAAAACACGCCCGCTATAAACGCTCCACGAGTCCTCTTATTGGCAAACTCGGACATAATTGTTGCCGATAAAGGGTAATCCCCTCCAATCCCAATCCCAAGTACAAACGAAAAAACCCAAGACTCACAAACACCATTGACATCAATATCGAGAGCGACAATCCGCATCCAACTGATCCCACAACCATCATCATGAGCGAAACACCGTACACATGACGACGTCCGATGCGGTCACCGAGCCGACCAAAAACTAGTTGACCAATCACAGTCCCCATTAATGCAACCCCGATCATCGAGGATGCAATGAGGGTAGGGGCCTCGAACCATCTTTTCTGGTCCACTTCTCGATGCATCTCAGGGTAATATATCCTTCCGATCATTCTCATGATTGGAGGGATACAAAATAAATCGTAACTATCAGTAAATAAACCCATACCTGCGATTATGATCGCTTTAAAGTGGTAATATTGTGTCCTCGCAACATCAAGCGCGGATAAAACTTTTAACGCCATTTTCGAGTTAATTTTCTTGATTCGAACACAACAATTTATAAGAAACAGAAGCCAGTAAGATATCCAACGTCATAATTTAAATTGGTAAAAACCAAAAATTGACAAAAATAAATATGTCGATGGAAATTGCTAAGTAGTTTCGTAGTGATTAAATATATCCTTAGCATATGCTACGTAAGACTGTAAGAGGTTGATGCTAACAATATTTTCTAAGTTGTCATTGTTATGGACTTATAGTTCATTAACAATATTTTCTAAGTTGTCATTGTTATGGACTTATGGTTCATTGTTTGTTTATGTGCTTCCATATGGTCAAATTCTTTGACAATATGAATTTGTTCTCGTAGCAGTTAATTATTATTTCATGACAAAAAAGCAAAAAAGATTTAGATTATGGTCAGGTCACTTGGTATTAACGTGAATCGGAACATTAATGATGACTTCAAAATGTAACTATGTTGAATTGCGACGCTTCTGCTTCAGGAATTCGATTAGAAACAAGTCCATTGACTAGAAAAACCTCCAGTCACCAAAAGACAGAAACCGAGCATACCTTCCAGAGACAGACTCTTGCGGAAGGAAGAACGACAAGAAAACCAACAATAGTGTACCAAAATCATAGTAAACGGAATAAGGAGACTAACAACCACAAGCCAAAATCTTCCTAATCAGGATGACTTATAACATTAACTACGACTACAATCAACGTCTCGAACAGCAAACAAACACATCTAAACCACTAACTACTTGCTACTCAACAGCATCTTCATCCCTATACAATACAAGCACTCAATTATAAAGGGGAAAAAGAGATGGTAAACCTTATAGATGAAGGCATGTAACTTGGGCACAAGTAATTACTCGGATTTCATGACAATGGCTTCAAATATACCATCTGATCTAAAGTTAGGATAGAACAGCCTTGGATCAACTGGTCCTGGAAGACTGAATGAGAGAGTGAACGGTCCAGGTGGCGATTGCTGTTGAAATTTCATTTCAAAAACTCGAGAATGTCTTGTAACGGTTTTTCCACCTGTTGATGTCTCACCTCGCACATGAACTATCCCATTCTGTTCGATCTCGCAGCTAAACTGACCTGCAAAATAAAAATTTACTTATTTCTATATACGAGTGAGGATTCCCAACATGAAGACACTAGGTTAGGGTTGGGTTTAAAAGGGTTCGGGTTGTACAATGTTCAACCTCGCGTCCTCGCTAACCCATTCAATAAATGAGTCATGTTCAGGTTGACCTGAACAATACGTTCCCAAACCGCCAACCCATTTTTTATATTAAAAACAAATAATATACATATCTTATAGTTTCAACCTTTAGAACCCTTTTAAAACCGTTTAGATAAACGGCTCGGTGGTATAACGGTAAACCGGCCAACCCATTCAATAAGAAGTCATGTTCGGGTTGACCTGACAACGCCGTTTAGATAGATGGGTCGGGTTGTGTCCAGATTACTTGGCTAAACGTGTCCGAGTTAGGGTTGGATTGTCGACACGGTTAAGTACACGTGTCGTGTTTGGGATGGGTGATGCCAAACTGCCAACCCGAACATGATTCTGACCTGAATTGTCACCCGTACTTTTAACCCCAAATTAAATCACAAACAAACAAAACACTTAAAAAGCGACATATAAAAAAGTTAGATAGCACACCAGGATCCTTCTTGACACCTGGTAGAGCAACTTGAAAAAAATATGCACTTTTGCTAATGCCAATGTCAACCGCACCAACGGCTGGTCCCACTTCACCCCTTCTAGCAGTTCCAGACAAGACAATAGACGCCTTTGAGTTTTGTTCCTCCACTTTCGGAATCGATATAACAGGCATCACAAAAGGTCCGTATGAGGTACCATCAGTCAACTGATTCTTATTCAAATATTCTTCCATAACAGTAGATGAATTCCCATTTTCATTTGAATCTCTCGCTATCACCATCTCGTCTGAGTTCTTCAAAACCATTTTCTCAACAATTTAATTTATGATAGGGTTCTTCAGACGAGTGGTTGATACAATCTGTCTCGGGTCCTTCTGAGAGGTACACATGTCATAAAATGATAGTAAACTTAGGTTGCGGTCAAACTTAGCCATATTTTACGTAATCATAAAGTATGCATATGAACATTTGGCCATAAATTACAATGAAAGAGAGCAAAAAAAAAATAAAAAAAATAATAATTAAAAAAAATCATAAGTCTCAGATATTCTGAATCAATAAATAAGTTACTATTCATCTGATCAATAGTTGATCCATGGTGATATGTAGCAATAAAACCCACAGTGTCAACCAAAGCACATTAGCATTCCAGCATACCAGATAAGTAATCCAGCACTCGAAACTTTTGTCAAGTTCGAAACTTATTGCCAAATGAGTGAATGGTTAATGCTACATTTATGTTTTTCAGGTAATCACTCGTCTAAAAAGCACAAAAGCACCTGAAATTTAGTACTTCCACATCCTATAAAGACACAGATTAGTTCTCACGCAAATAATTCAACTCTTCAACTAAAGGCAACCCATCAGCTTATAAGTTATAACCATAAAGCTAGCCACAAGCCTACAATTGATCCTCAAATTACTGTATATACTTAACCATATAAAAGTCCACTCAGGCTAGTGATCCCAATATCCGAGCCGGTCACAATAATTCCTAGTCAATACAATTTCCAACAAATTGAAGTATATTTTGTATTTACTAACTACATTAGCTTTCTCAATAACCACCACCAAGATGGCCTAATGGTCACACACCCTCGCCAGGTTCAAACCTCACTAACATTCACCAGCATGGCCTAGTGGTTATGCACAATGTCCTCACAGGAGGTCTCAGTACGTGCCCATCTTAAGAAGTGGCCAAGGTTAGAGACGGTCATGGGAAATAGACTCACCCACATTGGGTAACCTAAACAGGAAAAACCTCACCCATTTTCCCCCGTTTATTAGCTGTTTTTTTTGGTAACCATGTTTCCGACCTTTTAGCCGACTAATCCACGAGGTTTGACTCAAACCCAAACCGGGGAAAGTCCACCTTCGGGAGGTTGGCGTGGCCACTTCAAAGCCGGGTGGTATAAAATCTTGAAATTAAGCAATAATCATTACCCCTAAAACTATCAAGGCCTAATTGTAGCAAAAAAAAATAAAAAAAATAAATGTAATGTACCACATAAACTTTGAAAACATAAAAATTATACCAGGTTGAGCTTTGAAGAAGAGGGAGGGGTGCTAATGAAAATTTGTTTCAAGCATTTGGTCGAACAAGTGGCCGGCAGTGAGTTGTGTGTTTGTGATTTGAAATAATTTTATGATTATTAGAGTGTGACACGAATGTTACACGAGTCAAGTCGATGAGATGATCTGACACGTCAAAGTGCGTGATGTTTTTACCACTTTATGGGTTTCTTGTGATTTGCCTTCTTTTCAACTAGGGGAATGATAATATTGGCAAAAGTTCCTCGTAGAACCAATTTTTATCATAAATCCCATCAATTCATCTAGACCTCTCATCTACATATCATCCAATGGCTAAAATTAAATCTTACATTTACACTTAGAGGGTGAATTGGTCATTTAACACACCTCATTTAACACACTCGCCTGTACTCTCACCTATACTCTCACACTCACATCTATACGGTTCACATCTATACGGTTCTCTCATTAAATCACTCACACCAAACCCTAATTTTTTCCCCAAATGATATGAATAATTGATTCATCATCTGCTCAAACTAAGGATAAATCAAAGAACGATTCATCATCTGCTCATACTCTTGCTGGTAATTTTTTGATTTTTTGACTTATATGCTTATCTACTTGAACCTATAGCTTATTAAAGCCCATAGTTGATAAGCTCATAAGCCAGGAAAAGTAAGCTTATCAGTAAAAATGTTTATTTTAGTTTTGATATAGTAGATTAGTAGCTAGTAGGAAATAGGAAATATGTGATTGCTTATGCAAACGGATTGTTTGGTTATGAAATGTGAATGTGAGGGAAATAAGATGTTTTGAATAAATGGTTTGCGGGTTCGTTATTAGATAATTTTATTGAGGACAAGTAGTTCTGGGGTGTTTGTCTTAGCTTATTTAATTGGCTTATGAGCTTATTGAGAGTTTGATAAGCTCATTAGCTCATTTTTTATGGCTTGTAAGTGTATCCACTTGAGCTTATGTACTTGTATAAGCTATTATATCAAGTTGATATGCTCATAGGGTTGGTTTCTTTCATGCTTATTTGAAATTGGGAAAGCACGTAAGCTCACTTTGTTCAGCTTATAGCTAGGAAAAGTGGGGTTTTGAGCTTTTCTAAATTCAAATAGGCTCACAAGACTGAACAATAAGCTAATTCAAACACTCCTTTTAAGTGAGCTTGTAAAGCTTTTAATAAGCTCATGAGCCCATCAAATAAGCTAATACAAACACCCTTATGGTAAGCAATGTAAGTTACCATTAGATTGATGGATTGAGCTTATTTTCAGGGTGGTAAAAATGGACATATTGCTTAAGCTTATATGTTGTGCAAGTCGGGCTTCCATATGTGCGGTAATTGGGTATTAATTGTTGAGTCACATGTGCGACTGCTTGTTTGGAAGGTGTCATCTGTTGTGTAGTTAGTCAAATCTACTTGTAAGCTGAAGCAATGATAATAGTAGAAGTTTCTATAGTTGCCATTAGCTTTTAGGATACGAATGGGTGAGAATTATTTGAATGGTTCGATTCCCTTAGGGTTGTTTAGTTTGCCTAATTTGTCGCAAGTTGAGTTGCAGGATAATTTGTTGTCTGGTGAATTTCTGAACTGATTCTGTTTCAGAATCTCGCAGTTAGTTTGAGTAATAATCGTTTGACCGGGGAGTTGCCGGTTAGTATTAGGAAGTTGACTGGTGTGTAGAAGCTGTTGCTTGATGGGAATAGGTTTAGTGGAAGTATTCCTAAGGAAATAGGAGAAATGCAGGAGCTGTCTAAGGTTGATTTTAGTGGGAATAAGTTTTCGGGTGAGATTGCCGCAGATTAGTAAGTGTCGGTTGTTGACATATGTTGATCTTAGTAGGAATGAGTTTTCGGGTGAGATTCCTAGTGAGATTACTGGTATGCATATTTTGAATTACCTGAATTTGTCGAGGAATCATTTGGTGGGAAGAATACCGACATCTGTTGCTTCTATGCAGAGCTTGACGTCGGTTGATTTTTCGTATAATAATCTTTCGGGTTTGGTTCCTGGTACTGGTCAGTTTAGTTACTTCAATTATACGTCGTTTTTGGGGAACGCGGGTCTTTGTGGACCGTATTTGGGACCCTGTAAAGATGGTGCTATGAATAGTACTCGTCAAGAGCATTCTAAAGGGCTATCTGCTTCTGTGAAGCTTTTACTTGTTATCGGGTTGCTTGTTTGTTCTATAGCCTTTGCTGTTGCAGCTATCTTTAAGGCAATCAAAAACTATCTGTTGTTTTACATGTGGTCGTTTGGAAAGTGTCATCTGGTGTGTAGTTAGTTTGACAGTTAAACATGCTTGTAAGCTGCAAAAATGATTATATTAGATCCAAATTAATTTCTGTGTTAAAATGTCAAAACAGTTCTGCACATCAGTTTATACTCTTCCAAGTGCCATTTGTTTTTTAATTTTATTTCACTCATTTCTTGTCCTTATCAGCTGAAATTTTATCTAGAATCATGTATGATTCTACTAGAATCATATATGATTCTAGTAGAATCATACATGATTCAAGTAGAATCATACATGATTCTACTATGATTCTAGTAGAATCATACTAGAATCATATGTTTGAGTTATTAACAATCATATTGTAGTAGATTATTTGCGGGTTATTAACATTTAAAATTTTGATGCAGGTCAATAAAAAACTGGCAATGTGAAGATGACAAAGGGAGTAGTGACGAAGAATAGGACTTCTCCTAAATCAACCGTTGTTAAACCTACTGTTAAATCTATTGTGAAACCTACTGTGAAACCTACTGTCAAACCTACTGTCAAACCAAAACCTGCCACTGATAAAAATTTAGCATATGAGGAGCAATTAGATGAAGACAGTGGTTCTAGTGAAAGTGATGAGTACATGGATGAGGGTGAGGATGAGGAAGGGGATGCGTCTAATGAAGAAGAGGGAAGTGAAGAGGAAAGTGGTGAGGAAAGTGAAGAGGATGAGAAGTTAATTAAGAATTTAAAATCAAAGAGTGTTAAGGGAAAGAGTAAAAAGGTTAAGAATGAGATTTCTAAGTCTGATAGCGACTCAAAAGATCAAAGGGCTAAGAAACGTGTCAAGGAAATGAAGGATGCTTCAGAGACTAAGAAAAGGAAGCGTTTTTCTAAGTCAGAAGAAGAAAATGTCTCGAAGCCTAAGAAATCTTTGAAGAAGGCTGTAGGTTTATTGAAGCCTAAGAAGGAGCATTTGTTAAAGGCTGAAGTGAAGGTTAAAGTGAAGATTGAGCGTGTATTGAATTCAGATTCAGATAAGGAGAAGAAGAAGAAACCTCTTACTGCCGAACAAATTGAGAGGAATGAGTATTTGAGTAAATTTAATGTTCTCTTATCTAGGACAGTTCCTTCTAGCTTGTTTTCTACAATCCGTGATGCGAGAGTTGACATGGGATCTTTCTTGGCGGATATTGGTTTTTCTTCATTGCACATGGTTTTTATTGACACGCTTCCATCTCGTTTGGCAAGGTTTGTGGTATCAAAGTTTAATAACAAAACTTACGAGTTTGTGTTGGAGAAGGGGACGATTCTTGTCACTCGTGAGAAAATCCACGAGATCTTAGGAATTCCTCTCGGTGAAATTTCTTTATTTGATTTACCCGAGAGATCTCTTGATGATCCTTTTGTGACGTTGTGGTTGAATCAGTTTTATCCATTGAAGTTGAAGGAAATCCGAGCTAGTCATATTGCTTCAAAGTTGGCCATCGCAGAGCAAGTTGACTTCATGTTTAAAGTCAACTTTCTTATGTTATTTGCAAATGTGATGGGTAAAGCTGATACAATGAAGGCAGTTGTTAATTTGAATGTGGTTAGACGTATTACCGAAGATACTAACATTGCCCAAATTGATTGGTGTGGTTACATTTACGACTGTCTCAAATATAGTGAACTGCCAAAGACTTCTGGCGGCTACTATATTGGTCCATTGTGCTTCTTGATTGTAAGTTTATACTTTTTATGTTTACTGTTTTTGTGTATGCTTTTTATGATCTCATTGTGAATTTTCTTACTTTTAACAGCTCCTGTATCTTGATTCCACAAAATTTGAGCGTTTAAATGTTATCCGTTACCGTCCCTGCTATCGAAACTGGAGCACAACTTCAATGAATCTACGGCAAAAGCTTGAAATTGAAGAAAAAGTCATAGGAAAATTGGATTTGCATGCATTGGAGTGAATCAAGTACATGAAACCGAAGGTTTTTATGATGGTGGGGTGAATGTGAGCAAGTCTCGTACTTCCTGTGTGCCTCCTACTGATAAACAGGTTAGACTCTTTTCCTGTCTTTTTTGAATTATTTGTTTGAACTACAATCACATATGATTCAAACAGAATCACATGTGATTCAGAGAGAATCATATGTGATTCTGATAGAATCGTAAGTGATTTAGAAAGAATCATATGTGATTCATAGAGAATCATATATGATTCAGATAGAATCATATGTGATTCTGACAGAATCATATATGATTCTGACAGAATCATATATGATCTGTCTTGAATCATATATGATTTAGAGTAAAATCATATGTGATTCAAACAGAATCAATCACATATGACTAAAGACTAATTGACATGTTATTCAATATTTTCACTTCAGTTTTATGTGACATTCCTTATATGATTTTGTTTTTATCTTCAGAGTTTTTGCAAGATGATTAAAAACAAGCTTTCAAACATATCTCGTGAGAAGGTTGAACTTGAAGATCTTCTGAAAAAGGCTAATACCGAGTTCCCGAATGACGAAGAAGTTCTTGAATTATACGAGAAATATGGAGGAGTATTTAAAGATGTTATATTATTTGAAAATGTTCATGTTGATGATTTTAATCCAGGAGATGGAGGAGGATTTGATGATGGTGAGAACGTTGATGGTAACATTAAAGATGTTGAGGAGGCTGTTGTTGAAGATGAAGAGGAAGTACCAATAATCACTGAAGAAACGTATACGCAGTGGATTGAAACAAATATTGATTGGGTCGGAGAGGTGATTGACTGTATTTGCGATGCCTATTATGATGTACTTTGTTTAACCCTTCTATCTTAGCAGTTTGATCTTACAAGTTTCAAGTCGAGTACCATATGATTCTTTACTCTGAATCACATATGTGATTCTCTCTTAATCACATATGTGATTCTCTCTGAAGATGAAGAGGATGTACCAATAATACCGAGTTTCTGAATCATATGTGATTCTCTCTGAATCACATATGATTCTTTTAATCTTTTAATCTTTTTATAATTTGTTCTTTTAATCTTTTGTAACTAAAAATTTGTTTTTATTCAGGAGGATGATATTAACTGGCCTCGGGTTGTTCAGCCGGTTAACATTGAGTGTCCTCACACTCCTGAACGAGTGGTTACTCGTTCATCTCCTAAGAAAAGAGTTCCTAAGCCATCTTCTTACCTGTCATCACCATACATGAATAAGAAGACGCCAGTTATCGCTCTTCTTAGGAGGCTTGAGTTTGAGTTGGGGAATAGCTTGTTTTCAATGCAGGGCGATAAGTTGTAAGTTTACTTTATTTTTATTTGTTTTGGTCTTTATTTTTATTTCTGTAATAACATTTCTAATTCACTTTTTTTTTTTTAATTTAGTGAAACGGTTTTTCAAACTCGTTCTGGTAACCATGAGGTGTCGTCTATACGTTTAAACATGGAGACGTTGGCACCAAATTTGTGGATAGATGCAAATGTTGTCGACTCTTGGGGAGCAGTGCTGAATTATGAAGAATCGCTTAAAAGGATCCGTCACCAAAAAGGCGTAAGTTATTTTATTTTATTTTATTTTAATTCAACTTTTTCAATCAGTTTTTACTCGTATGTTATCTAAGTGAATCATATTTGCTGAGAATCATATGTTATTCTGATGAGAATCATATATGATTCTGATCAGAATCATATATGATTCAATCAGAATCATATATGATTCGATCAGAATCATATATGATTAATAGAATCATATATGATTCTGGATAAAATCATATATGATTCTATTAATCATATATGATTCTAAGTAAATAACATATGATTATTCAGAATGAACCAATTGAAAAACATATGATTATATAGAATCATATAGAATCATATATGATTCTAAGTAAATAACATATGATTATTCAGAATCATATATGATTTTGAGTGAATCATATATGATTCTGATATTTTACACATAAACATGATTTAGTTCAAGTACTAAAATAGCATATGATTTATTGTTTAATACAGACAGAAGCTATGGTTAAAAAACTTATTGATGAAGATGAGCAGTGGAATATGTTTTCAGAGGAGATGTTGGCTCATTTTAAAAATGACAATGACAATGCCTCTAGGTCTCTTGCAGATATTGAATTGGTAACTTCTCATTCCATTAGAAATTTAATTTTGTAGAAGTTTGAATTTGAGTTTTAACTTTCCTTTATTTTGTTGAAATAGGCGTTTTTCCCGATTCGTGTCTCCAATCATTTCTATGTTGTTGTTTTCAACATTAAGAAGAGTGCAACATTGATGATCATCCTTGATAATTCTGATTCTGGAACCTACAATTCCTACAAGGACGTTTGTGAACTTCTGGCAAGTTCTTTTAAAAATCATATGTGATTTTTATACAACTTATATGTGATTTATGTACATTTTTTAACCATGTTTTTATTTTTTGTAGAAAAAGTTTTTTTCCAGGTTTCTGCAAGAACATAATCATCAAAAATATGCTGCTGTTTCTAAAGTTAGAGGACGAGTTCCAAGGATGAAATGGCAGACTAAGAGCAATCATGTAGACTGTGGAGTTTTTGCGATGATTCATATGGAGTCTTATGTTGGTGATCATGTTGCAAAATGGGAAGTTGGTCTGTATGCAGAATCAGAGCAGCAGGTTGCATTGTTAAGGAGGATGAGGTTTAAGATTGCTACCAAGATCCTTTTGCATGATTTGAATGAACATTCACAAAAAATGTACGATTTGGCATATAGGTTCCAGGCTGAGATTCCTGAAGAGAACATGATTACAATTATTGTGAATGCTATTAAGAACAGGGCGGAGCGTGAAAAGGATCCTAAGAAGGATGAGGTTGTTCATGTTCCTAAGTGATGGTAGTCATGATAGTTTATGTAGTGATGCTAGTTTAAAACTGATGTTAGTATCTGATGGGTAGTTTTTTGGTAGTACTGATGTTAGTTTAAAACTAACTGATGGGTAGTCTGATGGTAGTATGATGTTAGTTTAAAACTGATGGGTAGTCTGATGGTAGTATGGATGTTAGTTTAAAACTTATGGGTACTCATTTTGGTAGTACTGATGATGGTAGTATCTGATTGGTAGTTTAAATGTTTTTTTACCTGCTATTTTGCTATATTATCTGATTGGTAGTATCTGATGTGATTATGTGTGAATCATATGACTTTTGTGCAAATCATATATGATCTGTCTTGAATCATATATGAGTTTTGAAATCATATATAATTGTCAAAAGATCATATATGCTTCAAGGCAGATCATATATGATTTTGAAAAATCATATATGATATGTCTTGAAATTTCAAGACATATCATATATGATTTTTCAAAATCATATGATGGTAGATCATATATGATTTTTGAAATCATATATGATTGTCAAAAGATCATATATGTTTCAAGGCAGATCACATATGATTTTGAAAAATCATATATGATCTATCTTGAAATAAGCAACAGATTATACGGAAATAAGGAACAGATCACATATGATTATATGATTTGCACTATGTAACTTTTCAATTAAACAAAAGGTAACTTTTCAATTAAAAATGTATGTAACTTTTCAATTAAAAAATAAATAATAACCAAATATAAAGAAAGTATGACATTCAAGAAGCGTTAGTCGCTTGTTCACCCGCATCAGTTTCGATGTTTGTCGTTGCTTGTTCACTCGCATCAGTTCTAGCTTGTTTTTCAGCAGCAATTCTTGCAAGTTTTCCAATATACTTTGGGTTCAGTGGACATGTCATCTTGCTGTGATTGTTAGTCTTCTCACCACAGAATCCACATTTACTTTTCCTCTTAGATGTTCCTTCAAGTGCCATTTCTTTTCCACTCTTTCTACGATCTTCTTTCGACCAACCTTTGTTTGAAGCATTGGATGGATTTTTGACCACATGTTTTTCAGGTTTTTCAACTGCATATATATCCTTAATTACATCTCTTGTTTTGCGTGACGGAGGGTTAGGCATTTCATCCTCAATTTTCTTCTTGATTGATTTCAATTGTTCCACAAACTTTCCTAAATTGGCTTCATCTTTACTCAACAAAAATAAACACTCGTCTACCACAAAAGTAGCTTCATTTGTTAATTTTTCTATTTGTTCATTCTTTTCTCCATACCTGTTTGTATTTCTTCTCAAACCAGGTGGTATTATATCCCTTCTCCAACGCCTCAAAATGTACTTTTCAGGGATGCTTTGAACATCACGGTTCTTCAAAACACAGAATGCATGTCGACATAAAAACCCGAATCGAAGAAAATGCCTACAAGTACATTCCACTGACCCGTCTTTAAGAGAACGCATAACCTAATTGCAGAACAGGAAGGAAAGAAAATTAGAACTTTTTTAGTACTGAAACCTATATGATTTTGTGAGCATCATATATGATTCTACGTAAAATCATATATGATTCTATGTAAAATCATATATGATTCTACATAAAATCATATATGATTCTATGTAAAATCATATATGATTCCACATAAAGTCATATATGATTATATGTAAATCACATATGATTCTGGTTGAATCACATATGATTCTGGATGAATCATATATGATTTCATGTCAGATGGTAACAGCTAAAGAATATTCAACAGTTGGAAGTAAATTTACCTTGTATTCTGCTACCTTTTCAGATTCTTCTTTTTCTTTAGAAAGTGTCCTATAAGCAGCTGCATTCCTATCTTTAACCCTAACTCTCTCACAACCCTCTTCAGTTTTAAACTCTTCTATTGTGCAAGACCAACAAGCTTCTTTTATTTCCCTTTGAACAAGCAGAAATATTGATCTTGTGTATACTTTATATGCATGGAGTTCCATCTTTAACTCTGTAGAAAGTTTTGGGGCTGAGTCAAATGTGTTGAAGTCCAATTGTTCTTGCCTATACCTTTGCCTCTCCATTGCTGATTCGAAGCACATCATGAAATTGACTAATGTTGACCCATGATTTGTGAAATGTCTAAAGAATGCATTTTCACTCTCGGACCTTGAAGTAGTTCTCATCAATCCAAATAATGGAGAGTCAATAAAATAAGCTGGTAGCCACATTTCTCTAAGTCTAAACATCTTGTTCATTCATTTATGGTCTTGCAATCCAAAATCTTCAATCAATTTTTTCCATTTTTCTTCAAATTCCAATGGCTCCATGAACATGTTCCACACAATCTTGTTGAAGCGCTTTTTGAAATCAGTTTCATTATAGATCTTTTTACAAATCTGAGAGAAAATTTCATGTTACATAGAATCATATGTGATTTACATAGAATCATATGTGATTCACATAGAATCATATGTGATTCTAAGTGGCAGATTATATTTCTCAATATTAAAATAGTATACGAATTAAAATACCTTCGATGGAATTTTTTGTGTGATATGCCACATACATAGTCTATGCTTGGATTCAGTAAAAACTGCTTCAATTGCTAACTTCATGGCTCCATCTTGATCCGTTACAATCATTTTTGGTTGTTTTTGATGTGCAGTCATGAATGATTTTAGTAGCCATGTGTAAGCTTCTTCATCTTCTCTTAGAAGCATTCCCGCACCCAATGTCACGCACTTTTTATGATTATCTATCCCGGTGAATGGAACAAACACCATATCGTATATGAATATCACAATTTTCACACCATATCGTATGTGAGAATCATATATGATTATGTGATATTCATTTGGGATTCCATGAGAGTCATATATGATTCTGAGAGAATCATATGTGATTCTGAGAGAATCATATATGACTCTGTGAGATTCATTTGGGATTCCATGAGAATCATATATGATTCTGAAAGAATCATATGTGATTTAATGAGAATCATATATGATTCAGATAGAATCATATGTGAGATTCAGATTGAATTACAAGTGCTTCATTTAAATAACATGTGAATCAGATTGAGAAGAGACTTACTTGTTGGTTCTGAATGTTGCATCAAATGACACAATATCTCCGAATTCCTTATAGTTGCATTTCGCAACTTCATCAGCCCAAAACATGGCAACCAATTCACTTTTTTCAACCATATAATGAAATGTAAAGTTTGGAACATATATCTTTCGGTTTTCCATTTTGTTTATCAACATTTGCGCGTCACTTTCACCTATGTATACGTTTATATTCCTTTGATGATTCTTGAAATCACTACTTGTGCCATGAACATATTGAGAACCACCTTTCATGCTACATAACAAATTGTGTGACTTTGTTGCACCAAGTCTGAAGTTTGAAGCTTTCACAACGAACATTTTTTCCGCTTGAGTCATCTTCCTTTGTTTCTTTGTTAGATGCTCATACTCTTTTGGAATCATTAAATGATTATGCTTAGCAACAAATTTAGTTATTTCGTATTCTCTAGAAATAGGATCCAAAGTTATGAATATTTGCGCCATACAACCTGTTACCCGTTGTCTTGTATTTCTGACTTGTTTATCACTGCTTTTAAGATCCAATGTGTTGATATTTATGTCTTTTGGAACGCCTTCCCTATTACACATAAGGTACTTACTTTTTACCAAACCACTTTTTGTATTTCTCTGTGCCGATTTCTTAACTTCAAAGCCTGCTTGTTCAGCGTATTTGTTGTACATTTCAATACATTCCTCTATCGTTTTAAACTTTTTCCCCTCAACAGGTAAATAAATATGATCAACAACGGGTTCCCAGTACACTGATCCTCCAGGAGTTTCTTCATGTGCATATAAAGTTGGTCTTGGTGTCATCACAGAATCTGTATAGTGAGTTACATTAAAAGAATTAGAAACATTTATTTTCATAACAGAATCAAAGTATGATTCACACAGAATCATATATGATTTTCCTTTGAATCATATATGATTCAATAGGAATGATATATGATTTCTCCTTTATTACATAAACAGATCAATGTAACAGACAAACTAAAATATGTGATTCAGTAGGAATCATATATGATTCAGAATCATTCAGAAAACTAAAATATATGATTTTGAAGAATCACATATGATTCAGAAAACTAAAATATATGATTCTGAAGAATCACATATGATTCTATCGAATCACATGTGATTCTTCGCAGACGCATTTCATCAAACACATGATGTGCATCTATATTAAGAATCATATATGATTCAGAATCATTCAGAAAACTAAAATATGTGATTCAGTAGGAATCATATATGATTCAGAATCATTCAGAAAACTAAAATATATGATTTTGAAGAATCACATATGATTCAGAAAACTAAAATATATGATTCTGAAGAATCATATATGATTCTATCGAATCATATGTGATTCTTCGCAGACACATTTCATCAAACACATGGTGTGCATCTATACACCATGTGTAATTCCACTAGAATCAGATATGAATCCACAAAATATTCAAACTAACCAAAGAAACAAAGCAATAAGCTACCAAAAAGAAAATAAACCTTTGCTTATCCTACCAAGCAATAAGCTATTTTATACTATTTAGAATAAGCAAAAAATTAACTGAATCATATATGATCCTTTTCTTCTTTACCTTGAATAACAAGTGTATCTTCTTCTTCCATAATCTCAGCATCCACCAATATATCATGTTCAATATTAACCTCAGCATCCACCATAAGCTCATCTTCATATCTATTTTCATCAACAACATCATTGTTTTCCATTACCAACGGTGAGGATGGTGGAGAGGTTATGGTGGTGGAGCGGTGATGGTGGTGGATCGGTGATGGTGGTGGAGCGGTTATGGTTGTGGAGCAGTGATGGTGCTGGATTGATGATGGTGTTGGATCGATCATGGTGATGGAGCGGTGATGGTGGTGGAGCTGTGATGGTGTTGGATCGATCATGGTGATGGAGCGGTGATGGTGGTGGAGCTGTGATGGTGGTGGAGCTGTGGTGGTGGTGGAGCTGTGGTGGATCGGTCATTGTGTGTGTGTGTTTTTTTTTCACCTATAATTTTAGGTAAATAATGGAGGTAGGTTTATTTTTTTAGTTTATATAATTGACATTTTTGCCCTCAAAGTATAAATGCAGGATTTAATCTTAGCCTTTGGATGTAATTGGATTGGAAGGTTGAGATTCATTGGTTGGTTCTATGGTTACTCAAGGATCTACATGGATCTCAACTCTGATAATATTTCGGGTTCAAACTATTTTAATATGTCAAGTTTATTCAAGGTGCTTTTTTTTTTTTTTTATAATTATTATTATTATTATATATATTTTTTTTTATAACAAAAAATGTCCCTCCTTAGCTAGGATAAATTCTATAAAGTGACAATTAGATCTGCCATATTGAATGAGCTTGAGTGTTGGTCAATTATGAAAGTTTAAGCAAATAGCGGAGAAGTGGTGGAATTGAGAATGCTAAAATGGACTTGTGGTAAAACGATGTTGGACATGATTTCGAATGGAGTTTATAGAGCGGAGCTTGAAGTTGAAACTATCATCAGCAAGATGAGGAAGGACGTTTGAGGTGGTTCAGATATGTCAGGAGAAGACCAAAGTCAGCATCAGTTAGAAGAGTGGAAGCTTTGGTAGTCGACGGCTTGAAGAAAAAGGGACCGAAGCTTAGGTAGGAGGACAGACTGAAGCTTGACATAAATGAACTTTTCTTGTCCGAGGACATGACCTCTGATAGGAACGAGTGGAGGGCTAGAGTTAGATTAGGAGGTTAGATGGTAGGTATAAAGTTGTTTAGTTAGTTCCCCTTTTGCTTTATAGGTGCGTTGTAGTAGCTCCTCGTTTTCTTTTTGGCATTTGCCTTCTCTTTAGGTAGGGTGTCTTTTGCTTTGTGCCTTTTCAATATTTGTGGCGCTCGTTGGTCTTTTTATTTTTGTCATATTTCTTTGTGTGCTTTTGCTCGTTTGTCTTGCTTCCTTTGCTTGCTTGTTTATGTATGCCTTTTTCGTTTTTTCTTCTTGTGGTTTCTTTGTGCTTTTGTGGGTTTCCTTGAGCTCTTGCTCTTTTTGCTTTGTAGTTGTCATGCGTTGTATGCCTATATGTTTCTTATTGTATTGTTCTTTTTTGATTTTTTTTCTTCTTTGCCATGTATTGTATGTCTATTTGTCTCTTTGTATATATATATATATATTTTTTATTTTTTTCGTTGCTTCTCTTGTCATGTGTCTTATGCTTTTTTATCTTCATATGCTATGTTTTTTTGCATTTCATTTGCACATTCATACATTCACTTTGTCATGGGTCTTTCTGAAAGCAGTCTCTTTACCATCGGATTTACCTAAAAGATAGGGGTATAATATGTCTACATTCTTTCTCCTTCATACTCTGTTTATGCGGGATTAGGTATCGTTGTTGTTGTTGTTGTATTGAAGGTTTGTTTAGTTGAGCATCTTTGATGCATTATAATTTCATAGGCTTAATAAGCGTCACAATATTGACACATCACTATTCTATTTTTTTAATAAAATATTTATAATACATTGAACTTTACATCTTTTAACATTTTTTACATCATCATTATATTTATATTCATTTATAACTTTTATCTTTATACAACAAAGATTGTTACACAAAATTGTAAAGTTACGGCTTGGAAGAAAGAAAACATTTGTTGTTATATTCAGAGCATTTGTTTTAATTAAAAATAAATCTGTATAAGATATAAAATATAATCTATGTAAAACGATTAAATTATCAGTGATAATATCAAATAATGTTTTGTTAAAGAGCCAACAAAATTATCTAGGAAGAAATTGAAGCAGAGACGGGCGAGTGTTATGCGTCAACAAACATGGCATTTTACAATGCATTAAACATTTTCCAAGTCGCCAATCTTTTTCTATTATACGTCTCAAAGTGGTGCATTGGAGGTGCCCTAAGTTGTTATGTTTGGCGACAAATAGCGTGTAATATTTATGGTGCGTTTCGTTAGACGATTTTCTTCAATTCGTTTTATTTTTGGTTTCGTAGAAAAAAAAAAGAAAAAGGATTTAATTCTTCATAAAATATGAAAAACGTGTTCAATTGATATTGTTTTATGTAGTGTGAAAAAAGGGAGGGTCTTAGATTACACGGGAAACACGAAAGACATCAAAATCGTGTTTCTTAATTTCCTTTGTTAAACTAGAAAATACAAATTGTCTATTTAGTTGAAAAATTGATTGAACGCAATTTTTATCTCTTTTAGTTTTATACAAGACATTTTGTAAAAAATGTAGGGTAACGTTTAGTTGGAGAAAAATTCCATTAATTTCCATTTTCAGTTGCTTACCACGTTCCCGATACATCATGCCTTAAACACTGCCATAACTCCCTATTCATTAATTGAAGATGGTCGGATCAAACATATGGGAGATATTCATAATCTGTTCGCAAGATGTCGCAGACTAGAAACCGTTGGGTGTGAACGTGTTCCGTTTCATTAGCACGTGACTTTGACTTCACAACTTAATCGTAGCATCTCCGACTTCGTTCCAGTCAGAATCCGGTGTGCATGAAAACGGACGAAAGGGGTGTCATCATGATCGGAATGAGTCGGCGGTGAAGACGCGTGAAAAATGAAGGTGCATGCGAAGAGATATGGCTGATTTGTGATGTTGAAGGTGTAGTAGGCTATTAAATAAAATTATAAATAGGTGATAAATATGTGTGCAGCGGTGTAAAAGGGTATATATCCAACTTACCTAGTTAGGTGAATTGCATATATATCTCTATAAAAGCTCAAAATTGCGTATGTATCCATTTTAAACTTATAATTGCATATATATCATCCTAAAAGCTCAAAAATGCATATATATCCAACATAAACTTATAATTTTATATATATCATTTCTAAACCTTAACGCTCAGTTCTCGAGTTTTGAGTGAAGGGAAATGGAAAAGAATAGGAAAGGGAAAAGAAAAGGAAAAGGAATTGTTAGTTGATATATTTTTGATATAGAAGAAAGAGGAAAGGAAAAGGAAAGTAATCATGTTCATGAGTGGGGGGAAAAAGAAAATAACTTGTTTAAATTACATATATGCCCTTTAGTTGTTAATGTAAAATCTTTTAAAAAGGGTATATTAGTCTTTACACAACATAACTTTCCATTTCTTTTCACTTTCCTACCTTTTTTGGCCGGAAGATTTTATAAACAATAGTTCCTCCCCTTTTCCTTTCTTTAAAAAAACTCAAGGACACAAAATTCTTTCCATTTCCCTTCTTATCAAATTGTAACTCGAGAACTGAGAGTAAATATGTCATATATATATATATATATATATATATATATATATATATATATATATATATATATATATATATATATATGTATATATATATAGGGAAGGGATCGGGTGCGGATTGGGATTTAAGTAGGGATGGTGCGGATAATATCACAGTAGCTTTTTTTTAAAAAAAATTCAAGAAAATCTGAAAAAATTAAAAAAATAAAGAGGATGATAAATTATTAAGAATCGCTGAAAAAATTTTCAAAAAAAAAATCGTTTTCACGATTAAAGGTATTGTGATATTAAGGTCGATTTTGAATTTTTTACAAAAGTCAAGACCTGATCTTAATATCACATTCACTTTTTTTTTAATAGAAATTGTTAATATCACATTAACTTTTTTTTTATATCACACTACTTTTTTGTTTTTTTACTAATATTATTAATATCACCATTCATTTTTTAATAAAAAAATGTTAATATCACGGTTCTTTTTTACTATCACAGGAACTTTTTTTATTTTTTTTAATATAATTGTTAATATCACCGTAACTATCATATGCTTTTTTAATAAAATTGTTAAAATCATAGTAACTATCATATGTTTCTTAATATCAAGGTTCATTTTTACATGTAAAAAACTTAAATATCACAGTTGGTTTTATAATATCATCATTTTATAATATCACAGTTTCATAATATCACACTAATACTCATAATATCGTTAATATCACGGTAGAACTCATAATCAAGAAAACAATAAGTGCTCAGAAAAATCTGAAAAAAATAAAAAAATGAAAGAAGATAACAATAGTAAGGTTCGTTCAAAAGGAAAAAAATTAAAAAAATCGTTTACATGGTCAATTGCTACCGTGAAGTTAGCGCAGATCTTGACTTTTTTACAAAAAGTCAAGATCAGATCTGAAATGGGTGGTCCAGATCTATCCGTACGTCCGCACTAAAATTAAAAATCCGCACATGATCCTCACTATATATATATATATATATATATATATATATATATATATATATATATATATATATATATATATATAGAAATTGGTTCTTTTAAAAAGTTGATCTTGGTGGAAAAGTGAGAGAAGTGATCTCAACCATTAGATCACCCCCTCTTCCCCTCCTTTTTTTTCCTCCCAACTCCAGGGACCTCTATGTCAATTTTGATATTTTCCAAGGGTTGTTTTGTGTTTCATCTAAATCTGTACTAGTCATTTTTTTTTATCGTGACAGAGCTTTTTTTTGCTATAACATTAATATCTGATTTTTTTTATTTTACCATTGACTACTATTCACCATTTTAACCACACATAAAAATGTGGCAACGGATTGTATATAAGCTTTTGATTACTAAGCATAACGAACCTAATATCATATTTTGGATCATTAATATGATCTCGTGGCTAATGGAATTCATAAGTCATAACCATAAACTTAATACAAAGCTGAAAGTATAAGATCAAAAAAGTCGATACGAAAATAAGCTTTTTTACAAACAAAAAAATAAAGAAAAAAATCAATAAACATTACACATTTTCTACTATCTCATCTGGAAGTTCAATTTCCTCGGGGGAAAGGCGAAAAACACGCAAAAACCAACTAGAACCGCAACAACATGACCCATGAAATCCAATTCAAAACCATAGTAGTCGTTGATAAACCATTTTATAGTCGAATCAGATGACATCCCAGGTACCACGAGCGTGTCATATGCATCATGATACTGTGAAACAATACATCCGTACATGGTCCAGTGCCATGGGACATATCCAGTAGTACCAAATCTACAATCCAGAACTTTCTCGATATCTAAAGAACAAACACAAGCATATGTCAAGCTATGAAAACCAGATTATGGAACATTCATATTTTCAAAAAATGAAATGAAACTTACCAAGTTCCTCCTCCTTTTTCCACTACTTGTTAATTAACTCCGAAGTTCGAAAGCATTGGGAGTAGCCAGTGCAATGGTGCCAGGTGGAGGGTTTGGAAGAGGTTGAGGTAAAGAAGCTCGATCTTTATTGAGGCAATGGTACTGTATTTTTTTCAGATGTTGATTCCTTATTGTGACTTGCCCTTCTGGCATTAACACTGTCCACTCCACCACAAGAAGATCCCTCGGCATACTCTCACTAAAACATCATTAACGAACCACACTAGAATATTAGGGTGATCAGAAGTTTGATGTGCATTTCAGAAGTGATTATATGGTAATAAACATCATCATCATTACTAAATAATACTAAACCATATTATAAAAAAAAATAATAATAAAAAAAAAATAAAAAAAAAGACACAAACCTTTATTAAACCAATCCTTAATATATATGAAGATGCACTAATCATACTCAATGATGCCCAAATATGTTAATCGATGCACTAAAAAAACACATAGATGCCCTAAAACTCCCTAACATACCTCTCAATCGGGCCTTGAAATGCTTACCCGTCAGGTGTTCAGATGTCATATAATCTGACAGAACCGTCCACAAAGCCAGCTGCATATTGACCCCCATGAACTTGAGAAGCCTGAATCGAAGAAGCAATTATACTCAATTTAGGCTAGTTTGGTTAAACATATTGATGTCATCTAATAGAGTAAAAGCAAAATAACTAGGACACGCCTTTTCAACCAAGGCTGACCTTATACCAACAAAGAAATTCACTCTCGCCTCCACCTAACCAACCAACTGCACCCGCATACATTCCTCGATCAAACATTTCTGTGTAGCACAATTTCTCATTAAGTATATATCAAAAAGGTATAAATTAGATCACCTACAGCAGTGGAAAATATCTTGGATATATGTTTGCAATCAGCTTTGGTTACAAAAAAAGGTATTGGTTTTTAAAGAAAAAAGTCAAAAACTATTATCAACCATCTAGTATACCCGGTTAGTGGTTACTAACACTAAAATGAGTAAGTTACTGCATTTGCACTAGTTCTTGAATCAACGGATATAGGATGTTTTTAAGTCTCATCTCATAAATCTAGAGTGCTCATCAAAGAGCAAAATAAGAACTGAGCAAATATTAACATAGAGAAAAACCATGTATCTTTCTTTCTTTTTTTTTTCTTTTTTTTTTATTATAAACCCATGTATGTTTCAATAGAGAAGAAGATGAAGGAATATACATGTACCGCCGCTATCGGATCCCATGCCTCGTCGGTAGGGAATCCACAAACAGCTAGAGTTGGATGAAGTGAGGACAATATATCAAACTGCAGACAGTGAAAACTCATTTAAATATTTGGCAAACAAGATTGATGAGCCACATATTTTTGTGTTTTTTAATGAACAAGATTAAACATTGTCAAACTTAAAGATATTATTATGAAAATTTATCATAGAATAGCAGTTTGTGTTTTACCTCAGTTGTTTCTAGCACGCGAATAAGTGTATAATTATTTCAATACACATAAACTCCACAAACATATGTTTAAATGTTATCCAAGTTGAGATGGTTTTACTCTAATCCTATATGTAACATTGATATCGACTCCTATGATATTTTGATGCCCTACTATGGTACAAACGGATGCACTAAAGGTCCCCAAACGGATGCACTGATTGTATATTGCTCGAATAGCAAACAGTAACAGAACTGGAGTGATTATACCGTGCGAATAAGTGTATAATGATTTCGATACGCATAAAATCTACAAACAAATGTTTAAATGTTATCCAAGTTGACATATGGTTTGTCCTCTAATCCTATATGTAACATTGATATCGAATCCCATCATATTTTGATGCCCTACTATGATATAAATGTATGCACTAAAGTACCTCAAATAGATGCACTAATGTACTTTAATGGATGCAATTAAAGTGAAGGTATATATCTATCATATTCATTATTCCACCAGATCTCTCTAATGAATTTTTCATGAAATCAGCCAACTAAGTTTATAATGAACATGATTAAACATTGTCAAACTTAAAGATATTATTATGAAAATTTACATAGAATAGCAGTTTGTGTTTTACCTCAGTTTATAATGAAATCAGCCAGTCTTACATCTCTTATTTGGAACCCATCTCATCATTTGTCGCATCTGCTTGAGAACTAGAGTCCGTAAGTAGTTTTTTGCTGCATTTTTCCAGCTAACATCACAATTTCTTTAGCTTTGCTCTGAGTAACAATCAATTTTTAACAGACTTAATATAAATTCATACACCCACTGCCTCTTGAGTGTGAGTGTTGCAAAATAATATGTACACAAGCGCAAACATAACACTATTATTTATCATGCTTACAAAACTACAACACATACATGAGTTACTAACTTACTACGTTACAAGGATATGGAGTTACGAGCATCAGATTCAACAAGAATCACCCAGTAATATGGTTTCTATGGTGTATCTTGAATTGCTTATTTTAAACTATTTATCTGCTTTACAAAAAGCGCTAATTTTAAGTACTTACTTACTCTAAAATGCACATAAGTAGTTTTATCCAAACACCTCTAAAATTAAAATTTTCTCAGGTATAATCAGGTAAGAACCTTAGATAAACATTCCCAAATACCTTCACTAACTAATTCTCAAGAAACAACACACAATTACATGATATCCACTCCATGCCATGGGGATTGTTTGGCATTCATTTTTAGGAGTGATTGTGTGATAGAATAACCGAATCAGATAGATAACCACCAGTAACAAGAGGGATTGTTTGAAGTAATGATAATCAGATTTAATAAGCTATTTAAGTGTCCGACAAAATCTGATCACTCAAGGATTTAAATGCAAAACGGCTCTACACAATCATTCTCTTCGTATCACATGTAACCATATACATAGTAGATAACCACAAGCCCAATAAGGGAAATATTGCCTCGCCAATATCAACCATTACCCCCTGCTTCATATGTAAAGTGACTGGTGTAAACGATTTGACATGAACTTTCTATAACATAAGTGTCAAGGATGTTAAAGCTTTTGGTATCCATATAACCATGCGAAAAGATCATTGAGATAACCCACAAACTATAGTTACATATTCTAGTGCATTAACCGAAATAGGAAATAAGTACCACCAAAAGTTATTCTACTAGATAATAACATAACTAGTTCACATTGATGCCCAAATATGTTCATTGATGCACTAAAAATTCAGCCAGATGCACTAAACATACAAACAATACACTACACACACACCGATGCCTTAATATGTTTAACAATGCACTAATCATAATCACTGATGCCCTAAACATACTCACTTATGCTCTAATATGTTCCAAGATGCACTAAACATATTTTTGATGCAATAATCACACAAACAGATGCCGTAACAAGTCATTTGATGCCTTAATCTTACTAATAGATGTTATCATACTAACAGATGTCGTAATACATTTTTTTGATGCGCTAAGAAAACAAGAAGATGCCCTAACTTAACATTATGCTTTTATCATAAAAAGATATGTCATAACTCATCATTTTATGCACTAATTATACAAACAAATGTTGTAACAAGTCGTGTGATACCCTAATCATACTAATAGATGCGCTAACGCTTATTTTAAATGCACTAAAAAAAAATAGATTCTTTAAATTATAACATGATTCTCTTATCATATTAAGAGATGCAATAACATAAATCGTGATGCACTAAAATAAGATAAAAATTAAAAACCTGTAAACACTTACTCTTGTTTTTTTTTTTCTTTCTAATGATTGGATTTGGTTCACTTACGATTCCTACACTTCATTTTTGTCATTTTTCTGAAGATCGAAATGCGAATTAGTACATCCACGAGTTTTTTATTTGATTTTGATAGCTTTTTAGGGTTTCTTGATTGGAGTATGTGTCCTTGATCGGAGTATGTGTTTTTTGACTGGTGGTGGTGTGGTGGTGACAGCGGCGACGATGGTGGGGACGGCGGCGACGATGGTGGTGATGGCAGCGACGGTGTGGTGATGGTGACTGTGTGTTTGAAAGATGTGTGTGTGTGTTTGTATCTGGATTAAAAAAGACCGTTCATTATTTTATTTTTTTGTGTTTTTTCTTTTTATTACCCTGAACTTTCAAGTGTTTTCATAATCTACCCTATAACTTTTTTTCTCACTTTTCTATCTAATTACACTTTTCTCTAGAACCGGACTATATATATATATATATATATATATATATATATATATATATATATATATATATATATATATATAGTAGGGATCGAATGAGAAGTAAACTAAAATAAGAAGTGGTGAGAAGTGACCAAAACCACGCATTTGAGATGCAACGACTTGCATTAGACGCATTTCTATTCATATAGATGCAACATCTTGAGTTTCGAAAGTTAATTTGATATATAGATGGTGCAAATTGATTTTCATGATTTCGGCACGTACAGAGGAACAAAAACCAAGAGAAATCATGAAATGCATCTAATATATGTATATGCATCTGATTAAAAGCTAGAAAACACACTATTGTGCGTTATAATGCATATAAGATTATAGGAATGCATCTAATTTAGGTCGGTGTATCTCGGATTTGCAGTTATAGTTCTTCTTATTCTTTCTTATTTTAAGTAATCTTCTTATTTGATCCTAACTCTATGTATATATCCAAATAACTATTTAACATAAATTTACAATTCTAAAATAAATGACAACTATAATTATTAAATAAATTTTCTTTAAGTTATTTTTTCTTTATTTATAAACTTATTGGCAGTCATATATTGTAAACATATTTTATCTACTATATATATATAACAATCATGAATTCATGATACCTATAATAAGTTTGTTTCATGTGTTTATATTATAGGGGCATTTACATATATCCCCACATACACACCTATATTTACATATTTCCCCAAACAGTGCTTTAACAGACTTGTACATCATGCATAAAAAACTTGTGTTTTGGGAAATATGTAAATATATGTGTGTATGTGGGGATATATGAAATTCCCCCTATATTATATATGATAAGGTGACTTTTGTTGTGATGTTAAACAATGTTTTGATATATTATTTTTATTAATCTAGTTCATTTTGAACCTCGTGACATCGTAACTTTGAAACCAATGTTATTGTTGCTATTTTTAGGATTATAATTACCACAATTTAAAGTTTAAATTTACATTAAATATTTTTTTGGATATATATGACATATTAAAGGTTAGAAATGATATATATGCAATTACGAATTTTAAGAAATAATATACATGCAATTACGAAGGTTTAAAATATATATATATATATACTAGGCAAGTATCCCGGCAGCGGTTCCTAGCGGCTGACAAGTAACGATATGCAATATTGTGGCAAGTGTTTCTTTTAACATTCAAAATAAAACGTGAAAATATCAAAATGTAATTGCAAACGTTTGTAACATGCGATAATTCAACTCTAATAATCGGTACGTATTGAGATAATTCAAAATCGAACATATACTTATTGAGATAATTCAAAATCGAACACATACTTATTGAGATAATTCAATCGGTACGTATATAAGAAAAACCAACCTCAAAATCATCAACATTCTTTTGATATGTCATTTTCATTTTTCTTCACGACTTTAATACACAGGGTTTGCTTATACAATTGGTTGTTTATATAGCAAGAAAGGTGAAAACAACATTACCATATATATACTTCTAGAATTTTGAACATTCTCCTCTATTAATTTCCTTACAAGAAGGTGAAAACTTTTATTCAAATATTTCACTTCCTGCCCAGAATTTGTTCACATTCTGTAAGTCAATTTGTAAGTTACCAAACGTATGCAAGTAAAATTTTCTAAGTTACCAAAGATAAGTTTTTCACTTTTCCACTTTTTCATATATCGACTTTTCCACATTTCAGTGTTGACTATTTTTCTATTTTAGTAGTAAGATATATATAGACGGGTCAACCCGACCAAGCCCGCCTAGACCCAAACCCATATTGTCAGAAGACACATCTAAACCCAGACGTGTTTAGACTCAATATCATTTAGACCCGTGACCCGACTAACATATTTTGTCACCTGCCCACCTCTAATATATCTTTTGTTAACACTTTTGTGCAGTCATTTTCCTAAAAAAAATATATTAGATGAAAAAATGATGATAATAGCAAATGCAAAAAATATTGAGATCCTAATGATGGATGGTAACTAATTTAAAGCTTAACAATCTTCAGTTAATCAGATCTTTGATATCTTTGGCTCAACAACCAGGAATCAGATCCGTAGTGCTAATCACCAAGACGCTTCCTAACAATAGATACCAAATTAATAGACACAGCAACTAAATATTAAATATTCAAGATTCTAAAAATAATCTTTAATGCATGTAATTAGACTCCAATTGCTAATGCACGACACAATGACGGCAAACATGTTGGTTTAACATCATTACATAATCAACTCAGGGTTATGATCAAATCCAATTATGCAATGCTACAGTGACTCGTACGCCCCACTTTAATATTGATCTACAGCATTGGATTTGACCATTCTACCCTGGAAAAAAGACCATCTCCAGCAAAATACAAGCCGCTGCTGGAAAATATCTGCATGGGATGTCTTATGCAACTCAACTACGAAGTTACACAAAATGCTACACTAAATTACAACTATACCCTCAACCGGCTAGTCCATAAATACTTGAAGCTGAAAAAGATCACTTCCATGGCATGCTTGCCATGCCATGAGGGCTTCTGTCGTTACCTCTGTTCATTGGACTCCCAGCCCCACCTGATGACTCGCTTAGGGTCCCATGAGACTGTGAGCTGCTTGGTCCTGTGATGTGGTTTGCTTGTGTGACCCTTGGTGTAGCATTCAATGGTTCGACGTGGTTAGCGGCCATTGGTTCTTTAGAGTTTTCAGGAAGGAAACTACCTACTATAACCTGCACCACAAACCTTTGTTAGTAATACGAAGAAAAAGGTATATTAATCGCTTGACCGATACATTAAACCGTTGTATCGTGTGACAAGAATACGTGTCTTAGGGGGTGTTTACCATAGCGTTTCAAAAGTGATCATGTGAAGTAGAATTAAAATTACAAGTTGTAAAAAAATTTGGCTGCAAGAGATGGTGTCTGGACTCTGGTGGTGCTCTTGTTGATGACATTGGTTTGAGAAAACAATCAACTATTTGAAAATTTGGTAAAATCTGAAAATTTTTAGTATTAACATGTAAAACGAGCCCTGTAAATATCAGATAATCAGAACTAACTTGTTGCAGGTAACATGAAGCAAAAAAAACTTGTAAATTCGTAGCTAGAATTGCAGATAACAAACGAGAATATGACTCAGAAAAGATTAAGAAAATTAGGGAAAACCTGAACAGGAGACGCAGCAACTAAAAGTCCAGCTACAACACCACCAAAAACCCGACCATCTGGTCCAGATAACGTGATACTAAGTCCACCTGTCCTCGTGCGCTGACCATATGCCTCCGATAGCACAAATGAACCCGAGAGAGCCAATATGTCAAAACGCCCCTGCATGGATATTGTCAGATGTAAAGTATCTGAAATTTACTGTATATAATATATATGTATATGTGATTAGCAATACATTCCATTATAGTTTATAGAAGCAATAAGTCAATAAAGTATCTGATATTTGGATGCATATCTGATCATTATTAACTCTCGTCTAATTTCAATAGTTAGGCAAGAAATGTTGATGATGTTATCTATACAATATGTAACTTATCACTCATATTAATATATTATTAATCTACTTCCACAGATTACGACCAGAGACAGTTATTGGTATTAGCAACCGTTTCTTTACGTAGATCCATCTGTGTTAAATCGCTATAATGAAAATTAGACAAACCTCATAAGTTGCAGTTCCACCAGAAGTTGCTGCTTGACGAAGTGTTACATTAGTTATGACACCAATGCCGGACATGATGCATACTGCCCTTGGTCCATTTTGAGAGAATGACATAATCTTATTTAGCACATCCTGAAAATTTCACAAAATTTGCTCATGAGTATAGAAGGAAATTTACACTGCAAAGAACTGATTAGTCACATTAGCGATTAATGTCTCGGTAATGGTATTTAATTATCATGCTAAAGCATACTCATATATCCTGGGGTAGGGGTAGGACCTGTCTACATTTTACCTCCCCCATACCCTGCCCCGGCGGGATTGCGTTTGTTGTTGTTGTTGTTGTTTGTTGTTGCTAAAGCATACTCATAATAGACATTCAGATCCGAACGAGCATAATATGTGAAAGTTTGACTTGATATTTGCGTGTGTAAATAAATACACGTAAAATTTTGTCTTGGTAGTTAGGCATATAATCTCATGAGTGAATATTAGCCTTTTGAAATGAAATAAAAGGTACCGATACCCTATTATAATTATTGACGGGTAATATGCCTATATCAATTGAAATCTTACCTAAAAGAAAATTGTCGCATCTATTTTGGGACATCCCAACGGTAAGTGGCATTTATTTTGAGATGGAGGTAGTACATACTCAGGTAAACATGGCTTAAAAGTTCAAATATAGATTAATCTTTATGTATTAAGACAAAATATTACCGGGAAGAAGAAAAAAATGGCCACAAGGATGTAAAGTACAGATTATCTTTATGTATTAAGACAAAAGATTACCGGAAAGACATAAAAGATTAAAATTAAATTGAAATGGTAAGCAAAGATAGATCAGTTTGTGAACAATTTACTCCTTTTTTCAGAATATTGCCCGTTTTTCCTTTAACATATAACGCTAGTTACTTCACAGTTCTTGGTATACTTATACCGGCTTTAATTGCAGTTAAAGAAAATTAACATGATGACATCGTTAAGTTGAATACAATTAAAAGCAAGAATATAAAAATGGGTATGAAAGTAACCTCTCCAGGTTGCACCACGATGATATGTGGAGTGAAACCAAACCCTCCTGATCCTACAACACGAGATTTACCATGATAATAAGACGAATGATTACAAATTGCAGTGCCTAATAAAAGTTTACTAAGTATATTGATGATTTGCGCCTGCATACATAAATGCCGATAGCAACATAAGTCACACCAAATTATCAAAATAAGCAAGACAAGATATACCAAATTTCTAAACCCAACAATGACAGTGCGAGTAACAAACACAAGTTTCAGATCACATGCAATTTGGAATATACTATGTACGCAAGAACAAATGAAGTTACAAAAAAAACCACAACTATTTTAATATCACCATAATTCTATATGTGCATACAGCCATACACTAATCAATTGCTACAAACTTCGATAGCATCCACTCACAAATTATCCATGGGTAAAAAAAAACGTTTAGGTCCAACGTGCACCAGATCCTTAGTTTCAGTAAATATACGTATTCCTATCATTTACATCGCAACTTCAAGTATTTACTAACAAGAATCTAACCTACAATCCAGTATCATAGTATCAGAACAAAATTCAACAGAAAATGGGGTCCAAAGACATACCATATAGACGTATAGTCAAGTCAAATAAGAGCTAATCAGATGCAGAGCCCACCAAACATAGTCACAAAAAGTCTAACAAAAAAAAAACATTCCATGTTCCACTATGATATTATTGTAGGCACACCTACAGACCAATAAATATGGATCTAAATTGATCCAAAATTCAACAGTCATTTACTCAATTCATAATTAAACAGTATTTCATGCCGTAAACACCAGATTTACCATGGGAAAACATGACATACTTTCAAAGGTGCCAAAGTTTGTAAGAAAAATATTGCTTATGGAAGACATTAGTAAGTAGCCAATTGATAGTGACAAGGCTGAAAATTGCAACGTTTAATGTCATCAAAATAGCAACACTCAATAGTTCAATGTTCCACCTGTCAATCTGCAACTTATCATAAACGTTCACATTTCATTGCTTCTCACGAGTTGCACAATGAAGAATGTGTAACATCTGTAAATGTGAGTTGCAATTATACAATATAAAAAAGGAGGTGATTTGTACGCCAATAAAAATGATCCATAAACCGCTAAAACTGTTAAAAGTTACAACTTTACCCTTTCATCCTTTTATATATCTGGTATTCAAGGGTACAATAATAAAGTTAGATATTTTAGTGTTGTATGAATCTTTTTTTGCGATGTACAAATAAACCCCTAAAAACAAATTACGCAAACTAAACACATTTACCAAATCTAATAACCTATACCGAACAACACTAAATACATCGTTACACTACAAAATTAGCCACGCATCACACAAAAGGAAAACTCATCATACCAAAAGATTCCCTTATTTTCGGCTTCTTATTAGACGAACCCGGAGGCCTCCCTCTAGCCTTCTTCGCGAACCCATCCTCCATCGGAATGGAACTAACCGGCGCCACAGAAATAGGCGGCGCAGCTGCCTGTGGCATCTGCTGCTGATGCTCCCCCCCTCCATACCCTCCATTCACCACGCCACCAGCAGCCCCCACATTAACAGGTGTCACCTTCACACTCCTTACAGCGGAGGTCGACATCGTCCCGTCAGGTGCATACTTTCTGGGCCTCCCCCTCTTTTTCATCACGGGCTCACCCCCACCCCCACCCCCCTCGTTTATATTAATCCCATGCTGAAAAGCAATATTCCCACTACCAGTACCACTAGTGCTGCTAGACATTACGTCACTAGCAACACTGTACCCGCCTGGCGTTACTGTTCCGGTAACACCAGGCGTGTACACGCGGCTGACAGCAAGTGCCGTCCCCTGAGACTGGGACGGCACCTGTGTCAACTCAAACATACGCCCAGAATCAGATCCGTTCATTTGTTATTTTTTTTTTGGAAAAAGGCAACAAATCACCTGCAATATATAAAAGAACATATATCTAAGGTTACCTTAAGATATGCATATATTAAACCCTAAATAAACCCTACAAGATCAAAATTCAGCAACCAGTTAAAATAAAATGTCTAAAAAAATTACAGTAAACAAATGGAGGCGATATATTCGGAGAAATTATATATATTTTTTAACATTTATTGAAAATCAAATTAAAAAAGAAAAATAAAAGATATACTTACAGATAATAATGAGGAAAAAATGTGTAGAAATAATGTGAAAATTAATTTATAAAGAGGAAGCAATTTCTAGGGTTTGGGAAAATTAATTAATTAAGAAAATAATAGCAATAATAATATTAATAATAAATTGGTGAGTAAATAATTTTTAATTATTAGGGGGGTTTTGATTTTCAAAATATATCCACTTGTCCATGACTTCTTTTTTACGATTTTTTTTAAATATAAAAAAGGGGATAGCTCGGCTACAATTTTTGTAGCCAATTGGCTACAATCCTTCATAAAAATACTATATCAATTTACTCACAGAAAAAAATCAGGACCAGACTCACATTATGTAGCACAAAATTGTAGTTAATTGGCTACAATTAATTATAGCTAATATATTCCCTATTAAAAAAAAAGGAAGGCGTCTTTATATTGCTTTAAGAGCAAGAACAACAATAACGCCTTAACGGCGTTTTGCATCATATTAACGGCGTTATGCCGTTATCACCTTTGGAGGCACGGCGTTATTGCGAATAGCGTTAGTCCAGCCATTATCTTCATGCTTTTTTTTTTTTTTTTTTCCCTTAAATGAGGGGTTGTTTTTGTAAATTGTTGGGAATGTTATTAATGTTATTGAGATGTTATTGTTGTGGGTGTTTTTTGGGGATGTTAAGGTGAAATGTTAAAGCTGATGTGGCACTGATATGGACGGCGTTATTTTATAACTTGGGTTATTGTTGGGAATGCTCTAAGAACAAGATCTTTTATCATATCTTATTAGTAATTATTAATTTGATATATTTTTTATTTAATTATTTCCTTTTCCAAATATTGTTTTTATTGTTTTGATGTATATCCATCCGTGAATTTAATTAGTATATGAGAAAAGTTGGGAATTTGGTCGCTGTAAGCCTGCAACTGGATGCACAGTTGTTTACTTGTGTACTCTACGTTAACTGGATTTTATATTTTAAAATTTGCTATGGGGGTATTTATATTTAAAAACTTACAACTATATGATCTGTTGATTTTGTTATAAAAATCAAGATGGTATATACTATATACTGAATGATGTCTGATTTAAAGCGCTAAGTACACTATGGTGTTATGGAGTGGTGTTCTATAAAAAATAGTGTCATTTTAATACCTTTTGTCCATATCATCAGTTTTGTTTATGACACCAAAATACCTCTCCCTGATATAACACCAATTTTTTGATGCCGTCGTGCATTTTTTTTATTTTTAAATAAAACAATATACTTTCTAACACAAATTAAATTTACTTTTCTCAAAACGTTAAAAAGATGTAACGAGACTTTTGAATGGGCGTTTAAACAAAATAATAGTTAAAACTATTATAGGGTTTAATATTGGGAAAATGACAAAAAAATGCATCGAACTTGACACTTGTTGTGATTGTGTGTAGCCAACTATTTTTTTTTTCATTGTAACACAAAACTTTTGAATTTTTGTTATTGTATGACGATTGCCAACGTCACAACACGCACCGCCAACTCATCCTACACGCGACGCCAACTCATTTCCCCACTATTACTTTTAAGGATAATAACAAAAAACGATCGAACTTGACCACTTTTTTCATTGAACACAAATCTTTTGAATTTGTGTTAATGTATGTATTCAAATAATCTAAACTTGGCATCGTAGTCCTTTATACTAACGGCTAGCACATAACTTAAAATTTCGCTTACGCTTATCCTTATCGCCATTTTGCGCTCGTCTGCTTATGCATTTTGTTAATTTTCTTATGCTTTCGCCCTCATTTTTATACTTTTCGCCAATTTTACGCTTTCATCCGTTTTATATGCTTTCATCCATGTAAAATCAAACAAAGACGGTAAAACGGACGAAAACATGTAAAATCAAATGAAAATGTGTAAAACGGACGAACGCGTAAAATCGACGAAAACGCGGTAAAATCGGTGAAAATGTGTAAAACGTATCTAAAAAGTGAAAAATCGGACGAAAATGTAAAAACGGACGAACGCAAAAACGACGAAAACGTATAAAGGACTAATGTTGCATTAATAAAATAAATGGACGTGTGTAGCTATTAAAACGGATGAAAACGTACAAAAACGGATGAAAGCATATAAAACGGATGAAAACGCATAAAACGTAAGATAATAATTTAAAACGATAAAAACGTAATAAAACGTATAAAAACATAAGAAAATGAACGAAAATGTATAAATATGGATGAAAACGTAAGAAAACGAACGAAAACGTATAAAAAGGGATGAAAACGTAGAATTTTTTTAAGTTATATTAATGACGTTAGTATGACTAACGATGCCAAGTTTAGATTGACCGATACATACATTAACACAAATTCAAAAGGTTGTGTTACAATGAAAAAGTGGTAAGTTCGATACATTTTTTTGTTATTATTCCTAAAAGTAATAGTGAGGAAATGAGTTGGCATCCACGGTAACACCCGGATGAGTTGGCAGCCCATCACGTGACATCGCCGTAATAATCGCATACAATGACAAAAATTCAAAAGTTTTGTGTTACAATGAAAAAAAAATAGTTGGCTACACACAATCACAACAAGTGTCAAGTTCGATGCATTTTTTTATCATTTTCCCTTTAATATTTAACACAACAGCCTCTTCATCTTTTTCACGCAACCTTCAACATAGCCTCTTCAACATAGCAGTACCAACTCAACAACAATTTTTTCTTATTTTGATGAGTCTCTCACAACTAAAAACAAAATTTATGTTGATGAAATAGAAAAGCTGGCAACGAAAAAAAGAAGACAAAAAAAAGAGAAATACCCACTGCGTCGGCTAGTGGTGGCGGCGTGAGTGTCTACTAGCCAAGGCCTGGTGTAGTGTCTCGTGCCATAGTGTAGCGCTGAGGGTGATGGCTTGAGCCATCAGCCACCGTACATGGAGCTCTTAGTCGTATTGTGTTTTACACGAGCAGGTTTAGAAAGTAAATTTTTTATTTATTTATTTATTTATTTATTTTTTATCTTTTAGATAAATTACATATTTACTGTATATATATGGATTTGCTTTGGTAAAGTTAAAATAAGAAAAATGAATAAAAATAAAGTAAAATAAAAAAGTAAATATTTATGAAAAAAGTAAAAAAGAATAAAATAAAAGGTAAACTGCAAATTATGTCCTTAACGTTTGCTATTTTTACGAAAAATGCCCCTGAAAAAAGTATTATGCAAGTTATGTACCTAGCGTGTGGACTTTTGTGAACAATGCCCCTGTACAAGCACTGTTGTTGCAAGTTCGCGATTTTGGCTAATGAGCGTTACAAACTCCGGTTAGTAGCCATGGGACTAATTTACCCTTGTCTTCTTCCCACAATTACTCTCTTTTGTTTTCTTGAAAATATTGTAATCTCACCACCATCATACCATCACACCACCACCCTATACCACCACACACCCAACACCACCACCATCCTCTACCACCACACAACCACCACCGTCGACATTGGCACCACCACCCTCTCCCACCACCATCCTTTACCCCCCAACACAAACAATGTTAAAAAAAAGTCATCTTAATTAATCAGTATGAGAATGCACTTGTCAAGATTTAGGCTTTTGGCTGAATTTTGGAATAGTTAAATACTATAAATGTTGGTTATTATCGCTCCTCTTGACTGAATATCGAATCTTACCCATGAACCGACACCCCTTACATGGACATGAAAGTCATGATGAACAACTAATTGAATTTAGGGGGTTCAGAGTTCAGACTAAGCGATAATTAAACAGTCAAGGGAAACTTCAACTAAGAATAAACACCCAGTTTTCTTTTATTTTTCATCCATTGATAAATAGCTTAAAGTTATGTGGAAGTCCAATGGTTGAACTTCATTTTTGGCCTGATATATATACTTTTAACTTTAGCAGCTTGATATACTTCTCAACTCAAATCATTAACTCCCTTCTTGATGCACATTTTCTTTACATAGGATTTACTGTTTTACGTCTTGTTTATCTGTCCAGAAGCCTTCTTCCACTAGATAGAAAAAAGTAAGATAAGAGAAAGATAAACTATTGTATCACCAATTGGTTAGGGGAAAAGGGGTTTCAATAACCATATGTATGTGTATGTATAATATTTACTTGCTGATGTGCTTAGGTTTCTACAATTTTCAGGTGAAAATGTTGATAAAATAATCCTTGTACATATGGATCCCCGGTGATAAAACTTTGCAATAACCTATTCCCGTATATGACCATACAAACAACTATGATAATTCATCTCTTCAAAATTTCTCAACTTCTTCTTGGCCCTCAACAAAAAGTAATATGCCGGAAACAACAGCGGAAGAAGACTCAAAGAAGTTCAACATCTGCTTTTGTATACAACCGAAGGAAGGCTCAAAAGAAACCTGCTACTGAAGAAAACCCAAAAAGTAAGATGATGGTATCATGTACGATAAATGACTATTGCTCATCATTAAAATCTAAAATGGATGTATATGAAAAGAATCTATGCATTTCTTTTCTTAGAAGCTATGAAGTGTTTGAAAGACATCGTTCTAGGAAACCAACCGGTGTTAGAAACGATATATGTTGTTTGAGGTCATGTAAAGTCTGCAACCAAACAGACACGGCACTGAATATGCTAATATGTGATTTATGTGACGAGTTATCTCATTTGTCTTGATGTTATCCCGTTATAATGAAAGTGTCTGTTGGTGAGTGGTTTTGTGATTCTTGTTTGAGAAAGAACTGATAGAGTCAAACCAAAGAAAGTTAACAATAGATAATTCAGGTCAAATATTGTCCATGTTAAGAAGTGCTGACCCGTATACGTCAAATGTTCCCGTTGGTAAAGATTTTCAAGCCGAGATTTCAGATTGGTCTGATCCTGTAACACCCCCAAATCATGACAGTGGAAAGGTAACCGGGGGTGTGACATCATGGGATAAGATCACACAGTAATATAGAACGACCTACATTAGTCATTTTAAAAGTACATTTGGTTTAAATAAAATAAGTTTACATCCTTGTTAAGTCATTACATTATAGGGTCCTAAATAAAATAGTTTCAAAGACAGGACATAAGATTTTTGTGTAAAAACACTTCTTGAAATGCAGGTGACTAAATGCCATGCCTCATAGAACAACAAAGTAGGAAATCAACAACCTGAGAAATACATGCTTAATAGTCAGCAAAACGCTGGTAAGTTCATAGTTTTAAGTAAATACAGTAAAGTGGACCACAAGATTTCAAGTATATGACTATTAAAACACATATAATAGGTCATACAAAAAGTATTACGATTGCACTAAGTGTCATGACACCGAAGCTATGACAGTTAAGTATGCAAGTAAGTGCACATAGTACAAAGGCCCGGTAAGTGTCTAACCTTCGACACTTAGGTTCCGACATTGTATACGTTCGTTTGCCTATCTGGTCAATCCGAACGGGGGAGTCACCCCAATAGATCTATTTATAGCACTCTTGCTTCCCGCAGGAACTAACAGTTCATGGTAGTGGGCAAAATGGGTTATCGCTACTTAGGCTAATATGTAACAGTTTAAAAGTGGTACTTGTGCCCAAAGTAAAAGCAAGCATGTTCTCACCCCCAAAGTTTGTAAAGAAAGTATTAAAAGAGTAAAAGTGGGGCCATAAACTCACCTCAGTAAAGTAGTAGCTCGTGAAAAGTAAGTCAAGGTAAATGGTGTAACGGCTCTGACACGCGACCTGAGTAAATGTGGTTCGACTTAGCATACACTATATGAAATGCAATAAGTGTAAAAGTGTTTCATAGACTTTGTATCACCATGACATATTTGTGCTTTAGTTTTATAACTAAAAGTACATTTTTCGTCAAGTTATGTATTTCTATAAGTACTTTAACAAATTTTACCGTGTTTACTAGTTTAAATAGTCTTGTAATGAAAAATAGTCAAACTTAACATTCTTCTGAGTTAACTTGGTCAAAGGCTTCACTATCTTAGAAAAACCTTTAATGAATCTTCAGTAGTAACCACCAAGTCCTAAGAATTGGCATATCTCTGTTGGGGTTGTAGGCGTCGCCCAATCCTTGATAGAGTCAATATTGTTAGGATTAACGTGAATACTATGGATATCAATCATGTGACCAAGAAATTGTATTGTCGAGTTTAACAAAAAATGAACAAGCACAAGGATTTAAGCTAAAATGGCTAAAAAGCTAGAAATAAGCAAAAGGCTAACGGAAAATAAGCTAAGTAAACATAATAAGCTATATTAAGCAACCTGAGAATGCTGTGACTTAATATTATAATAAGCACTAAAATAAGCCAATAAGCAATTACTTTAACTATTTGCACAGGACATGCTTTAAAAAGGACCTAAAGTGGTGATGAATAAGCACTTAATAAGCTAGTTAGAAGTAAACTTATATTTTTCTAATTTTGTTAAGCAGCTAAACTTTAATATCCCAAAAGGATTTAAGCTAAATCTTAATATTAAGTACACAATAAAATTCTAAAGTTTATTCAAAAACGGGTATTTAGAAATTTTGACTTTTTATAAAATGAACTAGTTTGACTTTTATGAACTTTTGATGATCCTAAATGATCTAATTTAGTGTATTAGGCTAATATAAGACTGATTTTAGCTAGATAAACAACTTTTAAAGCTAGAATGATGATTATGAAATCAAAAGTCCTAACAGTGAACTTGCAATATGAGATTAAGCTATTTGACTTTTTAACTAATGAAGACTGGTTTTCTTGGTAAAATTGAGCTATTAAGTGCTAAAGGGACATGAAACAATAACAAACAATAACACCATGACCTCTATATCCATAAACTAAGCAATTCCAAACACCACTTTATTAGACTGTTATGAAGCTTTTTATACTAAAACAAGTTTGTAAACCAAGTAATCTATTTATTATCTTAAATTAGCTATAATAAAACAGAATTGAACTGGAATTAACTCTATTTAAACACTTGAACTAAGAAACACAAAATTTAAGGAAATGGCTTACAAATTGAGTACAAGCTTAAAATAGAAAACCAAAGTCTGAGATCATACCCTATTGCTTCCAAGAAGCTCTAAACCAACATCAATCCAAAATCACCATCTTTCTTTGTACCATCTCCATGATTTTTTATTTTTAGCTAAGTTTTTAGTATTTTTGGTGATTTTTGAGGTTTGAGTCTAAACTGAGTTATAAATGTTTTCAATAGCTTAAACAAGCTGCTAGGAGCTTATGTAAGCTTAATGAGCCCAAAACAACAACCATAAACAACATAAGACAAATTTGAGATTTTAACCATGAAATTGAAATAAACTAAGTTCGTACGTGAAAACTGAAATTGAAACTGAAATTATGTTTTTATTACACTGAAATACAATTATAAAACACTTTAAAACTTAAACTTGGCAACTGGAAAACTTAAAAAACTTAAAACGACATAAGCTAAAACTAAATTACACTACTGCTCTTTCTCTTCCTTCTTCTTGCTTCTTTTATACACCAAACATGTTTCTCTCCTTTTCTGATCAAATCCCACTTGAAATCAAGGCCATTGAATTACTAGAGCCATTTTTGGCCGTTTGATCATTTTTGGCGCCAAAATGGATTATCAACAAGGGGGGTTGAGTGAATGGGGGAGGGAACATTAAATGCTCTTTTTGTGTTGAGGTGGAGGAGACATGGAGGGGTGAAGGTTGACTGGAGGAGAGGTGTGTGTGTGGTGAGGTTGAGTGTTTGCGACAGTGGTGAGAGGAAGGAGGAAAAAGAGGGCGGTTTTATTTATTTTAAACGTGGTTTGGGATTTGTTTATAAAACCGGTCAAAGGGTTAGGGTAAACGGGTTGACCGTAATATGGGATTGGGCTTGGGTAATTAACTTGGGCCTAGTAGTTAATTTAGGGACTAAATGTGTCCAATCCATAATTCCGTGGACCAAACGTAACTTCTGAAAAAAATTATCCAAGGGCTGATTTTGTCACTCCCAAATAAACCAAGGACCAAACCCGTAAATCTCTAAGTAATACAAGGACCGTATTTGCCAAAATTGAAACTCCCGATTAAAACTATAAATTTTCCAAAATTTATAAAAAGACCAATTTTGACAAGTTAGAATTACCAAAGGACTAAAAATGTTCATTTTCCAATTTAAAATGTCCAGGGGTAAATTCTGTCAATCTTTGAAATTTTAGGGACTAGATTTGACAACTTTTGAAACTTGAGGGACTAAAACTGCCAATTTTGCAAACTTGATAATGCTTTTTCATCTTCGATTTTGATATTTTTGCATTTAAAACACATAAAACACTGATTTGTGATATTTTTATCATTTTGATGCATTTTTGAGTGTTTTCAGATGATTTTGCAGTCTAGACGGTATAAAAATGATGAGTATTTAGACACTCATCAGAAATCTTGTAACCAGTTAGACAGTTCTAGCAATTTCGAAGGAGCTAATCTATAAGGTGCTCGTGCCATGGGTGTAGCGCTCGACACTAAGTCAATCTGGAATTCGAATTGTCTAGCTGGCGGTAGTCCAGGAACGTCTTCAGGAAAGACTTCTAGAAATTCTCGCACAACAGGTACGTCATCTAGACGCTTCTTTTTGGACTCCTTCTCCTTCTTCTTAGTGACGTGTGCTAGGGAGTGGTGACATCCTCTCTGTATATCCTTTGATTGTCAGGATCTCATTACCTAAGGGTATGCGAACAATCTTCTCATCACAAATGATCACGACGTGGTATTTCAATAGCCAATCCATACCGATAATGACGTTGAAGCTACCCAGCTCTACCGGCATTAGGTCGATGTTAAATGGGTGATTTTAGTAAATTTAGAGTACAACCTCGAATTATGGTGTCTTGATGTAGGTTTTACTGACCAGGTTTTAATATTTTTATTTTCTCGTTATACCTATGGTCTACCCTAATGCACTAATGGGCAGTGTACCCGGTCATGTGTAGTGTAGTATTTCGGTAAAACCGAGGTCGTCCCAAGAGCTATGTGTGCAGATTTAAACTAAGTTTAGGTGTCACAGATTTTAATATGATTTCGATATAATTAACTACTAAAGAAAATAAAGGCGATGGTTGTGATCAATAGAGGAGAGGGGTGCTAACCTAGTTACTCATCCTAATTAGTAGTGTTTAAGTCTAATTACTTCCATTACTTCGTGGGGTCAAAGTCGCTAGGACAGATTGGTTCATCCTAACCTATCAACAAAGGGTCCCACTAGAGAAATCAGTGACCCAGTCATAAGTCCAGTTGTTCTTAGTCCCCTAAGCCAAGTCATTAAGTACCGCTACATTCTAGATTCATAATAAAGTGAGTGCCCAAGGCGCCAGGCATCTTAAACACTCACCCCTAACTTCTTAAGTTCATCCAAATGGTAGGTGATCAGTTGGTCAAATCGCCAAGCGTAGAAAGGGTCGCCTTGGTCATATCTTACCCTTCCCACTCAGTCTACCTACTTAGGGTCAGTTGGTCATATCTCCTAAGTAACTAGCCACTACCGCCATTCAAAACTACCGAACACAAGGGTAGCTACCAACAAACTATTCATGCATACACTTAGGAATAATTATACGGAAGCAATGTAAACGCAAATAAAACAATTAAGGAATTATTACTAGGCCAGCACTAGAGGTGCTTAGCCGCTCATATTAACTAAAACAATCGATTCAATGTTTAACATTATGAAATACATGAATTGAAAGTAAAGAAAAGATAAAATGCTAGTGCTTATCGTAGGGGAGTGATTTCTCCCTTGGAGATAGCTCCGTATGCTCCTCTAGATCTGCCTTCAACTTCTTCTCACGTTCACTTGATGTTGTGTGTGAAATGGGATGCTTTGAAATGCTAGAAATCGTGGGGTATTTATAGGCCAGATCTGGTTACGGCGTAACTAATGTTAAGAGTTATGCTGTAACATCCAATATTTCGTATTTTGCACTAAAAATGCTGGTTACAGCGTAATTATGGAAGGAGTTACGCCTTATCTTCAATAAATCTTGGTTACACCGTAATTGAGACAATAGTTACGACGTAGCTTGCAGCGGCGCGGAACCTCATTTGACCTAGTTGGTTACGTCATAATCTTTGGGAGAGTTACGCCCCGAATCTTCTGTTGAGTTGGTTTTCTGAGCCACGCTTTAGTTACAGCGTAATGTGAGAGAGGAGTGTGTAAAACTAGAAGGGGGGGGGGGGGGTTGAATAGTTTTACCAATTAAAACTTGTTTTAATCTATTTGGATCGACTTATGTCAATCTATTTAGATGTGTGTTGGATGTTGATAAAAAAACAAATAGGATGATAGATATGTAATGAAAAAGATAAAGAGTAAGAGGCACAAAACCACAACGCGAGTATTTATAGTGGTTCGGCTACAAGGACACCTTCCTTGCCCTACTCCACTTCCCGAGTCACCTACTCGAGAGTTCGTAATCACTACACAACACCGACTCCTTATGGTGGAGAAACCTTCACAACGTTGCCTACACTTTATCAGGTACAAGAATAGATAATGGGTCCTTTTCACCAAGGAGAACCAAACCTATCACAATGTCGCCTACCCTTTATCCGGTACTAGGCTAGATACCGAGTTCCATTACAATGGAGGAACTACTACCCAACACTACACCAATAACCTAACCCCAAAGGAGATCTACTCCTTATAATAATATCAACAAGGATAACAATATCCTTTGACCCAATACTAATCTATCTTGTACATCGAATCACACCATATCGAATGTACATCTTAGGCACCTTTCACTAATGCCTTTGAATCGATCTTCAAGACACCCTTCACTAATGTCTTGTTAGGCACCCTTCACAAGAGCTTTACAATACGGACGATCGACACCCTTCACTAATATCTTCGTCTTAACACTTGAGACATCTTTCACTAATGTCTTCAACACTACACTTCTTAGGAGAAAGAAAAAGAACCATCAACACGATAACTTCAGTAGTCTTGATGATGAGGAAGCATGGCAACTCATGGACTTGAGCTTGCTTGACTTCAAAAGTGGTGATCTCGCCTTTAAGAGGAACCTAGAGGATCACACACAAACAAAACTACATACATAGATCACTTGGATCTGAGGTTATAGAGTTTTTAACTCAAAGAGAAAGTATGTGAGAAAGGGGTGAGAAACAATGAAGAAATGGCTCACTATTTATAGTTATAAAATGTCTACTGTTCCACGGATCCCTCCCTTAAGGGATCCGTCTAGTGTAAAGCTAGGGATCCGTGGGACGCTCCTCTTTGCCCATGGGTATTTTGGTTATGGGTCATGGGTTATGGGTTGATCCATGGTTATTTCATTAGATACAATGTACCTAATGGGTGCAATGCATCTAGTAAAATGGGTATGGGTCAATACCATGGGTTGTAGTTTTTACCCATTATAATACATACTAGTTATCTATATATTTGCCCAATATGTAAACACTAGTTGTTGTACATATGTATTACTAAATCATAAAATCACTTATATTTGTTTTAGTGTTTTATGTGAAAACGTAAGTGTGTTAGAAAACTATTGGCTCAAACTATTTACGTATTTTATTTGTTTCGTTAAAATGATTTTACGTTTGTTATCGACAAAACATTAGAAGATCGTAAAATATAAATAAACGTTTTTACGGCTTATTTGTATTAACAATCTCCCCCTTTTTGTTGATGACAAAACATAAAATTATTTTAAGGAAAAACTAAAATTCGTAAAAGTTTGAATTTGTAGTTTTTACTTTCTTCTCCCCCTTTTTGTCGAAACAAAAAGTGCTTCGAAAATAAGCTAACACATTGTTTAAAAAAAAACATGTGATAAGAAGAAAAGACAAAAAATAGAGAGCAAGTAACGGGAAAAGATCTCGTCTTAACTCCCCCTTGACGAGTCCATCCCTATGTGAGGCCGTCAAGAAACAAAATAATACTAAGCTAGTTCATTTGCAACTAAGTTTGCAAAAGATTTTGTCTATGCGACGAATATGCTCCCCCTTGATGATTGAAACTTTGCAAAGGGACATAATGAAATGTAATCCTAATATTGCAAGTGATTTTGCAATGTATTGCTTTGACACAAAGCTCCCCTTAGCTTAGAGTGTCAAATTCTTCATGTGTAAATTGAACAACTACAAAACAAAGGTTAGAAAAACAAGTATATAATGCATAATTTCCTGCAAATATGATTCAAGTTAGTAGAAAACTAGTTTTCTGTTGCACGGATCCCACAGTTCCCTTCTTGGGGGGATCCGTCTAGGCAAATATCAGGGATCCATCTGGCTGATGACTAAATTCAACAATGGTGATATAACAAATAATGTTAACATCAAAGTGAGATATGTATTATACAATATAATCATATACTCAGAAATGTAGCAAGTATCATGTAATTTCTTTTAATAAAACTAGAGATATGATATACATGACTCTAAAAACTAAAAGAATGAACGATACATGACTTGGAATTACTAGACTTATCTAAGTAACGCTTGATACCAGGACACCACAAAAATCCTCTAGCTCAAGTTTTTTTAGGTTTAATCTCGTCAAAACATTCGAGGAGGTGATAGAACATGAAACGTTGATCTTCCCGTACTTCTTGTATCAAACTTTCAATATGATGACAATGATAGTGATGTGTCCGGTGTGTACAAGTTTTAAATTTATAAAAGACGAATTACCAATTTTACCAATAACAAATACGAGCAAGTGCACTCGTCCGTTATAGCAAGATTATGAAGGTAAGTCGGGATCGTTCGCAGGGATTTGAGTGAATCTGATTAACAAGTTTGAATCAACTAAGACAATCCAAAACATATAACAACGAAAATAGATATAATGAAATTCAGATGATTAAAAACTACACTTGCTTAAACTAGTTTCTTATCCTTGATTAGTGTGATTGTGCTAACCTCTTAACATGTTGGTTATGATAATTAGTTGGTATACTAATCTATTGTTCTTACAAGTTAAACCTTCGTCAAGATTTTAGTTTATAAAAACAAGCATTAAGTTTAACTAATCAATTCAAGATCAATTCAAGTTTCATAAGTTTATTTTCACAAACTTAAACACAAAAACATCCGTTTGTCTTATCAAATTTGCTTAAGAAATGGTCAATACAAAAGGCAACCGATTATAGACAAAAGGTTACAACTGATTGTAAACAACTAATCTTATGACCTTTTAGATGTTTCCAATCAATCCAACTTGATAATCAAAAAACGTTCTTATTACAACCACACTTTAGTTTCTTTGTTTAACCAAGAATAATGGGTAAAAACAATCATCCATAGACAAAATGATTATAACTAGTTGAATAACAATAAGTTCTTTCGACCTTTACGATTATTATCAACTAGTCAAACTTGATTAACAAATGTCACTATGAAACTTTAGCACAATTGGATCTTAGAATCAACTTGAAATTGAATTAAAACATGTTAACACAATCACCAACTAATCATATGATAATCAACATCATTTAACTTGTATAAAGAAACTAGCCACTCATAGCAAACATAAACATAAACTTAGAACTTTGAACATTAGAAAACATGATTAAGAGTCTTACAATGCTTGGAATAAGATTACAAATGGTGAAGTAATGATTCCCAAAGTATTGGGGTAGACTCCTTGGGGGTTTTGGCCTCCAAATGTGGAACTTCTGGAACTCCAAACTTTCTGGACTTCTAGGGACGATTTTGAGAGCTTAAGAGCTTTGTTTGATGAATAGAGAGAATTGTATGGAAGTGTGTGTCTCATATGCTCACAAGAGGTCTCTATTTATACTAGTTCCAAGGCCTAGGGTATTAATTGCTGAACTTGGCCTCCAAGGAGTTAAGAAGGGACTAGAATACACCAAGGGAATGACCTAGAATCGTTTGGATACAAAGGGAAAACTCAGTGATGAAGATTTGGCAGAAACAGGCTCTCTAACCGGATCGGTCATATGACCAACCGATCCAATTGGTCTTCTACAAGGGTTCCAACCGTATCGGTTGCGGGTAGCAACCGAACGGTTGGATTGGCGTCTCAAGCATTATTTGATCTTCTTCCAACCAATCCGGTTGCAGTTGCAACCGATCCGGTTGGTCTTCCTGAGTTACGGGAAATCGACTTTTACTTCATTTTGACTTGTAGAGCTTGGTTCTTCAATCATCTTGGTCTTCTTAAGGTACTAGAAACACTGATTTGTGCTTGACATGCTACACTGAAATGGGAATCTTCTAATTGTTGAACATTCCTTTACTTTTCCTTCCGTTTCGCTGCACTTGGTTATAAACACTAGACAAACATCTTTTGATGCGATTAAGCACTGAAATCATACAAATATAACTAAATAACATATACAAAAGCACACATAACGCTACTGAAAACATGTACAATCTGAGCGTTATCAGAAAGCAATCTTTGTCATGGCTAGGTAGTGGTGGTGGAAAAAGGAAATTGCTTGATGCGAAGGAACAAGTGAAGCGGGTTGGGGAGCCTCAAATGACGGAGGGATTGGTGGAGGCGCATTTGAAGATGGCTTGACCAAGAATGATGGTGGTGGTAGAGAAGTGTCAACTTCCATGTGGTCGGGTGGTTGATTTTGATAATTTCTCATAATCCAAATGGGATTATTTGATGGTGACGGCGAAAAGGAAGCCGGAGCTAGTGTTGACTCAACACTTTGATTTTGTACCATTATTCCTCCTAATGAGGAGAATATTGCCGGTGGAGGAGGATGAGATGGCCTAGGAGGCAAATCCTCTAGATTATAGAGGTGTGGTGATGAGAGTGGAGTCGTGAATGAGATAGCTCTAGGCACCAATGGTGATGGTTTAGTGGAAATGTGATTGTTTGGTTTAGGAGGTATGGTGGTGCTTGGCATAGGTAGTTTTGTGGGAACTATCCTTTTAGGGATTGGTTTGATTGGTTAAGTTGGTGGAGGAGAAATCCTTGCATTTGTGGATTTGACCGGAGATGATTTGGTTGAAGAAATTTCGTGTACTATACGAGCAATTTTCTTGGGTGGTCCTTTGGTGGATGAGTTACCACTTGGAGCTTTCGTCATGATGAGATGATTCAAAGAGGTTTGTAAATGTTTCTAAGTGCTGAAAATGAGGATGAAGATGATGACTTTAGGAGTCCTAACAATGTGGTTTATAAAGCAAGGGATTTGGAAAGTGCATTCAAGACTTAAGCCACTAAACTTCTTTGGAATGTGATGATTAGCATGGACAAGAGTCAACTTCAGAGTTGTACTGATCTATGAGCTTATTTAAGATGAGATGGAGTGTTCAAGTTAGCAAGATGAGCTTGAAATGATTATTTTAGCTAGAGTTGACATAAATCTGTCATACGGATCCCACAGTTCCCTTTAATAAGGGATCCGTCTAGGCTAATCCTAGGGATCCGTCTCTCAATAGCTAAGAAAGGATAACAATGATGTTTGTAAGATCTAATGCCTATTTCTTCTTGAGTGTTTCAGTCCATCTAAGTGTCTTAAATGAAGAGGTACTTAAATACTTAAGGGTAATGAGTGATGTAGCTAATGATTGCCTTTTATGGAAGAAGTTGGAACTTTTAGGAGTAACAATGAGTGACCAAGGATGAAACTAAAGATTTTGATAGTGTCAAATGGAACTAAATGATCCTAGAGATCAAATAGTAACTTAGGATAATGTCTTGGAGGATATCCTAAGAGTTAAAAATGGAAAAACTAGAATTTGATCAATTTTGACCAATTTTGAGGTAAGGATGATTATAATTAGTTTTGAGAGATTTGCAAAGCTACATGTTTTAACATGTGAGGGATCATGTATGAGTATAAGAGCGGAAGAGTAATGAGTTTTGGTGAGACGATAGATCTATGGGTGTTTCAAGTGTGATCTAAATGAGTTATGTGTGAGTACGAAAAATCCACTCAATTTTGATAAGGACTCAATTTGCCTTAAGGCACTATGTCTAGCTTAGTGTGAAGTGATCTAAAGACATGTTTGAAATACAATGATTGCAATTGCATTTTTTGCTTGCCGGATCCCACGGTTCCCTAAGAGTAGGGATCCGTCTAGCACAAACTTTGGGATCCGTCTCTTTGCTAAGCAGAACCTTTACAAAAGGTATGCAATGATTTTGACAATGCATCATATTTCAAAGTTAGTTTAAGAGGTTTTAACATTAAGATATCAAATGTAAGATGTTTTATTTCATGAAAGAAATTGGATTACATTGATAAAGCATGGTTACTAAGGATTGACCCTATTTAGAAAGAAGGCTAAGTTCCTTGAGCATTTTCGCTAGATGGATCATCAAATGGTTGATGAGTATTTGCCGATTCAGGGATGAAGAAAGTCTTCATGAGAGATGCGTTTAGAGGTTCCATCATCTTGTTCACAAGTACGTACAACGGACTTTGAAATTGAGGATGAAAGTACATGATGTTATGATAAAGGCGCGTCAAGAACATTCCATAAGGGATTAGTTTATTCTTGGAGCCTTGAAGATTTACAATTCGCCTTGCGAAGAAGTAGGCGAGATTGTATGGTTGTTGTGTTAGCAAATAATACAATATGTGAGCACAACAAGGGAAGGATTTCGATTCCCCTAAGGCTCCAAACATTTTCACGTAGGATGAGTGCAAGAGGCTTGTACTCTTCTCGGATATCCCGTGTATGGATAATATTTGGATCAGAGTAATGGGGTTTGCATATTATGCGATTCAAGTCTTCCGGGGAAGGTATGTGTGAACAATATGGACTATTTTCTTCACGAAAGTTGAAGAGAGAATCAAGAGACCAATCTTCAGTGAAGGCACATTGTCCATGATTTGGGATCCGGAGGATGTGAGCAAATTGCCCAAAGGTTAAAGCAAACTTTTGGTTTTTGATCCAAAACCAAAGAGATAGAGAGCGATCCTCGTTACGAACGAGTTCAACTTGATGAAAGAATTTCAATATAAACCTTGGACATATTTTCTCGTTAATTTCGTGAAGACATTCTAGTCCTATGGCTCGGAAGGAAGTTTTGATACCTTCTTCGAATTGTAGAGGGGTGTCGACAATACGTCCTTCGTGGAAGTGACGGGTTTCGAGATTATTGAACCCTCGGACATGATTGTCAGGTGTGTTGGGCTCAAGGGAGATGTTAGGAGTGTAGACGCTAGTGAGTGAAAAATCAAACTCATATTCATGCGACATAGCGAAACCTATAGGAAAGAGAAATTAATAGGATGTGACGTATTACGGGTAAAATAATGATTACGTAACATTTTTACAAGATGTTTATTAACAATGACATTTAACTCACTTAATATTTGACATTCTAGTAGAACATTTCTTTAGGAAGAAATCGGTTTTTATTTTGCATGGAGAATCTGTTATCCAGAAGGACGGTTCCCACGGTTCCCTTCTATTAGGGATCCGGCTAGTATACCTACAAGGATCCGTGGATCTGTAGTAACAGAAACAGATTTTTGATAAAAACATAGTTTTTATAGTTTTATACCAAGATATGTGTATTAGCCTACATTTTCTTTTAGCATGCATTAATGGTTTCTAATGTATCATGAAAAGATACGAAAGATATAAATCAAAGGAAATGACAAACATATTAAGATAATAAACTAGATAAACTAGAATATTAGTTATATTTCATTTCAATGCTAAGAATGATACAAAGGATTGGGTATATAACCCCAATGTAGATCAACAACATAAAGTATATGTCTCCGTATGAGAACTTCATCATAGGGAACACACGAGCGATGAGTGTTAAGGCGATGAGCGCGAGGGCGATGTAAACCATGTTGATGACGAACCTTCTTGGTTTTAGTTTGAGATGAGATGAGATGAAGAGGAATATGAAGTTTTGAATGAGAGGTAATTTTTGAAAGTGGAAGATTTGAAAAAGTGGGGATTTGATAGAGTGGACGACGGAGGGGTTTTTATGGGAAAGGAGGAATTTTTGAGATTTGTGTTTTGTTCTATTATTAGAAGGATATGATTTTTGGATTAAATGAAATAAAACAAAAATTTTATAAACCACAACTTTAGACGAAAAAATAATACGTATGTGAGAAAGGTTTCCTAATGAAGCTACATGTAATACATGAATATGCACAAAAGATAATCATATAAATACCTATGTAAGCATTCCCTTTATCAAGCTAATGTCATTTAGAGATAATTGGAAAGTCATACCTCTAATGCACTTAGGAATGTCTTTACAAATGACACAACAAATTTCAAAGAGACAATTCCGGCTCCTTTGTGTTTAAGATACCTTCTTAGGGAAGGTATTCTTGTTACCAAGCGATTCCAATGGCTTGGTGGGTATGAGCTTTAACTAAGCAACATGACAAAAAAGATTAGTGCAATTAAATTAATATTAAATAAAAAAAATTGTCATCTAATCAACATCCAAACAAAGAGTTTAAAAAAAATATGGTGTTTGTTTTTATGAAAAGCCTTCTTTGTAGTTTTCAATTAACCACGGATCGTATCAAGTTTTTAAAGTACAATATACTTTAAGAAACTTGGTAACGAAGCTCTGATGCCAATTGTGGAAAACTAAAAGGGGTGGGGGGTTGAATAGTTTTACCAATTAAAACTTGTTTTAATCTATTTGGATCGACTTATGTCAATCTATTTAGATGTGTGTTGGATGTTGATAAACAAACAAATAGGATGATAAATATGTAATGAAAAAGATAAAGAGTAAGAGGCACAAAACCACAACGCGAATATTTATAGTGGTTCGGCTACAAGGACACCTTCCTTGCCCTACTCCACTCCCCGAGTCACCTACTCGAGAGTTCGTAATCACTACACAACACCGACTCCTTATGGTGGAGAAACCTTCACAACATTGCCTACACTTTATCCGGTACAAGGCTAGATACAGGGTCCTTTTCACCAAGGAGAACCAAACCTATCACAACGTCGCCTACCCTTTATCCGGTACTAGGCTAGATACCGAGTTCCATTACAATGGAGGAACTACTACCCAACACTACACCAATCACCTAACCCCAAAGGAGATCTACTCCTTATAATAATATCAACAAGGATAAAATATCCTTTGACCCAACACTAATCTATCTTGTACATCGAATCACACCATATCAAATGTACACCTTAGGCACCTTTCATTAATGCCTTTGAGTCGATCTTCAAGACACCCTTCACTAATGTCTTGTGACTTGACTTCTAGGCACCCTTCACAAGAGCTTTACAATACGGACGATCGACACCCTTCACTAATATCTTCGTCTTGACACTTGAGACATCTTTCACTAATGTCTTCAACACTACACTTCTTAGGAGAAAGAAAAAGAACCATCAACAAGATAACTTCAGTAGTCTTGATGATGAGGAAGCATGGCAACTCATGGACTTGAGCTTGCTTGACTTCAAAGGTGGTGATCTCGCCTTTAAGAGGAACCTAGAGGATCACACACAAACAAAACTACATACATAGATAACTTGGATTTGAGGTTAGAGAGTTTTTAACTCAAAGAGAAAGTATGTGAGAAAGGGGTGAGAAACAATGAAGAAATGGCTCACTATTTATAGAGAGAAAATGTCTACTGTTCCACGGATCCCACGGATCCCTCCCTTAAGGGATCCGTCTAGTGTAAAGCTAGGGATACGTGGGACGCTCCTCTTTGCCCATGGGTATTTTGGTTATGGGTCATGGGCCATGGGTTATGGGTTGATCCATGGGTATTTCATTAGATACAATGTACCTAATGGGTGCAATGCATCTAGTAAAATGGGTATGGGTCAATACCATGGGTTGTAGTTTTTACCCATTATAATACATACTAGTTATGTATATATTTGCCCAATATATAAACACTAGTTGTTGTATATATGTATTACTAAATCATAAAATCACTTATAGTTGTTTTAGTGTTTTACATGAAAACGTAAGTGTGTTAGAAAACTATTGGCTCAAACTATTTACGTATTTTATTTGTTTCGTTAAAATGATTTTACGTTTGTTATCGACAAAATATTAGAAGATCGTAAAATATAAATAAACGTTTTGACGGCTTATTTGTATTAACAAGGAGTTACGCCGTAACTTCTTCAAAATGAGCATACTATGATATAGGGCTGAGCATCAAAGGTCCAAAACCGAACCGGATCGACAAAACCGACCGAACCGACAAAAACCGAGCTGAACCGACAGCCCGTCGGTTCAGTTTCGGTTTCATGTTTTACGTGTTTTCGGTTCGTTTCGTTCGGTTGTTCACCCAAAACCGACAAAACACACCTAATACACCTAAACCGAACCGAACCGACGGCCCGACATTAAAATCAACCGGACCGACGGCCCGTCGGTTCGGTTTCGGTTTAGGCTTTTCATGATTTTCGGTTTTCAGTTTTGTCGGTTCGGGTCGGTTCGGTTCTGGCCCGATGCTCAGCCCTACTATGATATATCTTCAATAAACTCTCCAAATCCGCGTCTCTTTAGCTCCAATGCTCGTAATTTACCTGAAAGTGAAATATAGAGGAAAATAAGCGTAAATCCATATAAATGATATTAAATACGAGCATTATCGGGGGAAATTGACACTTAATATTCTGGATTATTTGATGTTATCAAATATCCCCCCACTTGAACTCTACTTGACCTCAAGTAGACCTTATTAGATAGATTCCTAAAAAGATATCTCCCATTACCTGGAAAATATAAGTTTACAAATCTCTTATGCTAGAATAAAACAAAGCCGAACACCTCACGAAATGGGAACAAAACACTTAATTCTCTCAATTATTCTAAGTGTCAATTTCGGGGTGATCACTCATTGCACAGTCATAGTATGTATTCTATCATAAGCTTGGCGGTTACATAAATCTCCACCACTAGAGTTAAGGACAAAACAATTCTCGAAGGCAATAGGAGTTCTTGTAGACAAGGATCAAGGACTTGCTTTTGTTTCATCTTCCCCTATATGGCGTGGCATGTATTAAGGGGAAGACAAGGAAGACAAGATTTGTTTCATTCAAGGAGATGTTTACATCTCAACTTCTGCTACTTCGTCTAGGGAAGTTCGTAACAACTTTGTTTATTTTGTCATCATCAAATAGGGGAAGATTGTTGGGATTCTTGATTTGATGAGACAAAGTAAATAGAAGAATGAAACAAAAGGACTTAAAGTGACAAAGATGAAACCTACAAAAAGATGGAGAGACTTGCTTGCAAAAGAAGATTTATTATTTAGTCCTTTGTAGAGATTTGTAAACCCTAATCATCTAGTATATAAAGAGGACATGAGATGTAGGTTTTATTAATTAAGTCTTCCATAATGTAGTCTTTAAAGGTGTGTGTGTGTAACCTAGACGTAGGGTATAAACGTCTAGGGTTAGAGTTTGTTTAGTTTAGCCTTAAGGATCATTGATCCCTGTTACAAGTTAAGTGTAACCGTATTATTCTGATCAAATAATATTTGAGGCTTGGAGTATTATTAAAGAAAAACATTGTTCATGATAACGTTAATTCTTATTGAATATTCCGCTTTCGTTATTGTGTTTCCTAGATAATATGAGGTCTAAACAACCTCGAGCTACAACGATTCAACAAGTGGTATCAGAGCTAGGTTGCTCGTGATATCTAGGATCGTACAAGGTTTTCTTGGCGAAGAAAGGAGAAAAATTCAAAGCTGTAAAAAATTCACAACTTTTCTGCATCACTGTTTTCTAACGACCATAACATTTTCGTGAACCGTTGGATCGGGTTACAATTTTTACTGGAGCTTCTATATACCGATCTAACTTTTCACCGGAGGGATTGTCGATTTGAGCTTTTATGTGAAAGTTACAGGCTGTCGAAGTTGGTTGCAGAAACAGGTTTAACAATTCGAATTTTTGGAATTTTTAGGGTTTTCTTTGATATTCAACTTCTTGAATTCGTGCATAATCTTCATGGAAGTTGTTTATATGTTGTATGGTATCTATAATTCACGAATGAAAGCAGCTTTGATGTACGATTACATTAGGGTTTCTTGAATTTATTAAGGTCTGTTCTTAACGCATTTAAAGGAAACCCTAGGTTGATACTTTGATTGGTGAACCTTACATGAACATGAAGCTGTGGATTAGGAACCTGGTGCTTATTGATGATTAGTATGAAGATCGGTGCTATATAATTTCTTTTGATTCATAACCTGTTATCGTGGGTTACTACTGATCGTATCTTCAGATTAGTACTGCTGTCATGGGATGTACGATTTAAAGGTTCTTGTCTTGGGCTGAGATCATAAGTTACTAGTTTGTGGGTCAGTAGATTATTTCGAGCTCAACAGTTACCACTGCTAGTTTACCTACTACCACTGCTACATTACTCTTGTTACCACTGCTAGAATGTTTGGAAACCACTACTAGTTAGCTCCTTACCACTGCTAGTGGTATCGGTTACCACCGCTAGCTTGTCGTTTCCACTGCTAGGCTTATTGGTTACTACTGCTATTGATATGCCATTACTCGTTAATGCTGTTGTCGTAGTTCATGCTGCTGCTATTGTTATTGGATTATAATATTCGTGGTCAAAACATGTTACAGAGGAGTAATGATTCACGTTTGCTTTTGTAACATGCTGCTGTTCCAATTTATTTCCTGCTGCTAGTACTATCTGCTGCTGGAACTTAGTTGAATCTGATACATGTGTCTGCTGCTGTTATGGATCTGTTGTTGTCTATGCATACCTGCTGCTACGCTTTTTATTGGTTATCTGCTGCTTGTTATAAAGGGGCTACTGGTTTGTTATTGGTAACTGCTGCTCGTACATTATTGGTTGTTCATGTTAGCATATGGTCAATTTTCTTACAGCAACTAATGAGTAACATGGAAGTTTAAAGTGTTGACTTATCAAGATGTTGTGTTAACTGGGACCAAGTACACAAAGTTTTGTTATGATATCATGATATTTAAATGTGGTCATTATCACTACTGGTCAAACGTTGCATGTAAGATCATATTTTGAAATTGTGTTTGCTTGATAACACATGTATATTGGGCTGCAATTACACATGTTCTTGGGCTGTTTGAATTGAAGACAAGGTATTACGAGGAGATTATGTAAGGAGAAGCCAACAGTGGTTATGAAAGAGATGAATAGACACGCATGGTATTAAATCATATTGTTGCATTTTGCATGGTCATGATTGGTTGGGTCACAAAATTACCTCATACTACAATTAATTGTACACAATCATGGGTCGGTGGTAAGTTTTGATGATACTTTGGTATTTAGTTTTCATGCTCAGCTTATTTGATGTGTGGATACAGGATAGGATGCATGAGCAACATAATTGGTGGGTTGTATTTACATTCTTGTTGCTCTTGCACATGGGATGATGCTATGGTGTACGTTTGATGATTTACTATTCCTGGTCATGTAACTATTCAATATCAGTTTACATGAATTACATGGCTTTGAGTTTTGAATGACAAGAGCTGATTATAGCTTTATTTGGAAACGACACACATGGCAGATGATTATGGTTTTTGGTGATACACACACATGGGTTATTTGGTATACACACAAGGAGATTGGAATTTATTCTTAAACTTCAAAAAAGCTCGTTTTTGGTTTTATTGGAGAATTGATTACGAAGGAGGATATTTATCATTTATTTGAAGGTGAAGTGGATTTCTTAGATGCGTGTTCTTATTTTTGTGCATTCTTATTGTGACAAAGAATTGACATAACACTTAAAGGAGTTACGATGTTGTTCTCAGTGATTATTGTCAAGGGATTACAGTCTCCCTATACATGGGTATACGTTCGGAGTCATGTGGTTTGTACAAGACATAAGACTTAAGTTTGGGTTATTCTACTTCTACATCAAGTTCGTTATATTTGGTTTTCTTCACAAGTGATCATTACAAGGAGCTTACAGATTTTAAGAATCATTTGATGTTCATGCACCACTCAAGGGGAAGTGTTTGATTCTTAATACTATTGATTAGTATTACTACTGATGGTTTAGATTTCTACTGTTTCAAGTTCATTTTTAGTTGCGGAAAACTTCATGGAGGGGTAATTTGAGACATTAGAATGATGAATTGGATGTGTGGTATTGGTTCGTGGTGGTCAAGATCAAGTTTGCGTACGTTCCCTATTTGTTGATAACAAAAAGGGGAAGAGATGTTAGAGTGGCGTGTCATGGATTAAGGGGAAGACAAGGAAGACAAGATTTGTTTCATTCAAGGAGATGTTTACATCTCAACTTCTGCTACTTCGTCTAGGGAAGTTCGTAACGACTTTTGTTAATACAAATAAGCCGTAAAAACGTTTATTTATATTTTACGATCTTCTAATGTTTTGTCGATAACAAACGTAAAATCATGTTAACGAAACAAATAAAATACGTAAATGGTTTGAACTAATAGTTTCTAACATATTCACATTTTCACATAAAACACGAAAACAAGTATAAGTGATTTTATATTACATATGTACAACAACTAGTGTTTACATATTTGGGTAAAATATACACATAACTAGTTTGTAGTATATTGGGTAATATAAATGGGTAGAAACTTAAGTATCATAACCCATTGGGCAAATACATTGAATGTAGTTGGGTACAACCCAAAGCCCATGACCCATGGAGCTTGACCCATAACCCATTGCATGACATCAGGCTTATATCATACATGGATAATATCCATAACCCATGGATCAACCCATACCCAAGTGACCAAGTGCATTGCACTCAAGAGATACATTGTATCTAGCTAAAGATCTATGGTTCAACCCATGACCCATGACCCATAACCAAAATACCCATGGGTAAAAGGGAGCGTCCCACGGATCCCTAGCTTAACGCTAGACGGATCCCTTGTGGAAGGGATCCGTGGGATCCGGGGAACAGTAGGATTTTTCCTCTATAAATAGTGAGCCATTTCTTCATTGTTTCTCACCCCTTTCTAACACACTTTCTCCCCGAGTTAAAAACTCACTAACCTCAGATCCAAGAGATCTATGTTTGTAGTTTTGTTTTTGTGTGATCTTTTAGGTTCCTCTTAAAGGCAAGATCACCACCTTTGAAGTCGAGCAAGCTCAAGTCCATCAGTTGCCATGCTTCCTCATCATCAAGGCTACTGAAGTATTCTTGTTGATGATTCCTTTCTTTCTTCAAAGAAGTGTAGTGTTGAAGACATTAGTGAAAGATGTCTCAAGTGTTAAGACAAAGATATTAGTGAAGGGTATCTATCGTCTATATCATAAGCACTTGTGGTAGGTGCTTAGAAGTCAAGACAAGAAGCATTAGTGAAAGGTGCTTAGAAGTCAAGACTAAAAGCATTAGTGAAAGGTGCTTAGAAGTGAAGACACAAAACATTATTGAAGGGTGTCTTGTAGATCTAGTCAAAGGCATTAGTGAAAGGTGCCTTAGATGTACATTCGATATGGTGTGTTTCGATGTACAAGATAGACTAGTTTTAGATCCAAGGATATTGATATCCTTGATGATGTTGTAAAGGAGTAGATCTCCTTTGGGATTAGTTGTTGGTGTAGTGTGGTAGTAGTTCCTCCATTGCAATGGAACTAGGTGCTTAGCCTAGTACCTAATAAAGGGTAGGCGACGTTGTGAAGGTGTAGTTCACCTTGGAGTGAAAGAACTAGGTACTTAGCCTAGTATCTTATAAATGGTAGGAGACATTGTGTAGGTGTGGTTCACCTTGGAGTGAAAGAACCCGGTGGTTAGCTTAGCACCGGAAAAAGGGTAGGCGACGTTGTGAAGGCTTCTCCGCCATAAGGAGATTGGTGTAGTGTTTACGAACTCTTGAGTAGGTGACTCGAGGAGTGGAGTAGGGCAAGGAAGGTGTCCTTGTAGCCGAACCACTATAAATACTTGCGTTGTGGTTTTGTGCTTCTTACTCTTATCTTTTCATTACTTACCTTTATATGCTTGTTTATCAACATCCAACACACACATCCAAATAGATTGACATAAGTCGATTTAAATAGATTAAAAGGAAGTTTTAATTGGCAAAACTATTCAACCCCCCTTCTAGTTTTCCACAATTGGTATCAGAGCTTCGTTACCAAGTTTCTTGAAGTATATTGTACTTTAAAAACTTGATACGATCCATGGTTAATTGAAAACTACAAAGAAGGTTTTTCATTAAAACAAACACCATGTCATTTAAAACTATATGTTTGGATGTTGATTTGATAACAACATTTTTTCTTATTTACTTTTTCATTTAATTGCACTAATCTTCTTTGTCATGTTGATTAGTCAAAGCTCATACCCACCAAGCTGTAGGAATCGCTTGGTAACAAGAATACCTTCCTTAAGAAGGTATCTTAAACGCAAAGGAGCGGGAATCGTCTAAGTGACATTTGTTGTGTCATTTGTAAAGACATTCCTAAGTGCGCTAGAGGTATGATTTTCTTTTTAGTTTGCTTGATAATTAAGTATGCCTATTTAGGTATTTATATGATTATCTTTTGTGCTTATACATGTATTACATGAAGCTTCATAAGGAAGCCTTTTTCTCACATACGTGTTTAATTTCTCGTCTAAAGTCGTGGTATATAAAACTTATGTTTTGTTTCTTTTAATCCAATAATAAAACAAAACACGAATTTCAAAAATTCCTCCTTCCCCATAAATATCCCACCGTCGACCACTCTATCAAATCCTCACTTTTTCAAATCTTCCAATTTCAAAAATTTCCTATTATTCAAAAACTTCATCTTCCTCCTCATTCCATCTCAACCGAAACCAAGAAGATTCGTCATCAACATGGTTTACATCGCGCTCGTGCTCATCGCCTTAACACTCATCGCACTTGTGTTCCCTATGATGAAGTTCACATATGGAGACATTTACTTTGTGTTGTTAATCTACATTGGGATCATATACCCAATCCTTTGTATCATCCTTAGTATTGAAATGCAATATTACTAATAATATAGTTATCTAGGTTATTATTATCATAATATGTTTGTCATTTCTTTTGATTCATTTGTTTCATATTCTTTCGTGATACATTAGAAGTCATGTATGCATGCTAAAAGAAAATGTAGGATAAAACACATTTTGTGGTATAAAAACTGTAAAACCTATGTTTTTATCAAATCTGTTTCTGTTACTACAGATCCACGGATCCCGGAAGTTATACTAGCCGAATCCCTTTTGTAAAGGAACCGTAGGATCCGTCCTACTGGAAAACAGTTTTCATGCAAGATTAAAAAACCACTATCTTTCTAAAAGTAATAATCCACTAGAAAGTCAAAACCTTGAGTGAGTTAGAGTGTTAAAAACCATTGTTAATAAAAATCTAGTAAAAACATTAGATAATCATAGGTTGACCACAAACATCTCTGGTGTAACTTATCATTTCTATAGGTTCAACTATGACGCATGAATATGAGTTTGATTTTTCACTCACTAGCGTCAACACTCCGAACATCTCTCTTGAACCTAACACGCTTGGCAATCATGTCCGTGGGTTCAATAATCTCGAAAACCGTCACTTTCATGAAGGACGTATTGTAGACACCTTCTACAATTCAAGAAGGTATCAATACCTCCTTCCGAGCCATAGGACTAGAATGTCTTCTTGAAATCAACGAGAAGATATGTCCAAGGTTCATAATGGAATTCTTCCGTCAAGTTGAACTCGCTCGTAACGAGGATCGCTCTCTATCTCTTTGGTTTTATATCAAAACCAAAAGTTTACTCTAACCCTTGGGCATTTTGCTCACATCCTCCGGATTCCAAATCATGGTAAATGTGCCTTCACCAAGATTGGCTCTTGATTCTCTCTTCAATTTTCGTGAAGAAAATAGTCCATATTGTTCACACATACCCTCCCCGGAAGATTTAAATCGCATAATATGCAAACCTCGACCATATTACTCCGATCCAAACATTATCTTCACACGGGACATCCGAGAAGAGTACAAGCCTCTTGCACTCATCCTACATGAACATGTTTTAAGTCTTAGGGGAAATCGAGAAATCCTTCCCGCTTGTTGTGCTCACATGTTGTACCGTTTGCTAACACAACAACCATACAATCTCGCCTACTTCTTCGCAAGGCGAATTGTAAATCTTCAAGGCTCCAAGAATAAACTCATCCCTTATGGAATGTTCTTGACACGCCTCTATCATAATGTTATGCACTTCCATCCTCAATTTCAAAGTCTGTTGTACATACTTGTGAACAAGATGATGGAACCGCTAAACATATCTCTCATGAAGACTTTCTTCATTCTTGATTCCACCAACACTCATCAATCACGTAATGATCCTCCTAGCAAAAACACTCAAGAAACCTAGTAGTATTTCAAAATAGGATCAATTCTCTTGTACTCGTGCTTTATCAATGTAATCCTATTTTCATCATAAAATAAAACATCTTACATTTGATATCTTAGCGTTAGAACCTCTTTAAACCAACCTTGGGATATAATGCATTGTCAAGATCATTGCATACCTTTAGTAAAGGTTCTGCTGAGCAGATGGACGGATCGCAATATTTGTGCTAGACGGATCCCTACACTTAGGGAACCGTGGGATCCGCCAAACAGAAAATGTAATTGCAAGCATTATATTTCAAACATAACCTTAGAACACCTCACACTAAGCTAAACATAGTATCTTAAGGCAAATTAAGTCCTTATCAAGATAGGTAGATCCTTCCTACTCACACATAACTCACCTAGATCACATTCTAAGACGCTTGTAGATCTATCGTTCATTTTTAATCCATTAATCTTCCGCTCTTAAACTCACACTTCAGTTTTTACTTGATCCCTCACATCTAGTCTTAGAAATCTTTTCGATTATGGCAAATTTGATCATAAATCATCCTTACCTCAAAATTGATCAAATTCTAGTTTTCCCATCTCAAAGCTTCTAGGATATTTTCCAAAACACAATCCTAAGTCACAACCTGATCTCTAGGATCATTTAGCTTCAATTGACACTCTCATCTTTAGTGTCATCCTTGCTCATCCATTGGTACTCATGAAAGTTCCAAATTCTTCCATAAAAGACAATCATTAGCTACATCACTCATTACCTTTATGTACTTAAGCACCCCTTCATTTAAGACACTTAGGAGGACTGAAACACTCAAAATGATATAGATCTTAGATCTTAGAAACATCATTTCCACTCTTTCATAACTGTTGAGAGCCGAATCCCTAGGATTAGCCTAGACGGATCCCTCTGAGGAGGGAACCGTGGGATCCGGATGACAGCTTTATGTCAAATCTTGCTAAAACAATCATTTCAACTCATCTTCCTAACTCAAACACTCCATCTCATCTTAAATGAGTTCCTAGATCAGTGCAAACTCTGAAGTTGACTCTTGTGCATGTTAATCATCACATTCCAATGAATCCTAGTGGCTTAAGGCTTAAATGCACTTGCCAAATCTCTTGGTTTATAAACCACTTTGTTAGGACCTCCATAGTCATCACTCTCATCCTAACTTTCAGCACTTTAGAAACCCTTGGAAACCTCTTGAAATCATCTCATCATGAGGAAAACCCCAAGTAGTAACTTATCCACCAAATACCCACCCAAGAAAAAGGCTCGTGTTATACACGAAATCTCTTCAACCGAATCATCTCCGGTCAAGCCAACAAATGATAGTATCCTTCCTCAACCAATCAAACCAATTCCTAAAAGGTTAGTACCCACAAAACTACCTATGCCAAACACCACCATACCTCCTAGGCCAAACAATATCATCTCCACTAAACCATCACCATTGGTTCCTAGAGCTATTTCATTTACATCCCCACTATCATCACCACACCTCTACAATTTAGAGGACTTGCCTCCTAGGCCGCCTCATCCGCTTCGACACAACATTTTCCTCATTAGGAGGAATAATGATACAAAATCAAGGTGTTGAGTCAACACTTGCTTCGGCTTCCTTTTCACCGTTTCCATCATATAATCCCATTTGGATTATGAGAAATCATCAAAGTCAACCACCCGACCATATGGAAGTTGACACTTTTCTACCACCACCATCATTCTTGGTCGAGCCATTCTTAAATGCGCCTCCACCAATCCCTCCATCGTTTGAAGCTCCACAAGTCGCTTCACTTGATCCTTCGCATCAAGCCATTTCATTTCTTCCACCACCACTACCTAGCCATGACAAAGATTGCTATCATTGTCAACATGTTGAAAGTTTGATACATGAAGTACGAGAAGACCAACGTTTCATGTTCTATCATCTCCTCGAACATTTCGACGAGATTAAACCTAAACAAAACTTGAGCTAGAAGATTTTAGTGGTGTCCTAGCATCAAGCGATAGTTGATTTAGAAATTCCTAGTCATGTATTTTCTTATTTTCTTAGTTTTTAGAGTCATGTATATCATAACTCTAGTTTTATTAAATGGAATTACATGCTACTTGTTATTTTTCTGAGCATATGATTACTTTGTATTTATATCTCATCTTTGTGATAACATTACTTGTTATATCACCTTTGCTAAAATTAATCAGCTAATACGGATCCCTCAGAATTGCCTAGATGGATCCCTACTAGGAGGGAACCGTGGGATCCGTGAGACGTAAAGCAATTTTTTACTAACTTGGACCACATTTGCAGAAATTGTGAATTATACTTGCTTTCTAACCTTTGTTTTGTAGTTATTCAATTTACACATGAAGACTTTGACATCCTAAAGCTAGGGGAGCTTTATGTCAAAGCAATACATTGCAAATTACTTGCAATACTAGGTTTATATTTCGTGACATCCCCATGCATAATTGCAATCATCAAGGGGAGCACATTCGCCACTTAGACGAAATATTTTGCAAACTTACTTGCAAACAAACTAGATTAGTATCACTTTCTTGACGCCTTTACATAGGGATGGACTCGTCAATGGGGAGTAAAGACGAGATCCTTTCCGCTACTTGTTCTCTACCTATTTTATTTCTTTTCACACGTTTTTCTTAAAAACAATGTGTTGCTTTCTTTCAAGGCTCTTTTGTTTCAACAAAAGGGGAGAAGAAAGTAAAAACTACAAATTCAAACTTTTACGAATTTTAGCTTTTCCTTAAAATAATTTTATGTTTTGTCATCAACAAAAAGGGGGTGATTGTTAATACAAATAAGCCGTAAAAACGTTTATTTATAATTTACGATCTTCTAATGTTTTGTCGATAACAAACGTAAAATCATGTTAACGAAACAAATAAAATACGTAAATGGTTTGAACTAATAGTTTCTAACATATTCACATAAAACACTAAAACAAGTATAAGTGATTTTATATTACATATGTACAACAACTAGTGTTTACATATTTGGGTAAAATATACACATAACTAGTATGTAGTATATTGGGTAATATAAATGGGTAGAAACTTAAGTATCATAACCCATTGGGCAAATACATTGAATGTAGTTGGGTACAACCCAAAGCCCATGACCCATGGAGCTTGACCCATAACCCATTGCATGACATCAGGCTTATATCATACATGGATAATATCCATAACCCATGGATCAACCCATACCCAAGTGACCAAGTGCATTGCACTCAAGACATACATTGTATCTAGCTAAAGATCCATGGTTAAACCCATGACCCATGACCCATAACCAAAATACCCATGGGCAAAAGGGAGCGTCCCACGGATCCCTAGCTTAACGCTAGATGGATCCCTTGTGGAAGAGATCCGTGGGATCCGGGGAACAGTAGGATTTTTCCTCTATAAATAGTGAGCCATTTCTTCATTGTTTCTCACCCCTTTCTAACACACTTTCTCCCTGAGTTAAAAACTCACTAACCTCAGATCCAAGAGATCTATGTTTGTAGTTTTGTTTTTGCGTGATCTTTTAGGTTCCTCTTAAAGGCAAGATCACCACCTTTGAAGTCGAGCAAGCTCAAGTCCATGAGTTGCCATGCTTCCTCATCATCAAGGCTAATGAAGTCTTCTTGTTGATGATTCCTTTCTTTCTTCAAAGAAGTGTAGTGTTGAAGACATTAGTGAAAGATGTCTCAAGTGTCAAGACGAAGATATTAGTGAAGGGTATCTATCTTTTATAGCATAAGCACTTGTGGTAGGTGCTTAGAGGTCAAGACAAGAAGCATTAATGAAAGGTGCTTAGAAGTCAAGACTAAAAGCATTAGTGAAAGGTGCTTAGAAGTGAAGACACAAGACATTAGTGAAAGGTGTCTTGTAGATCTAGTCAAAGGCATTAGTGAAAGGTGCCTTAGATGTACATTCGATATGGTGTGTTTCGATGTACAAGATAGACTAGTTTTAGATCCAAGGATATTGATATCCTTGATGATGTTGTAAAGGAGTAGATCTCCTTTGGGATTAGTCGTTGGTGTAGTGTGGTAGTAGTTCCTCCATTGCAATGGAACTAGGTGCTTAGCCTAGTACCTAATAAAGGGTAGGCGACATTGTGAAGGTGTAGTTCACCTTGGAGTGAAAGAACTAGGTACTTAGCCTAGTACCTAATAAAGGGTAGGCGACGTTGTGTAGGTGTGGTTCACCTTTGAGTGAAAGAACCCGGTGGTTAGCCTAGCACCGGAAAAAGGGTAGGCGATGTTGTGAAGGCTTCTCCGCCATAAGGAAATTGGTGTAGTGTTTACGAACTCTCGAGTAGGTGACTCGAGGAGTGGAGTAGGGCAAGGAAGGTGTCCTTGTAGCCAAACCACTATAAATACTCGCGTTGTGGTTTTGTGCTTCTTACTCTTATCTTTTCATTACTTACCTTTATAAGCTTGTTTATCAACATCCAACACACACATCCAAATAGATTGACATAAGTCGATTTAAATAGATTAAAAGGAAGTTTTAATTGGCAAAACTATTCAACCCTCCCTTATAGTTTTCCACAACTTTGTTTATTTTGTCCTTTGCAGAGATTTGTAAACCCTAATCCTCTAGTATATAAAGAGGACATGGGATGTAGGTTTTATTAATTAAGTCTTCCATAATGTAGTCATTAAAGGTGTGTATGTGTAATCTAGACGTAGGGTATAAACGTCTAGGATTAGAGTTTGTTTAGTTTAGCCTTAAGGATCATTGATCCTTGTTACAAGTTAAGTGTAACCGTATTATTCTGATCAAATAATATTTGAGGCTTGGAGTATTATTAAAGAAAACCTTGTTCATGATAACGTTAATTCTTATTGAATAATCTGCTTTCGTTATTGTGTTTCCTAGATAATATGAGGTCTAAACAACCTCGAGCTACAACGATTCAACATGGGTAGACACGAAAAAGGTTAAGGGTGATTTGTCATTACTAACATGTCACGGCGAAGTGGACAAAATCAATGATACATGACCAAATCTATGGCCAAGACACCAAAGATTGCTCGCTGCATCACCTAGACACGCTTCATGACTAAGGGTAGGATAAGACATGGATAAAATTGGTGTAAAACAAAATCAAGCAAATAGTCTAAATCTAAAACTAGGTCACCACCACTTACCGCTCACCTAAAGTTCAAGTTTCGAAGTCAAGAAACCGGATCATGATATTACCAGGTAGATGTGCCATTAGAGGACGTCATGATGGGCACACTTCCAACTTCATTCTTCAAATGTGACAGAGGTGGCCTCCTCGATACTAAATCTATATTAAGCTCATAACACTAGTGCTTATAACATCGCACTTTTACAATAACAATAACTATTTTTTTTCGAATCACATCATCATTTTTTAATCACAACTTAATAACATATCATCCCCACAATTGAGATGAATGAGGATTTGGGGGGTCTTCAATGATCTTTGAGGATATGTCGTCGACGAGAGCGTGATTCCCGAACCTTTCCTCTTGAACCTTGAACTTAGGCACATAATGACTTCCCAATTATAAATAAAGACTACATGGTAGGCTAAGGTGTAATGGTATAACGAAACAATATGTTGGGTGAACAAAATGAAAGGAATGGCTCAGAAGGGTGTATCTAGGGGTATCTTGCACTAAAGGTGAGTGCAACAAAGGGTTTAACATGGGGGTCGAGAAGTCGAGGTGACTAATCGATAGACACACAATGGTAGGAAATTTGGTTGATAATCCTATAATACTGCCTTCTTAAACTAAAAGTCCAAATACATCGAGCTAACTCAACATACCTCGTCTATGGTCTCGAAATGATGTAAAGGCCAAGTTCTAAAGTTTATAAGCTACCGGCACACTCATAATTTGGTGGATTTGGGGTAAAAATTTGGTAACGGATAAGGCTAATCTCACCATAAAATATCAAGGGTTATAATGTGCTCGGCTAAGGTCTAATCTATTTAGGTTAAGAAAAACATGTCAAAATTTTAAAATTGGCATAATTTTTCAAAATAAACTAGAAAAACGAGGGCAAAAAAGTCTAAGAGACAATTCTAATCCCGTCCCCCCACTTGAAATGTACAAAGTCCCTTTTGGGACAGGCGTTAAATAAAGGTGAAGAGAAAAGTAGAATTAGAGCGAGAACTTCCCTGAAATTTGCTCCAAAAAGAAATAAGGCCCACGAAAAAGAGTCGTGCCTTCGCATAAGCATGCATGAGAAAACTTCAATCCCTGAAATCACACTACCAACAAGCATAATTCTAAAAAGAAAAAGAAAAATGAAAAAGAAATCTAACTCACTTTCTAGAGGAATCACTTGTTGCATTTAGCGATGCAACAAGCCTTTTAAACCACTTGGTGTCTCAAGTGGACGAGTGTAGTCTCGTGAGGGCTTACAAGGAACATACCCACAAAGTTTATTTAAAAACTAATACAAGGTTATTGTGCTTAAAATGAAAGAAGTGTTACAGGGGAGGTTACGTCGTAACTCCCATAAGGAGTTACGCCGTAAATCAACAAAACCTGACAGATGCTACAGGAGTGTGGCTACGGCGTAACCATTGCCTGAGGTTACACAGTAATTGGTAATGCTTCTGAAGTACTGCTGAAAAAATGTATGTTACGGCGTAACCATAAGAATGAGTTACGCCGTAACTATGGACAAATCAGGTCCCTCGTTTAGCATGGTGCAACAACTTTTCCCGACATCCTGCAAAAATGGTTTAAAACACAAAACCCAATAGAAATGGAAATAAAACAAATGAAAGGGATAATTCGGGTTGTCTCACGAAAGAGCACTTTTCTTTATTTACGAGTCTTTAAGTTAGACTCAGAGCCTCGGGGCTTTATGGTGGCCTTTGTACTTGGCCAACTTCCTCCATGTCCTTCATTAAGTTATCCCAAGCAACATTTGTAGCAGTGTGAAGGCACTCTTTAGTCTCGATCTTATGGATTTTGCAAAACTTTTCGTCCGGCCTCAAATGGTATCTAGTGAACTCATACTTTTCGGCTATAATTGGTGGCGGCCTCTTACACGGAATGCTAAGAAGTTTGCACCTTTTCTGATCATATGCTTCATCATCAGGGTCAAGGAATCCATCTTCGCCTTGTAGTTCAAGGTAGTCCAAAATCCCCTCTATATCATCATCATCGGACTCGGTACCTTTAAACGATTCATCGTCGAGTAAATTTTCCACCAGCACCCTTTTGCATTCCTTTTTCTCATTTGTCGTTGAATCCTTAATATCTTCATTTGTCACTTCACTAATGTAATTGAGAATGTCTTCGCTCGGTTCCTCTTTACTCATATATTCCTTCCATATTTTTTCCTTGGTCAATGCATCGACTTTCCCATATTTGATTCTCACCCAATTGTCAAATCCTAGATTATCTAACCAAGGTAATTCAGTCCTTTCCACATCATTTGTTGAAGTCCAAAAGAATTCATCCTCTCCAACTCTCTTAAAACTGCTTCCTCTGTTGCATTTTTCATCATACGGGTCGCAAGATGCCCAAAAAACTTCACAAGGCGTCCTTATTTTCTCACACCAATGACTTCTAGTTACCTTGCCATGGATGTCGCTTGAGGAATCCTCCATGCAGTAGATATAATCATTCATGGGCCTTTTTTTGTAGACATTGCTCCTCATAATCAATTCTGAGCTTCTTCAGCAGATTTGGATTAATTTTAGCATATCGAATTGTATTGCATACCAATCATCGAAGGATAAATCTCCAAACTTAATGTCATGTCTTTCAAGCTCATGCGGGCATGTCCATTCCTCATCTTTTAAATTATTACCCCTGTTGCAATATTCTCAAAAGGATTGCATGTAGGCCATGCTCGGTGGACTCGCTCATCGCTGATAATTATCGGGTGCAATAATGCCTAATCGCAGTGCTCCTCCTCATCTTCAAATGAGAGCTTTTCCAATCTTTCTTCATCAGTGTATGCAGGCCACATGAGTTTGTTATCCTTGACCCTATCCTTATCGGTTCCTCCATCGCAAGTTTCGTTCCGAGGGTCGCACGAAGCCCATAGATCATACCATTCACCCTTAGCTACGGGTATTTTCTTACACCAGTGATACTTTCTTTTAGATGGGGACAGAGGACATAAGTTAATGTCATAGGACCATTTGTTAATAACCTGTGTCCTTGATTCGTCTACCTCGAAATCTGCCGCCCACGATCCCGCCACGCCCGAATCTGTGATGTTTGGTTACGGCGTAACTCCGCTGTCAAAAACATAGTTACGCCGTAACTCATAAGAGGTGTTACGGCGTAACTTCATATTGTCGCCGGAATTTCCACTAGAATCTGAAAAGATGACCTTGCATTCCATCGTGGGTTTTGTCCCTTCCGGTTTAGTATTATTCTTCCTTACCTTCTCACTAAGCTTTTCCACCATTGTTTCAAGGTTTTTAGGGTTGTGTCGGATTGGAGAGACATCTATTAGTGTTTTCCGAATTCTTTTAGCCATTCATCTTGTTCCTTTGTCTTTGGGCTAAGTTTTCGTAAATTTGTTAATGGTCTCTTCAATATTGGGCCTTTTTTCTCCATAAGGCCCACGGTTATAGTTTCCAGCAGGTCCTCCACGATAGTCATTACTATTTCGATTATCGCTGTAAAATGGTCGATTTTATCCATATTTAGCTTCTTCGACTGTGTTTTCTTTGTTAATGTAAGGACAATTCTTGGTGAGATGTCCTCCCCCACAACTTTCGCAACCTACTTGGATGGCATGAACAGTTTCTCTGATTTTTAGCATATCTAACTCAAATTTTCAATTTTGCTAGTGATGGCGGCAATTCCATCAAGACTTCCGCCTTAGTTCCTTTTGCTTCCTCCATCGTGCCATTTATGGGAATGATCAGCCATTTTTTGGATGGCTTTAATCGCGAGAGTAGGAGTCATGCTCGGAATTGGTCCTTGGTAGTCCATCATCCGCCTTGTAGTCACGCTTGATTCCTTTGTAGAAGATGTTGACCTTTTGCTGGTTGTTTAGATCATGAGTAGGACACTTGTAGAGGAGATCGTTGTATCTATCCCAGGCTTGATACAACGTTTCATCGCCTTCTTACTTGAAATTATGGATCTCAAGAGCTCAGTTAGATATCTTCGATGGAGGACAATATCTCCACCGGATTAAGTGCTTCTTTAGTAGAGCCCATGTATCAACCGCTCGGCGGCAATCTTTCGATCCATCTTCTTGCACCCCCATAAAGAGTCATGGGGAATACATCGCGTGAAACATAACAAATACGGCCATGAGACACACCCTGCATGTTGAAAAGGCTTGCGATGTATTAGACATTTTCAACGTAAGCTCATACGCGATCTTCGCCCCTCGCTTTCCTGAAAAAGGGTTAGCACGAAGCTCCCTCATAAATTGGTCTTTAATCTTGAAATGGACATTAGCTCCAATTGCCGGTCTTACAAGCCCCGACCCTTGTTCTTCTGTTGTCAATGCCAAATATTCCTCAAGAGTGAGGTCATCAATGTTAACAACTTCCATGGTACTTGAAACTTGAAAAGAGATCGTGAGAAAATTGTAAAACAAAATAGAAATGAAAGACTGAATAAAAATCCAAATATAACTCCCTGGCAGCGCAAATGGCCAAAACTTGATGCAGGCTTTACTAACCAGGTTTTAATATTTATAATTTCTCGTTATACCTATGGTCTACCCTAATGCACTAACAGGCAGTGTACCCGGTCATGTGTAGTGTAGTATTTAAGTAAAACCGAGGTCATCCCAAGAGCTATGTGTGCGGATTTAAAAAGTCTAGGTGTCCACATTTTAATATGATTTCGATATGATTAACTACTAAAAGCATAAAGGCGAGGTTGTGATCAATACAGAGAGGGGTGCTAACCTAGTTACTCATCCCAATTAGTGTTTACTCTAATTACTTCCAATTACTTCAGGTGGGGTCAAAGTCCCTAGGACAGCATTTGGTCAGTTCGTCCTAACCTATCAGCAAAGGGTCCCACTAGAGAAATCAGGTGACCCATCATAAGTACAGTTGTTCTTAGTTCCCTAAGCCAAGTCATTAAGTACCGCTACATGCTAGGTTGATAACAGTGAGTGCCCGGGCGCTAGCATCTTAAACACTCACCCCCTACTTCTTAAGTTCATCCAAACGGTAGGTGATCAATTGGTCAAATCGCACAAGCAGAAAGGGTCGTCAGTTGGTCATATCTTACCCTTCCCACTCAGTCTACCTACTTAGGGTCAGTTGGTCATGTCTCCTAAGTAACTGGCCACTACCTCCATTCAAAATCACCGAAACAAGGGTAGCTACCAATAAACTATGCATGCATACAATTAGAAATAAGTATACGGAAGCAATGTAAACGCATACAAAACAATTAAGGAATCATAACTAGGCCAGCACAAGAGGTGCTTAGCCGCTCATATTAACTAAAACAATCGATTCAATGTTTAACATTACGAAATACATGAATTGAATGTAAAGAAAAGATAAAATGCTAATGCTTATCGTAGGGGAGTGATTTCTCCCTTCGAGATAGCTCCGTATGCTTGATAACATCAAATTATCCTAAATATTAAGTGTCAATTTCCCCCGATAATGCTTGTAATTTATATCAGTTATATGGATTTACGCTTGTTTTCTATTATATTCCACTTTCAGGTAAATTACGAGCATTGGAGCTAAAGAGACGCGGAATTGGAGAATTATTAAAGATTTATCATAGTATGTTCACTTTGAAGAAGTTACGGTGTAACTCATCTCTCACATTATGCCGTAACTAAAGCGTGACCCAGAAAGCCAACTTATCAGAAGATTACGGCGTAACTCTTCCAAAGATTACGACGTAACTATATTAGGTCAAATAAGGTTCCGTGCCGCTGATAACTACGCCGTAACTCATGCATAAACTACGCCGTAATCAAGAATTATTGAAGATACGGCGTAACCACTTCTAAAGTTACGCCGTAACCAGCAGATCTAGTGCAATTTACAAAGAATTTGATGATTACGGCGTAACTATTCTATTAGTTACGCCAGTAACCAAGATCTGGCCTATAAATACCCCACGATTTCCAACATTTCAAAGCATCCCATTTCGCACACAACAACCAAAGAAGTGGGAAAAGCCAAAGAAGGTCTAGAGGAGCATACGAGCTATCTTTAATGGAGAAATCACTCCCCTACCTAAGCATTAGCATTTTATCTTTCTTTACTTCGATTCATGTATTTTGTAACATTAAATATTGAATTGATTTGTATGGTTAATATGAGGCTAAGCACCTCTTGGTGCTGGCCTAGTTATGATTCCTAATTTTGTTTTACGTTTGCATTACTCCGTATAATTATTTCTAAGTGTATGCTGCATAGTTTATTGGGACTACCCTAATTTTTCGGTAGTTTTGAATGGCAGTAGAGGCAAGTTGCTTAGAGATATGACCAACATGCCCTAAGTGAGTAGACTGAAGACGGAAGGGTAAGATATGACCAACTGACGACCCTTTTTGCTTGTGTGATTTGACCGACTGATCACCTACCGCTTGATGACTTAAGAATTAGGGGTGAGTGTTTAAGTGCAACACCCGGCACTCACATTATAAGTCTAGCATGTAGTAACTTAATGACTCGGCTTAGGGCCGCAGGAACAACTGACTTATGAAGGGACACCTGACTTCCCAAAGGTGCATCTTTGCTGCTATGTGGGCGAATTGCCAAATGCTGCCTCTCGACTTTGACCCCACCTGAAGTAATTGGAAGTAATTAGACGTAGACATTACTAGCTAGGATGAATAACTATGTTAGCACCACTCTCCTCTATTGATTACACCTTTGCCTTTATTTGCTTTATTAGTTAATTAATTAAATCCTATTAAAATCTGTAACACCTAGACTTAGTATTAATCCAACACACATAGCTCTTGGGAAACCCCCATCGGTTTTTAAACCGAATACTACACTACACACGACCGGGTACACTGCCCATTAGTGCATTAGGGTAGACCATAGGTATAACGAGACATTATAAATATTAAAACCTGGTCAGTAAAATCTGCATCAAGTTTTTGGCGCCGTTGTCGGGGAGTTATTTTAGGATTTTCTATTAAGTCTATTTTTACTTTTCTTTTTTTTTTCTCTCAAATGTCAGGATACAAGACTAGAAGCTCGAGGCCTTTTCTGGCCACCCCATTCGATGATCCGGAGAAACCATTTCGGACAAGAAAAGTTTACTCTCCGGTTCCTATTCATATCACTTTTCATTTTACGAATCAGACCAGTCTGACCGAAATCGGAGGTCATTGATGAAAATAATATCGAAGAATTAACCATGGAGCAGTATTTGGAGCGACCAAATGAGAACTGCCAACGAACTTTGTTAGGTCACTAGTTTTACAACACAAGCAATATAGAAAGAGATAGAGAGGCGATTGAACAAGATTCACACACACACACACACTATACTAGGTCGTTATAGGCGTAAGTGTAATGAAGAGAATCCTTGAACAACCAACCTTCCAAATGAAGGTTTACAAGGGGTATTTATAGGAGGGAAGCTAGGGCAACATTCCTAGTTCCCATCCTTTCCTTATTGGACATGGGCCTAAGCCATGGGCCTCTACATAAGCTTAAGGCTAATAACAACATAAAGGCCATAATTAAGCTACCTATTACATATTAATTACTAACACTTGATTATGGTTTAGAGTGATTCCCAACAATCTCCCCCTAAGTGTTAGTGATGAAAACGGTGTAGGCTTGATGTATAGAAGCTTTGACGTCTTCTTTGACATTCTTCTTTCTTGTGAAAAAGAATGCCTTGATTCGAACAATCTCCCCCTTTTAATTGATAGTTTTCTTTGACGTCTCTTAACTTTGTTCTTTGATAATTGTTCTTGTGATGAAAGTGATAGTATGTGTTTCTCTGCCTGAAGTCTGCCTTCAGTTCTGGCTTCGCTGCTCCATTGTCTCTACGTCATTCTTCAACATGCTTACACACTCTTTGACGTTGGAATTCAAGTACTGATAAGTTTCTTTTAAGTCTTTAACTTTGTAGATTCTTTGGTTTGACGAAGAATCATTCTGACTTTTGTGTTGCTTTAGTTAGAACTTCCATTAGTGATTATGTTGGCCATGAGCATGTGAAGAATCTGCAAGTCATTCCGGCTCCAGAGCTTCCATAAGAAGAAAACATGTTAAAACGGTTAGTAAAAGTGGATTCCGCACTTACGATTGAACTTCGAGAGTTTACAGCATAGTGTGAAACAAACTCTATTCTCACATAGGCCGTATTCCGGAACCGGAGTCCCACAAGTGAGATAACGCGATGTACCGAAGTACATCTACGTTTCAGATGAGTCGCTGAGGTACACCGAAGCATCACCTCACGACTGTAGACCGTTTGAGACCACTAAAATAATCCACGGGGAGTTACCGAAGCGACCTGTTGTCAGGGCTGTTTGATGTTGACCCTGGCAGGAGTTTCCATTCAATCATTGAGAATCACAGATGTGAACCTCTCATAAATGTTCTAGACAAATTGCTAAGATCTGCGAAGGACTCATACGTACCACTGATGTTCTTATTTTTGAACACCAAGTGATGAAATGTCAAGTGTACCTAAGAGATCTTTTGATGAATCGCGTGGCTCTAGACTCAATAGTGCATTTGGTTTTCCTGAGCGGAGACTAGGGAGAGGGTCTCCTTCTTCAATACCAGCAATCTCTATGAGAAAGCCGATACTTTACGTAGGGTTCCTGGGAGAATTAAACCAGCTTCTGTTGAAGAGAAACTTGAGTGGTTAAGAAGGTTTAGTGCATGCGTCGCTGGGTCCATGACGACTTTTATCTCATACGCGTCATTAGTGATAACCAGTAGCATATGAATTGAACCCGTGTCCTGCCCTAAGTTGAATAATCTGGAGGGCTATTTCTTTTCACCATTTTCTTTGCTTTTATTTTTAATTCTTCAACTCCTTCTTTCTCCGATTCTCATTTCTCCTTTTTTTATGATCATACCTAACGACTTCTAAATTCTAACTATTTGGTAGTGTCCTTGGGTAGATCCCTCCGGCTCTGGCGGATCATAGGACGGTTATTCCTAGCCTTAATCACCTTATAACTCCATTGCCATAAAACTATTTCAGAAAATCTCTCAAAGGGTTTGTAAATGAAAACATGTTTGAACCACTATGAGAGTTTTATCTTTTAGTAGAAATACTCCCCCTCCACATGTGCTTTAGAGTTTTGACATAAATCTGCACAGTGAGGAAAGAGAGCGCACTTTTGAATTGATCGACTCAAGATAGACATTCCCCCACGAGACACGGTTACGTGGTATAGTTAAAGAATTGCATTGTCAGCTTTTAGGTGACAACTAGCTCTAATAACTATCTTGAAGGTGTGGACAACCCCGAACGGTTGTCAAACCCGTCACGGTTCATGTCTACCAAGAGTTTCTCGAATGGTACATTCTACTCGGACAAGTCCTTTGCGAGACACGTTTACATCACTAGCGAACTAGCTTGAAATTATTACCCGTCCCGGACAAGTCTTTTCGAGTTACTAACAGTTAAGATCTCATCAATTCATGGGTTAAGTCTATAACACAAAGATTCATTTGCATTTACACAACATATTTCTTATCACGTATTTTCTCCCCCTCAAAATGGCATATAAAATGTTATTTTTGAAAAATTGAGAATAAATATGACCATTTCGAGTGTTGCGGGAAGAATGACCACTGTGAACAATTAGTGAACAAAGATTTTAGTCAAGTACTCCCCTCAACAAGTGATATAAACGGTTGAGGTTTTGAAAATCATAAGGGAAAGTACTTATTCTTTTGAGCAAAACCTTGAAAAGTGAAAGGTTTTACTCAAAAGTAAGAAGCTTTCGCTCCTTTTATAAGGATTGTGGCACTGAAGCGTACCACAGGGTCCTTTCTTGACAAGAACGGTTGTACACCGCTGTAATGTGTGCACAAGCCACAAACATAATAAATCAAAAAAAAAATCCAATATTTATAATGAAAGAAGCAGTTCAAGAGGTACCAGGTAGTCCAGAGATGTTGCCAGGAGTGTGAATCGGGCGTTGAAAGCCGGTGATGTTAATCCTGGGTCGACCTCCAACATAGCTTTCAAATCTTCTGAACTGATCCCTTCGATACAACCGTTCATCAATCATCATGATGATCCTCTTTACATCCCTTCTATCCTGAGAATTCCATCGCTTAGGAGACCCAATATTCTGATGTATATCCTTCAACCGATAAGCCAATCCGTCCCTAACCAACTTCAAAGTGTGATCTCCAAATTTGTGAAGATCTCTGCACGCCATTAAGCAATTTCTTTGAAGTTCACTACGGTAAACGACGCCAAATGGTTTGCTGATGAGTGTACATTGTGAGAGCTGGTTGATGTCAGGAAGATCAAGCTGCGGTGGAGTGAAGTTGACACGGGTCTGATAAGATTCAACAGCGAGCTGGAGATCTTCTACACGTTCTTTGATGACTATGCTTTTGATGAAGATGAGCAATGACTTGATGAATTCACGCTTGTACTCGTTTTTGAAAATTGTCTCATGCGACCTTGTACTTTGGCAAGGTACATGTCTTCAATGTCGTTGATAGACAAATTCTGAAAGTCCGCTTCACAGAATGCATAGTCTCTTTCGCCTTGTCTTTTGACCACAATGTTTTTGAGAAAAGTGTAGTCCCATTTGGACGAAAGATCAACGCGGTTTGATTACAAACGATACTTTTTAGTACTGAACACGCATGTTGAGACTTTTTGACCTGCAACTTTGTAGTAGATTCTTCGGCTTCCGCCAATGGTGAATCCCATACATTGCATCACGGCCATACTCGCCATGTTGTTGGAAAACAAGTGGTTAGCTCGTTCCTCGATGGCTATGCATTGAGTATTCGACTCGCCGGAATGGAAGTGTCAAGATGTAGCATATTTCCTTGAACCATCGCCATCGTGTAGAAGAAATTCCAAGTCTTTGTTGAAGAAATATCTGAATGGAATCCTAGGCCGATCAAGGTTGGCCAATTGGGAGAGGTTTAGACTAGTCTGTGTAATATGGAGGATTGTCCCGTTGAGTGAAATCGATGTTTGCTCTCGGTTGAGCCAATCCATGTTATTAGACATGGCTCGAGCAATGTTATCAAGGTGATATTCGACCTCGATGGCACTTTCTCGAGCTATCTTTAGAAGTTGAAATGCTTCATTCTTGATTCGCTCAACTCGATTTCGCCATCTTCTTCACACGGAATTTTTCTTGTAGAAATTTCGCATGCTCCAATGTACTACATTCCGTAACCTCTTGACCTTCAGCTCAGGTAGTGGGGAGTGGAATTAACAAGTGTAGAAAACCATTCAAATTCCTCTGTGTTATCTTCATCTAGCCAGATATGACGCCGCCTTGGGTCGCCTTCTTCTTCTTTTCTTAGGCCTAGATGAGGATTCCGGTTCTGACTTTGTCGGAGAGGCGGGTTGTTGTTGGGGCTCATGGTATTCCTCATCGTCACCACCCGTATACTCAAAGTGATCACCGTTTTCTCGAAGTCCTGGGGCGGTAACCTCGTAATCCCGAGGTTTTTCATAGAAGAACGAGGAGGAGGTCTTTGTTGTGTTGGAGTCTGTTGGTGTGAGGTTGCATTGAAGATGATTCACCGGACTTCTTCGGGCAAGCGCTTGCCGTTGTCCTTATCCTTATCCTTGTCATCATCGTCTCTTGACGCTTTGGCCTTTCGCTTCTTCTCTGCATGTAGATTTGAGTTGGTATTCTAGCAAGTGATGCAGATCGCTTGACATTTGGACCAGTTGAGTTTGGTACCGTCAACCAATTCAAGATCGAGAAGATTATGGGATCAACTGGATTGATGTTAACATGCATTGGAGTTGATTTCATGGTTTTCTTAGCCAGATGAAGTAGATTCGATAAGTTGTTTGGTGAATAACTCCTTTGTCTTTAGGAACAATATAGGAAGAAACTTGTGAGTGTACCTTCGATCATTTTGTCAATTCCCCTTGCAGATCTTGTTTCAGCTTCTGCATACGCCCTTTCTCTCGCATTCTCCGTCATTCTCGTCGATGAAGGTATGCTAACCTGGTCAGCAATAAAATTTAGCTTTTTGTAAAGCATGTCTTTCTTTCTAACCCGCTTTGACCGATTCACAATTCTTTTATGAGTTTGAGAAATCCAAGATCGAGGTGGCTTCTTTACTGATTTGGATGTTGATTTGGTTGATCTTTTTTATGGTGGTGGTGAAGAATGAGAAGACTAATCTGAAGATGAAGAGACATGAGGAGACTCTGGATCCTTTGGAGGTGCAGAGGTTTTCTCCTCGAGCGCAGCAGGACTGTCTAGCGTAAACTTATCATAATCAGTATCATCTCCACTTTCTTTCTCTTCATCTCGTCTCGTCTTTTCTTTGTCACCCTCATCTTTCTCTCGACTTTTCCTTATCCGGTTCCTCAAAGTCATGCTCAATAGTTTCTTCCCACGCTTTTGTTGTTGCTCCAAAGTGGTGGCACCAGCATCCCTTTCGGGTTGATTAACCGCATCGATCTTGGTGAAGGTTGAGCTGCACCATGACCCTCCGGGCCACCCATTTGATCTTTTGCAAATTATTTTGCCACGTATTGGAGTCTAAGGAATTTGAACTTCTTCCCAGTATGAATATCCAGTTGCTCTTCTTCTTCATCTGAGCTTTAAGGCACAAGTACAGGAGTCTTCCCTTTTCCTTTGTCACCGCTGTGGACTTGGAGGTTTAGCTGCTGTCAAGGAGGTTCTTCTGTTGCGTATTCAGAGTAGAAGATCTCTTCATCCTGATTGTGTATCTTCGTGAGCTCGCCCACTGCTCTCTTTGCGGTCAGCTCAGACTGAATGGGAATAGAGTAGCTTCCTTAGAGGGAACAATTCTTTTCCGTGGAGGATTCCTCTGGGATTATCCTCCTCGACTTTCATACTTGCAGCACTTCCTGACTGCCTCTTCTCGTTCTCCTGATAGGTGTTCCGTAAGACTTCTCATCGAGATGACCAACTTTGCCTCTCTTATCAAGCTACCCGATACCTTTTGTATGTCTCGGCTTTTGATTTCAGAGTCATAAGGTGATCATGTAACACAAGCCCCTCGTTCTCTTTGTTGACGATTCCTTGATTCTCGACCGATAGGATGGTTCAGTCCAACATGTCGTGATTGTCGGGTCATTGAGCCTCTTGGGAATATCAGGATGAAGTCCAAGTGCTCTCTAAATCAACAGCTTTTGTGTATCCGACATAGGGAATCTTTGAGCCAAGCCTTTTGAGAAATGACATCATGTCATCCCATATCAGAGCTTCAATTTCGATGTCCTTCTTGTTGATTAATGACCAAAATATTTGTAGCTCCATGAGCTTAGGATGCTCATAGCCACCGTTCACGACCACTCGTAGACCGACTTGGTGATGATGATGTAGAGGGTTCTCCATGGTTGAGGAATGTTCTTAAGCTCCACATGAGAATGCTTAGTGATAATTCCTGAAGCTTCATTATAGCCAATATCCATCGAATTGCGAACTGCTCTTCAAGAGGTGTGGCATAGAAGTCGGTTGGCTCGATATCGTGAATAAGAAGAACAGCCCGTAATCTGCTTGTGTTATGGTGAGTTGTTTGTGATTTAACGTCACGCCACCGCACTTTGACCTTTGATCCTTGCATTGAATTCCGAATTGTTGTATGTAGATTTCCGACTGTATCAGCATCGAGTGTGAGAGCATGTTCCTGGTAGGATGATTCTTTAGAATATCCACAAAGAATCAAGCAAGAAGATTCTCGAGCATGTGAGGGTTTCAAAGTCAACTCAGATTGTTCTTACAATCTTTCTTGATAGCCATTAGGAAGATATCGCAATTGTGAGAACCTCAGGTGCATCCACATTCATTTGAGCACCATGTCGGATCCTGAAATAACATTAGCCAAAAGAACCAACATATCGAAAGACATAATGTTAGTCAACATAAGGTTTTATTGTCTAATTATTGAATGTACAATGTCAATGATTGTTACGAGTCCTAAGTCACTTGTATATTCAATAGTTCAATGACGTCCGTGGAAAGTTTCGTGAGTTAGTTAACTTTAAGTTTTAAAGTTTATGTTATCACATATTTTCACAACTTATTAAACATTTAAGCTTATTAGTGACATTATTGGTTTCGTGGAGTTATGATTTATTTATTTACAAGTTTACACGCGTAACAATTCATAACCTAAGGTTTGATCAAGGCTTATGCGTAGGAATATATAGTAGCTTATGCGTAAACAAGATAAGTATACGCCAGACGCGTAGACTTAGCTTCCGTAGGACTAACTTACGCGAAGAAATATGTTACGCCGTAGGAAACGAGTAACCTTATGCTAGAGCTTACGCCAGAGGCGTATATAAACCTTACGCGTAAGGCTTACTCGTAAGAGTAGACCTTATGCTAGAGGTCATCGCTCTGTTTACGCATATCCTTCACAGTGATACGCCAGAGTCCCTTTTTGTAGAACCTTACGCTGCATAGTTACGCGAAAGATTTCTCTTACGCGATAACTTTCTACTACTACGCGAAGGTGATCCTTATGCGTAGAGTTACAAAGACCTTGATTCTGAGTTTTATGCGTAGCAAGCCTGAAATAAAATCATCATATCATCAATCGTAACACATATATTCATTTTAAGACAGATCATGACATGAAACTCATTTTACAGTTTACGCGTAGAAAGTCATACGCGTAAGTCAAAACCCTAAAGTTTATGAATTACGCATATGATTTCTAGCCATAGGAATTGCACCAAACGTTTTCTGGTAAGTCTTAGATGTTTTGAGAGTGTAATAACCAAGTTTTAACATCCAAATCTCAGTGAATCAAAAATACCCAAAAGCTAAGAACATTAAACCCTAATTTCCAATTTTCAATCAATTAGTGTTTCTGGGTTGTTATAAGGCCTGGATATCATCAATTCAACATGATATTAACATCACACAACAATCTTTTTGACCAAAAACATTCACATTTGTAAACACCCAAAACTACGCATAAACCCTAATTTTGAAAACCAATCAATTCGTGTTTCTGGGTGGATTTTTTAGGATAAAACTAGTATCATTGATGTTAAAGACACTTTTTGACACAATCTTTTAACCACAACACACACCAATGATTGTGTGTTCATACGCTTGCGGTAGAACACATAATCACACATATCTAACGATTTAGACGTTGGATTTGCATAAAATTCAAAACCTTTGCTTGTAATAACGTTAAGATTATGAAAAACACTTACACTTTGAATATCAAAAACACAGATTTCTTGAACGATTTTTGTGCGTAGGATTAGTTAGGTTATGAGTAATAAATGTGGGGTGAAATGTTAGGTGTGAGAGTTTTATTAAAAAACAGTTTACACTTTTGACAATTTTGGTCCCTCCACCTTTTCCTTTTTCATCCAAAGCCATTTAACTTCCATTATGGTTACCAAACGAAAGATTTTGAGAAAGAAACTTGACGACACTCCCCCTTCACTTAAGAAAATAATGAAAGGTTATAAATTTTAGTCCGAGGAGTGTTAGTTGAACCAGAAAATGTACCACCATTGATAAAAGAAACAACCAGAATAAGGTAACATGCAAGTACACGAATGTTTTGAAACAGTTAAGAGTTTATTTTCTCCCCCTCAACACTTGATCGGAAAAATACTGAATTTTGAAAGATTATAGTGTTGACGGAAGAAATGTACTTGCAATGTTGAAAGAAAAATTAGATAGAAGAATATTTTTTGTTGTTTTATCATGTTTTATATTTTTGTATTTTGTTTTTGAAAAATAATTTACAAGAGATGTTTTGGTGTTTGATGTGTTTTAAGACTGCTTTTAGGAGGTCATCCAATTCCTCTTGAGTCAAACACCTCATACCAATCCGGTGGACCAACTCATTAAACCTAGCGGGAGGCAAAGCTTTGGTGAGAAGATCTGCCAATTGGTATTCTGTACCCACAAAATATAATTCAACTTTACCCTGTTCCACGTGGTCCTTGATGAAATGATATCGAAGATCGATGGTGCTTTGATTTCGAAGTGTTGAACCGAAGTTGCACGAGATCGCAATAGCACTCCGATTGTCGCAGTACATCGATTCTCACAAATACGTAACCATAGTCTTTGAGTTGTGTTCTCATCCAAATGACTTGAGCACAACACGCCGAAGTGGCTACATATTCTCGCTTCGTTGAGGACCAGCGATGTACATATCCTCGCTTCTTCGATTGCCATGACACCGCTTATCACCAAGAAATTGTAAAGCTCAAGTACTTTTCCCGTGAATCTAAGCATCCCTGCGTGGTCACGTCGCCCCAAAAGCGATTAGTTCAAAACCGAATCCTTCTGGATACCGGATCCCCAAATTAATGGTTCCCTTGATGTATCGGAGGATTCTTTTAGCCTTTGAGAGGTGGGTTTCAGCTTGGTCGCGATCGATAACGGAGCAAAGATATACATCAAAGACAATATCGTCCGCTAGCTGTTAGATACATGAGAGACCCAATAATACTACGGTATTTTGTAGGGTCCACCAATTTCCCATGTAAATCAGCGCCTAGCTTCTTGGTATGAGCCATTGGTGTGGCATAAGTGTCACAGGTATTCATTCCAAATTTGTGTAACAATTCAAGGGCATATTTGGACTGACTCAAGAAAATACCACGGGGTGATTGATGAACTTGTAATCCTAGAAAGAATGTAAGTTCACCCATCATGGAAATTTCAAAATTTTTCTTCATTAGTTTTGCAAAAGTGATTGAGTACTTTTTATGTGTAGACCAAAAATGATGTCATCCACGTAAATTTGAACGATTAAGATATGTGCCCCGTGATAGTGTATGAAAAGAGTAGGGTCAACCGAACCTTTGGTGAAATTATTGGCAATTAGGAAAGATGATAGCTTATCGTATCATGCCCGAGGAGCTTGTTTGAGACCATACAGCTTTGTTGCAGTTTTGTAGACATGGTTCGGGAACGTGATCAACGAATCCTTCCTGGTTGGCCGACATAAACCGTTTCTTTTAGTTGTCCATTTAGAAACGCAGTTTTGACATCCATCTGAAAGACCGTCATATTCGTATGAGCCGCGAACGCCGAAAATATCCGACAGCCTCAAGACGAGCAACCGGAGCAAAAGATTCTTCAAAGTCAATACCCTCTTCCTGACGATAACCCTTAGCCACTAGACATGACTTATTTCTGATAACGTTTCCTTCAAAGATCCAATTTGTTTTTCCAAATCCATTTAAGACCAATGACGAGACCCTCGTTGGTCTTTCAACCAGTTCCCATACTTCAAGACGCTTGCTTCCATTGGTTGAGTTCTTCTTGCATGGATTCGATCCATCCCGCTTGTCTTTTTGTCATAACCCTTTGATGTTTTTTTAGGTTCAGATTGCAACATGAGTACATAAATGCAATGTTCACGCATCTCTGAACGTACCGCGCGTTCCGTCATCTGTTGATCTATATCTGTCCGTATTTTATTCATCCAAACCACATTGAAACGCCGACCAAAACCTGCAAAGATCATTCTAAATTACCTGCTCATCATCAAGTGGAAGCGGGTTTGTTCAATCTGCGGTGTTGGAGTCAATCAGGTGCTTCTTCAACAAAGAGTTGTTGTAGCGGTGTGTATCGTATAAGAGTATTATCGTGTTGAGCAAATGAAATGCGGATACACCCGAGCACGCTCATCAATATCGCCACCAACGTAGGAGCAAATAGTCTTTCCATTTGTTGAAAGTGAGGGGCTTGTTTCACCATGATGGGGTTTGGGGAAGTTTAAGCGGTTGTGACCGGTTCCAAGTCAGTTATACTCGAAGCCATTTCCGTAAGTTCATCAAAATGAGCATGAATCGCTTCCATAACCTCCTTTGTTCGACGATTCCAGATTTGGAAACCTTTAGAATTATCACAATATCCAATAAAGACTCCAATGTCGGCTTTGGCTTTGAGCTTTCCAAAGTCATCACGATCATTATAGCAAAGAGATCCAAATACATGAAAGTGTTTGAGATCTCTTTTCTCATGTGGACAAGCTCAAAGGTGTTTTGTTGTATGCTTTGTAATCATAGAACGTTTTGAGTATAGCATGCAAGAGATACAACTTCGCCCATAAGTAACTGGAAGTTTAGCATTGATTAACATTGTTCTTGGCTTCCACTAACGCTCGGTTTCGCTCTTTCAACAACTCCGCTTTGTTCCGTAATGCGTGTAGATGTCTCATGTCAATTCCCACTTTCTCATAAAATTCACTAAGAGTTTGGTTAACAAATTCAGCCTCGTCTGCTTTCGATTTGTCGAACTGTTTCGTGAGTGAACTTGTATTTTCGTGAGAAAGGTGATGATCATCTGTGGAGCTTGATTTGCTTCAAGAAAGTAGACCCAAGTCCATGCGGAATAGTCATCAACAATTACTAAGATGTAGCTTTATTGATCGCTTGCACGCCAAGATCGGGCCACACAAATCCATGTGAAGAAGATGAAGCACATGCCGAGAGTTGTGTTCCACCTTTGAAGGAAAATGAGCACGAGTGCTTTTGCCTTGTTCACAAGCCGAGCAAAGGTGATCTTTAGAATACCGAAATCGTGGGAGTCCTTCAACTAGTTTGTGTCCAATGGTGATGGTTTGAAAGTTTAGATGTGAGAGACGACGGTGCCATAGCCATGATTTTGTTGATGTTGCCTTTGAAAGTAAGCAAATGGGAGATGAAGCAACCATGTCTTGCATTGAGATAGTGTAAAGACTGAATTACACGCCGCACATAAGGTCGCTTTCCTTGTAGATCACTTAATGAAACAAGATTTCTCCCTAAAGCAACCTCCAAATCTCCATCACGAATCCGACTCCATCGAAAAACATTGTGACCGAGGCCTTCCACATAATAAACTATGCTAATTTCGATGTTCCCATTGATATAGTCTCCGTGAGTCTGATATCGCTGGTGATCATTCCCAACCGACAAACAATGAACTTTGCAATAAAGTTTGATAACAGCTTAAGGTTGCCTGTCATGTGTTGGGAACATCCGCTATCAACAATCTAGAGAATGATCTCAGACACCGCATTACACACAAACGCATTAACAGATGGAATAGAAGTAGATGTGGAACCCAAATGTTAGAGGGTTCCGAAAGCTTATAGTAGACATACACACTTTAATAGCTTTAGGTATCCATTTAAATCCTAATGTGTTATATATCCACTATCTCCAACTAGTATTTGCTTTAGTCTTAGTGAATGCACTAGGTGGTACTATATTCCTAGGAGGTGAAACCGAGCTACAGTGGACAAGAATGCGCTTCTTAGAATCTAAAGAGGGCGGTCTACCAAGCAATGCACTTAGAAAGATTAGTGGGCCTAGAGGTTTCCGTTCTTAGGATTCCTTAAACGAGAGATGATAGCTTTAGCAACACATTTATCATGACAATCGATTCATACTTTACGACAAATAACACAAGGTGCATCGATCAATATCAAAAGTGCTTAAAGGTTTAGCATTCGTTACATCACTATTTCTATTACATTTGCCAGGCGCAATATCTATAGTGGAAGCAACATGAGTCTTATTCATAGTCCTAGGGTGTTCTTCTACTTTAGCATTTCTTATTGATCTTTTCTTAGGTCGCAACTTCCTATTCTTCAATGTAGTGCTCCTAGGTCAGTGACGTTTGGAAAAGACGAACTATTCCTCGCTTCAAGAGAAGGAAGCACGTTAGCAACTTGTGATTTGGAAGTAGGGATTCTAGGTGCACAATTACTAAGTGTTACCGGGCTATTCTCTTAATCACGTTAGGCGGAAGTTGTTCATACTTTCCTAACATTTCTCTTAACTTGAGGATAGTGTGAATCGATCTTGATTTTCGTGACCTAATATTTCAAAGAAAATGCATAACTTCTTTAGTGTGTGCAAGATAATGATCAAGTTCATTTGATGCTTCATCACGAGTCTTTTTGAGTAAATCAAATATGACACCATATTCCTTTTAACTTTTACAAGTTCTTGTTCATATTTTGAGATTTGACACTTAAAAGACACGCTTTGATCATCCAGTTGCTCAATTTTTGATCGAAGTTTTGTCACGAATCGGGCGATTTTGTGTTGAAAAGCAAGTTGTTGATCGTGAATATCTTTTTGACACCAATTAAGACGACGTATTGCATTTGAAAGTTCGTTTGACAATATTTTATTTTCAACTTTAAGGACTCGACCAAGCACATTATCGTTCTCAACATTTACCACGTAATCAACAAGATCAGCAGAGATATAATCAAATGCATATGACAAAGAATTCAATAGCACAACATTATGGACATCAAGACGATGACATCTTCCAAGAGTCGATCAACATCTTTTCTCAACATTTTCTTTTACGTTTAGTATTAGAAATAGATGTTTCGCTTTTCTCGAAAACTACCTTCATCAATCCAAGTTCCTTATGAAAGTCCTTTCCCAAGACAATGCACAACTTTTCAAATTTTTAACATTTGGTAAAAGATTTTTCTAAAAATGTCTCTTTGTTCTCGCGGCAGAGGCGATTGAAAATGTTGAACTTTGATTTCAGAATGATATTCTATCTCATTTTGTAAAGTTTTGAGGTTTATGAAAAGGTCAAAATATCTAAGAATTTTGCGATTTTCGTGTTTTGAGTTTACTTCACGGATGGAAGGTAAAGGACCATAAGTTTGTGCATAATCTGGTTTGGGATTAACATTAGAAGACTCAGACGCTTTTATGATAATCCTTGGTGTGTTAGAAGAACTGCTGTGCGATAAAGTGACCGCTTTTGAATAGTTAAAAGGTTTGTTGTAAACAACTTTTTCTAATTTTGATCGACTCTCGCCTTCCGTGATCTAATTCCTCTTGACGATGATATTCAACAACACTCATAAATGAATTATCAATTTTATATTCTCGTGACCGAAACTTCGTGATTTGGTTTGAATGCTTTGGTTGAAAGCTTAGGTTTGTAATCCGCAAGATTTGGTCCATAGCCATTTGGATTTGGTTTTAAAGTAAACTTTTCAATAGTTGTGACCGACTCATCATGTTTGTAAACAATGCTTTTAAACTCTTTAAGTTTGTTTTGCAAGCCGATGATTTCTTCAAGATGATCATCTATTCGCTTCGTTGAATGCTTTTTGTATGCAGAGAACTGTTTTTGACAAGTTAACAACTCATTTTAGCTTTTTGATTTTCCAAGGTGAGAGCATTAATTTGCTTTTTATGTTCATGTTTCAGCTTGTTCTATTTCGCATAACAAAGCATTCTTCAAGCTGCTAGATCACGATTCGCTCTAAATATTTTTCATTTTGATGAGATTTAGCAAAGGTCGCTTCAAAACCTTTTCACGCTTTTCTTGAGTTTTGAAAAAGTTGAGTTGCTTTTGTAAACATTCAAAATCCTTGGTTAACAGTTCATTTTTACTTTTCAAGTCCTCGAAATGCACGCACATTCTTCCACTATGGTTTGTTGGTCTTGTATTAAACGAGCAAAATCTGGATGAGGCAAAGTTGCTGTTCAACGTGAGTCACAACATGATCATTACTTAGATCCTCAAGTATAACCACGGAGTCAATTTGATTATCAAGGGAAACCATAATGTCATCTTGATCGCCAAATATAACTACGGGTCTAGTTGAAAATCGCCGAATGAGATGTGGATCGACTCATTTTGAAACATCTCCAGCCTTGCCGGATTTAGATGTTGGCGGAGATATGAGATCGAGATAAATATGGTTTGTTCGTACCGAGACAAGCCATCGCTGTCATACACCGGCCCGTGTCACCTATGTGTAACTCATGCATATTAGCCATCAACATAATAAATGATTGGCCCCAAATCCTCCATATCATCATCCGATCGTGATTTGCCATAAAGCTCGTTTTGTCCGCGTGAGAGTTCCACCGCCTTCATCTTAAGAGCCAAAAGAAGAGCCTCTTTGTGATAAGCACTTCCTTGTCCTCGCTTTGGGCATGCATTAGCCAGTGTCCCTTCTCATTGCGTTGTAGCATCGACCATTCAACCCATTCTGAGCATTTCCCTGTTCCACCACTTGAGCTCGATTGTTATTCCTACCCACAACATAAAACCCTTGACCACCGCCCCATCGGACGCACCATAACCACGATTCTAAACTTCAACTCGTCCATTGTTCACAATAGCTTGATTCCTTGTGTTAGATGAGGAACGAATACGATTGTTGGATTTGTTGGTATAAGCATTAGCAATCATAGCAAATCCTTGTTGCAATGCTTCAACGGATCGATTCCTCATTAGCTTCACCGACAAGTGCTTGAGCATTGTTGTTGTTGTATGGAACCAATTGAGTTTGTTGAGATTGAGGTGGAAGGATCATATGGTGTGATTGTAGCGCTTGGTTGAGTTGCCGGTTGAGGAGAATAACTGCTTGAGCATATAAGGCAAGTTGTTGATTTTCCTATGAAGGTGAAGAATTTGAGCACGGAGAATCCTTTCCCTATCAACTTCCTTTCATGAGGCTTCAAGTAATCGTACAACAATCCGTATGTAGAATGATGCATGTTCTTCGCCTGACGGAGAAAAATGACATACTTCTCCCATTCAGGACCAAGACTACTCAGGAACTTAGTATTAACTGCAATTTTGGCATGATGATGTTGTGTTTATCCAAATCATTTATGATGTCCGAGAATCGATGATGATAAGACTCTAGTGTCTCTCCGTGTTCAATCATGAAGTGTTCATAAGCCAAGTAAATTTTGGATTCCATATCCTCTCGATTGAGTGCATCCTTCCATAAGAAGATGAATATGTTCCCACATTTCCTTTGCGCCTTTGAGCATCAACACTTCAAGAATTTAGGTAATCCTAAAGGATATATTGCATTGCAAGCTCATCACCTTCATAGTGTAGAAGTTCTCTCTTCATTTAGGTCAAGTAAATGAGCAATGTTGGATTGTTCATCTCTTGGTGGATTAGCATTTGGATCGGCGGGTACAATGACAGAGGCATCCAAATGGACCTTCCAAGATAACCTTCTTTAAGAACTTTCCATGTGGCTTCTTTACATCACAAAACCTAAAGAACCTTATCACCCATTGATCGTAGTTTCCTGGAGTGAGCATTTGAGGTCTATCAAGTGATCCAGCCTCATGAATTGATTGTTGGTTGCTTAAAGCTTCACACATCTTTGCAAACCAGGTAGGTTCCTTCATAGTGTTCCTTGATGGATGTTGATTGAATTCATTTTTGTAGGGTTGAACTTGAAGACTTGGTGGTGGTTGAACCATTTGAGGTTGTGGAATTGCTCCAAGTTGTGGAGTATGTTGTTGATTAAATTGTTGTTGATAAATTGCTTGTTGTTGATTCCATTGTTGATGTTGTGGACTTAGTTGTTGTTGAAGTTGAGAATGAGTGTAAGGGAAATAGTTAGAGTATGGTGGTTGTGACATGTTGAAAACTTGTGTTGGTAAAAATGGATCTTTGTAGTCGAATGAACCTTTGTTGATGAAGTGTCCTTAGGCGTAGAAATCACAATAAACCAAGTAGAACTTTGCGCGAAAACACCAAAGTTACGCTGTAACAATGAGGGTTACGCGTAGTTTTAGCTACGCTGTAAGTGGAAAAGACACTAAAGTTATGCGTAGACACAAAGTTAGGCGTAGGATTACCTTATGCGTAAGACTAGGCTTACGCGTAAGATGAATCTGATGCGTAGGATTTTCTACGCCAGCTTTATGCTTATGCGTAATTTTAGGTTTTATCTCAATGATCTTTTACACTATCAAAGTGCAAAAGATATCCAAAGTCGAATTTATTTTCGCTTAAAGCAAGAAAACACGGAGTAAACCACTAAACGAAGATCAAACCAAGGATAAAGTTACGCCAGAGAACTAGGGTTTTACACGTAGCATTACTGTAAAAGTGATTTTGCCCAAAATGTTTCTAAACCGTTTTGTGATGAAATAGCTTCAATAACACCAAAATGACACAAAAGTGTGAAACTTGATGATCAAAAGCGCTCAAAACGGGTTACGCGTGAGGTTTACACACCCTCGCTCAAAAACTAGTTGAAAACAATGATCCACGGATAAAGTTCAAAACTTTTGCCAAAAATGCGAATTTTAACACCTTAAAACATTGAAAGTACAAGAATCTTGGAATAAAAAAGTGTAAAAATGCGTTTTAAGCAAGCCAAAGTTATGAACCGTAGTTAAGCGAGACCAAACTCACTTCAAAAACAATACGCTCACCCAACTAGTATTGGATTGATACCACCGTTAGGTCACTAGTTTTACAACACAAGCAATATAGAAAGAGATAGAGAGGCGATTGAACAAGATTCACACACACACACACACACACCATATACTAGGCCTGGTTAGGCGAGAGTGTAATGTGAAGAGAATAACTTGAACAACCAACCTTCAAATGAAGGTTTACAAGGGATATTTATAGGAGAGAAGCTAGGCAACATTCCTAGTTCCCATCCTTTCCTTAATTGACATGGGCCTAAGCTCATGGGCCTTCTACATAAGCTTAAGGCTAATAACAAACATAAAGGCCATAATTGAGCTAACTATTACATATAAATTACTAACACTTGATTATGGTTTAGGAGTGATTCCAACA